>JAESUZ010002751.1:1232500-2432500 GCA_017311185.1 Proteles cristata cristata | reverse complement strand
GTGCTTTGCCATTGAGGATGTGGGTCATTCTTAGGTCAATGAAGGTTGGCAGGTGAATTCAGTAACTAAGCAGCAAGGTCAAGAAGAGGTGAGAACCTCTGCAACTATTTTTTTGTTGGGGAAAGTTGCAACATATGGAGACCCACAGCTGCTGGGGTCATGCATTGAGCACTTTACTCCTCCACTTCCCAGTTGCTTTTAAAGTGTATGATAAATGGGCCTCTTTAAAACTTTGCTTCATGTGGAACTTTAACAACCAGATTCTGTTTACTTTGGCTGACTGGGGAGGAAGAACAAGGCAGGAGGGGGGGTGTACAATAGAAGAAAAATTGGTAAAATTGACCTTCAACATCTGGTTAGAGAAATATTGCTCTCCATATTCCCCCCTCCCCACAAATTACTTGCCAAATTAACTTGCTATACTTTTCCTTCTCTTGCCTTCCATAAGTGGCTCTTGGGCAGGCCATCAATTGGTGAATACTATTGTCACCACTGAACTGCAGAAAGGTCTCATTCTCCCTTCCTTTCCCTTAGAGAATGCAAATGGAAAGAAGGCATAGGAATAGAGTGGAGGACGCAGCAACTTCTTACTTGACACATCCCCAAAAGCAAGGGAATCAAGAGCAAAAATAAACTGTTGGGATCTCATCAAGATTAAAAGCTTCTGCACAGCAAAGGAAACAACCCAGAAAATTAATAGGGAACCAACGGAATGGGAAAAGATAGTTGCAAATGACATATCAGATAAAGGGTTCATATCCGGAATCTACAAGGAACTCACCAAACTACACGCCCGAAAAACAAACAATCCAGTGAAGAAATGGGCATATGACAGACACTTCTCCAAAGAGGACATCCAGATGCCCAACAGACACATGAAACGATGCTCAGCATCAAGAAATACAAATCAAAACCAAATCACTGAGATACCACCTCACGCCAGTCAGAGTGGCTAAAATGAGCCAATCAGAGAACTCTAGATGCTGGCGAGGATGTGGAGAAACGGGCACCCTCCTACACTGTTGGTGGGAATGTAAACTGGTACAGCCCCTCTGGAAAACAGTGTGGAGGTTCCTAAGGAAACTAACAATAGAACTCCCCTAGGACCCAGCAATAGCACTGCTAGGAATTTACCCAAGGGATACAGACATGCTGATGCATAGGAGCACATGTACCCCAATGTTCATAGCAGCACTCTCCACAATAGCTAAAACATGGAAAGAGCCTAAGTGTCCATCAACAGATGAATGGATCAAGAAGATGTGGTTTATCTATACCATGGAATACTACATGGCAATGAGAAACAATGAAATCTGGCCATGTGTAGCAACATGGATGAACCTTGAGGGTGTTATGCTGAGCGAAATAAGTCAGGCAGAGAAGGACAAATATCATATGTGTGCACGTATAGGAGGATTAGGAGGAACTTAACAGAGGACCAAGGGGGAGAAGAAGGGTGGAAATGGTGGGGGAAAGGGAGAGAGGCGAACCATGAGAGACTCTTGAATGCTGACAAAAACTGAGGACTGGTGGATGTGGGGGGGAGGAGGGGTGGGCATGGAGGAGGACACTTGTGGGGATGAGAACTGGGTGTTATGTGGAAACTAATTTGACAATAAACTATTTGTAAAAAAAAAAAAGGAATAGAGTGGAGGAAAGGGTAGGGAGCAGAGTAAAGGGGGCAAGAAAATATTTTTTCTCTCTTCTTTGCTGTTTCTTTTTTTTATTAATCTTTTATTTTTGAGAGAGAGAGACCAGGGGAGGGACAGAGAGAGAGGGTGACACAGAATCTGAAGCAGGCCCCAGGCTCTGAGCTGTCAGCACAGAGCCCAACGTGGGGCTCGAACACATAGACCATGAGTTAATGACCTGAGCTGAAGTCGGACACTTAACCAACTGAGCCACCCAGGCATCCCATCTTCTTTGCTGTTTCTATAGCATAGTACTGACTTGCCATGCCTCCTGGAAGATTATAACTTTATAAGAGATTTTACCTTCCTTCTTTGTTTCTTCTTTTTACATTGTCACCACTCACCTTTGGGTGGAGACTTCTCTGAGTCATGTTCTCTCACTTCTAGGTCACACATTTTCAAACTGGACGTTAAAAAACTCCTTGATGAACAGGTGAGCAGTTAAGCAGATTTATGAGAAGAAGCTTCCAATTTAAGAATATGCACCATAGTTATGGATTCAGCCTTTCCCATGTAAAATTGAAGTTGGAATTAGTGACTTCATGTTATGAATATGTTTTTCTCTCAAGTTTTCAAGTACCACTCCATATTAACCTAGCTCCCTCTCTGCCAAACTATTTAAATTGTTCTTATCTCTTGGTTGCCTACATTTTCACATCTCTTTGCAGGTGAAAGAGGATCCAGTGAGGATCCTCTTTCCTTTTCTTCCTGGCTTTAAGCCTGCCTTCTTAGCTGCCTTTCCAGTCCAAATGGCATGACCTTTTGTGCCCTAAATGAGGATTTGAACCTGAGATACTCCTCCCTATCTGTAGAGAGCTCGCTTTGGACTTTCATTTCTTCTTAACTCCTATAAAATTAACCTGGTAGTGCTAAGGAAAGCATCGGGTTTTGAGGACATCTAACCTAAGTTCTGCCATGCACCAGGCATATGAGTTTGGAAAGGCACTCTGCCAATCTGGGCAAATCACTTCTCTGATGAATGATGGAGTTGGCCTTGCTGGATGGTATTGAAGATACCTTACAGCTGCAACATCTTAAGATAAGTATGACTAGTCTGTCACATGCATTAGACAGGTGGCTTCCGCATAAAGAGGTTATGCAATTAGCATTGTTATAGAAACAATGTGTCTTCAAATACATTTTGATTTGAGCAGGGTATATATAAATAGATAGAGAGATATATAGACAATTTAGAAGTCTTTCTTGAAAACATAGTACAATTTCTTTATAACATGCCAATGTTGTAAAATATATGCAAAAATAAGGGGAAATCATGCCTTCCCTTTTCCACACTGAGTGGCTTAGTCCAGAAGAGACTTTGTACAGCCTGGCCTATGACAGGGGATTTATTTCTGCCCCCAACACCCACTGCACCTTGGATTCTGTTTTATCTTCTTATTCTCTAGTCTACCCACAACAGATGTTTTGTTGGCGTTTTTATGTTAAAAGCAGAGAGAAAGAATGGAATCTTTGTGAAACTCAATGGTGACAACGGTTTGACCAGTTGATGGTACGCCCAAGAGCCACTGAAGCAAGTGCCAAGGTTCCCATCTGATGGATGGACTCACTGTGTGAGCCATGCCCCCCACAGCTGATACTTGGACACAGGTCCCTCTGGGGTCACAAGCAGTCATTCTGCCCGAGAGAACTTTGCCCTTGTTGAGGGACCACTGCCGTGCTTGCCTCAGCAAGCAGTCTCGCTCATCACTGTTTTTTATTGGTTTAGTAACTGGTGTTGACATCGTGTTATTTTTCAGGAAGTGGTATTTTTTTCTGGCCAGCATCTTTGTAACAGTGGGCATTGCAGTTGTGACAGTAACACAAATGTAATTGAACTAGCAGCAGGCTCTTCAAGCATAATGAAGGTAGATATTGTTAAAGTTGCAAGATGTGGGGGAGTAGGCCCAGACGACTTGTCAGTGGCCATTAACTCTCCTCCGCCCCCTGCATTTCCCTTTCCATTCTGTCTTAGAGCTTTGTTTCAGACAAGTTGCCTGTGGCAGTGGGTTGGGGAGATGACTCTGAAGGGGCTTCAGCCCACACAGGGACATGTGTGACAAATTATCCTGACAGGGCTGCCACTACAATATTAGCAGTTTGTTAGAGGAGATGGGTGAAATTCATCTCAGCTTTGATCAATTTTCTGCTAGCACTTCAGGGCTTTAAAAGAATCCCATCTTCCCCACCCCTTTGTACCCCCACCACTAATTTCTCCTAATTTTTTATTGTTGAGGCGGCACTTGGCAGGACTTCCCAAGGATTCAGAGTATCTGGCAACAGACTGAGTAAGTCCTAGAAGAGTTTATGCCTAGTTTTAGGAGGAAAAAAGGCAACATAAGCCTGGGTTTTTACATTTATACTAGAGAATAGAGAAACAAAGATCTTGGATGACATAATTTCTAAGGTCCTATCCAATTCTCACAATCCATGATTCTATGAGGAGAGCTGGAAGACAGAGTGGGGAGAGGGGAAGGTCTTTGCTCACACCATTTGCTCTGCCTGGGGAAACTTGGAACTAGAAAGGCCCACAGAGCAAGGTCAGACCAACTGATGGAATCCCTGATAAGGCAGATGAGACAAAGATCTGGACCTCCTGATTTCCAGTCAGGTGTTCCACTTGATGGCATCATCACAAGAGAGAAAAATTAATCAGAAGTAAATATATCAGGGGTACCTGGGTGGCTCAGTTGGTTAAGCATCTGACTCCTGACTTTGGATCAGGTCGTGATCTCCTGGTTTGGGAGTTCAAGCCTGTGTCAGGCACTATGTTGAGAGGAGGGAGCCTGCTTGGGATTCTCATTCTTTCTCTCTGTCTCTACCCCTCCCCCACTCACACTCTAAATGTCTCTCTCTCTCTCTCTCTCAAAATAAATAAATCTTTTAAAATAGTAAATGTTGGGGCGCCTGAGTGGCTTAGTCGGTTAAGCGTCCGACTTTCGCTTAGGTCATGATCTCGCGGTTCGTGGGCTCGAGCCCCGCGTCGGGCTCTGTGCTGACTGCCAGTTCAGAGCCTGGAGCCTGTTTCAGTCTGTGACTCCCTCTCTCTCTGACCCTCCCCTGCTCGCGCTGTCTCTCTCTCTCTCCTAGATATAAATAAAACATTAAAAAAAAAAAGTAAATGTTTCAGGATACCTCAGAGAAACAAAACCAATAGGAGATATGTGTGTTTATTTATTTTATTTATATATGTGTATGTACATATGTGAATTACATATAAATATCATATGAAATCTTTGTACATATATATGATTTCTTAACTTTAATCTCTGTACATATATACATATGTATTATGTATAACAGGCTGTGAACTCAGACAGGGGTTGATGCTGCAATCTTGAACCAGAATTTTGTCTCCAGGAAACCTCAGCATTTGCTTTTAGGGCCTTCTACTGATTGGATAAAGCCCACTGGCATTATTGAGTGTAATCTCTTTTACATGACATCAACTAACTAAGACAGCATTTGGTCAGTGTTTGATTAGGTATCTAGGTACCATAACCTAGCCAAGTTCATGCATAAAATTAACCATCACAGCAATCACACAGATGCCTACCTTGTATAATACACCTTGTTTTATAATAGCAAATATGTGTGTAGAGCTTACCAGGTGCTAGAAACCGTTCTAAGATTTTACAATAGACAGTTGATTCTCACGATTTGTGGATTCTGTATATGCAAATTCACCTACTTACTCAAGTGTATTCGTAATGCCCAAATCAATACCCGTGGTGCTTTTATGATCATTTGTACTTATGGACAAAAATTTGAGTTGCCTAATCTGCATGTTTCCAGCTAAGGCCGAGCAAAGTGATATTCCTTCTTCTTGTTTCAGCTCTCCTACCGTAAACAAGTGTCCTTTTTGCTGTACATTTAGTGCCATGCTTTTTTATAATTTTATGTTTTTTGGAAATGGGTTTCTGTTTAGAATGGCCCCTGACCCCAAGCACAGTGTTGAAGTCCTGTCTAGTTTCCTAAGTACAAGAAAACTGTGATGTGCCTCACAGAGAAAATATGTCTGTCAGACAAGCTTTGTTCAGACATGAGTTACAGTGCTGTTGGCATAGGCTCCATTTTAGTGAGTCAATAATATATCTCAAATAAGATGTCTTTGAATAGAAACACACACAAAACAAGGTTATGTACTGGTCAATGGATGAAAATGTATGATCAGACACTGACCCTGTTTCTTCTAGGAGCCATGGGCCCATACTTGCTAATTCAGACATCTGGGCAACTTCATAGAACATAAATACTACAGATAACTACAGATGGTGAGAATCAACTATATATCAATGTGCTTAATCCTAAAGCAACCCTATTATTCCCATCTTAGAGGGTGAGAACTCTAAAAATGAGAATAATAGGAAAGTTAAATAGTGCTGGTGCTGTGACTGGACACCAGGCAAGTCAGGTTCCCTAGTCACTGTACTGTACTGTGTCCCTGCAAAGCCTCTTCTTTTTTCAATTTCAATTTCAATTTCTTTCTTTTCTTTTCTTTTTTTTACAAATAGTTTATTGTCAAGTTGATTTCCATATAACACCCAGTGCTCATCCCCACAAATGCCCTCCTCCATGCCCATCCCCCCTTCCCCCCATACCCATCAGTCCTTAGTTTGTTCTCAGCATTCAAGAGTCTCTCATGGTTTGCCTCTCTCCATTTTCCCCACCTTTTCCCCCCTTCTCCTCCCCCATGGTCCTCCAATAAGTTCTTCCTAATTCTCCTATATGTACAAACATATGGTATCTGTCCTTCTCTGCCTGACTTATTACGCTCAGCATAACACCCTCCAGTTCCATCCATGTTGCTACAAATGGCCAGATTTCATTCTTGTATGAATGAATTGTATAGTAGTATTCCATTGTATAGATAAACCACTTCTTCTTGATCCATTCGTTCATTGATGGACACTTAAGCTCTTTCCATGTTTTGGCTATTGTTGAGAGTGCTGCTATGAACATTGGGGTACATGTGCTCCTATGCATCAGCATTTCTGTATCCCTTGGGTAAATTCCTAGCAGTGCTATTGCTAGGTCATAGGGGAGCTCTATTGTTAATTTTTTGAGGAACATCCACACTGTTTTCCAGAGGGGCTGTACCAGTTTACATTCCCACCAACAGTGTAGGAGGGTGCCTGTTTCTCCACATCCTCACCAGCATCTAGAGTTCTCTGATTGGCTCATTTTAGCCACTCTGACTGGCGTGAGGTGGTATCTCAGTGTGGTTTTGATTTGTATTTCCCTGATGAGGAGAGATGCGGAGCATCGTTTCATGTGTCTGTTGGACATCTGGATATCCTCTTTGGAGAAGTGTCTGTTCATATCTTCTGCCCATTTCTTCACTAGGTTGTTTGTTTTTCAGGCGTGTAGTTTGGTGAGTTTCTTATAGATTCTGGACATTAACCCTTTTTCTGATATGTCATTTGCAACTATCTTTTCCCATTCCATTGGTTGCCTATTAGTTTTGTGGATTGTTTCCTTTGTCATGCAAAAGCTTTTAATCTTGATGAGGTCTTAATGGTGTATTTTTGCTCTTGATTCCCTTGTTTTTGGGGATGTGTAAGTAAGAAGTTGCTGCAGTGGAGGTCAAGGAGGTTGTTTCCTGCTTTCTCCTCTATGGTTTTGATGGTTTCCTGTCTCACGTTCAGGTCCTTTATCCATTTTGAGTTTATTTTTGTGTATGGTGTGAGAAAATGATCTAGTTTCATTCTTCTGCATGTTGCTGTCCAGTTCTCCCAACACCATCTGTTAAAAAGGCTGTCTTTTTTCCATTGGATATTCTTTTCTGCTTTGTCAAAGATCAGTTGGCTGTATACCTTTGGGTCCAGCTCTGAGTTCTCAATTCTATTCCATTGGTCTATGTGTCTATTTTTGTGCCAATACCATACTGTCTTGATGATGACAGCCTGCAAAGCCTCTTCTAATATTAAGTTTCTGCTAATGCCTTTAATTTCCACTTGCTCTTATATATGTTATGTCTTATCCTACTTTCCTGAACTTAGTGTTCTGTGGACCTTTTTTTTTTCTTTTGGTACTGTAATGCACTTAAAATGAAAATATGTAGAATAATAGAAGAAAGATGAAAACAAAAGACATATGGGAACTTGATATTGAATCTTCAGAATTTCCTAAAAGTTCTGGGCCTAATGATAAGCTAGTATAGAAATAGACAATAAAGGAAAACAAGCTGTGACTGGGTTGAGAATGTTAAATCAGAAGTAAGAGGAGATGAGTTAAAATGTAATCATGTTGGATCCCTGAGTGGCTCAGTTGGTTGAGTGTCCAACTCTTGACCTTGGCTCAGGTCATGATCTCACGGTTCATGGGATCGAGCTCCGCATTGGGCTCTGTGCTGACAGCCAGGAGCCTGCTTGGGATTCTCTCTCTCCCTCTATCTCTCTGCTAGTCCTGCATCCTTTCATGCATGCTCTCCCCCCTCTCTCAAACTAAATAAATAAACATTTAAAAATGCATTCATGTATATTCCTATAAGGCACTTTTAATTATATGTCCCTTAAAATTTCATCTTTAATCTCTCCCTCTCTTCATTAGTTGTATTTTTGCATAATGTAAACTGGGCAAAACATTGCAAGATGGCATGATTTCTAAAGACTTATTTATCTGTGCTGTGAAGCATGGTCCAGAGTTCCTGCCTGTGAGAATTTCATTGTGTTTGAGGAAGTAGACTAAAGCAATAATTTTAATGCAATAGTGGAGGTATTTCAGACAGAGGGAGCCTTGTAGACAAAGATATAGAGGCAGGGAAGTTGTTGCAGGAAAGGTAAGTAATACACTGTGATTAGAACAGGAAGGATTGAGGGTCAAGGCCATCATTCTGTGTAAAGCCAAAAGGCATCATTTCATTGTTGTCCAGGTGAACAGAATCTTCTGGAGTTGTCTAGCACACAACCTAAGCTGAATAGAAGACCATGCATAATTTTGAGAAGGGGTATCCATGCTATTTTTCTCTTTTTATATTATGTAGGAGAAGATTTAAAGGGGAAACTGACATCAGATTTGCTTATTATTAAAAGGACAAAAACTGTATATCTTTCTGTATCACCAAAAGTGTCAGCTAGGAGCAATGTGTTTCTGACTAATTCACACTATACCTTCTTGAAATATAACTATTGGTGGTACAGTGAAAATGCCTAGTCATAGGATCTCCATGTGTGATAAATGCTCTGACATAAGTTCAAGAACCAGGTGAAAAAATAGCCTTTCAAAATATTTAAGCATTTTCATAATGAAATGCACAGGCCCTCAGAATATGCTCTGTGACAGCTGGAAGAACTTTTAGAGAAATTCCAGTCTACTTTACAGATGAAGCAAAATATCTTTGCAAATTCAAACTTCTGCAGAAAGATCAAGAGCTGGGACTAGATCAACAGCTTTTAATATGGTGTTCTTCCCTCTCCTCGGACCTGTCACTAAAATCAACGACAATAATACACTTTCTCACCCTTAGCAGGGATCAACCTTCCAGGCCCATCTTTTCCTCAACAATTTTTCTTTTCTGTTTTCCACTGCCTCAACTTGATCTCAGGTTTGCACTGGAATGGAGTCCAAACAGGATAAAATACCATGAGAAGCTTTGTTCAGATTGCTGCAGCCCGGCCAGAGACAGGAAATACTAAACACCATGAGAGAGTGCCTGTTCTGACGAGAATTCCAGCAGAGTTTGGTTCGATGCAAGCAAGTTCCAAAACAAAAGAAAAATCCTTACATGATCCGCCAATATTTCCAGGGTACTCTTCCAAAACAAACAGAAATTTACATCCTTAAAGAGTCCCTCACGCCTGGAGCCCATCCACTGCCCGAGTTCCCCTGGCAGCCCCTCTCTCTGTATCAGAAGAAGACTCCTGATGGGAAGTCTCAGTTGTGTGGACCTTTTGTAAAGCTGCTGCCTGTCATGAGCCTTGTGGCTAACTCTGACAGCGAGCACTTTCCTGAGGCTTTCACGTACAAAACTATTGAGTTTCATTTTTCTTGTGCTGGGTAATGTGCCAACATTAATTGATATGATGCTGTCATTCTCTCACCCTGTAAAAGAAAATCACTACAAGTTCATGGCTTAATCTTTGCTCATAGGAGACGTAATAAAAGCTATAACTCCGAAAAAAGAGAGGTGAGCATTGTTAATCACTCTGTCAGTGCAAAAAGAATGCTTTCTGCGGCACAGTTGTTCACTGACCTTAGATAAATTTGAAGAAGAGGCCCAATTCTCATCTATGCTCCAGAGGCCATATTGTTTTGCAGACTGTGGAATAAATAAAATATTTCCTGAAGAGCAAACACGTGCAGGAAAGAGTGGAGTGTGAGGATATGCTGTAGTTAAGACAGGCTAGCCAGATGTTAGTGCTGACCTCTACTCGCTGGAATCTGATTGACATTGGAGTTGGATTTCTCCAGCTGTTTGGAAGAGCTACATGGGAAGTCGACTCTTTCCCAAGACTGAAGGGGGCCACCTGCAAAATATCCCCTTCGTTGCCATTGGGATTTCCATTGTGTGTATTTCTGAGATCTTGAATCCCTATTTTTCAATGTATAGAAATGTTATAAAAAGGATTATAGATTTATCAGGAACCAGATCTCTTAAAGAGAGCTCTGCATTATTTCCACCATGATATGTGCTTATAGTGTCAGCAGGACCCTCATGAACCCATATTTAATATTTAGTTTCAGGATAATTTGAACTGTGGATGGCACATACTGAAGCTAACAGACTAACAAAAAGCATACATACAGACACACACACACACTTTTTTATGAAAGTGGGATGTGTATTGTGAACAAGTTCCTGCAAATGGAAACCATCTATAAAACTGTCCACTGAGCCAATGGAACACTCACTAATTAGAATCATTTCTGGAAACTATTGTTTCAAGAAAGTGGTAGTTCCAGGAAGCCTTGTAGATTTTATTTATTTATGTATTTATTTATGTAGATTTTTATCACTGGAGCCTTGGCTAAAATTAACATTGTGAAGCAAGGACAGCAAAATTGCATATTTTAAATGTGCCTTAAAATGGAGCATTAGTCATAATAAAACACCAGATACCCTAAGATTCAAAACCAGCAATTGTGTAAAAACCACAGAAATTTGGACCTCATGTATAGATTAGTTAGCTGAAATTTACCTTTGCATTGTCTACAAAATAAGTGGTTAGGGAGTAAGTTGCGAATGCAAATTAAACTTCAGGCCAAAATTTAAAGAGAACAAACTGGTTTCAAACAGGCCCTTAAGCATTTTGGAAGCAGCTATTTACATATAAGCAATTAATGCCTGAATTACAAATCATTCTTATCTGTTCATTAAAAGAAGCTCCCCAGGACCTCTATTAGACTTCTAAAAAATCTAGATATATAAATTGTGTGCATTCAAAAATAGGAACATATTCCACTGTTCACCCTTCACTAATTCAGATTGTTCTTTTTGACAATCTGGGTGAGAAAGGTTTTAGTTTGCTCTTGGAGAAGAAAGCAGATCTTAGTGATCACACTGACGTTGATCTCTAGTGTCTTAGGATTTTAGAAATGACTTGGAGTTTGAGAGCAGGTCACAGAGGACAGAGCCATTTATGGGATGTAATTTAAGGGGTTCGACTTGCCCCACATATGGCCCCACTTGTGTTTCCAGCATTTAGTGTTTCTATGGACTCATTTTGGAGGAAGGCAAATAGCTTTTTCAAGGGTCCCTTGTTTTAATGAACATATCTTCTTATAGGAAGCAATCCATGAGCATAGAGGGTTCTCCAACAGCAGAGTAGCAGAGGTGAGTAAAAATGGAAGACATGGTTGGGGGGGACCGATTTGAATTGCGGGAACTTTATTCTCAGTGCCAAGAAGAGAGCAGTTGCAAATAGCGAAAGCTTAATGGTATTGGTGAACAGAGAAGATGAAGAAGTGTTAAGTACAAGTTCTATCTACTTCATAATTGTGCTGAAGGCCAGTCTTGGTTCCAACATGCTAGATGAGCTCTATCATCCCTACAGAGTTGGCTCGAAGGGTAGAAGAAAATTTCTACCTTCTTAGCCTTTGTTTTTTCTTTTCTTTTTTAAGTTTATTTAGTTCGAGAGAGACAAAGACAGGGCAAGTGGGGGAGGGATGAGAAAGCAAGAGAGAGAACCCCAACCAGGGGCCGTGCTGTCAGCACATAGTCCAATGCAGGGCTCAACTCACTGACTGTGAGATCATGACCTGAGCAGAAATCAAGAGTCCAACCCTCAAGGGACTGAGCTTCCCAGGCACCTCAGCCTTTGCTTTTTCAAGGCTAAAGCCCCTTCCTATGCCTCATGCCAGTCCCTTCAGTGTAGCTTCTTCTAGCTCATTGTAAGCCCTTCAAAATACCAAAAGTCTGAATTAAAAATAAAACCTGTATGCTTTCTAGAAAGATACTTTATCACACTTAATCAAGCATTGCCCTCACTTCTGCATAAGTGTCTTAACTTCCATGAGAAAATTTTTCAAAATTAAAATTAAGCCCAAGCAAAGTACTTCTGGGATATTGTGAAATACAATTGGTAACTATAAGTTTTCACATGGTGAGAGTCAAATAAAGTCAAATATATAAAAAGTCCATGCATTTATATGACCTACTGAACATTTACACATTGTCCAAAGATTTTATTATAAATGTTATTTCAGCCTGAGGTGATGTATCTATTAAAAACCATATGATAATACACCAAGTAGATGTTTTAAACATAATTGTTTATTGACCAGTTTTTTTCCACTTAAAAAAAAAACTGGAACATCTTTTTTTTAACTTTTAAAAATTTAACATACACTGTTATATTAGTTTCAGATGTGCAAAATAGTGATTCAACAGTTCCATATATTACTTAGTTGCTCATCAAGTAACTGTACTCTTAATTCCCTTCACCTATTTCGCCCATCCCCCCTCCCCTCCCTTCTGGTAACAAACAGCTTGTTCTCCATAGTCAAAAGTCTGTTTTTTGGTTTGTTTCTTTTTTTCTTTGTCCATTTGTTTTGTTTCTTAAATTCCACATATGAAAGAAATCATATGGTATTTCTCTATGACTAATCTTATTTTGCTTAGCATACTACTCTCTAGCTCTATCCATGTCATTGCAAATGGCATGATTTCAGCCTTTTCTATGGTTGAGTAATATTCCATCATATATAGTATAATATAATAATATAATATAATATAATATAATATAATATAATATAATATTTAACATATATCTCACATATTCATTTATTCATCTATCAATGGACACTTGGGCTACTTCTATAATTTGGCTACTATAAATAATGCTACTGTAAACATTGGGGTACATGAATCCAGTTGAATTAGCATTTTTGTATTCTTTGGGTAAATACCTAGTTGAGCAATTGCTGGATCATAGATAGTTTTATTTCTAACTTTTGGAGGAATCTCCATACTATTTTCCAGAGTGGCTGCATTGGTTTTTATTCCAAGAGTGTAAGAGGGTTCTCTTTTCTCTGCAGCTTCACCAACACCTGATGTTTGTGTTGTTCATTTTAGCCATTCTGACAGGTGATACCTCTTTGTAGTTTTGATTTGCATATCTCTGATGATTAGTTGAGCATCTTTTCATGTGTCTGTTGACCATCTGGAAAATTTCTTTGGAAAAATGTCTATTCATGTCTTCTGCTCATTTTTAAATTGGATTATTTGTTTTTTGGCTGTTGAGTTGTAGAAGTTCTCTATATATTTTGAATACTAACCTTTTATCAGGTATGTCATTTGACAAATATACTTTCCCATTCTGTAGGTTGCCTTTTATTTAGTTGATTGTCTCCTTCCCTGTGCAGAACTTTTTTTTATTTTGATATAGTCCCAATAGTTTATTTTTGTTTTTGTTTCTCTCATCTCAGGAAACATGTCTAGAAAGAATTTGCTGTGACAATGTCAAAGAGGTTACTGTTTGTGTTCCCCTCTAGGATTTTTATGATTTTATGTCTCACATTAGGTCTTTAATCCATTTTGGGTTTATATTTGTGTATGGTGCAAGAAAGTGGTCCTCTTTTGCACTATCGGTTGTTTGCATTAACAGGTTGCTATCCAGTTTTTCCAACACCGTTGGTTGAACCCATTGTCTGTTTTTCATTGGAAATTCTTTCCTGCTTTGTCAAAGAATAACTTACCATATAGCTCTTGGCTCATTTCTGGGTTTTCTCTTCTGTTTTACTGACCTATGTGTCCATTTTTGTGCCAGCACTATCCTGTTTTGACTACTACAGCTTTGTAATATAACTCGAAGTCCAGAATTGCAATGCTCCTGGCTTTGCTTTTCCTTGTCAAAGTTGCTTTGGCTATTCAGGGTTTTTTGTGGTTCCACACAAATTTTAGGATTGTTTGTTCTGGCTCTGTGAAAATTCTGTTGGTATTTTGATAGGAACTGCATTAAATCTGGAGATTGCTTTGAGTTGTATGGACATTTTAACAATATTTATTCTTCCAATCCATGAGCATGGAATGTTTTTCTATTTCTTTGTGTTGTCTTCAATTTTTTTCATCAATGTTCTATAGTTTTCAGAGTACAGAGTATAGTTTTCAGAGTACAGAGTAAATCTCCTTGGTTAAACTTATTCCTAGGTATTCCTATTATTGTTTTTGGTGCAGTTGTAAGTGGGATTGTTTTCTTAATTTCTCTTTCTTCTCCTTCATTTTTAGTGTATAGAAACTCAATAGATTTGTATACATTGATTTTTATATCTTGTGACTTTAATAAATTTATCAGTTCTAATAGTTTTATGGTGATCTTTAGGGTTTTATATAAAAAAGTATCATGTCATCTGCAAATAATAAAAGTTTTATTTCATCCTTACCAATTTGAAGTTGGTTTTATTTATTTTTGTTGTCTGATTGATGTGGCTAGGACTTCCAGTACTATGCTGAATAAAAGCGGTGAGAGTAGGGCACATGAGTGGCTCAGTTGATTGAATGTCTCTTGACCTCAGCTCAGGTCATGATCTCATGGTTCATGAGTTCAAGCCCCGCATTGGACTCTGTGCTGAGAGCATGGAGCCTGCTTAGGATTCTGTCTTTCCCTCTCTCTCTGCCCCTGCCCTGCTCACGTGTGTGCATGCATGTATACATTCTCTCTCTCTCTCTCTCTCTTTCTCTCTCTCAAAATAAATAAATAAACTTAAAAAAATGGTGAGAGTGGACTCCTTCATCTTATTCCTGACCTTAGGGTAAAAGCTCTCAATTTTTTCCTGTTGAGTATGTTATTGGCTGTGGATAGTTCATATAAGGCCTTTGTTAGGTTGAGGTATGTTCCCTATAAACCTGTTTTGTTGAGGGTTTTTATCATGAATAAATGTTGTACTTTGTCAAATACTCTTTTTTTTTGTTTGTTTGTTTGCCTCTATTGGAATGATCATATGGTTTGGATCCTTTCTCATATTGATGTGATGTATCAAGTTGATTGCTTTGCGAATATTGAACCACTCTTGCGCCCTGGGAATAAATCCCACTAAATTATTATTTTTTCTTAATGTTTAGTTGGATTTGATTTGGTAGTACTTTGTTGAGGACTTTTGCATCTATGTTCATCAGAGATTTTGTCCTATAGTTTTTCTTCTTCTTCTTCTTTTTTTATGGTGTCTTTATTAGGTAGTATCAGGGTAATGTTGACCGCATAGAATAAATTTGGAAGTTTTCCTTCCTCTTCTATTTTTTGGAGTAGTTTAAGAAGAAAAAGTATTAACTGTGTTTTAAATGTTTGGTAGAATTTTCTCGTGAAGCTATCTGGTCCTAGAGTTTTGTTTGTTGGAAGTTTTTTGATACTAATTCAATTTTATTGCTGGTAATTGGTCTGTTCAAATTTTCTATTTCTTCCTGCTTACGTTTTGATAGGTTTTATGTTTCAAGGAATTTATCCATTTCTTCTAGGTTGTCCAATCTGTTGATACAATTTTTTTCATAATATTCTCTTATAATACTTTGTATTTTTGTGATGTCAGTTTTTATTTCTCCTCTTTCATTTCTGATTTTATTTATTTAAGTTCTCTCTCTCTCTCTTTCACTCTTTAATGAGTCTGGATAGAAGTTACCAATTTAGTTGATCTTTTCAAAGAACCAGCTGCTGGTTTCTTATTCTTTTAGTTTCTATATCAATTATTTCTGCTTTAATCTTTATTATTTTATTCCTTCTGGTGGTTGGGGTTTTATTTTTGTTCTTTTGGCTCATTTAGGTATAAGGTTAGGCTTTTTTTTTTTTTGAGATTTTTCTTGTTTATTGAGGCAGATCTGTATTGCTATAAAATTCCCTCTTAGAACAGCTTTTGCTTCATCCCAAATATTTTGGAACATTGTGTTTTCATTTTCATTTCTTTCCATGTAATTTTTTATTTCTTCTTTGATTTCTTGGTTGACCCCTCCATGTACCTCTGGTCTTTCCAGATTTTTTTCTTGGGGTTGATTTCTAATTTCATAGCATTCTGGTCAGAAAAGATGCATGGTATGACTTTGATCTTTTTAATTTGTTAAGATTTGTTTTGTGGCCCAATATCTGATTTATTCTGAAGAATGTCCCATGTGTACTTCAGAATGTGCATTCATCTGTTTTAGGGTGCAATGTTCTGAGTATATCTGTCAAATCCAATTGGTCCTGTGTATCTTTCAAAGCTACTGTTTCTTATTGATATTCTGTTTGTATGATCTGTCCATGAATATAAATAGTGTATTAAAGTCCCCTATTATTATAATACTATTATAATCAATAGTATTACTATTGATTAGTTCCTTTCTGCTTGTTATTAACTCTTTTATGTATTTGGGTCCTTTTATGTTGGGTGCATAAATATTTACAATTGTTATATCTTCTTGTTCGATTGTATCCTTTATGATTATATATTGTCCTACTTTGTCTCTTATTACAATCTGTTTTAAAGTTTATTTTGTTCGGTATAAGTATTGCTAACCCAGCTTTTTTTTTTTTTTAATATCCTTTTGCATGGTGGATGTTTCTCCATCCCCTCACATTCAGTCTGCAAGTGTCTTTAGGTCTGAAATGTGTCTCCTGTAGGCAACATATAGATGGGCCTTGTTTTTTAATCTACTCTGTCACCCATGTCTTTTGATTGGAGCATTTAGTCCATTTACCTTCAGAGTAATTATTTGTAGATAAGTATTTACTTGTTTTGTCTTTGTTTTTGTAGTTTTTCCTCTGTTCTTTCTTCACTTGCTCTCTTTTATAATTTGCTTGCTTTCTTTATTTGTATGCTTGGATTCCTTCCTCTTTATTCTTTGCATATCTATTATTGGGTTTTGATTTGTAGTTACTATTCAGTCTGTATATAACATCTTCTGCAGATAGCAGTCTATATCTAGTTGATGGTCACTTAGGTCTGAACCCATTCTTTAAAGTTGCAACATCTTTTAAAGGACATCCTAGTTTTCCTTAGAGGGTGTTAGGACAATCCTGTCTTACTTCCACCGCAGATAATATTACCCAGTCTTAGAAAACTCCTTTTCCTTGTAGGCAAGTGTATGTCAGGCAAATAACAGGCAACTCTTATTACCTTCTCTCCTAACTGGGCCATTTCTATGAATGACCAATCCTTACAAATTGTTCACTATTTATATAACTACACCTTTTGGTTTCCATTTCTTTGCTATGAAACAGAACAATTCATTTTTATTCCTCGGAGAGTTCTACTGGGTGTTTTGAGATATGCAATGGTTATGAGGATTATATTAGATATATGGATGGGGAAAGTCACCTATCCCTATTCAACATTAAGATCAAGAACTTTAGTTTTTTCAAAGTTGCTGGTTTTTTCAATTAAATCCCATGATACCTAACAAAAAAAAAGATGACAACCAGAAAGAAAAACAAATTTGCTAATTTTGCCTCAGACTTTACTTCTCTTCTTTGTCCATCTCCATCTTTTCCCAAGAGGTTGCTGATTATCAATTTTAGGTAATTTCACTTTGCTCTTGACAAGGTTTTGCACTAGAAATTATGATGTTTTGTTAGAAGAGGGTCTCCATTTAATATTGTAAAATTCTGCACATAATCATAAAGAAAATATCTAGACTTAAAGACATTTCTGCAAGATTCTTCAGAAATTTTGCTAGTTAGTGACTAAAGCAGCCTAATCACAAATATCAAATAAGCCAGGGCTCACTAAATCAGGTGTAGAAGAGAAATAGCGTGATTGTGAATTTGATATAGAGTAAACATAGTAAAGGAAATAAGAAGTGCACATATGTCAGCATCTAACCAGGAACCAGATTTGCCCTAATGTGATGCTATGCAAAAAAAATTTAAACTCAGTGTCTTCAGCTAAAATGGCTTGGCTTTGGTTGTCAGTGGACCACATGTAAATACCAGATGAAAGAGCAAGATCCAAGGTCTGGTTTCCATCCCATGAGGTATTGGAAGATCCGTTAACCTAAGAGGAAAATCTTTAGGCTGGATTATAAAATAGTATGCTTATCTGTTAGTGTGGTCATGTTTTTATTGAGAAAATAGATTATCCAGAAATATGTACTGTTTATAGTTCCATCAGATGGAAGGGTTGTTTCTAGGTCATATACCTTCTTTTTTGTCAGTGCAGCCCCAGCAGTCTTCCTCAAGAAGATGGCTCAGGTCCTGAAGCCCAGGTTCTTCATTCATTCATTCATTCATTCATTTATTCATCAGACAATGATTGAGAATCAGTGATGTGTGAAGACATATTAAAATTTGATTATGTAAGCAGAAAACCAAACAAATGAGCTGACTGCAGATATAGGCACAGAAACATATAATTACTAGTTTGAGCTATATGAAATTGCCATTTTATGTCAAAAATAATGAATATTGGCAATTTCATGTGGTACAATTTTTTAATGAAATTTATTAAGCTCAGTGACAGAATATGTATAGAGTTTTCATTGTTGTTTGCTTGTTTGTGTTTAGCATTAGAAAAGGACACTTGAACTGGAGATTATGGATTGGAGAATGGGGACAAGCATATATGGGTAAGTTTGCTGGAGGACACCTGGCTACAACAGATGATGATGTGGATTATGAGAACCTTCTGGAGAAGAATGCCTTCAGAAAAATTATCCTGAAGTGGCTTTAGTTATTTAAACATGGAAGTTAGTCAAAAAGAGAACATTAGGACAAAAGTGCTGATGTCCTAGGGTACTGATACAGAAGCCATCAGGTATCTAATTGATCTCTTGATTTCTTTGCTCTTACTGACCTGGAGTGTTCCATATCCTCTATTCACCTACCTCCCGGCTTAATTTCTGGAGATGGTTCATGATCAGCAATCTCTGCAATAAGTGGTAAAGACCTAAACACCTTATAATTCATGGTCTTATGTGAGGAGCTCTACAACTTCACAAGAATGACATAATCATTGGTAGATTTTAACTCTTGCTTTCAGAAATAGTCCTTATACCTAGTGTCTAGAATCTAAGCTTTGATTTTTAAAAAATTAATATTTATTTATCTATTTTGAGACAGAGAGAGAGAGAGAGAGAGAGAGAGTGTGTGTGTGTGTGTGTGTGTGTGTGTGTGCACGCATGCATGAGAAGGGTAGGGACAGGAAGAAGAGAGAGAGGGAGAATCCCAAGCAGACTCTGATAACACAGACTCCGATGGGGGAGTTTAAGCTCATGAACCTTGAGATCACGACCTGAGCTGAAATCAAGTGTTGGATGCTTAACTGACTAAGCCACCAGGCACCCCATACCCTTATTTGTTGATTCAAGGTTGATGACTCTAAGCCTATAAATGATGACCTTGGCTGGGTTTAGTGTTGGCCTCACCCTTGAAAAATTTTTTAGTTTTCATTTCTTGACTTTCAAAACCTCCTCTCTTAATTCAACTGGTGCTTACCATGTGTTAAGCAGGTCTCATTCTCTGGTTCTGCTTTCTATTCTGAGTGAGTAATGCCAAGTCCTGAGAAAAGCCATTTTGAAGATCTAACACAAGAGCACAGGGGACCGAAGCATGTTGAGTTAGACTCCAGTAAACTCTTGCAGCAACTCATGGTTCTCTTAAAAGTTCATTGAAAGTGTGTTACCAGGAGTTCCTGGGTGGCTCGGTCAGTTAAGTGTCTGACTTCCTCTCAGGCCATGATCTCACAGTCCGTGGGTTCAAGCCCCACATCAGCCTCTGTGCTGACAGCTCAGAGCCTGGAGATTGCTTCAGATTCTGTGTCTCCCTCTCTCTCTGCTCCTTCCTCACTCGTTCTCTGTCTCTGTCTCTCAAAATAAAATAAAGACATAAAAAAAAAAAAGAAAGTGTGTTACCACATCACTGTCTGGGAAGCCCTTGATAGTTCAAGCTACAGTGGTTTCACTTTACACTCTGTGGCTTACCACACAGACAGTTATGGAGGAGAAGAACAAGCTTTCAGCCTAATAATTCATTAGAACTGGAAAACGTGTGGCTCATGAAGATAAAAGGTTCTATACATACACATGTTTTTGGATATTTATTACCACAAATGATGAGAAAGAAAACATTGTTAAGAGGAATTATATTCTTCAGAAACACTCTAGAATGCTCTCTGCATCACAGAGAGTTTGGGCTTCTTGGACTTAACGCCTCTTAAGGTGTCATCTAATTCTATGATCCCATGACTTGCAAAAATTGTTTTTCTTCCCAAATGTGAAATAGGAGTCTTTGTTACCTAACATCACTAAGGTCATGTTACTATATGCTCTATGAAGAATGTGCTGCATTCCTGGGCACATTTTAACTCATATACTACCTCAAGCTTTTAATCATTCTAAGAAAGGCCTGTTAACCCATGGATAAGAACAGAGTATTTGTAGAAGGTGATCTAGAGCCGTAGATGATGATGTGCTTTGAGACACAGTTGGAGATGTCATTTGTGGCTATCTCACTTGTGTTTTTTTCCTGCTATCAAGGAATAATCACTTTCTGCATGGGCAAACACAATTTGATGCTTCATTCTTATCTTTTTAGTAAAGTCTACCAGGAACTTGTTTTCTTAGATGACAAGATGCATCCCAAATTACTCTAAAGATGATATTGATTTTCCTACAAATAATAAGTCCAGCCACAGGAGAACCATAAAACTTCAAGTTGTTGCTTCAGTGAGCGTTACCATGTAATGTCAGTAGCTTTGGTTTTTATTTAATTTTGTGATTAAAGTTTTTATTGATTTCCCTGCAGGGTAGAATATATCAATACCTTTGGTTTCAAAGGAGCATTCAGTAACAAGAAAACATAAAAGGACTCAAGTACAGAAAACTGCAATATTTTAAAATTTAAGAAACTGCCACTATGAATCCCTAAGGTATATCTTTGGAACTAACTTTGGCTGGGGCCACTCAGCCTTGTGTGTTAGCTAATCCCTCTGGTAGCAGCTGGTTCATAGACCTATGAAGTTTAGTTGAGAAATGCTTACCTAGCAGTTATGAGACTAATACTATTTTGCCAGAAGCAAATGCACCAGCAAGTGAATCACAGTCCATGTTATCATAAATCATGTGCGTTCCTTTTTCTTCACCAGAGAAAGAGTAGACTGATATTGCCCAATCGATGGAGGCCTGTGTGTATTTGAGAGATTGTTCTTTTCAGAGGTATTGCATCACTGAGAAACACCGTCAATGCTACAACAGAATCTCTGACTCAGAATAGATGCCACAATGATTCTAGAACTATGAAACTATACAAGAAATGTGTGGTTTCCTTTAAAGTTAGAAAGGGTGGAAACTGGGTGGCTCAGTAGGCTAAGCATCCAACTTCTGCTCAGGTCATGATCTCGCAGTTTGTGAGTTTGAGCCCTGTGCTGACAGCTCAGAGCCTGGAGCCTGCTTCAGATTATGTCTGTCTGTCTCTCCCTGCCCCTCCCTTGCTTGTACTATGTGTGTGTCTCTCTCTCAAAAAAAAAATAAACATTAAAAAAAACTTTTTGAATTTAAAATTAGAAAGGGTCATGCTACTCTCAAAGTCACCCAAATTTTGTGCTCTCCACTCCTCCCCTTCAGACTCAGGAACCTGACAGGTTGTCTTCCCTTTTGTGGGATGAGCAGAGGGGACATTCCCTTATGTCTGAACTACTTCCTATCACACAGATGGACTAGTTACATATCCTTAACATTTACAGTTAAAATTAGTTGTTTCACAAGTGATGTTTTACCTGACCCTCCTGATGGCTCCAATGGGGAAGGAGTTTTCCATCCTCATTCCACTTACAAGGAAATTTGAGACTGTGAGGGATGCTAAAGGTGTGTTTCATGACTGTAGGTAGCAGATGACAGAGCTGAAAATTAAAGTTAGGTCTCTTGCCTACTGACCCTTCCACCCACCCTACTGCACTGAAGTCATATGAATCAAATAGCCTTCATAATTTATTGGCCTTGGTAGAATTGTTTGGCTGTTTATTTGTTTGTTTGTCTTTCTGTCTGAGTTGACTGCTTGATCTGATGTGGGAGAGCCATGGGGGCTTGGTCACACAACAATCTGCCTTGCACACTGGTCCACATGTAGCCTGGGGGAGCCATTCGTCATGGCAGAGAGCCTCTTTTAGTAGAGAGGCAGAGCATCCTTCTGGGCTAGAGAAATGGAAATGAGGACAAAGACACCAGCCAGGCAGATTTTTGCAACCTCACTGGTCATTTGTCTGCAATCAGACACAGCAGTTTATTATTATTTTTTTAATGTTTTATTTATTTCTGAGAGAGAGAGAGAGAGAGACAGTGTGAGCAGGAGAGGGTCAGAAAGAGAGGGAGATACAGAATCTCAAACAGGCCCCAGGCTCTGAGCTAGCTATCAGCACAAAGCTTGACGTGGAGCTCAAACCCACCGAACCATGAGATCATGAACTGAGCCGAAGTCTGATGCTTAACCAACTGAGCCATCCAGGCACCCCAACACAGCAGTTTTTACTCCCTTCTCCTTGCTCCTTAAAAACACATTCCCCTTTGTTTGAAATCCCAGCCAGTTTATAAAAGAGTAAAGCAGAATGATCTCTGTAGCACACAATCCCGAAAATACAATTGAGTGTACTGCAGCTGGAGAAAGAGCCAGGAAATGGAGTTAGATGGCTGTTCATCAGTGAAAACAATATTAAAAAGGAGGCCCTGTCCTCTGGCCTCACTAAATTCACTTCACCTTTGCTGTTCATCCTGCTTTGGGAAAAACCAAGAGAAAGGAAAAACCTTAGTTTAAGTCAAAGAAGAAGAAAGAAATTCATCCTGGATTCTTACTACTAGAAATTAAATCCATATTCTCATCTTATCTTTCAACAGTTCATTTGAACACACATGCAACAAGATGCATGCGTCCATGGTGAGGAGAACAGTCACAAAGAGCTTCATGGAGTCAACTTCAAGATACCCCACCAGAATGTAAACTGGTGCAGCCCCTCTGGAAAACAGTGTGGAAGTTCCTCAAAAAGTTAAGAATAGAACTCCCCTATGACCCAGCAATAACACTGCTAGGAATTTACCCAAGGGATATAGGAGTGCTGATGCATAGGGGCACATGTACCCCAATGTTCATAGCAGCACTCTCAACAATAGCCAAAACATGGAAAGAGCCTAAGTGTCCATCAACGGACGAATGGATCAAGATGATGTGGTTTATCTATACAATGGAATACTACATGGCAATGAGAAAGAATGAAATCTGGTCATATGTAGCAACCTGGATGGAACTTGAGGGTGTTATGCTGAGCAAAATAAGTCAGGCATAGAAGGACAAATATATGTTTGCACGTATAGGAGGATTAGGAGGAACTTAACGAAGGAGCATGGGGGAGAAGAAAGGGGGAAATGGTGGGGGTGAGGAAGGGAGGCAAACCATGAGAGAGTCTTGAATGTTGAGAACAAGCTGAGGACTGATGGGTATGGGGCAGGGGGGTGATGGGCATGGAGGAGGGCACTTGTGGGGATGAGAACTGGGTGTTATATGGAAACCAACTTGACAATAAACTATTTAAAAAAATAAAAAATAGAAATAAAACAATAAATGAAAAAAAAAAAAAAGAATATACCCCACCACATACAGCCCCCTCATGCATGGGAAGGCATTACCTGATGGTCAAGAGTTTTAAGAGAGAGGCCAAAAGATAAAGAGAAGTGAGGTGACCAAACATATTTCCCCACTATGTCAAACTATAGGATCTGTAATAATAACTTTTTGGATTAAGATATTGTGGATACTATAGTAAAGTGTTCAGTCGTAGGGCTTTTGCCTAAGACCACTATTGCTCATCAACTCTGAATGAATGCTTGTTGAGTTCACTCTTCTTGTTGGTCCTGCCCCCCTCCCCCTCCCCGGCCAAGACTCAGAGGAATTACACTTAAGGGAGTTAAAGGAGAAATGGCCTGAAGCCTTTGCCTTCCTTCAAGGGTCCTTGACTGTCTGGAGGGAGGAGAATGTGGGAAGGGACGTGCCAAAAAGGAGCAAGGGAAAGGGAAGATGGACACTATGGGAAGAATTTACAATTTATCTCCTGCGAACCCTTAGGTGGGTAAACTCCGATTTCCCTAACTGGGCCTCGCTGGTTCTATTTCTCGTCGCTGTTGTGAAAATCAGCATTGCAAGAACCCTTGGACTTTTTTCAAAATACCCTAAGAATAGGCCAAAGAAAAGGGCAGAGAGTGGTGTTGCTGGGACAACGCCAAGACAAAGAAACTTTTAGATTTCTGGGGACAAGAGGCCATGTGAAAGGAATTTTCCCTTTCACACGCACACACACTCTCACAAACACTCACACACACACACATTCACATACACTAAAATTCAGCAGAGGATGTATACGTGCATGTGGCTGGCAGAAGTTTGATTAATTAGCTAGCAGCATCAGCTTTAAATTAAAATAATTTCAAATGTAGAAGGAGGAACCAATGGAATGGGATGCAATCTTTCTTTTTTTTTTT
The DNA here is from genome assembly GCA_017311185.1 of Proteles cristata cristata. NCBI lineage: Eukaryota > Metazoa > Chordata > Mammalia > Carnivora > Hyaenidae > Proteles > Proteles cristata. Next base: position 2,407,951 of record JAESUZ010002751.1, on the reverse strand, counting down.
TTTTTTGAATGGGCCACAATCTTAAAATGAGCACATGAACAATAAATGGGGAATTAGAGACACAGTCATTTCAAAAAGTGAATCCAGACCATCTGGAGCTGAAGACTAGAGAAGTCAACTAAGATGCAAGCATATGGGACGCTAAGTTTCCTCTTGTGGATGGGGGCTCGGAGGGTGTGGTGGGAGGCAGGAGCAACGAGTGGAAGCCAGCCCATTCAACAGGTCTGGCAGCAGGGCCAGATGGCCTCCTACCCGAGGGCTTGGTTCTCGTGACAGTGCGTGGGGTGGGAGGGGAGCCCACGGTCTCCCTGAAGACAATAAAGAGAAACAGACCCTGGGGCTGCAGGCTCCCCAACCTACTTGTGGCCTGCACATCAGATGCCAAGGCTCCCCAGACAGGAAATGAGTGAGACTCCACGGAGAACAGTTCAGGGACTCAGAGGAAACCATCAACCCTGGCAACAATAGGAAGAAGTGAGGGCAGGGGGGGGGGGGGGGGGGGGAGGGAGGGTAAAGGAAAGAGTTTGTTTGCTTAATGTTGCTCTATTAAAGGTCAGTGATAAATGTTTGCAAAAGTCTTTAGGCTGCGCACATTGAACTTCAGAGGACTGGAGAGACCGAGGTCCCTGTGCACAGCCTAGGGGATCTGTCTGGCATTGTTTAGAGCTGAAAGAGCAACCGTGGTCCCTGCCGCTCAAGTGTACCCTTGCCTCCCCCCTCGCCTGGGCAGCCTCCCCTCAAGTAAGACCAAATGCTTGGCATTGTTTCGTAAGTCAGACTCAATTTATTGTTTCTTAGGTCAGTCCAGGCAGCAAGAACTTGAGGCCCTATGCTTCACAAAGCTCATCGAATGATGCCTTGGACAAGTTACCTCAGTACCCTCACCTGTAAATTGGATAAAACTAGTCTGTGAAGTATTTTAAAAACTTAACCTTTTACCCAGCGCATAACAACTTCTGAAAAAAACTGTAGCCATTCTATATTAGTAGTATTGTTATTTATCCAATCATTTCCATTTGTCACAGTTACAAATAATACTCTAATAAATATCTTTATATGGAAATCTTCACATGATTGTTTTAATTACTGCTCTGGTGTAAATTTCTGAAAGTGAGTAAACTGAATAAAAAATACAAACTCTTTGCAGGTGTTGGATAACATTGCCAGATGATTTCCCATCATGCTTGTGCTCACATCCCTCCCCACCTTCCCTGAGTGGGAACACAGGTAGAATAGCCTTGATGATCCTGGGTTGAGCCACTGAAAGCCATTCCATTGGCATATATTTACTGTGTAGTAGGTACTGTTCTGGGCACTTGCGATACAGCCACAGACAACAACAAAAAGAATTTACTGTCCTCAAGACACTCAGATCTTCCCTGTGGGAAGACAGGGAAAATAAATAAATACAGAGTAAACTGTTATGTTATCCATCCCTATGGACACATTCTCTGAAGAAAGTAAAGCAGGGTAAGGGGCTGGTGGGGGTGATGCTGTTTCAGTGGTGGTGCTACCTAAATAGTTAAGGTAGACAACATCTGAGTCTAGAACAGAGAGAAATCCATCTGAGTCCAGAACAGTGAGGATCCAAGGAAATAGCATTCCAGACAGCCGAGAGAGCAGGTACAGGGTCCAGAGGTCGGTGCTGCTCCACGGTTTCAAGGGCTAGTGGGGAGACTACTGTAAATAGACCAACAAAAGGGGGTAAGAGCTCAGTAGGTTTTGGGAACAGCAACCAGTCAACAGGAAGTGATGGGGGCTTGTTCTTAGTGGGAAACCAAGGCTGGGAAGTCCAGAGGGGAGACTCCATGCTTTGGAAGATTTATCAGCCATCACTCAGGCTGCTGTATGCATCTCAGATGAGACAGTAAGGCAGCAGGTATGGAAGCAAAACCAGTTAGGAGGCCATCTACTAGCTGATAATTTGATAGACAAGAAACATATTTCTCCTTTTAATCTGTGTTCTTGATTACTTGTGAGGCTGCCTTTTCCATGTACTTATTACACATTTGCATGAAGTCTTCTGTGGGCAGTGGACGGAGTTTAGCCTTCCCCCAGGACCACCCCCGTTCTGCCTTCAGTGGGATGGAGACCTTTCAGCTCCTACCCTCAAGAGGGAAATAAAAGGCAGTGCCTAGAAAGTTCTATCCAGTTTCTAGTCTATGTGGTCTCCATCTTGGAGGCATTTGGAGGAGTTCTGTGGCTCTCTATCTGGTTTCTCTCACTGATTTTTAACAGCCTACATTTAAAATATGTCCTTTATTAAGCTGTGATTGTGCAAATTGGGGGATGGGGTGGCTTTGGATGTATTAAAGCTGAAAATTCAGACTGGATAAATATTACATTGGATTTTCTCTTTTATTATGCTTTGAATCATTCTGTGAATGCTTTTTCAAGAAGTGCAGGCATCTCAGGAATGGAGAATCATTCAGCATCATGCTCTTTAAATGCAAAAAAAACCCTACTAGATAAATGGAATCTTTAAAATAACTAAAGGAAAGTGTGCATTTGTTATGCAACATCACACAATTGTTCCATTGGCACACCTTCCTAATGGCTTCTTTATGCAAACGTTATCGCCTTGTGCCATTTTCTACTTCTGCTGTTTCCAGTACATTTATTTCAATGAAGACTGTTAAAAACCTTGAAAGGAATTGGGGAGCCTGGCCCTTTGCTTCATGAGTCAGGATGTGCGTTTACAGGAAAAACTCACCTCAACAACCACAGGTGAAATCGGAAAGGGGCAGTCTCCCTGTGTAAAGTTTGCAATCTATGTGCCTGCAGAAATGCCCAGCACATACAATCGATTTCAGTCTTTCAAATGCTTACAAAGATCATTAATTAAATGCATGGAACCAGGGCTTACATTGAATCTGATCTTGGGAGGAGCTTAACTTTAGGCTGCCTTCATAGATTCAGTAAATTTGTAGGGAGTAAGAATGTACTGGCAGAAGATGATCACCTTTCCACAATCTGGACTTGGTTTTCCATTTCCTTTGTGATGCAGAGCTTCACTAAGCCACACGGATTTGATTAGAGGTGTCCTTCCAGGATGCCTCATCTTTTCACCACATTTCCTTTTGTTTGGAGTTCACTCAGAGCTGCCTAATAAAGCCTTGTATGTTACAGACTTTTTGTTTTACTCTCTTCACTGATGTCTGATGCAGCCGAAGTCGATAGCATTCAAGAGGTTGAGCATGGTGTTTTGCAGTTCTAACATGGCATGTGTTCCAACCTACATTAAGATACGGCTGTTGGGAACACCTGGAGTGAAAAGAGAGGCCACTGTACCTGAACGTGCTCTGGGTCTGAGTCTCTGCTATGAAACCCAAACACGTATAAAGTCAACCCGTTATCACGGACGCACAGGAGCTAATTGCTTTAGTGCAGAGGTTCTAAAACTTTTTTTCATTCTTGACACCATTTGCCTGAGCAACATATTCCCATTAATAACATCCCTCGTTTCTGGGAGGCAGTGTGACAGAGAGGTGAGGAGGCAGGTTCCTGTCAGCCATAGGAGATGAAAATGCAGGGAACTGTTCAAACCATTCGAACCCTACTCAAGGGCTCGTTGTCCTATAAACGGCATTTGTGCACATCACCAAGAAATATTATATATCTTTTTATTATATATCCTTGTATATTTGTATTCCTATAAAATTCAAATTTATTGATATTTCATCTATCATTTAAGATTTTTAGAATATAAAGGAAATAGCAGCCAATTTGGAAAAATTAATTAAAATTTATTAATTGCGTATGCTTCTTTGTCACAGTTGTCTTTATTGGGTTGCTTAGATAAGGTAACCTTTGTCAGTGAATGAAAACCTTCTAACTTTCCTTATATAAGGTGAAGCTTCTCACATTCTAAATTTCTTGTATAGTGCAAGTTGTTTTCATTAATTACATCTTTAATGGAGGTACACACCCTCTTACTCAAGCAATAAATTGATTTTGGAGGTGGAATCATAAACAGATTTTATTTCTGAATTCAAATAAGAGAATTTTCTTGCTTGATGTCGGTGGATTTTCATTTCTAGTGAGACCCTTATGCTTAGGATAATGGTTTTGAGCAAGTATGGAAAGATTTTATAAGAATGCTCCCTGCTGGTAATGAAAGTTGTAACTTTTTTAAATTTAGAAATGCACAGACAGTATCATTCTAAACCATGAGCTGGCAAACTATGCCCCCAGGCCAAATTTGGCCCACCACCTGTTTTTGTAAATAAAGTTTTATTGGAACACAGCCACGCCCTTTCATTTACATAACCCTATGGCCTGTAAAGGCTAAAATATTTACAAACTAGTCTCATAGGGAAAACATTTGCTGACACCCAAACTAAAGGATACTGGGTAAAATAAGACCAACATTAACCAAACAGATGAATAAACAAATCACATTCATCTTGGGACTTGGAATGGAAATGTAGTTTAAAAAAATTCTAGTCTCCACAACATTCAGATCTTTCCTCATCCACTGTTGGACACCCATTCCCTCTCACAATCACACAATTCATGGATTTAAAAATATTTGCCTCCCTGGGTCAGTCCTGAGTGCTCTGTCTCATTTCCTTTAAGATGTCATGGGGAGATCTGTGCAAGCTATGGGTGTGCACTATCCACTAAACCTCAGTGTGTGGGGAGCATTTCATGGAGCACCATGGGTCCTTTGACGGATGTAGAAGCATGAAGTCTTTCATACTTCTAAGTTCAAAATCTAGATTATCTTCCAATATGGCACCTCCTATGTTTTCTGGAAACTGGTACCTTCACCCATAAAACTGGTTCTCTTTTGTGAAATTGGAAGAAATCTTTAAATTTAAAGTATTATTTAACCAGTAGGACCAGGAGTTCAGTATGCCATGGAACAATCTCTCTAGATTAAGATTGACCTTGATAGACAATGAGATAAGGTTGGCATTGTGAAAGCTAGTGGAGTTGGAATGAAAGCCAGGAGATAGGTTCTCTTCCCAGCTTCATCACTGGTTATCTGTGTAACTGGGGGCAGGTCACTTTGAACCTCCATTTGCTTATCTGTAATTATTTTTCATCTGGAATAGCAATGCTTATTCTATCTACCTCACTCCAATTGTTGTGAGAATAAAATGAGATGGCAATCATAATTTTTTGTGTAGTGACTTGAACTAGCCTGGATTTAGTTCAGGAATTAACCATGTGTGATTTGAGGAACCACACTGGGAAGCCTTATTTGATGTTAATTTAGGTAGATTCAAAAACTGAACATTCTGGAACATCAGAGTCTTATGTGGAAGAGGAATAAATTGGGATAGACAGTACAAGGAGCTGGGAAGTTAGCCAAGATACAGGCTGGGTCCCTAAGGGAAGCCAGATGATCTCACGCCAATTGAACTCAGGCCTTTTCCAGTACATCAGTATTGAGGGGTCTGGAAGAGAAAACACTCAGCTTTCTTTAAAGGGGGCTCCAGTCAGCAGAAGGTGCTATGGAGTAGAGAGCTCTACCTTTTGAGAGAGGATGTGGGTAAGTATCAGACTAAAGTGGAGCAAAGAACTCTTAGACTCCAAACGCTGGGCAGAAAGGATGATTCACAAGGTGAGAAGTAGGGGAAAGGGAAAATCTGTAGTTTTTGAGTCACCTTGGTGTCTGGGTGTCTGTATAGCAACAAAACCAATTCCAAATCCCATTTTGTGGTGACCTGAGGCTGAGGACATGTTCCTGCTTTGATTGAAGTGGTCAGAATTGTCTTGTCTGAGAGGCCCAAATAGAAAGTTCTTCATTCAAATACAGTTCCCCCACTGGCTGACCTTCAGGGATATTCCAAAATTTTTTTTTTATCAGAAACATTTGAATGTTTCTGAGAGCTTCTCAATAAGAGACAAATCATCTGGGAGATAGCACACTAAACCATTAATAGCCGTTCTTGCTTTAATGTGAATTTATTTCATTGGGTTATCTGTTTCCACCATGACAGTCCTGAGGAAATGAAACAGAGAATAGAGAATTTATAAAACACTGATGACAAACTTTACTTATTTGCATTCTGTGACCGGTCCTTGTGAGAAAGGCTGCCAGGAAAAGATCTGTGGGTTGTGTACTACACAAGACTTAGGTAGAGAGTAACACTTTCTATGGGCCACAGTGCAGAGAAAGGTGCTTCCCAGAGCAGTGGCTAATTGCAACCACCCTGCCTAGAGGAGACCTCTTATTCTAAGCCTCACAAAGACATCCTAAACTCTTGAAACTATCAATGAAGCCCAGACCCAATAGTTCAGGCCCACTGCTTTCCAGACTGCAAGGTCAGAAGAATGTGGAGGAGTTCTGCTTCTTACAGAGTTGGGGTCCCTTTGCAGTGAGCTGGAAGGTAAGAGAGGGTTACTCTCTCCTCTGCAGCCTGGAGTTCAAGAGGAAATGAGGCACAGACTGTCAGAAGGTCAGAGCAGTCAAGAAGCAGTCAACCACCTTCAAAGACTGTCTTATTTTCAATGAAGTTTCCAAGTGATAATTACATCTCTCAGTATTGAGACTTTGAGAATGAATTTGCAGCTCCTCAGTGATAGATAAAACACCATCAGAAAGTGTGACAGTCCCCTGCACATCCAGCTCAGTCAGAAGGAAATGGATCACACTCAAGGAAAAGAAAAATTGCAAAGCACGCATCCCAGAACGTATTGCAATCATAACCCAGGAAAACCCTCAACCAAATTTCTTTTATCTGCAAACAATGTGCTTGGCTAATTTTCTGCTGATGGACAGTTTGCCTATGCTAAATGGAGTTCATTAACCCAATTGGAAAAAAAATGATTTTGCAATTTGCATGGAGCTTAAGAGTGTAATTAATACAATTCATAAAAGGCCAATGCCACTTTGCAGACATTAGTTCCATAGGGGATTATGAAGTAGTTTTCTTTGAAGAGAGTTCTTATGTCTGTAATTTCAATAGCCAATACTGTCCTTCCTTCTTGGTGAGCCATTCTCATCTGTATGATCAATAAAACTAGACTTGCATTGGCTTTTGTTTTCCAGGTTTCTCCCCACCAGTCAGCTCCCTAGTCATCTTGTCTTCCGGGGCAGATGTTGCCATTTGGAGAAAAATTTAAGAATGCTTTCAGGTTAGGGCTCAGGGGTAGAGTCAGGGAGAAGTGATGTTACCATGCGCCTCCCTTTTCATTCATTTTTCTTGTTGCATGCTCATGTTCTAAGAGGTTAGTTGAGTGCTGAATGCCTGTGTTTTCCCCTCTTACAGGGAACAGTTAACAGGCCTGAACTTTTAAAAATTTAGGTCCAAACAGGGATTACCTGGAATTTAGGGAGGGGTGAGGAGGAGTTAGATGGAGGCTTCAGGCTTTGAGAATGAAGGGAGAGATGTGGACCCACAGTGGTTGTTTGTGGGTGAGAAGAAGGGTGGTTTGGGGTTGTTGCATTATTGGTGAAAGGTGAACTTAAATCTGTCTGTCTCTCTATTTTTTTCAGTATGTTGACCATATTCTGTCAAAAATGTCTTTCCTGTCCCTTAAATTTAAGGCAGATGCCATCATTTCCATATATTTTCAGATATTAAAAGCCCATCCAGTTGCTTATCAGTAGCCATTAGGGAATCAAAACCACAGTGAGATACAACCTATACCCATTGTTGTATAAAAAAGCAGTTCTGACACTTTTCAAAATGGGGAGGAAGAATTTATTATAGGTGTCAAGACTATTGCAACAGAGGAGAGAGATCTGCCCCATTCCAAATACAGAAAGATAGTTGGGGACATATATCCATCAAGCTATAGTCAATCAAGCCATAGTTGTTGGGGATGATCAATGGATGGGAAATTACTAGGGAAGAGACACCAAAGACAGGGGATTTTTGCTATAACTGGACTAGGCAATTCAGGCCAAACAAGACTTGAGGATTAGGCCCAGATGAAAAGAAGGCTCAGAGGAGTGGAGTCTGACTGAAATTAGGTCAAAGAGAGAGTGTTGTCACTACTAGGATGACTATTATCCAAAACGGAAGACAATAGGCGTTAAGGAAGAGGATAGGAAACCCAGAACCCTTGTGAATTTAGGAATGTAAAATGGTACAGCCACTGTGGGAAACTGCTTGGCAGTTCCTGAAACAGTTAAATATAGAATTATCATCAAAGTCAGCAATTCTACTCTTAGGCATTACCCAGAATATTTGAAAGTAGGGCCTCAAACACATACCTGTAAAGCAGGAGTCACAGAAGCATTTACCAAAAGGTGAAAAGAACCCAAATGTCCACCAAAAAATGAATGGGTAAACAAAATGTAGCATATCCATATATTCAGCCATGAAAAGTAATCAAGTTCTGGTACATGTTCCAAAATGGATGAGCCTTGAAAACATTGTGCCAACTGAAATAAGTCAGAGACAAAAAACACAAATATTGTATAATTTCACTCACATCAAGGACCTACAACAGGCCAGTTCATAGGGACAGAAAGTAGAACAGAGGTTTCCAGGGCAATAGGGTGCGTGAGGGGAAAAGGAACAGGGAGTAATTGTTTAATGGGTGCAGAGTTTCAGTTTGGGATGAGGAAAATGTTTTGGTGATGATTGCACAACCTTGTGAATGTACTTAATGCCACTGAACTGTGTATACTTTGGTTCAAATGATAAATTTTATGTTGTGTACAGTTTATTACAATTAAAAATATGTAATAAAAAAAGCCTATTCAATTTAATGAGCCAACCTCAAACTCAGTTTAAATCTCAGGCTCCTCATCCCTAGGTTGGATTTGGCAGGAGGCCAGGGGCATGTGGAATGAGGAAGAACTTCATCTGTCTTTCCTTGTTCCTCCCATCCTGCCCTCTTGAAAAGTTGAAGGTGGAGGAGAAAAGGGCTATCAATATAGGCACAGAGTGCCATGTTTTATAACTGCTAGCACGGTAGTGTTGGGGCAATGTCTGGATTCTCTCTGGTTTATCAGCTTCCACTTCTGCTGAAATGGAGGTCTCCACTGTGGAAACTCAGTTTTATTCTCTGTGCTGAAGATCCCAGTTGGGAGCGGTGGCTGTGTCTCTCTTCACTTTGCCTCCTCAACCAGCACACTAACCAGTTCTTACTTTCAGCCTAGTCTTCTCTTATTACCATGGTACTTCCTGTGGAGCTCCAGAACCTTTAAGGTCTTCTTTTTTCCAAAGACCTTGGAGAGCTGAAGGCCCATCAACCTATATTTGCTTCTTAAATCTTTTTCTCAATGTATCCCAACAAGCCTACTTACTGCCTCTGGAAATCTCTGATGTTATGGAGATCTCCTTCTGTTCACCTACATGTCTGAATGCCTGAGGACCCATATCAAGCTTTCTCAAGAATTCCCCTAACTAACTCCTCTCCAGTCCCTTGGCAGAAGCAGAGTGGATTTGAAGTCTAATAGCTCAGCAAACCTTCAGTAAAAAAAGAAGATGGCTGTCTCTCTTTCTTGCAGGCAATCTCAATCTCTAACAAGTCACAAATATGGTTGGATTTTTTAAGACTATGGAGCACTTAATCTTTCTTGACACTTACTGGTGGGTTTTATTCTCTAATTCCTGTGTAACAGAAAAAAAAAATTCCACTTAGAAGCCTGCTACATGAGGATTCCATCTGATTGCAACTCCCAAAGGTGTTCTGTGTGAGAACCAGGGAAAAATGGCCATTAACTGCCAAGAAAAATGTCTCTTTGGCAAAGTCTGTAATCAGTAGAGGGGATCAAAACATCTTGTGCATTCTAAGTAACTTGGAGAAATTCCTTTTGTTATGCAAGCATGTTTTCATTCCAAACTCACAGTAACCTTGAGTTGGTATTGTTCCATTTAATAGGAGAGGAAACTGAGCCTTACATAAATATACTGAAGATCCGGTTCTGAGTGATTTCCCAGACTTCTTCCTTAATAATTATGCTCTGCTGTGTCTTATGTAGCTAAAATCTGCAGCATCTACAGGATGCAACGAAGGGTGTCTGCACTTGAGAGTCCTGACCTATGCCGCAAATCAGGATCTGAAAGTGTGAGGGACACTTCTTATAGATGTCAGAGTCAGGATCCCTGCTAATAGTGATCGCCATTAATAAAGGGACAAGAAAGTGTTTGTTTAGTTGAGCTGTGATAAGGCAGAAGAGAGTCTTGGAATAGACACTTGAACCTAAGGCTGAAATTATCATTTTTTCTGAAGACTACCTACAGAGACTGAAGAAGTTTTGAATTTTGTCTGTTGGTGAGAATTGGGATGTGAGGTGAGATACCCGGAAATTTTTGAGAGAGGGAATATTTCAGATACCTTGAATGAAGCCAGCAATGTCAAGCATGGTAGTAACTCTATGGAGTTCCTCCTCCCAAACCAAGGAAGAAGGAGGAGGCCATTATTGGTACCAATGGAGAAGCACACGGGACCACTTTACATCCTGGGTGACCTTTCCTCTTTTGCATGATGGTCTTTAGAGGGATAAAGACTCCTTGGGGGAGGTTCTTCAGGAGAAGCAGCAAGGTGGGCTAGGCCCAGTCAAGCTGATGAGAAATAAAGACCCTGCTCCTATCTGTTATACAGGAAGGATCATCCACTGGATCAGAATTTCCTGAACTAAAGAGGAAATTTCCTTCACCTTCTGCCCTGAGAAGAATCTGTTGGGAAAGCAGATACTTGGAATGTCTTGAGGTAAGGGATAAAGGGTAGCCATGTGGAAAATCAGTTTGGGGAGGTCTGCTAAACTTAAATACTTAGTGTCCTTGACACTCTAAAGAGATTTGAGCAGTTCTTTTCAAATGGGGATCAGAAGCAAACAAGGATGACAAGTCTGATATAAAGGGCAACCAATTTAAGAAGCAATAATTAGAAGGCACAATGACTAGTCCATTAGAATAGTACTGAAGTGGTAGGTTGAAAATGTCTTCTCCCCAATATATCCACATCAAATCTCTGGAACTGGTGAATATTATCTTATTTCAAAAAGGCTATCTTTGCAGATATGATTCAGTTAAGGATCTTGAGATGAGGAGATAATCCTTGCATATATACATGGGGCCTAAATGCCACGCAAAGTATTCTTATAAGAGAAGAGAAGACAGGCACACAGAGGGGGAGGCAATGTGAAGATGGAGAACAGAGATGGAGTCACAAGCTGAGCAATGCCACTGGAGACATGAAGCTGGATGAGACAAGAAACAGATTCTCCCCTGGAGCCTCTGGAGGGAGCAGAGCTGTGCCAACACTTCAATTTCAGACTTCTGGTCTCCAGAACTGCAACAAAATAAACTTCAGTTGTCTTAAGCCATCAGTCTGTGCTAATTTGTTACAGCAGCCACAAGAGACCAACACAGCAGGGCAGCTGGAGTGTGTGGTCAGGGCACCTGACCAAATCTGAGTGGAAAGCTTAGAGACTTCATAATAAGCTTCAAAAGCGTTTAAGAGAAAGAAACCATCTATGCAGGAGTAAAAGTAGGTGTGAAAACCTTGAATCAAGAGAGTATACTGTGGTCTCCAAAGTGAAGAGAAGGTGGCAGAAGATCACACCATCAGACAGAGATGCCATGTGGAAGAGAATGCAAACTTTGAGGGCAAAGAGTGGAAGCAGTGACCATAAGCAGACAGTGTCCTGCTTAGGTAGAAGTTCCGAGGCTCTCTCTGGAAGAGCAGTTGAAAGAGAGAAACGTTCAACCAGGTAAGATAATTAGGCAGGAAAACTGGCAGGATTCAGATGGGGAAAAATTAGAAAAAATAAAGTGTGAACACTGGTGTCCATTTTCTGGACTCTGAATGAAATTGGTAATGACACAGGATGGAGATAAGGAAAAAAAGAAGTATCCCAGTAGAATGGGCATTTCAGAGCAAAATTATTGGCCCAGGCAAAGTTTATTTCATGGATGGGCAGTTGAGGCAAAACATCTTTCATGACCTCCAGAATCTCCTTCTTTGGCCCTGACAGTTCCAGTAATTTCCATATTGTTTGTTATTTGGGATCACAACAGCAAAGTTCATGTTAAAATATAAACACGGCTTGGAAGGAGGCTTGATCTGCCATGACCAGCCTTAAATGCTTCAGTTTGAAATAGATTATCAGGTTGGCCCTGTAGCAAGGGAAGTCCTTGAGAGTGGAAGGAAGGCAGTTACTATTTCCAGAGGGAGAACTGAATTTCTTCACTGGCACTTACCAGTGAAGACAGGTGAGAACACATTGGGGGATTGAAGCGAATATCATGAAGGCATGATTAGGGGATCCCTGAAAAGAAGTAGGGGTAGGATGATCTTGAAGTAACACATCTCACTAAAAGTGAATGCTGTTTACTTTTCTACTCTGAGCGCTTCCAAATGGACAGGGTCCTGAGTTTGGAATTATCAGTACAGGGATTAGAACAATGGCCACATCCAAAGTTTAAAGTATCCTCTGGCAAATTGCCCTAACCTGTGATATGAGGTAAAATAACAAGGCATGGAGAGTAGGCTTTACCTATGAAAGGGAGCAGAATAGGGGTGCCTGGGTGGCTTAGTCGGTTAAGCGTCCGGCTTTCACTTAGGTCATGATCTCGCGGTTCGTGGGTTCGAGCCCCGTGTCGGGCTCTGTGCTGACTGCCAGCTCAGAGCCTGGAGCCAGTTTCAGAGTCTGTATCTCCCTCTCTCTCTGACCCTCCCCTACTCACGCTGTCTCTCTCTCTCTCTCTCTCTCTCTCTCTCCTAGAAATAAATAAAAAATATTAAAAAAAAAGAAAAGAAAAAGAAAGGGAGCAGAATATGCCACCCCAAAAATCTGCTACATTGGAATAAGGATTGTGTTGAGTGGAAGGCATTTAAAAAACAGCAAACTCAAAAAGAGATCTCTGTCCTCTCCCAACTGGCTGCCCCAGAGTGGGACATAAATCTACCTTCATGAAGGCTTTCTCCTTCTCCTCTCCCAAACCAAGAGGAGAAAAAGCCATCATTACCACTAGATATGTCAAGTTAGCACTGACATGGGTCTACGCAAACAAACCTTACAGAAAAAAATCTTTATCTTCTATTAGTTTCCATATATGCTTATCTTCCCACTATTTACTGCTGTCAGGATTCCAAACCCCCTTTCCTTTCTCTTGGCACTTCTCCACAAATTTGTCACCCTTTGTTAAAATGGTATATAAGCCCCTAGGTAAACCACCACTTTGGATCTTCCTTTTTTTTTTTTTTTTTTTAAATGAAGGCTTCCATGCATATAAACTTGAAATATTACTGTCAAATAAGATTTATATGCCTTTTGTCCTGTGAATCCGTCTTTTGTCTGTTTGATTTGAAAGCCCCAGGCACAAATATAAGAGAGAGGAAAAGGTGATTTTTTTCCCTCCATACACCTATAAGATCTACACATTGTTGTTCAATGCTATGGGGCTTTTCAACGGAAAATAGTCCCCTATTTCCTTAATGTTTCTACAGGTTTTTTTATTTTTTTAAAGCCTTCACTTTTTTATTTCAAATTTAATAACAGCTATGAGTTGAAATAAAAATAAAGGTAACTCTTATTATAATAATCTATTACTAGTACTATGATTTACCATAGAATTATAAAGTGCCTGGAGCTTGAAGGAAACACAGACTTCAACTGATTGTATTTTTGCTCCTGGGTGTTTATTAATTTATTACACAACTAAATCATGGTTGTTTAGTCATCTTCCTTTCTCTAACATTTTTCTAATACCTTCTACAACTTTCCTAGAACAAATCAGTGTACTCAAATACTCATGATGCTTCTGGTTCCATGACTTACATTCTTACAATCTCACCACCGATTTTAGCCACCTCTGTGTGGACAGTTTACTGTGGACTCTCACTCACTTCCCATCTTGGACCTTTGCCTCAGTATAGACTTCCTTCTTCATCTGTGTCCCCTGGGATCTGCCATACCTTCTGCAGATTGCCCAGTGGAGCCTGGAGTTAACACCCTGAGGCCCACTTTCTACCAAAGGAGATTGGGCACTAACGGATAAATGTTCCCTTGTCCCTTGGGTGGACAATTCTCAACAACACACTATTATTTGGCTTTTTCTACTTCCTTCACACATCTACACTGTTCTCTAGGATGATACCTCAAATAAACTAGCTGTACAAAGTCCTTGCCTCAGGCTCCTATCTTAGTGAATGCCAAGCTAAATTATGCAAAAAGTATACAAGACCCACATTCAGCAAATCTAGGTTCTAGTAGCTTTCTGATCACCAGTAGAAACAAATCAGTTATTGGGGTGCCTGGGTGGCTCAGTCAGTTAAGCATCCAATTTCAGCTCAGGTCATGATCTCACAGTTCATGGGTTCAAGCCCCACACTGGGCTCTTTGCTTAGTGTGGAGCCATTTTGGGTCCTCTGTCTGTTCTCTCCCCCCTCCTCTCTCTCTCTCTCTCAAAAATAAATAAACATTAAAAAAAGAAAACATAGCTTATTTAAAATTATCTCTTGCTTCTGCTTATATAAAATGAAAGACTAACCTCTTTGGTTCTCATTCTTTCATGTATTCACTCATTCTTTCATTTTTTATTCACTTCTTTTTTTTTTTTTTTGCTTACTTATTTCCATTCTTCATTCATTTAACTATTACACTGTCTGTCATTCACTCATTTTTTACTTATTCATTTACCCATGCATTCTTTCATTCATTTACTTCTACTTCTGTATTTTCTTTATTCATTCACTCATGTTTCCACTGCTTTAAGCAGTCATTAATTTTTTATTCATCTATTCATTTTTCATCCATCCATTGACTTTTTATCATTCATTTTTTTTTTTTCATTCTTTGGGCTACAATTTGTCAGACAGTTCCTCTTGTACTCATCCTTCCCTTCCTCCTTTTCTTCCCTCTGTATCTCTTTCTTCTTCTCTCTCCTTTCTTCCTTCAACTGATTGCTGAGAGTCTAAGTACCAGCCAGTCTTCTACCATTGTTTGGAATAACATTGCTTCATGAGTAATCACTTCTGTGAATAAGAGACAAACTACCAGGGATAGGTGAAGGTAAGAACAGGGTGGTCCCCACACAGTATACATGGGGAAAATGTAGGCTCCAATTCAGATACCACTGTGTATTTCAAATAGACATCCACTCTGTCTAACAATTTTTGTTGTTGCTGCTATTTATAAAAACTACAAGAAGTCTTATTTTAATCACTGAGGAAATAAAATTATTTCTGATAGTTCCTAACCATTCCAAAGCTATTCAACAGCTTTATGGGAGGTTATACTCATATCATCTAAATGTTTCTAAATTAAAAAACAAGAGGAGTACCTGAATGAAAGTGCAAAATAGAATGTAATTGGATACATGCCTTCTTCCAGGAAAAAGTCTCATTATCAAAACTACCTATATATTAGCCTTCATAGAAAAAAGTATGAATCCTTAGATATTTTTATGGGCATATATCTATAATTAAAGATATGTTGACATATATGTTATGGTGTTAAAACCAAATTTTTCTCAAAGCTGAGTATTATAATCAGGAGGATCACATCATAAAGGTTATTCATTATTGAATTGGTAAATGAGCAACTGTGGACGCAAAATAATGTGCCAACATCCGATCTCCATGTTGTGTTTGCACTCCAACAGATACAATCCACAAACATTAAAAAATGAGGTACAATAAAGTACAATATGTATGTGTGCGTGATTTTCTAAGTTTTTAAAATTAAATTGCAATAATATTATTTATTGTCATATTTTTTAAAGTTTATTTCTTTATTTTGAGAGAGAGAGAGAGATAGAAAGCATGCCCAACTGTGAGCAGGGGAGGGATAGAGAGAGAAGCGAGGGAGAATTCCAAGCAGACTCCAGGCTCAGTATGGAATCTGGCACAGAGCTCAATTCCACAACTCTGGGATCCTGAGCCAAAATCCAGAGTCAATCACCCAAACAACTGAGCCACCTATGTGCCCCTTTATTGTCATATTTTGTAATGTAGTCCTATACAGAGAACTGCATGAAATAGAAATGTACTTTTATTCAATTATTATAATATCAACACCCTTGTAATTATCACCCGGTGCAAAAGAGACCATTGTCAACACCTCAAAACCCTCTGGTTCTCCTTCTCCATCACAGGTTCCACCTGCTTTGAGATGACTTTTTTGGTAATTAACTCCTTGCCTTTCTTCATGCTGTTTGCCTGTTTTAAATTTGATATGAATGGAATTATACAATATTTATTACTTTCTGTCTGGATCGTACAATCAACATTATGTTTGTAAGATTTACCTGGTTTTTATGTGTACTCATACATTATCTATTTCAATTCTGGCATAATATTCTATTGAATGAACTTACCACAGTTTATTCATCCATTCTTCTGTCCATAGACATTTGGGGTTTTTTTCCAGTAGCTGGTTATTATAAAGAGTGTTCTTTTGAATGCTTCTCTATGTGTAATCTGGAGGAGAAACGCACAGAGTTCTCTAGGACATTTTTTAAGGCAGAAATGCTTGGTCATACGGTATAAGTATCATCCACTTTAGTGAAAAGCACCAAACTATTTTTCAAAGTAGTTTGACTCTCCCACCAGCAGTATATGATGTTCTCCATTGCTTCACATTCTTGTCAACATTTGCTAATGTCAATCTTTTCAATTTTAGAAATTTGTGGGCAGGAGTAGTACTTCATTTTGTTTTAATTTGCATTTTCCTGGTGATAATGAGATTGAGTGCCTTCTATGATTTTATTCACCATTTGGGTAGCCTCTCTTATCAAGTGCTCCTCAAGGTCTTGGCTACCAGACTTTTTGTCTCTTTGACTTTTGTTTGAATTTTTAAAAGGGACATATTCTGAATATATTTTGTTGTGCCTCTGTGTTTCTTTTACAACAGTATCAAAAAGAAAAATCATCTAACAAAAAATGTGCAGTACCTCTTTATAGAAGACCATTGACACAAAATTGAAAAGAATTAGGGAAAACCTAAATATGTAGATGCAGAATAGTCATGCCTTAGAAGAATAGTATTGTAAAGACTTAAATTCTTCCCTGAATTGTTCCACAGATGCAAGGCAATGCCAGTTAGAATATCAATATTTTCCCCTTTTTTTGTAGAATTTGACAAACTTATAAAATTTATATGGAAAAGCAAAAAGCAAACATAAATACCCAAGATATTTCTGAAGAAGAAGAAGAAAGAGGAGGAAGAAAACTTTCTGTATCAGATATTGAGGCTCATGGAAACCACAGATGATAAAGCACTATGGTATGGGTTAAGGATAAGCAGATAAATCAAATCAGTGGAACAAAATATAAAATCCAGAGACAGACCCACGTACGGATGGAAACTTATGTATAGCAAAGGTGACTCCACAGAGTCATGGAAAAAGTACTAAACAGTGCTGGCACAAATTAATGTCCATCCATATTGGAAAAATCAGTTCCAAGTGGATTCATGACCTAAATGAAAAGTCAGAAGAGTAGATTTTTAGACCTTAGAAATGGAAATATTTTTTCAAACAGAAAAGTTCTAACTAAAAAGAAAACAGGTTAACAAATTATTCATCAAGAGGCATCTCTAAGAGTATAAAAAGCAAGTTGCAAAGTAGAAAATACTACGTCTTTTGATTGTGAATCTTTCTAAAAACCATGACACTTTTTCTTTTTTTTAAAGAAAAATGCCTGAGTTTTAGGCCTGTATGAAAGTAAGATTCATTGGGTCCCTGGGTGGCTCAGTCGGTTAGGCATCTGACTTCCACTTCCAGATCCACTTCCACTTCCAGATCATGATCTCACTGTTTGTGAGTTCGATCCCTGCATTGGGCTCTCCTCTAACAGCTCAGAGCCTGGAGCCTGCTTTGGATTCTGTGGCTGCCTCTCTCTCTGCCCTTCCCCCATTTTCTCTCTCTCTCTCTGAAAAAAAGAAACTAAATAAACGTAAAAATTTTTTTAAAAAGTAAGACTCATTGGATAATTTATTGAATCCTTTAAGATGCAGAAAAGTGCCCATAAGCACTTTTTTTGAAAGTGCTTTCCTTTTTGGAAGATTCTAGAAGCAGAAAGTCACATCACAATCCATATTTCCCTCCTTTCTTGAATGTATCTTTTTCATCCTTTCCTACAGAAAAGAACTGGTGTAGGACTTTCAAGTCATTCGGCACATGTACCTCCTTAGGGAGGCACTGACATGCACACAGCCTTTGGATTTTAACAAAGAATCTGCCAGATTTGTGTTGCTTTTTCTTCTCATCAAGGTTGCAAGGTCTGAGGTAAGATAGGAAGAAGAGAGGAAATTTACTGACTATTTCTTTGATGATGTGATTTTTATGAAAGCTAGTACATCTGATAGCTCATAAGATCCCCGTGTTAGCAAATTGTTTATTGGGCAAGACACCTTCACTGCAATTTTGTTTTTATAAAATCAGACTGCAAAGCCACCATCTTTTTGTTCTGCACATCTGCACGTGATAAATTATTTCTATTCCCTTTAATCCATTTTTTATTATTCTTCAAAAATATCTCATGCTTTTTGTCCCTGGTGTTGTTGGAAATAAATCCCTGCCAAGACTCAGCTCTATTGTCAGGAGGCCAGCATCAAGCAGGATGGCCGTTTCCTCGAGTTAATGAATTAGTAAATTAGCAAGTGGTGAGTTGAAATTAGATAATTGCGTTAACTTGAAATCTATGTATTCATGTAGCCCATTAGCTGAAAAAAAAAAATTTATTGTCACTGACATCTGCACGCACTCGGTATTTCTGGGCTTCAGTGCTGACCTCTTAAGGGGAAATAGGGGAGGGGTTTGAGTGTCTGGTTTTCTGTGTGTGCCAACCATAAGTATATCAGCAACAGACCCATTTAGGGCTTCAGATAACCTTCCACCTGGAGTAATATATTTTTATTTCATTTCCATGCTGGTGGTTGTTATAATAGAAACTCCGGTAATTCCCTACTCCCCTATAGTCAGATTTTCACTCTAAAGTACCCTGAACAATTAAATGGATGTTTGTAATTTTTCCCCATTATGGAGAAAGTTCTAAATTGTATTGCAAATAAATAATAATATTGAATGCTGATATAAAATCCTTCTCTAGGCACTCTCCAAGCCTTAATTAATTAAGCCTCACAAACACCCTGTCACCTTGGTAAATGCATCACCCTATTTTAGAATGTCAAGCCTGGTAACTAGTAATTACTAAAAAAGTTGAGGAAAAAGCATTTGGATGGAAGGAGATTAACAATGTGGTATATTTTCAAAATTGTCAGAGGGGTGAAAATGTTCAGCTTTGTGTTATGAGGGATTGGATGCTGACTTTCTGGGAGAACTGAAGGCTTCTCTGAGGACTGTTGCTAACGTGATGGAAGACATCTGAGAGGGAAGAGTGGCTGACAGGTACATGCATACCATGACATGTAAGTACAGTCAGGGCACCCAAATTTCCAGTGCGTGAACTATAGGGATTTCTACAGACAGGGACATCATTTTCTAATTTTTTTGTTGTTTATTTATTTTTGAGAGAGAGAGAGAGAAAGCAAAAGAGAGAGAGAGTGCAAGCTGGGGAGGGTCAGAGAGAGAGGGAGACACAGAATCTGAAGCAGGTTCCAGGCTCTGAACTGTCAGCACAGAGCCCAATGTGGGGCTCGAACTCACACACTGTGAGATCAAGACCTGAACCAAAGTCAGAAGCTTAACCAACTGAGCCACCCTGGGGCCCCGTGGGACACCATTTTCTATAAAGAATGGGTCTGTCCTTATGTCTAGAATAACATTCTTTGGACATCTCAAACTATACTGAAAGGATAAATCTCCTGGAAAATCTCCCATAAATCCAGATTCTGGGGCCACACTTCCAGAGGGTCTATTTGGGGCAGTCTAGATTTGAACTTAGAAATTTGTCTCTCTCTCTTTTTTTTTTTTAATCAACACCCAGGTGACTTTAACACAAATGATTCCAGAGATGTTGCCAATACTAAGCAAATTCCATTATAGCTTGGGAAGTTTTGAGACAGGTAACTTTAGTTTTCACCCTTCCAATAAAGCGCTTTCACCCTGTGGTGTATCTGATTTTGATCAGCACTGCCCACCGGTAGGCCTGCTCAACTGAATTAACTACAAAACATTCTCTCAGGTCTCCTCAGCAACTTGATCTGCTAGATGAACTTGTTTAGTACTTTTGGAAGTCTGCTATAAACAACAATTTGAGTTTAGCTGAAATGGTATCAGGTTATCCTTTGTCTTCAATTCACCAAGCATAAAGTTTGAGGCTTCAGACCTGATCAAAAGTCAGCTGGTTATTTGGTGACTGTCATAGGCCTGGTACATTCTGAGACCTGATCTAGATACCATACTCATAGTTCACAGTGTAGCTGGTAACACAGAAGTTGCGTATTTGAAAACAGCAAAAGGGACATTTAAAAGATGTAAATGCAAAAAAGTACATATCTCATAAAGTCTGGAAACATAGGTCTGAAACACTTTTTCTGACTCTTCCCTAGCAGAGACTCACATAGGAAGCCATAGTGAAACAAAATGGCAGTTCAAATCTGAGTTACCATCCACAGCATTCCTATGAAATGCCTGATTGTGGCATAGACTGGGACTAAATGTTTCAAGTGCATTTGGGTAGAAAAACACTGATAGGGATGTTAATATGTAGTTGTATCATTAAATGTGTGTGTCTATGAACTGGGGATAGGGATTTCCAGCACTTTTTCTGTGCATGTTATGTAAACAGAGCTTTGCTTGACTCAGGCTTGATCCAAGGTTGTTGTTGCTGTTTTTTCTGTAAATTGGGACTGAGTTATGAAGTTTGCTTGTTTCGCCAGTTTTGGTAGTATTATTAGTTTTAAAAGGAGACAAGTGAGTATAAAAATAGACTAATGAATATGTATATATACATAGTATGTACATTCTCACAAAGATCTATGAGATTTATATAATTCTGTTTATCCTTTTGTGTATATTTACTGACATCCTATATCTCAATATTCACAAATATTTTCTATATGACCTCTTACAGGGTAATCAACCCTTAATTTTTGAAAACTTTATGTTGGTTTGGTAAAAACTCTATTTTGCCAAACAAAATTGTTAGGTCAAATGTCTTGAAGCTATTAGCTTTTTATTTCAACAATTTCTCAGAGTGTTCCAATCAGCGAACTGTAGAACCACTTTAAATAATAATCTCAGAATAATCTTTTCTCTCACATCTTCCTTATTTCTTTATAAATCTATATTAATTTTTAAAAAATCTTTAAGAAGGTAGGCTTGATTTATGTCATGAGTAAAGGAAACTCTAGCTATTGCAACAGAGAGGAACTGTTGTTGAATACGGATTACCTCCTTCCATCCACTCCCGCCTCCCACTTTCACCCAATGGATTTTCCTGTCTCCCACTTCCCAGTCCTCCTCCACCCAATCTGGACCCATCTACTTGGCTAAACAGATGTTTACCTTTCCGCAGGCATGCCAAGCTTCACTTAAAATGTCTTTCTCCCTACTCATACCCCATGTCTACTTATCATTCAAATTCAATGCAAAAGCCATGAACTTGATGAAGCATTTCTAGAAACTTCCCTGACCTCTTCACCCAGGCTATCCCAGCACTTGTAAGATTTGTGCAGAAATGTTTCTATCTTCTTGCCTCCCACTTATGATAAGTTCCTTTAAAGGAAAGATTTAATCTTATTCATGTCTGTATTGCCAGCACCAAGAATTTTCTGCTTCTCTGTAGATGAGGAATATAGATTTGATGAATGCATAATGAATGGATCAAAAGCGACATATAGGTAAAGAAGCCAGAGCATGCACATCTTCTTTAGACCAAAAGGAGCAACACCGTGAAAATTAAATACTATATTTATGAAAAGCACTTATGTGCCAGGCTACAAAAGTCTACCTGCAGACACATTGTAAACTGGTTTTAATTCAACTTTATAAGCCAACAGTAAAGGAAAGTAAATTAAGGCAGGAAGGTAGGAGAATATCTTATTTACTAGCCACCTTTTTTCACAGACCATAAAACTTATGTGACACACAAGGCTTTTCTAGATTTTGAATTTCTGTACTTTTGTGTCTTGCACACCATTTACATGATTAATACATATTTGTTGTAGGACAAATGAATGAATGAACGTTTAAATGAATGAATGAAGGCTCTGGTGTTGTGCAGCTGTCAGAAATAAATTGATTCCACTTTCCAAACATGGACGTTTTTAGTACAGTAATAATATTTGAATTAAACCAAGATTCCTCATTTATTTTTATCTTTCACAGGAGTCACTCAATGTATAATCTTTAGGTTTTTTAATAGTTTGGTGCGGCTGGTTTTATGAGGGTTTCTCCTATTGGATCATCCTGAATATATCTTCATGTTTACCAGTTGCATTCCCCTGGGAATAATGGGATGTGGAAGCTATTTTTTTCCTTCTGACTTTTAATGTTCTTAGGCAGAAAGCAGAGATGTGAGTTTAATAGTACATTATTTATTTCTGCATCTCAGGGGGAGGAGGATGCAAGACGATGGCAATGTGTTTGTGAATGTAATATAGTGTGGATTAAGGTATGAGAAGCTTTTTATCATGGATAGTCTCATTACAGATGTTGCCAGCACCTGTTGAGGATGAACTGCATTAGAGAAATGTCTCCCCAACTCGCCTCATTTGGGGTTTCTGTTTGCATTACTATTCTAAACCCTGTCTCTCAAGGGCTTCTCCTTCCGAACTAAGCTTTGCTCTTTGTTGAAACTTGGCAAACAAAATCTCAGCTTGGGAACAGTCTCTTCCCTCTGCATCCTCTTCTTCTTCCCCACCCCTTGTTTATTAATTTCTTCCCAGAACTGCTCAACTGCATTTAATTGGGTACACATTTTGCCAAACAAAAAAATATACAGCAATTAAATGTTGATCCCCCTTTCTTTATTTTAGGCTTCTTCTAATTAAAGAATTGTTTTGATTACTTTCCCCACTAACCCCTCAAAAGAAAAAGAAACTTTAAAATAAGTGATGACATCCCAAATACTCCGGAATAAATTCTTCTTTGCAAGTTTAGAGTTGAGACATGGTCAAATTCTACCCTATGTGTCATGAAAACGTCCTTTTTTTTTTTTCAGAGAATGAAAATCCAGATTGAAGTTGTTACAGAGCTTCCGAGAATGCTCAGGCCCAGCTTCCAAGTGCAATCCTCCTGCCCAGAGTCAGCACCCCACACACATACGTGTGGGTGCTGCGCCAGGGCAGGTCCTTGCCTTGCTTGACCCTTTGCAGCATCTGCTTTTCCGGAGCTCATGTTGCAGTGTTGCCTTCTCTGCAGGCACGTTCCATGGTCTGACTTAGGTGCACAGCCTCTGGCCGAAATGCCATCATCTTAAAGGTGTTTCAGCTGAACCAGTGCCTCCCAAATGCTCTCTCCCAGTGCATCTATGCTCCCTCTCTGTTCTGTCTGCCCCTTGTCTCTCTCTCCCTCTGCTGCCAGCTGTGACCACCGCTCTCAGTCACTAGGAAATTCTCCACGCTCCCAGGTGGGGCATCTGTAAGCAGTGGGGGCCCAGTGCCTGGAAAAGATCCTGCCGTGCCTTCCTCCTCCCCACCTCACTCTTGAGCTGGCTGACATTTTTCACTCAATCTTCATTAAGCTGTGGAAAATAGACGAAAATAAACATGATGATTAAATCACACCCATACCTAAGTCATCATCACTTCAAATTACAAATCCTATCATCCCACTTTCTGATCATGACATACTATCCTTCCACGTCTCTCTCTCCCAACTGTACACTGGTCAAATGCATGCTTCCATTCCCCAAGCTTTCTGGGTCAAGTTAGCTGTTTTCGCTAATCAGCCTCTGGTCTTTTCCTTCCCTAGAATTCAGTATCCATCTTTCATGCTACTTCTCGCCAACACCCTCAATACCTCATCCTGCTGTTCCAGGCTGAGAAAATGCCAAACCAACTGTCGACCTTCTCCTCTTCTTCATCCAGGCCCATGAGATTCCCTGGAGGAAAAACATAGCAGTAAATCCACGCTTATGCAGTTTTATCTTCTCCTACCTGAGCCAGGTAATCCTTCCGTTTGATTGTGATTAATTCCTTTTCTCATTTCTTGTAAGGTTCCTTTAAGTGCTACCCTCCACTCTTATACTTTCCATAATGCCTTCCCCATCAATCCCAGGAGATGACTTCACTTCCAGTCTCATATAGGAAAATAATTAATGTCAACAACATCTATTTCCTGTACCCTGGGAGAACACATTTATCTGCATCCATATAAACCCTTTTCTCTTGCCCTTCTTCCTTACTACTTCACTAGCAGCTCCTACAGCTTCCCAAGGACCTTGCTCCATCATCTGTATTCCAACTGTTACTTCTCTCTTTCTCCACTATTCCCCCCCCCCCATTCTCCCCCCTGATCACTCTCTTTCCCTGCACAGCCACCAGCCTTGAAAACAGTCTCTGTTTACTGCCTACACTGTGTTACCTTCTATTTACTATTCAGCTCATAGCCCTTGGGCTTCTCCAGCACCCCATGTCTCCACTGAAAAATGTTCTCGACAAAATTTCCAGTAGTGTTTGAATTGCTAAACCCAGTCATAAACTTTTGGTCCCTATTTTGCGTAACTCTTCTGAGTCACTGGGGCTGTCATCCGTGTGCTCCTCTAAATCTCTCCTGCTGGCATGCCCTACTCTGTATGTTGGGAAGCTGAACTCTTACCAGTTGTTTCAATGGATTCCCTTGTCCTTTGGCTGCCAGTTGGATTTGGCCAGTGGGAAGCCCCAGAAGATGATAAAAGAGTCACAGCTGGGTGTATATATTCCACTTCTTTCTAATGGACAGGCCAAGGGTAGGCTGCTGCCCTTGACAGAAGTCACAAGTCTTCTTAGGGGATCCTCTCCAAATAGCAATGCTTTCTTGTTCTCTCTCTCTCTCTCTTTCTCTCTTTTTCTCAGAGTCCCAGGATCCACTCCCTCTGCTTAGCTATCTAAACCTTAGAGGTTCTGACCCTACTCTCTGGTCTTACCTGCCAGTGAATATTCCATTAGTATGTTCAGGTTCACTATACTTGCTCACACCTTTGTAAATAGTCCCTTTATTAAACTTTCCTCAAATTTCCCAATTTCAAGGGTATCATCTCTTTCCCACCAGGAACAGGACCTGTATAAGGTAATCGATGACTACCAACAACTCAGGCCCTCCAAGGTCTCATGATGGTGTCTCTTGTTCTTCTGCTAACATTTTTCTTTTAATTTTATTTTTAATGTTTTATTTATTTCTAGGAGAGAGAGAGAGACAGCGTGAGCAGGGGAGGGTCAGAGAGAGAGGGAGTCACAGACTGAAACAGGCTCCAGG
Organism: Proteles cristata cristata; assembly: GCA_017311185.1. NCBI lineage: Eukaryota > Metazoa > Chordata > Mammalia > Carnivora > Hyaenidae > Proteles > Proteles cristata. The sequence goes on along the minus strand of JAESUZ010002751.1, from coordinate 2,382,731 downwards.
CTCTGAGCTGGTAGTCAGCACAGAGCCCGATGTGGGGCTCGAACCCACGAACCGCGAGATCATGACCTAAGCGAAAGTCAGATGCTTAACTGACTAAGCCACCCAGGCGCCCCAGCTTCTGCTAACATTTTAACTCTACCTATCAATCCCCTTTGGACAGCAGCTGAGTGTGCTGCTTAAGGAGATGGACTCCAGAGCCAGACTGCCTGCATGGCCATGCCACTGACCAGCAGGGTGACCTCGGGAAATTTTCCAAACCTCCCTGTCTCAGTCTTCTCCTCTGTAAATGCTGGATAAGATGCTTCCCTACCTCAAAACTTATGGAAATGAAATGGCTTAAAACACATGAAGTACTGTTCATAGCAGCACTCTCAACAATAGTTAAAACATGGAAAGAGCCTAAGTGTCCATCAACGGACGAATGGATCAAGAAGATGTGGGTTATTGGGGCGCCTGGGTGGCTTAGTCGGTTAAGCGTCCGACTTTCGCTTAGGTCATGATCTCGCGATTCGTGGGTTCGAGCCCCGCATCGGGCTCTGTGCTGACTGCCAGCTCAGAGCCTGGAGCCTGTTTCAGTCTGTGACTCCCTCTCTCTCTGACCCTCCCTGCTCATGCTGTCTCTCTCTCTCTCCTAGAAATAAATAAAACATTAAAAAAAAAATTAAAAAAAAAAAAAAGAAGATGTGGTTTATCTATACCATGGAATACTACATGGCAATGAGAAACAATGAAATCTGGCCATGTGTAGCAACACGGATGGACCTTGAGGGTTTTATGCTGAGCGAAATAAGTCAGGCAGAGAAGGACAAATATCACATGTTTGCACATATAGGAGGATTAGGAGGAACTTAACAGGACCAAGGGGGAGAAGAAGGGCAGAAATGGTGGGGGAAAGGGAGAGAGGCAAACCATGAGAGACTCTTGAATGCTGAGAAACAAACTGAGGACTGATGGGTGTCGGGGGGAGGTGGGAGATGGGCATGGAGGAGGGCACTTGGGGGGGTGAGCACTAGGTGTTATATGGAAACCAAACTGACAATAAACTATTTGTAAAAAAAAAAAACACATGAGGTACTTAGATTAGTGCCTGGTACACAGTAAACAAACCATAAATGCTGGTTGTGTCCTTATTACTGATCACTCTCTTCTCTCTTCTTCTATCTGCTCCCTAGTTGTTGGAACTCCCCAGCATTCTTTCTTGGTAGCCACCTTTCTGTTCACTACTTGAAAATATCACTGGGATGATCTAAAGCAATTATGATAATAGTTAACATGCATTGCACTCTTCTTCTGTAGCTGGCACTGAACTATGTGCCATCAAATTAACACAAAAGCCTTTGTGTTGGGCAATGGAGTTACCTCTTTAAGCCTCAGTTTCTCCCTTTCTAACATGGGGATGTTAGAAATCTATCTATCTAATATCTATCTGATAAAGGCTTTTTGTATGAATCTGATGACTTAATACCAAAAAGCCCTTCCCAGATAGGTACTAGGATTGTCCCCAAGTTGTAGAAGAAGTGGGAGGTAGAAGGCAGAGGGAGGTAGAGTCACTTCCCAAAGTCAAGGAATGGAACTATGCTCTTATTTGAATCCAACCAGGCTGAGTCCAGACTCCGGTCTGCAGCAGTGAATAACTTGGGTAGACTCCAGTTCCCTTGGGCAGGAAAAAATTCAAAAGTGGCAAATATATGAGCTTTTGAAATCAGTTCCTTGATTTCCTAGAATGCTAATAAAAACATTTTCAGTGCCCTCACTGACAAGTGCCTAGGTAGCACACAGGCATGTCTGCTCTGTCTCCACAGACAGGAAATCAAACTGGGCAGCACCTGACAGACAGCAAGACTGTTCCATCAGTTTCCAAACCCAGTGAAATGAGAAAATGAAACCAGTAGGTTAGATATTCCTGGGGCATATATCTTCCCTTTGGGCATCAGTTTCACACTGACTTCAAAGGGAGTAACTGCTGAACTGAACAGGAGGGAAACTGGGCCCAGAAGGATTAAGCTTGAAGAGTATAAATAGTGACAAGGAACAAAGTCTGGGAAATTGACATGAATACTCTGCAATACGTTCTAGCAATATACATGATTAAATTTTCCATGTAAAGTCTGATTTTCTTTTCTCTTACAAGTGTCTTCTTAAACAATGTTTTTAATTAGGACCTTTGTTTTCTTTTACTTCTTTATTAGGGAAGCTTCACACTTAGCCTGACATTAGAATGTTCTTAGAAATAAACAGTTTCCATAAAGGCAAAATTTCTCCATAAGATCATTACTATTATGTTGTGTGGGAAATGGAATAGCACCTCTGGGAATTTAATGCTGTCAGGAGTCTATTTCAGTAATATGTGACGTTCTCCAGAAGATCCGCCCTGTCTCCATTTTCTTCTACTTTGCGGGAAACGAGAGGAGAGAACCAAACCCGTGCCACTGATTAAAATCAAAGGTATTTTCTTGCATGAATAGATAAATTGTCTTTTAAAAATGGAGCCCTTTCTTAACATTAGAATCCCTTGGTACCTGTTGGTTGAACCCTGTGGTAAAAATGTGCCAACACAGGGGAGTGAAAGATATTACTGCAAAATGAAAATACTCCCACTCTTTAAGATGCCATTCCAGCTTTTCCTTTTATTTTTTATTTCATTTGAGGATTTGGAAAAATGAAGAGAAAATGTGTCAAGATGAGATACCCTTTCCACTGCACAGAATTTAAAATCTCTGTGGTATTGTGTAGAGTTTCTTGGCTCAAAAGTTTCCTGAACACTGACTGTCACAAACACCCATGACTTCAGTATGGACATGGCTGGGTCTCATTCTGGGCCTCAGGCAGACCCCCCTCCTGACCTCCCTCAATGACTCATGTGTAATATAACATCTGAGTGTGAATGTAAGCATTTTAATATGAAAAGGATTGATTTTTGCCACAGACATGGGATTCTAATGATTGGAAACAATATATTGATTTTTTTTTTTAATTAAAGCCATCTTCCCACTCATAATGGAAGGTCTTGCCCTTTGTGAAATTTATATCCATAGTCCTTGGTGATGTCTGCAATTACAACTCCCAGTAGCTAGCACCACATTTGGGAAGGAGTAAGGACTAATAGAAGAGAAATTATTCTCACTCTCTTCTTGGTAACAGGCTTTTAGTGTTGGTCAAAGGTGCCTGATGGAAGGCTGGATGAATGTTGAAATGTCTCTGCCCCACAGCACAGCCCAGACGAACAAATTCCCCAGGGCTTCAAGGCTACTCCTAACTAACATTCTCAGAATTCCCTTTAGCCTTGTCCTATTCCTTGAAGCATCTGGAATAAGAAAATAAAGACACTTCACTGAGAAAATGGCTTAAATTGAGTCCCCATTTGGTGAAAGTGTCACTTCCCATCACCAATGTCATTCAAGTACTGTCACTGGGGTCTCATCCCTAGATCCCAGACCAGAGGCTAGTCCCATTGAGGCTGGCTGAAAACAGACTATGAGATGAGTAACTGGGAAGATCTGCTTGAGGCCCACTTTAGCCCTATGCCACTCTCAGCACCCACTCCCTCATGCTCATGTCATATATGCACCTGCATCAAGGTCACAGATACTGTGACCTCCCAGGAACTTAGAGATGATCCAAATGAAGTCCTTTGTTTTATACCTGAAGACACCAAGGCCAGAGTGGTGAGTCAGGTGCCCAGGCTTGTCAATGGCACAGCTAGACCAGCCTGAGATCTCTTACCCAGTCCTACACCACATTCTTTCAAGCCCAAATATGCAGATTTTCTCCAAATTCTCTCAGTGACCATAGTTCCTAATGTCGGTCACTACCCCTTTCCTCATCTTCAAATAGGTCTCCCTTGCCCCTCTGCCCTCCCATGACCTGCAGATTTAGCACCTAGGATTCTTCCTTCCTACCCCCACTGCTTCTTCAGTGCTCCAACTAGCTTTCTCTCTCCCCCTACAACCCCCCTTACTCCTTTCTACATCTTTCCACATCCATCTACATTTGGCTGTACTTGACATATGTGTAAAGGGTATACAGAGTCAGGAGACTTGGGTGTCAAACCTGGCTCCACATACTGACTTTATTGCTCTGTTAAGTATTAGATTTCTTGTCAAGAAGGAGAAACCGTATTTGCTTATCTCTTGGGTTGTTGTGAAGATCAGCTAAAATAATGTCAAAGAAAATATGTGTAAACTAAGAAATACCCCCCAAACATTAGAAAATATGACGAATATTCTTCCCTCGGCTTTGCCAGCTAATATGAGCACCTAAGATGAGCATGAATAGATAATAGTTGTGAACAGGTCAGTAATTATGCTTCCTGAGTGACATATTTACCCCTGGTAGTGTCTTCTGAGGCCAAAATAACTGCCCAGTGGGCAACTTTAATGGAGGCATGGCAGGCACCAATGCAGGACTTAGAGAAGATTATTTTACATGCAACCATTCTAAGCTTTAGAAAGTCCCACCTATGAACACTCTTTTTCTACCATGCTCAGGACAGGCATTTGCTTTAAGAGAAACAAAAAGGAGAGAAAGACATTGGCTTGAAATTCACATCCCAGAAAAGGGGAGTGTATTCTTCATGTAGAAGTGGGGCCACTGTGAAGCCCAACAACAGGGTCATAATTGGTCATACTACCCAGCAGGTATGGGACCAGGTATCTTCTTCATCTCCTGGCTTAGCAATTGCAGGTACCTGAAAATATCATTACTCAAACTGGTTTGTTGCCTCAAACACAGTTCTACACTAACCAAGAATGCGATTGGCATACGAAAAGATCCTTATGATGTCAGAAACACATCTGAGAATTAAATCACTTGTCAGCCATTCCTTGGTGTGGCTGGGTTTATTTCCTTTCTTTACTCAGTTTGGGAGAAAGGTGGGTCTTTTGGTTTAAAAACCAAGAATGAAAGTTTGTACCTCTTAATCCCTGTTACCTTTTCCACCCATCACCACCCCTGACTCTCTTTCTCTCTGGCAACCACTAACTTGTTCTCTGTATTTATGAGTCTGCTTCTGCTTTTGTTTGTTTGTTTGTTTGTCTTGTTCTTTATTTTTTCAAATGTTTTTTATTCATTTTTGAGAAAGAGAGAGAGAAATGCAGAGCATGAGCAGAGGAGAGGCAGAGAGAGAGGGAGCCACAGAATCCAAAGCAGGCTCCAGGCTCTGAGCTGTCAGCATAGAGCCTGACACAGGGCTCAAACCCACAAACCATGAGATCATGACTTGAGCAGAAGTTAGACGCTTAAACGACTGAGCCAACCAGATGCCCCATCTTGCTTTTTGGATTGCACATATCCATGAAATCATATGGCATTTGTTTTTTTCTGACTTATTTCAATTAGCATAACACCTTCTGGGTCATCCATGTTGTCATGAATGGCAAGATTACATTCTCTTAAGGTTGAATAATATCCCATTTATATATTCATCTATTGATGTACTTCATTTAGATTGTTTCCATATGTTGACAATAGCAAATAATGATGCAATAAACATATAGAAGTGCGTATGAAACTTTGAATTAGTGTTTTGATTTTCCTTTGGTAAATACAAGATGTGGAATTACTGGATGGAATGGTATTTCTATTTTTGACTTTTAATTTTTTGAGGAACCTCCGTACTCTTTTCTGGAGTATGGCTGCACCAATTACATTTCCACTAACGGTGCACGAGAGTTCCCTGTTCTCTGCATCCTCAACAGTACTTGTTCTTTCTACAGATTGTAACTATACTTAATATAGTAAGCATTTCATAATGTATAAAACTGTCGAACCACTATATTGTACAACTGTAATTAATATAAAATTGTACATCTACTATACTTCAATTAAAACAAACAAACAAACAAATAAGGATGAGCCATGTTGCTGATGCCCTCTCATGTAATGCAAGCCGCAGGGCTCTATATGAAGGAAGAGGGATGAAAACCAGTAAGCGAGGGAGCAGCCAGCCTCCTCTCATTCTTCATCAACTCAGGCCAACTCTGGAAGCTTCCTGGACATGAGCTTTGTTGTCCTTCACTAAGAGGACCTATCAAGCAGACACTTGAGCCAATGAGAGTCTTCAAAGAGTTGGTTTATTTATGGTAGTAGTAAACATGCCCTCAAGGACCACTAGATAGGTGTCAGGCCAAAACACTTTCTGGCATAAAGACTCAGTGCATCCTTATGGTCCACTGTGCACATTCTTCCCAGAGATTTATTTTGTGCCTGCTCTACAAATTTCCTACCAAAGCCCACTCTAGTTCCTCTTTGCAAAGACATCAAAACTCTATGGTTTCTTCCTCTTTACTTTTCCTGAGACTCTGTGTGTCTTGCTGACTGAGGCATGTATTTTTTTGCTGACAAAAATGTGTTTGCCTAGTTTCACTTATTCAATAAATTCTTTTTTCTACTAACAAAACATAAGAAACATAGGATCACATACAGAACCTCTCCTAAGGCCCTGTTTCCTTAACCAAATGGTATTTTCCTTTTTTTATTTTTTTTTGAAAATTGTTCAGATCCATACCATCCATCTCATCTTCATTTGCCACATACCCAAATGCCTTTACACATCCTATATTTCCTTACTGAAGGCTTACTTCCATTCTTCCCTTTTATTAGCAATTTTCCCATCTCATATGTCCAAGTCACATTCTGACCCAGCACCATACTGGTTGTGACTTAATTTGTATCATCTAGCTGATCTCCTAAAACACCAAGAAACCATCTCTGGACTGCTGGACTCAGTACAATTTGAGGTATCTGTTTACAACCAATAATAGGACATTTAACTAAGAAGATAAATGTCTTTGACCCTTAGGTTACCTATCTGTTGTAGGTAATGTTGGGAGCAAGAGTGGCCAAAGGAAACAGGAGACAGCTGTCAACCTGACAGGGATCCAACAGTGGGGGAGAAATCAATCTTTTTTCCTTGATCTTCCCCAATTATACAGAAGATCCACAAAAGCCATTGTAGATGAGCCATGTGACTCATGTGTGATCAGCAAATGTGTTTTTAAAGTCAAATATGTAGTAAAAGTTGCTCTATTTCAGAATGCACTGAATTTGGATTTGTTTTCAAAGAAAAGTCTTTAGATTACTCTAGGTTTTAAACTGATAAGCAAATCCCTACAAGTGGAAACCTCAAGTTCTCTTGAACCATTGCCAGTTCTCACACAAGATAGAGAGTGGTAATGGACTCACAGGAAGTAATTGCTAATGTTTATTATAAGTATTAAAAAGCAACTTACTGTATCATTCTCTTTCAATGCACCATCATGCCATATGATGCCCTTGGGTCCCACTGATCTATGGAAAGTCCATATATCCAAGTTTTGATATAATAATTATAGACAAACGTGGGGAAACTGGACACTCATTCCAGAAATGAAAGTAACCATTTTATTTGGTTACCATTATGAAAATTGTATATAAGGAGAAATTTGGATTCTGATCCAACATCGTCATAAAAAAAATATGCTCAAGCAAAGTTTTCTAAGTGTTAAAACTGAAGTGTATTTCAGTACCATGGGAGACCAGTGGAGGGAGAGGGTCAGTAATCACGTGAGAAGAGACTGTTTTTATACCTTCTGATCATGGTGACCTCTACAGAAATTTAGTCACTCTGAAGAGTAACAAAGGTCATCTGTTAGTGTCTACAGTATTTCTGCTAAAGGCTGACAGGGACTAAATGATTTTTTGATGTTTAATGCAAGCCTCTAGCAGTGAGTATTCTCTGCTTATCTGAAAATGGTATATGGTAGTGGTTTAAAAGAGCTGGACAAGTGGGCCACTTCACTCACAGGAATGACAGACATACTGGGCTAGAGGAAGGCAACTTGGAGTACAGTACTTTGAAAGGGTAATCCCTTCGATTACGTGTTCAAATTACTGAAGTAACATGTTGTTTAAATTCATGACTCTTCCTCATAGAATCCTGAGTTTATGAACTGAAATGGTGCTGCCAGGGGTCGGGATTTGTTCATCCGTGATTGTGGAGACAATTTCCTTCTGGGTGAATGGACTAGGAGAGGTGACCAAGATGCATAGTTTATGGAGGAAGATGGCTTTGGTTCCACGAGTGTTTACTGAGGCTTTCAGAATAAATGGAAATATCATTTAATTTCTGTCAGGACTTCTTTCTCAGGCAGAGCCTAGTATCAAGAGGAGATTTCAAAGAATAATGTGTTAATATTCCAAAGACCTGGATTCTAATTTTAACATTAGTTCTAATTCTAACATTAGATATTAGAATCTGAGTTTTCTAGTCTGAAAAGTGGCAAACTTTGACTAGATCATCACAGCTCAAATGGACATATTTTTTTGTCAGTGATAAAAATAGGAGGCATGATTTGAAACTTGATATGTCTTTCTAAATTCACAAATCCATGGTGCCACAATCAGAAGCATTCTGAGTAGCAAAGATCCGTTTGTTTAGATATAGTCAAAGAAGTTAGCTGCTGTGCCTTCTTTGGATTAAGAGACAAAGCTTGAAAAAAAATGATATTTATAGAAAGGAACAAAATAATGGGATTTAAAGTTTTATTATGCACTGACTGTTTTTTTATTATAGTCATTTTAAAATCAGATGTCTCCCAAGAGATGGTTTCCTACAGAAGAAGGCATCTTATTTGAATGAAGGATGACACTGGGTAACAATTTAGTGGCCAAAATTTAGCAGTGGTTGCTCTTCAGCTACCCATGGTCTGATGTTCAAGGGACAGCCCCCCTCCACCAAATCTGTTGTTTTGAGTGGCAAAAATACAGACAAGAAATTAGAAAGAACTTCCTCAATTTAGGCAAAACCACTGTAAGCTTGCCTACTTTGCCATCCCTAGAAAAAAAATAATTACAGATCTTAAAAAGAGGATGAACCATAACTTTCTTGCATGCATGTGCCATCTCAACTGGCATCACTTCTGCAGAAAGATTTGAAGAATCTTAAGGAGCAATGGACTTAGAAGCTTTATTTCCTCATTCTCCATTTCAACGTGGTCAGCAAGTCCAAATATGTAAAAATGACACTTCTTTGGAGGACAGCAGTGCAATCCTAGCCACTGTTCTTCCCAGTTTAGAAGTAGACATATTTCTACCCTGGAGATCTGTGATCTAAACTGACAAGCTAGAATACTGGAGGCACCTAAGAAAATAGTCTTCCAGGTGATTGGAAGAAGCCTTCATTTGAATTGGGATTAAGGAATTAAGCATTAAATGAATTAGCATGATGGTTCTTCTCTCTTACCTTTTCTCTTATGGCTGGTAGCACAGTCATAATCCAGCCTCTTCTCTGTTATTTTTATAATTCTTTTCTGCACTCAGAATTTCTGCTTTTCAAATTTTTGACCATTTATGTTAATGCTCAGTCTTTACTTGCAGGCTGGACTGCAGAGTCTTAAGGAAAATTGCTGTCTTACCCTTGTCTCACCCTGATGGTACGTGAGCCAGGGCTAGCCTGCACACTCAGTACACCCTTAATGATTACTCATCAGTAGACCCTGCCTGCCTATTATCTTTCTCGAGCTCAGTAGCTCCAAGATGTCAGTCACCTGACAAGAGACATTCTAATTGAGGTTTCCATTGATCTTCAGTGAAATGAGAAAAATGAAGGCAATGTAAATAGCTTTTCATAAAGCCTCATTTATTCTATTTAGAGAACTAGTGTATTCTAAAATTATGTTTTGCTCCTACTTTGGTATTGAAAAGTCCTTTCTTTTATCAAAACAATGGAGAGGGTAGGTGGTTATTTAGCCAGTGAGATTAAAATATCAACAATCTTATGTTTTACTCCTGTCTTCCTATTTGTTTTTAAATATTGTTAGTCCCTAGAATTCAAAAGTCTGGAAAACCCTGCTTTAAAAGGTAGAACTTTTAGTTTTTATTTCTTTACCTAAAACCTTATAGATATATAATATATACCTTGGGTTGATTTTCTGTAATTGTCCCTATTGTTGCTGCCAGATTCTTTCCTTCTGAGCACTATATTAGTTTAACAAGCAGAAATGCACAAGTCTCTGGATCTTTGAGTAGACCCCTTTGACCATGAGTCTGGCTGGGGCTTTGTGATTTGCTGGAGCAGATGGGATGGCAACAAATCTGACACAAACAGAAATTTGAAAAGAGTTTTATTCAGACTCGGCTTGCCCTCTAGCAATTCTTGGAACCCTGTCCCTGCCACGCTAAGGAACCCAAGCTAGCCTGATCGATGATGAGAGGCACGTGGCCCAGTCACCCCCGTTGCCCCAGTCAACATCCAGTCAACTGCCAACCATGTGAGGAAGACCATTGGTACTAGCCAGCTTCCTGCCAACTTACCAAGTGAGCACAGACACATGAGCAAGCCGAGCAGAGACCACTGGGGTGCATGAAGGAACTGCTCAGCAAAATAATGAGCCAGATAAGTGGTTGTTATTTTAAGCTACTATGTTTTGGGGTGGCTTGTTATGTGGCAATAGATAATAGATACAGTGACACAGTGCCAAGTCTTCAAAACACTGTGAAGAATCTCTGAGATTGTTCTCAGACATATTAGGATATGAGAACATCCATTGGATAAAAGTGAAGTTAGATTCTCAGCCCTGTCTTCTCTTCAAGACTTACAGGCCTGTCTTTCTCTTATCTTCTCCCGAGCAGGAACCTAGTACAATGCCTGGTTTTCAGAAACCACTCCATCAACATCACTTGAACAAATCCAATGCCTGTGATCAGGGCTGGCCTGGTGTCAGGAATGACCCACTGAATGTGATTTGAAGGTTGTAGGCAAGGCTTCCACTTTCCACACATCTCCTTGATTAATACTTGATATTTCAACATCAGCAATTTGTTCTCTGTACTGAAGTTGTGCTCCCCATGAGGCTTTTAAAAAATGCAAACATTCCTGGCTGGGTTAGCATTCTGTCATCCTCTTCCTGTGAATGCTCTTATCAGATATCTCGGTCACCAAGGGGTCAAAGTTGGGGTGAGAGTAAACAGCAAAAAAGAGAAGAAATGTTGAAGGGGTGACAAGGTCCCAGGTACCAAACAGGGGGTGCTGAACACACTTCCCACGTGGCTGAGTCAGCACTGCTTCCTGAGGAGAGCCCAGCTACGAGTTGAATTGCCCCCTCCAAGGAGAAGAGGAATGGAATCTGCCTGGCTTTGGACTCTTGCCCTGGGGGCGGGGATGGTCAGATGCGAGGAAAGATTCATCACCTCCTAGTACTAGCATTTCCCTTGGAAGGCCTCATCTGCTTTTTTGTACTCCCAATGCAACATTTTTTTCAATACCTTTGTAGAGTGCACATTAGCTCTCTATTCTTGGCTACACTGTCCGTTGTCACACCCTGGATGTCTCTACTTTCTCTTAGACTCTTTGGATGTGAATTGGTTTTGCCAACATGCCCAACTACAGTGATGAAAGCCACAGAGGGGACAGGCCGGGGGGGTGGGGGGCAGGAGGGTGTGGGGGCGGGCATGCATGGCTCGCTGCTGCCAGATTCCTTCTTTCTGAGCATTATCCGAGTTTAATGAGTTGAAACTCACAAGTATAATTAGCATGAGCCTTAAGATACTACTCTCTGTACGTAATTGAATTTAATTTACAGCTTGAATAATTGCATTTACATGTTCAACCAAATGTTTGTCTTTGTTGGTTTTAAAAGTCTCCATCCATATTTATCTAGGAAACCTTAGCAAGGCCAAGGATCACTTATAAAGAGCTAGGGTGTTATGGCATCCTTGGCTGGAATTGGAAGGTGAGTTTGTAAAATGCAATCCTTGGAAATTACCTAAAAGACTTGAGGCTTTCTGATGTGAAACACTTATCAGCTTTCTAAATGTATAGCCTTAAGCCTAAAAAGAATGCTGTTCTGTTGCTTAATACAGCAACCTTAAGCCTCCTGGGGTGAAAAGTACTTAGCATAATTAAACTGCTGACTGTTCTTGAAAAGGGAAGGTGGGTTTTGTTTTAAGATTACAAGTGGCATTTCCAAGCACTTTGAGTTGAGGCCATCTTGATAGTATAGGGTATCTTGCATTTCTGCCATCCTTGAATTGCAGGCATAGCAAACTGAAAGTGCTTGTAAGAGACAGTGTAATTCCATACACATGTTCCCTAGGGTACCCCCAGACATAGATGAAAGTATCTCTTCCCTCCTTCCCCCACCCACTGCTTTAGTAAGCTAAAGCGGCGCAGGCAATGTTTGCAAAACTGAGCTCTTCTTTCCCAGGCATTTTGGAGCAAAGAGTCTAAAGACCTATGATCTCATCTTCAAGCCTCATAAGCAAATGTATAGGAACTGCAAGGCTTAATCTAATACAATCACTGTCATTGGACTTCAGCTGAGGCTTCTGTGCCATTTGGCTTTCTTTATATCACTGTTTTTCAAAATAGAATAATGTGTAGATATACTAGTATTGAGTTATAGTGTTACTTAAATATGTACAAACACTAATATATTTATAGCTCAAAAAAAAAAGAGAAAATCTGCGAATAAAATAGAAACAAACCTATAAAAACAATGGCATTCAAATGAACATGTTAATTTTTTTAATTTTTTTTAATGTTTTATTTATTTCTGAGAGAGAGCGAGAGAGAGAGAGGGAGAGAGCATGAGCAGGGGTGAATCAGAGAGAGAGGGAGATACAGAATCTGAAACAGGCTCCAGGCTCTGAGCTGGTTGTCAGCACAGAGCCCGTTGTGGGTCTCGAACCCACAAACCCTGAGATCATGACCTGAGCCATAGTAGGTTGCTCAACCGACCGAGCCACCCAGGCGTCCCTGAACATGTTAATTTCAAGAGAGGTTCAATCTGGTTTTGCAGAAACCCATCACCTACGTATGAATTGGCCATGACCACTGCTAACATGCTCTGGTTAGTTTGCCCCATGAGAATGGGATGACTCAGTCTTTGCCTCATTTTTCTGTGTCAGGATCGAAATGAATTTATAACATTGACATTGACAGTGAGTCAATAGTCTTTCATGACTTGAATGTCCATCTATGTATGAAGTCTGTGTCTGTTCTGCACTAACCCATGACAATTAACATTATGATACATAAGCAGAGAATGAGAGCAGTAGGTGGGAGAAACTGTTGGTTGTCCAGGCAAGGGGACCACTCCCTTGAATTCAGCCCTGTCTGAATGAACAAGCTCCAGGCTTTAGGATCTGGGGAGCTCCTTGCAATCTTCAGAAGGGGGAAGGGCTTGGAGAGGGATTGATGTGGTCATGCTTCCCCTTGGTCAGGTGAGCTGTCACAAGCACACATCTGAAAACAGCTTATTGTTTCAGCAAAGACCCATCTATTCCCCATGATAGCAGAGGGCAGAGGGCAGTATCAGTAAAAACTTTTTGTGACACATACACCGGGTTTATGGGTGAAGATTCCTATTGCCTGTGGCCATCATAAAAAGATGGTGCTCATTGGCCCTTATTCCGTGGACCATGGTCGTGGAAGATGGAGTCCTCATTCTTTTGGAGATGCAGTGCCTTGTGCAGCACTCATACTGGTCCTCTCTCCCACTCCGTGGAAGTAAGTACATGCCAGTATTCATCTGTTCTTTCTGCAGATGAAGTTATCCACTCCTCAGACAGGGTCTCAATCATATACTTGTGAATCTGGTCCCAGTGATGAGGGAGTAGGAGACAGGTTGAGCAGCAAAGCACCACTTAGTACACCCTCCCTCCCCAGGTGGGACATGTATGATATTCCTTGGACACTCCAGGCTACCCCAAAACAGGAAAGGACCAAAAATGAAAAGGTTAAACTGATAAGAGTCTTCACCAGTTTACCAGAAAAAGGGAATCCCGTCATAGCCTAAAGTCCAGGAACTCCCTACTATCTTTTTTTTTAATGTTTATTTATTTTTAAGAGAGAGAGTGAGACACAGCCTGTGAATGTGGGAGGGGCAGAGAGAGAGAGAGAAAGAGAGAGGGAGAGAGGGAGACACAGAATCTGAAGCAGGCTTCAGGCTCTAAGCTGTTAGTACAAACCAGAAGATCATCACCTGAGGCCAAATCCAACTGAGCCACCCAGGTGTCCCCTCCTTACTGTTTTAATGTTAATACTTTGACAGAGGGAAAAACAACCTTAGCTAGCTAATAGCTAGGTCTCCAGTAAGTCGTCTTTAGCATGTGAAAGTCTCATTAGAAACTCGCTCTTGACTTTATTTCCTCTGACTCCATAAAATGGTCACCCCCTACAACCTCAGTGCAGCTCTTCCTACCCATGGTCCTGCCCCCATGCTTTAAAAAATTTATGTTTTTGCACCAAAGACGTCCTTAAGAATTCTTTCTTGGTCATTAGCTCTGGACCCCATGAACCCCACCATTATCCCAAAACTTCATCACCACGTCTTCATCAATACTCTAATTCTGTCAACATTTTATGTTATTTCATTTGTACTGCTATTTTAACAACCCAAATCTTGAAACACTGAGTCCCTTAGAATCAACAGCTTATTACCACCTCTTCACTTCAGGTGATTGCTGTGTGCACTCTGACATCATTCAGAGCCCTTACACCTCTGAAAGCTTAACTTCCCACATCTTACTCTCTGACTGCCCTAAATCTTTCACTTTCACTATCTTGGATCTTTGACCTCACCCAAGCATCTATAATTGCTCTATTCAACCACTTTACCTCAATGTTATATCCTTCAAACCTAGACTTTTTGGACCATTGTTTCAATAACTCTCTTGCCAAAATTCTGTTTCTTTGATCTATTGTTCTTCTGTTACAAATGCTCCATAAAACTCCAATTCAAAATCAACTTAACTGTTTAAATTCTATGTTTCCCTATATCACAAACCTCTCAGACCGGTGATGCTAATTTATGACCTCAATTAAACTTAAAGGTGCCCAGTAATCTTTCTATCTCTCTCTGTCTTATTCCTTGCAGTGGTTATTTCAAACCTCATCTATCCTCAAATATTCTACCTTGGCATACCTTCTTATACTTTTTGCAGGATACTAAGCTCATAGAATGGAATTCATTTTACAAAAAATTCCCTTCATTTTTTGCTATCCTACCTAAAACATAGCTACATAAGCATCTTTTTACTTTTTGCTTCTTGATTGAATAGAAGAAGAGAATTTACCCACTTCCACATCACTTCCATTATGCTAATCTTAGTCTATGGCTAATTGCTCTACCTCTGCTCTGGATCAAATCTCTCGTTACTTCTCAAGAGACTTTGTTACTCATCAATTGTCCCTTTTCACTCCTATACTTCAGCCACTTTCTATTGGCTAGCATTGGAACAGACTCGAGTTTATCCTATATTTAACTAAAAATTCAACTCCCACTCAATCTCATCCTTTTTTTCCTATCATCTGTCTCTTTATCTTCACAAAAAGATCCAGAAACTCTTCACAATATAATACTTTAAATATAAGGACATTAGAAAGGTTGAAAAATTATATCAATAAAAGGTACAAATAGTTACCAACCAAAAGAAAATTAATGTTCCTACATTGATATAAAAAGAAGGCAAAAGACATTTTGCTAGATAGAGATGATGGTTACAAACTCAATTAAAGAGTAAGATATAACAGTTCTACTTTGTTTGCCCAATAACAAAGATCGAAGCATATCAAGCAAATATTGACAGAATTTTTTAATAGACGTATTCTCAATCATAGTTGAATATTTTAACACTCTTCTCTCTGTAACTTATAGAATCTAGTAGACAAAGACATCGTAAGGATATAGAAAGATTTTACCAACATGATTTTTTAAATGTTTATTTATTTTTGAAAGAGATAGAGAGAGAGAGACAGAGCATGAGTAGGGGAGGGGCAGAAAGAGAAAGAGAGGCAGAGACATAGAATCCAAAGCACCAATGCAGGCTCCAGGATCAGAGCTATCAGCACAGAGCCTGATGCAGTGCTCAAACTCAGGAGCCATGAGATCAAGACCTGAGCCAAAGTCAGAAGCTTAACTGAGCCACCCAGGAGCTCCTTGACCAACCTAATTAATTAAGACAGAAAAAAAAATTAAGATTACATGCAACAATAGCAAAATCATTCTCTTCTATGATGCATGAAACACTGACCACAACAGACCATGTGCTTGGCCACAAAGAAAGTTCTTCAAAACACAAAATAATTTAAATTGTATGGAATAGATAATAGTGATTTAAAAATAAAAAGCAAAAAAGTTAATTGGAAAATCACCAACTGTCTGAAAATTAAGTAACACATTTCTAAATAACTCATGTGCAATGAAAACCTCACAGTGGAATCAAAAAATATTTTCAGCTGGATGATAATAAAAATATGAGAACTTGTGGGTGCAGTTAAAACATGACTCAGAAAATATTTTCTAGGTTCTAAATTCACATTTTAGAAATAAAGTTTGAAAACCTAACTTTCTATACCAACTAGGAAAAAGAGGGATATGCTATATCTGAAGACAATAACACAAGTGACAGCAGAATCATTTTTTTAAAATACTGTTTTATAAGTTTAACAAAATTGACAAACCCCTAGGAAGACTAGTTTTGCCAATCAGACAAAAACAACAACAACAACAGCACAAATTAATAGTATTTATAACTCAAAAAGGGTATAAAAATATAAGCTCTACAGATGTTAGAAAATAATATGGGGCTGGGGCACCTGGGTAGCTCAGATAGTTAAGCAAGCATCCAACTTGCAGCTAAGGTCATGATCTCCCCATCTGTGAATTTGAGCCCCATTTCAGTCTCTGTTCTGACAACTCAGAGCATGAAGATTGCTTTGAATTCTGTGTCTCCCTCTCTCTTTGCCCCTCCCCTGCTCGCACACTATCTCTCTTTCAAAAATAAATAAAAATTTAAAAATATTTTTAATAATATAGGGCTTTTATTAACAATTTTTAATCTCTTAAAATTAGATAAAATTCCTACAAAACCACAACTTATCACAAGAAGAAAATTTTAAAACAACATTGTTCTGTACCTAGTAGATCTGTAATGAAAACTTTCACTCAAAGAAAACTCCAGGCCCAAGTTTTACTGATGAATTTTTCCAAATAAGGAAGGAAGAAATAATACTAAATTTAAACAATCGTGGCCAGAGAATAGGAAACGAATACTTCCCAACATTTTTATTAGGCCAGCATAACCTTGACGTTAAAAGCAAACAAGGAAATTGCAAAAATAAATACATAAATATATACATAAAAGAAAGAAGGAACGAAGAAAGGAAGGAAGGAAGAGAGGAAGGAAGGAAGGGAGGAAAGAAGGAAGGGGGGAAGGAAGGAAGGAAGGAAGGAAGGAAGGAAGGAAGGAAGGAAGGAGGGAGGGAGGGAGGGAGGAAGGGAGGAAAGGAATGAACGGAGGAAGAGAAATAAAGAGACTTCTATGCTTTTCAAATTTTACTACAAAACATTGCTAAGAAATGTTAAAGAATTCCTAAAACTTGAGAGCTTTACAATCTTAATGAATTGGTAGACTCAATATTTTTAAGATGTCACTCCTCCCCAGATTGATCTAAAGATTCAATGGTTTCCTGGGAAATTCTTCATTTTAGTAATTGTCAAGATTATTCCAAACTGTGGAAATACAAAGGACTTGGAGCAACCAAGACAACCTTGAAGAACGATAGCAAAGTTGGAAGTTTTACTCAAACAAGCTTGCTGAATGTCTACAAAGCCTATTGAGGACATGGCATAGCACAAGGAAATATCCATACACCAGTGGGACAGAAGAGAGAGCCAGAAACACAACCATTTCTAGATGGTCATACCAGATTATGACCACTGCACAGCTGCAATTCTGTAAGAAAAGAATGGCCTTTTTAAATAGGAGGTCAGTTGTATATCCATACAGGAGGAAAAATGAATTCTGATTCCTACCCCCAAACCATACACATAAAATATTAATTAGAGGTGGGTTATAGATTTGCTATACAGAAGATTAAATCATGAATCTTCTGGAAGAAAACATAAGCTAATATTTCTCCATTTTCAAGTAGGCAATGATTTCATAAATAGAAAACAATCTAATAAGTGAAAATTGGTGAGTTGCACTTTATTAAAAATAAAAATCTTTACTCAGAAAATGATGACATAAGAAGTGAAGAAGAAAATGACTGCATGGAAGAGGATATCCAACAAAAGACATGTGTCTGTAATGTGTATATAACTCCCATGGATAATAGGATAAAAGTTGGCAACTAAATTGAAAAAAGAACAAAATACTTTGAACATCCACTTCACCAAAGAGAATACCCAAATTAAAAAAGTGTGTGTGTGTGTGTGTGTGTGTGTGAAATCATGCTTGGGTGGCTCAGTCTGCGGAACATCTGACTCTTGATTTCTGCTCAGGCCATGATTGCAAGATCATGGAATCAAGCCCTGTGTTGGGCTCTATGCTGAGCGTGGAGCCCACTTGAAATCCCCCGCCCCCCCATCTCTCCCTTTCTCTCTCTCTCTCTCCCTCTGCCCCTTTCCCCTGCTCACATGCTCTCGTTCTATAAAAATTAAAAAAAAAATTAGAGGTGTCTGGGTGGCTCAGTTGGTTAAGTGTCTGACTCTTGGTTTTGGTTCAGGTCATGATCTCACAGTTTCATGAGTTCAAGCCCCATGTCAGGCTTCCTGCTGACAGTGCAGAGCCTTCTTGGGATTCTCTGTCTCCTCTTATCTCTGCCCCTTCCTCACTCGACCTGTCTGTGTCTCTCTTAAATAAATAAATTTGAAAAAAATTAAATTTAAAAATTTTAAAAATATATATGAAAAGGTGTTTAAAATCAATACTCATTAGGAAAATACAAATTGAGGGGCTCCTGGATGACTCAGTCAGTTGAGGGTCTGACTTCAGCTCAGGTTATGATCTCACAGTTCGTGGGTTTGAGCCCTGCCTCAGGCTCTGTGCTGACAGCTAGCTAAGAGCCTGGAGCCTGTTTCAGATTCTGTGTCTCCCTCTCTCTCTGACCCTCCCCTGCTCATGCCCTCTTTCTCTCTCTCTCTCTCTCTCTCTCTCTCAGAAATAAATAAATTTTTAAAAAAAGGAAAATACAAATTGAAACCACAGTAAAATAACACAATGCTCAGATCAGAATGGCTTAAATTAAAAGACTGATAATCCCAAGTGTTGAAGAGAATGTGGAATAACTGGCACTCCCATACACTGAGCTGGTAAAAGTGTAAATTAATGTAATTACTTTGGAGAAACTATTTTACAGCCCCTAAGGATATCTATCTATCTATCTATCTATCTATCTATCTATCTATCTATCTATCATCTATCATCTCACTTTTACTTGATTGCACTCCTGGATGTATATCCAATGCATACTTGTGCCCATCAAAAGATATATACTGGAATCTTTATAAAAATGACATTTTTAATCACTAAAAACTGGAAGCAATACATCCGTCACAGTTAAATGGACCAAAAATTTGTGATATATTTAACACTGAGGAATACAATTAGAGATGAGAAATAACAAATTACTTCTACAAGGCACAAAATGGATAAACCTTACTGATATAATGTAGACTGAAGGAACACAGGCACAAAAGATTCGATGCTGTAGGATTCCATTTGTATAAGATTTCAAAACCAAGCACAGCTAATCTGTGGTGACAGAGATAAGAATGGCAGTTACTTCTGGATGTGGAATATCAGCCAGGTGCTGGACGTGTTCTATGTTGTGACCTGCAGAGTGGGTGCAGGCATACACACATGTAAAAAATCACCACTCTATGCTTCTAAGATATGTGCACTTTCCTATGTTTGAGTTATGTATCAGAAACAAAAATCCTAACAACTGACTAATGTCTTCCAAATTTATTCACTCTCATGTCTTTTCTTGGTTTTGTCAAAAGGCAATGCTAACGCCAAACCCTTACTGATTGAACCAGTAAAGATACAATGAGCTACTTTTAGAAGGAGACAGTTTATTACAGAAAGAGACAGCAGCCAAAGTTGCTAGTTTCCTGCAATCCGTGTCCAACACACCACACAGCACTGAATCAAGAGGGGCTGAAGCCAACACCATGAGTCATGGGACATGCCATTGCTGAGGAGCCAAGTCTGGACTACAGCTAAGTAGGTTTGTACTCTGAAGGTCTATTCTGAGAAGGGCAAGACAGGGAGACTCTTACCTTGATGGAACCGTGGAGGTGATGGGAAATTATGACAGCTTTTAGGGGAAGACAGGGAGGTGAGTGGGAGATGGGAATATGATATGGACTCAGAGCAGCTCCCCATAGGCCTTCCATCCTCCCTTGTTTTCAAAGGATTATGAGGCTTCCTGACAAGAATCAGATTAGGTATGACTTTGCCTATGTCCTGTTGTCTCTGTGGCCTATGTGGACATGTGCAAGGTTGCCAGCGTGCTATGGAGAACCCATTCCCTACAGGTTCTAGACCTGTGTATTGGGCTTTCTACCTGAAATATCTTACAGGCATAGGTGACTCTGTGGGCTCCTCAAGTTCACTGTTTTCAAAACTGTGTTGACCTCAAATGTTCCAAAGCCTCATTTGCCAAATCCAGAGTGCAAGTTCTGAAGCTCAACACCTATGTCTCCATTCAACCATTCTTCTCCCAGTATTTGTTATCTGTGTGAATGGCTCCAGCACCTTTTCAGTTGTGATAATGAGGAACTTGAATCATCTTTTTCATTTGTGTGTTCGACCCAAACCACTAAGATTTTTGGAATCTCACCTCTTAAATACCTCTTGTATGTATCTAATTCTCTTCCATTCCATCTCCACCACACAATCTCCCTCCTTATCAGATTTCTTTTTTTTTAATTTTTAAGAGTTTTTAAATGCTTATTTATTTTTGAGAGAGAGAAAGACACAGTGCGAGCAGGGGAGGGGCAGAGAGAGAGAGAGAGAGAGAGAGAGAGAGAAAGAGACAGAATCTGAAGCAGCATGCAGGCTCTGAGCTATCAGCACAGTCCTGACATGGGGCTTGAGTTCACAAACTGAGATCAGACCTGAGCTAAGTCGGACATGTAACTGACTGAGCCACCCACGTGCCCTACCATGTTCCTTTCTAATGGGACTTTGTATAAGATACCTTTTCTAACTGGAACAACCTTCCCTTTTAGACATGACCCTTTCAGATTCTCAGCCCACTCACTTCTTCATAGAAGCCTTTCTGTAATTTCCCAAATGAGGCCAATTTTCCCAATTACAGAGTTTTATGTATATTTAATTATATACTGTCATAAAATTGTGTACCTTTTGTAGATCTCGCCACCCATTCAGTTTTATGTTCTCTTGTGTTACATTTGATTAGACTACAGATTTCATGAAGGTACAGAATGTGATGTTTTTGTTACCTATTCCATTCCTAACACTGAGCATTGTGCTTAGTACAGAGTAGGTGCTTGATGTATAATTATGGAATGGGTAAATGAATAGTAATTACAATTGTGTATAATCAGCTGTATAACATCTATCTTCTCTCCAAAGGGCAAGAAGCACCAGTCTTTTTCACCAATGCATCCTCAGGGTAGAATGCTAAGCAAACAGACCTTAATAAATCTGTGGTGAATGAATGAATAAAAGTAAATGATAAGTACCTGAAAACTGTGAAAAAGGTAAAAAGGTAGTTCAGGCAGTAGACTTAAGTTGAAATGTGGCTCTGGCATTTAGTAACAAAAGCCCACAGCACCTCCCTGGCAGGAATCCACCTGCATTTTTCCAGGGCATTTATTACATCAGTCCAAAGTAGAGTAAATTCATCATTTAGGCACCGTGGCAAAGTCAAGAGGAGATACACCCAGGAAGGACAGAAATCTCTTCATTCTGCCTTCCAATTACACACCTTCCAGGTAGCCACCTTCCCCATCCAGCAATATGGTCAGTACAGATTGGAGGAGGGCTGGCGCAGATCGCACTGTGGCCCCTCTTTACACATTCGGAATCAGTTCAGTTGAACATGGAAACTAAGCTGGAAGGGAAAAATAAAGGGGACAGAATTGAGAAAGGTTAAAGCAAACATTGGTTAGAGACAGAGCTCTGGGGGAATGTGGGAAAGGCAACCCCATCTGCCATGTCTGGTTAATGTTGGGGAATAGGCTTTAAGATCTAATTGTATATGAATCTCTGTTTTGTTTTTCAATGTGTTTTGTTGTTATTGTTATTGTTTTTATTTTTGTTATTAGCAGAAGAACAATATCCTGTTCCAGATATAAGGAATGAAGCTACTCCTTCAGAGATAAGGCAGTATTCTCAAGATTTTCATTGTTTTTTAAATATACATACCCATTTGGGGCAGTTATAAACTCCCTCACTCTGCTCAATTCTGATAGCTCTTTCTACAAGGTTTCTTTCTTTGGGTGGCTATTTCATACATTTTGTGTGTTGGGATGCTTTTAGTCTTCTTGAATAAGATTATATTACAAATATTAATTTTCCTTTTCTCTCCTTTAGTACAGTCCAGGCTTTTTTTCCCCAGCTGTATAAAGGGAAGCCAAAAATAAGGTTTTGTGAGTGAGGCTGTATGTTACAGTGTGTGATAATAGAAGAAAGATAAAACTCCCACAAGGTGAAATTTTGGGAGACAGGGCTATATGATGAACCACTCCCTACTCCTCCCCAGCTTGTGATTGTCCCTCCAAGTATCTGTTTTAATATGTTCAGAGGTGACATATATTATAGATAGAAGGATAGACTTCTTAAAATTTAAGTTTTTTGGGTGTTGTTAGACAGCCATCAGGAGAAACCAATGGGGAAAGAATGACACAAAAATAACAAATAAGGGGACAATTCACGGTTTCCAGAGTCCTCAGATGATGTGCATGGTTCCTACCTCCCTTTTGCTCTCTTTTTATTTTTGAGGATTGACCATCCTGAATCTTGCTTTCTTTCCAACTGAAAGGAGAGAATCGTGCAGATTCCTTCATCCTTGGCTGTCAAGGTGGCAATTTTCCTTTTTGTTTCCTGGGATTTGATTAATATACACCAGGATCATCCTCTTTGGGATTTCCTCACATTAATTTAAGCATTATCATCCATTATTACCCCCATTAAGTGAGTTTATCAAATCAGTCTTTGTCTCCTAATGGGCTGGAACTCTGATTGGTCAGCTTTTATAGAAAAGTAAGAACTTAAAGGGGTAGTACAGGTAGTTTCTCAAACCAAGGGAAAGACCCATAATACAGCTACCTGATGATTTTTGAGGAATTGTGTATGAAATAAGATGGAGGCACTGAGTATGGAGGCTGATCTTGTAAATTCTCTTTCAATTCTGTTAATTAATCAAGAGAAATACTCATTTTTGTTCTGGAGGGTCCTTAGCATCTCTGTAAGTAAACTATGCTCATCTCGCATTTAAACAAAGAAAGCTGTCTTGGGCTCAGGGTAGGCTACAGCATTATCAATAGTCTTTCATTCTTCATATTTATTATGTTGTTACCAAGTATTAATGGTCAGTGGTACTAGTTTTTCAATTACTCATTTAACTGAAGTAGGATATCTACTTTGTGCCACAGATACCATTTTAAAATTTCAATTTTTTCTGAAGGTTTGGGGAAGCCAATGTGGGATTTTACACAAAGGAATAATGAGGTCAGATATCTTCTTGGAAAAAATGACTCTAGTTTTCTGTCTTTGAACTTTTACTTTTTTAAAAAAATTAAATCTATTGGAGTACTCTGATATTTTTGAGAACCAAAATAACAAAAATCTCTTCTCTCCACCCTTCTGCTACTCTCCAGTAAAGCACAATTTTCTATCTACTTTCTGCTCTGAGAGAGTGTACCAAGAAAGATTGTCCAAATTTAATGAAAAAATCATAATAGCTTGAGCACAACTTCAGGCTACCTTAATGGTCTCTATCTTCAGCCTTTGCAAAACTGACTCAGATTCTTTGTGTCATTCAATGACTGGCATAATCCTCTGTGACAGCTGGGGCAAGGCTAACTCTTCTTCTATAAATCAGGTGGAGCCAGGGCTCAACCTGATATATTTTGATTTGGGTTGCTCTTCCCTTACACCACAGGGTCATTAAAGATAACAAACACACTATCATCCACCTGGGACTCTGAGCTCTGTGGCTTTCTTTCTTCATGATGGGTCTTCCGTGGTGTCACATGCCTGGGAACTCACACCCCTTCAGGGACTTTCTTTATCAGTGTCCCTTGATGACTGCCTTTTACCCTTCCATTCCTTTTCCATATCTCAGAACAATCACTAAAAGATGACTTTCAGGTGCTCCTGGGTGGCTCAGTCAGTTGAGTCCAACTCTTGATTTTGGCTCAGGGCATGATTTCATAGTTTGTGAGTTCAAACCCAACATTGGGCTCTGTGCTCAGAGTGTAGATCCTGCGTGGGATTTTCTCCCTCTCTCTCTGTTCCTCTCCCACTTGTGTGCTCTTTCAAAATAAATAAATAAACTTAAAAGGAAAAAAGGATGACTTTCATTTCACTTTTATACTTCAGATAATTTTTGACAGTGATTGTTTTCCTCCCCTTGCTGGTGGGGTTCAGTGATAATATCAAAATGTGGTTATAAATAGATCTGCTTTGGTTAAGGGGTGCTTTTCTCTCAGCATCTTTAGATTGTATTACAGACCTAGCATTGTAGGGTGGATGCTCTTTGCTAATTTTTTCCCCTTTCTTTGCCTTCCTCTGAGAAGCATATTATTACTATACTAAATGCCTTGAGCAAAACTTAATTCATTCCACAGATTCACATCTGTAAAACAAGCACTGATGAGGAGAGCTGTTTGAAATGAAATAGGAGCTGAAGCTTACACTGTTAAAAAAAAAAAAGAAGAAGAAGAAGAAGAAGAAAAAGAAATGGGCTGACATCCCTCTCTCAGTGTGAAAGGATTAAGATGGTTTTAATTATCTCACCTGGCTTTGGTTATTTCATTTATTCTCACTCCCTATTGTTTCCTTTATATAGTTAATATGATAGCATAAGGTCTGGTGTTATCATCTGGATTTCTCCCTTTAGGAAAGTTGAAGAGCCTCAGGTTAAAAACTAAAAATCACAGTTCAAAATATGCATAAATGTGTGATGACAAGAGCAGAGGCTTAAGTTCCTGTGCTCAGTCATGTACGAATGCCAATAATAACTGAAGACTCAGTACTGAATATCTCACACTTCTTTTGAAAGAAACCCAAACAGTAAATGGGTTTCTAATATGAACTGGATGTGAAAAGAGGTAGTTATTGAAAGTATTGGTGTGATCTCATGGAATGTAATCTCTGATCCAGCCTCCAGGCCGGGTCAGTTGTATACATTCAAAGGCAGGGTGTTTAAGGCATGACAGTTTCTTTTGATGACAAAAATATATACATGCACCAACTCAAAGGAATTATTGCTTCTTGGCCTTTATTTTAAGATGATGGCTGCCATCAGTTTAATATTTTCTGTTTTCCCCTACCAAGAACTTGGATTGACCTGACTGAGAGCAGGGAAAGGAATTTTCCACAGGTCTTTTTTTTCTCTTAACACCTGAAAATTCTCCTGTGATAAAGACCAGACAGCAGCCTTGAGCATGGACTATAATAAGGGAGAATTTGAAGAAGAGAATGAATACTATATTGCAAAGTAGAGTCAATCCAGGGAACCAGAAATTATTGCAAACACTGGAGGTGGAGGAGCAAGGTGACACAATGGAATGAAGACACATTGCATGGGCCTTGGGGCTTGGGCCTGGCAGTCAAGAAGAGCAGCCCTTTACTTGTGGGGATGAGCCCTGGGTGTTATGTGGAAACTAATTTGACAATAAACTATTTGTAAAAAAAAAAAAAAAAAAGAGAAGAGCAGCCCTTTCCCAGTTGTTAGGAGGGGGAGAACATGGCCAGCATGGGGCCATGCAGAGTGGCCCAGGGAAGAACCCAGGATGGATGGGCCCTCCTGTCCTGCCCTCAATTGCTTCTGCCGGATGAGGGTCTCTTGGCTGCTACTTCTGTGCAGGATCTATAAGCACAGAGAAAAGGTAATGGGCAGAAAGTGATATGTGTGTCAACCTCTGATAGGACTGAACTGGGAAGCCAGTGATGGACATCTAACCCTTATTCTGACTCCAGAGATCCAAGAGCACCCCCCAAACAGGATGACATTCTGGAGGGGTAGGCCACATGACTCATGAGTGAGACACATTTTCAAAGGCCTGGGCTTGCAAAGCATCCTGGTGGACAATCAAGTGATTATTGGTTGAAACTAGGACCTCCCCCCAGATGTCCCAGCCCCCATCCCTTGACACCATCTGGGAGCATTCAGAGGGCTACAGACAATCTCTCCTCCCTTTGGGAAACAGCAAAGGAAAATCAAAGACATTATTTTCAATCTGATTCTTATAACTGAATGCCCCACTGATCAGGATAAGCAAGGGACAAACACATTAGTGCCCACATGAAATGGCTTTTGGGAAAGTAAGATCTGATCCACTGAGCCGAATGATCATTACAAGCTGTAATCAGTAAAAACAAATTTCACAGCAAATGGGACACTTGCTATCGACTCCTCATTCAGGGAAACTGTGTGTGGACTTGATGTGGAAGGAAGAAAAAAAAATTCTACCATGCAGAAGTGCTCCATGTTTTTCTGTGCAGCTTCGAGGACAGTTTGATTTTGTTTTTCTAAGCATTCTTCATACTAGTAATCCTACTACTCAGGATGATCCAATTGAACCTGTTGATGGAATCTGAGCTGTAACTTTGGCTTCCAACTAATGTCAGGGCCATGCAGGTTTCGCTTGACTGCTGAGAGCAGGTCTGAGTTTGTCCTTTTTATCAAGGTGAACACAGGTAAGCACTGCGAATTAATAAAATGTAAATCAAGGGAGTGGTCATGATCATATTACCCTCCAGAGTCAATTGACAGCAATTTCAGTACTACTAATCCCAATGCTGAGCATCTAAAGAAGTCCATGGGCTTTGTCCAGAATAAAGAAATCACAGGTGATTAGTAAACTGTTGAAGACAAGAAAGGAACTTGTCTTTAAAAGACTACGTTACACAATTCAAGGACTCTTTAAGCATTATTTCTCTCCAACTCTTCTATGAATTACAAAAATTTTCAACTGGAGCAAAAGGAACTTCCCTGTTTTTCAGTAGAAGCCTCTTGTTTTGATTTCTAAATGTTGACATTTGGGATAAAATCAGAGCCTCCACAGTGCCGTGGCCAGCAAAGCAAGCTTGCTACATCCTTGGCAAGCAGGAGTAGATGCTCGTCTCCTGCACTGGCTGAATTGGAACAAAAAAGCAAACAAGAAAGAAAATATCATGGCTGACAGCATGCTCCACCTCTGAGTGTGCCTCTCAGGGAAGAAGCCCTCACCACTGCCTACAGTGGCCACAAGCCCATCTTTGACAGTTCTGGTCATTAGAAAGTTTTTCCTTTTGTTAAGCCCCCATCAGCTTTATTCTGCCTCCCACCTCTTCACAAAGGAGACATGAATTTTAAAATGTCTTTGCCCTGGAGCAAAATGCACTCTACTACAAATGCTGTATTTGCCAAATTCAGATAAAAGGTTTATGCATATTCTTGAGTGGCAATCGAAACAAATGTGTCCCATACATGTGTGCTCATAGGAATGTGGCTTGAGTCTTTCTCAGCATTATACTAAGTTGAACCATATGAAATTGCTCACTTTGTAGATCACAAATGATTGACAACTGGCCACTTTATGTTCATTCAACCTGTAATGTAATGGTTAAGAATGTGGACTTCAGAGTTCCTTCTCTCATTTAGTAGCAGTAATCTTTGACAAGTTCCATATACCCTGTACCTTAATTTTCTCATCTCAATAGTATTTATCTCATAATTATCTCATTTTCACAATACTTATGAAAAACGAATGGGTTAATACATGTAAAGCATTTAGAAGAGTTCTTGACATTTAGAGAAAATTATTCATTCCCTTTTCACAGGATTTTGCTGGCCCTAATTAAATATCTTATCCTAGAAGGACAGAAGCTATGTGGGGTGGGGTGGATGGCTGCAAGAGGGACATTTGTCTAGGACCTCCTGTTCAAAAAGCACTTCAGTGTAAATTTCTGACGTTATCTCCAAATGAAGGTAAACATACAGTTACACAGACACACGGACAAGATTTGCAAACTATAACTAATTCATAGTAAATTATTGGTTATTAACACTTGAGTTAACACAGTATTTAGAGACTTGCATTAGCATATCTTTATTTTTTAGTATATTTGAACTTCATAAAAACAATTGACTCAATCTTGTCAGCCTCTGCAGAGAAGGTAACAGCTAAAATCTACTAACTCCTGTATCTTTCTCATGTGAAATGCAAAAGGAGAATATTGCTTAAGTTATAAAATTAGCAGAGTTCTTTTTTAGAGCTATTGGCTTCCACAAAGAGGTTACATCTACTTCCAGCTCAATGACACATTCAAGTATTGGGGGAAGCTGTGGTCACTGGCAGTGTTGAGTAGCTTGAATCATTGTCAATGCCAAGAAATGCGACCTTGAGCTCATTGACAATGTTTTAAAAATGTCTTATTAAAAAAATCATATTTAGGAAAAAAATATTTAGAGGTCACACAGTACTTCATATACTTGAATATTCTAAAATATTACCATGCATTAAGACAGCTCAGTAAAGAACTGTATATTTACACAGCATTTTAATGACTGTTCCCCCAAATTGCTTTACTGGATTGACTATATAATGAGTATAAAGATAGTGAAAGACAGTTCAGTTCAGACTTTTTGTTGAGTTTACTACAGTAATAGTATTCTTATTCCAAATGGTGTTCACTTTACATATAGAGGAAAATTCCCATTTGATCTTGGAACCAAGAATAGTAAATTTTGTAAATGACTGAATTTCTATCTTCAAGATAGCAGGTAGGAAACTTAGAACCAAATTTCTGTTCCATTAAGTAAATCAAATTTTCTTACCTTATTCCAGGTTCCCATTTTATATCCCTGTCATTCTTTCCTTTTCTTTTACTTATTAAAAATAAATATTGAGGTATTATTTATATACAACAAAACTGGCCAGTTTTAAGTAGAATATTCAATGAGTTTTGACAAATGTGTTGAGCTGTGTAACTACCATCCTGTTGGTATATAGAACATTAAAAGTTCCCTAGTTCTCTTATTCCAGCCATCTCCATTCCCCATCTCCACTCTGCAAACACTGGTCAGCTACTATAGTTTTGCTCTTTCTAGAATTTCATACAAATAGAATCATACAATCTTTTGTATCTGGATTCTTTTACTTGGCATAATTTTTTTGAGATTTATCTGTGTTGTTGAGTATATCAGCAGTTCATTCCTTTCTATTGCTAAGTAGTATCTCCATTGTGTGTATATACAGTTATGCTAAAATATAGATTCCAATTTGGAGCCATTACAAATGAAGCTGCTACAAACATTAATTTATGTCTTTGTGTGAACATATATTTTCTATTATCTTATCAAATATATGAGAGTGGGATTGTTGGGTCATATGTTAAGTTCATGTTTAGCTGTATTAAGAAACTACCAACTGGGGTGCCTGGGTGGCTCAGCTGGTTAAGTGTCTGACTTCAGCTCAGGTCATGATCTGATGGTTTGTGAGTTCAAACCCCGTGTCGTGCTCTGTGCTGGCAGCTCAGAGCCTGGAGCCTGCTTCAGATTCTGTGTCTCCCTGTTTCTCTACCACTCCCATGCTCATGTTCTGTTCTCTCTCTCTGACTCTCAAAAATAAATAAACTTTTACAAAAAGAAAATAAACTACCAGCTTAAGTGCTTATGTTAAGTGAATATTCAACTGTATTAAGAAACAATTGCATTGTTTAACGTTTATTTGTTTTTGAGAGAAAGAGAGAGAGAGAGAGAGAGAGCGCACGCGCGCGCACATGAGTGGGGGAGGGGCAGAGAGAGAGGGAGACCCAGAATCCAAAGCAGGCTCCAGGCTCTGAGCTGTAAGAATAGAGGCTGATGTGGGCCTTGAACTCACAGACAGCGAGATCATGACCTGAGCCAAAGTTGGACGCTCAACCAACGGAGCCACCCAGGCGACCCCAAATCAATTGCATTTTATCAGTAATACATGAGCACTCCAGTGGCTTTGTTCTCTTGGTAACAGATGGTATTGTCAGTCTTCTCATTTTAGGTGTTCTGGTGCACATGTATTAGTATATTATTGTGGTTTTATTTTGTATTTTTCAGTGGCTTTATGATAGTAAGTATATTTTCATGTTATTTGTCATTGATATATCTTTTGTGAAGTGTCCAGTTGAAACTTTTGCATCTTCTCCCCTTTTAAAGTTGAATTTTCACCTTCTTTCTTTCTTTCTTTCTTTCTTTCTTTCTTTCTTTCTTTCTTTCTTTCTTTCTTTCTTTCTTTCTTTCTCCTCTCTCTCTTTCTTTCTTTCTTATTTTGAGAGAGACAGAAATAGTGTGAGCACAAGAGAGGCATAGAGTAAGGAAGAATCTCAAGTAGACTCCTCTCTGTCATTACAGAGCCTGATGCAGGGCTTTAATTCAGGAAACTGTGAGGTCAGGACCTGAGCTGAAACCAAGAGTCAGATGGTCAACTGACTAAGCCACCCAGGTGCCCCTGCCTTATTATTGAGTTGAAAGAGCTCTTAATATGTTCTGCATATATTCCTGATATATGCCTTGCAACTATTTTTCCCCAATCTGTTTCTTGTCTTTTCATTTTCTTAGTAATGTATTTTCAAAAGTAAAAGTCTTTAGTTTTGATGAAGTCTTATTTAGTAAATTTTTATTTTATACCTTATGATATTTACATCCACAGAAATCTTTGCCTAACCCAAGGTTATAAAGATTGTCACAGATTCTCATCTAGTAATTTTCCATTTTTTGATTTTGCATTTAGATCTATGGGCCATTTTGAGTTAATTTTGATCTGTGGTGTGACGTAGGGCTCCAAGTTTATTTTTTGCATATCAATATCCAAGTGTTGTAGCATCATTTAATAAAAGGAATATCCTTTCCCCTTTATCTTTGCACCTTTAAAAAAATAGACCATATAGACATGCATTTATTTCTAGACTATATACTGTTTCAGTGATTTATATGTACACATGGTTTCTGTAGCTTTATAGTAAGTCTTGAAATTAGGTTGTGCGTTTCCTCCAGCTTCCCTCCCCCCCCAAACTGTTTTAGGTATTCTAAGTCCAATACAGTTCCATGTACATTTTAGAATCAGCTCATCAAAAAACCCTGATAGGACTTTAATTGAAATTATATTAAATCTATATGACAAATGGAAAATGTGCCTCATGGACCTCCTATTACAGGGAGAGTAATTGACCCACAACCCCAGATGCTGTCCTTTGAATCCATTGTTTCATTTGAGCCAGATGATGCCTCCCACAGGAAACTCCTTAATCAAGGGCTGAGAGTGGGGGACATACTGAAAGAGACTCATTTCTGGGAGATGTGGAACTCCTCTTTTGGCCATTTTAAAGTCAAAGAATCTTTGTCATCTTTGTTAAGCTTGCCTAGATTGTACAACTCCGAGGGATTTCCGCTAAACATTTTCTCCCTCTCCTTCACTTGGGTTTACTCTTGCCTCGGAGTCTGACATTTCTCTCAGACTTTTCTAGCCCTCTCCCTACCCGTTTTCTCACAATTTTCTTCCTTAGTAAAATCCTTACATTTTTAACCCTGTTTTAGTGTCTCTCAGAGGGTCTGGATTAACACAGGGATACCAAGAGTGGTCCGAGAAAACAGACAGCAAAATGAAGGCAGAGAATTAGCTCACCTACTCTTTGGCAGAAAGAGAACACATGTCTGTTCCCTGGCATAAGATGCAGGTCAGTTACTAAATATTTCACTGATAGTGACCCTTGAAAATGTCCCTATGGAGGCAAATGCTATGTTAGGTATAATGATATAACATTTGGAAATATGAGGACAGTGCCTACAAAGACAGTCCGATTGGTTTGTTGACACTAGGTGTATTGACTCTCTGCAAAGATTAATGAGAGACTTAGAGCTGTTAACATGCCCTTAATAACCAAGTGTGAGGATCATAGAACCTCCAGTGGTAATAGTGGTAGTATATAAAGAGGTCTTCATTACCTGTAGCTGAAGGGCAGGCATAACCAAAAGGCAAAGTTAAGACTTAATTTTGAGAATGTCTTTGGACATTCAAATACTCCTTTAAGGCAGAGAGACCTGGATGGATGGTCTGATGATGTTGACTTTATAACACCCCCACCCTGACCCTCTGGGCACACACTGGGAGACTACTTTTCCCCAGAAAAGGCTTACACTTAAGTCAGTCTGCAGAATCCTCCTCCCCACAATACATACGTGCCCCCACCCTTAGGAACTGTCCCCATCTTCCCTCTTATTACCAGATGAATGATAGGCTTAAATACCAGAATAATGTAGCTGTGGTCAAGGTAGAGCCTGATAAGGCAAGAAAGGCACTATACACCTAAAGAGTGAAGACAACTATCCCCCAGTACTGCCAAAAGCCAGGAAAGTTCTCCTGGCTCTATATTTTGAAGATATTTGATCAAGGAAGATAGAATGTAAAGCTGGATAAGCAATTATTCATTGACCTAGGGACACTTTCTCAGGAGGTGGGATTTATCATCCTAGTAAAGAAAAACTCAGTGGATGGAACAAACTCATCTGGGATGCCTTTTAAAAGCCTGTAATAAAATGGTGTCCAAATCTTAGCAAAGTAGAAATGCCCAAGCTTCTCTGGCAGATGGGGGCAAAAATAAAAAGCATAAACATGACTATGTTCCAACAAAGCTTTATTTACAAAAACAGGTGGTAGACCAGAGGTAGATTTGGCTGTTTTGCTGACCATTGTCTTAGACAGCAGTCAACCAAGGCACTGCTTAATATCTATAATTTCAAAAGAAGAAAAAAGTAAGAATGGAGAAGTAAAAGTGTGAGAGCAGTTACTCCAATAAAACTGACCATTTGCTGCTCAGTCTACACACCTGAATCCATTTTCAGATCTGGAGCCCTTTGACCTAAGAGGTAGCCAGGCCCTATAGAATCCTGTAATATCATAACAAGTATATTCTGTGACTCCTAGTTTTTCCCCCAAAAGACCAATAGCCATTTATTCAGTTGACCATACACTGTGGAAAAGGGAAACAAACAGAAACTTTCAGGAACTAAGTCTGAGTTGACATGGATAACCAAAGACTCAAAAAATCATCATAGCCCCAATTTAGTGTGGGGTCCTGAGGAAACCAGGTAATAATAAATGAGTTCTGGCTAAGGTATAACTCACAGTGGGCCCCTTGGGTCCATAGATATACCTAATGTCATTCCCCAGTTCCTGATGCATAATTATAAGTTGGAATAACCACAAATTGTATCCCTGATCTGTGCAGTAAGATTTTTTTATAATGAAGAAGGCCAAATTGGGTTCTCTGATACTGTGGGTGGATGGTAGAGATTATGAACTAGAAGATGCAAAGGTGGCAGTTCCTATCATATCTCAATTTAATTCACCAGTCTGGCTCTTGTTGAAACCAGATCGATTCTGGAGGATGACATATACTACTAAGGACTTAACCAAGTTATGAGCCCATTGCAGCTACTATGTCAATTATGGCATCCTTAATAAAGCAGATTAATAAGGCTGCAGATATGTGGGAGACTGTCATTGGTTTGGAAGATGTGTTCTTTCCATCCAAAGTAGGAAAAGAGATCAGAAATATTTTATGTTCATGTTTGAAGGTCAATATCCATTTACAGTTTTCATTCAGCACAACGTTAATCCACCTGACATCCATTGTCACTGCACCAGTGTATCTACTGCATAAAGCCTGCTCAAAGAGGCAGTGGATGTTCAAGGTTGTTTTGCAGATAGCTGGCTCAGTATGTGAGCACAAGCCAAAAATGAACAAGGGCTGCATTATAGCCACATTCCTGGGTGACTAAAAGCAGTAGAAAGGGGAAATTTTTCCAAAGGGCATAGCACTGAGTGGTGAATGTGACATTGCTTGAGATGTGAATACATACAGGTTACTGAGCAGTGGCCTAGAAGGGAATGGACAGGAAGCTGAGACAAGTTGTTCTGGGAGAGGGGCATGTGGATGGACAAATCAGAATAGGCATAGAGTGTGAAGATATTTATAGCACACATTAATGCCTGCCAGAAAGCACTTTCCCAACCCAGAAAAGGCAGCAAATAACTAAGTAGAAAAAATGACTTGGCCAGTTGGCCAATTTTGTCAGCTGCCACTCAGAACTCACCCTGCAGACCGTGAACAGAGTGGACACTGTGACACAAACAAGGTACAGATGAGTCTAGTAGCATGAACTCCCACTTCCCAAGGCCCATCTCACTATTACTGGCTCTGAGTGTATGCAACAGACCCCAATATTGAACGCCTCACAAGGTACAGAGGTAGGAGTCCTGTAGTGGTGACTATATCAAGCCTTCCCATCTTGGGCAGGTAGAAGTTTGTCTTCAAGGGGATGGATACTTACTTTCAGTGTGGATTTGCCTCTCCTGCCCTTAGAGCCTCTGCTGTTTAAGCAGCTCTTTAAGGCTCATGCTGGCCATTGTGTGGAAGACAGATTGTACTGAGCCAGGTTGAAGCTACAAGACCATTTAGGGGGTTGTAGCAGTAAGGCAGATAAAAGGTGATAAGAAATGATGGTTGTGTGGTAGTTGAGGTAGTGAGATGATAGGATTCAAGTTTGAATAAACAGCGAAAAACAAAAAAGTAGACTGTATTAAGATAAGAGCTAACTTTCTTCTAAGGAATCTAAGGCTCACCTTACTACATTTTAATAGCTAATATGTTCTCCCTGATTATCCTCTGACTCAATGAATCCTTTGATAACATTGCAAACAATGTTTCAAGGTTCCATAGTCACAAAGAAAGCAGGGCAAATATCTAGTGGCTATGTGCCCAGAAAGGGTGTTACTTTTGGCAAAATGAACCAGAGCAATTTCCAAAGTAGTATTTATTCTTTTTGAAATTATGCACACAACAAATGTCTGGGTGAACTGACTTCTCTAATCCATGCACTAATGTGTAAGTAGGCTTATAATTTGGAGCCCTCACTCAGGAAATCCTGAAATTATAGTTCTTTCAGAAGTGTTGACTCATCTCCTCAGCTCTTTCTGAATATATCCATTTAACACATCAATTAGTAATTCTAAATTGCATTCTAAATTCTGCAGGTGATTTTCTGATGAAATGTTGCTTTGCTAATTCTCATGGGTGTTGTTTAGAATTTGGTTTTGCACTGAAAATAGCTTGATTTTGCTTTTGATAAAAATGGAAAGTATTAGAAAAAGTCCAACCAACTGTGTATTTGCTGGATACACCGCTGAGAATCCACTAGTCTGGTCTATGAGATTTATATTCAAATACAGCATTCATGCATACACACTCTTCACATTTGTGGAAAGCAAGTCCTTGTCACAAGATGGTTTATGAAGAAAACCATTGCTTTTAACCATCTATGTATAATTCCCAAGAAACATGCATAAGATGTGCTATGGAGTACACAGGGCAGGCTAGACAGCATGTATGGATTTATTTCAGTATTTAGTATCTTCCCAGACAGATTAATTTTCTGCCACAATGCCTACTACTACTCAATGTAAAACATTAATTCTAATTTAAAAGTAATGATTTCAAATCTTAAGCAAAAGCAAATACTTCTCACCAAGAGTCATGTATACGGTAGATTTTTAAATGGCTTTTTACATTGGATGCATACAGAAAGCTTCCATTCTGAGGCATAGTTTTCTACCAGGTTGAAAACAGAAGAACAAAGATAAAAGTATCAATTTACCTTCCTCTTCATCATTTGTGTGTTACCATGGCTTGGAACCTAGGAATAAATATGATGGAAAGGGAGTGTGGGGAGAGTTGGGAAAGAATGGTGATGGAGTTGGCGGAAGATCTTAAAAAAATTTTTTTTTTAAATAATTTTATTTATTTCTAGGAGAGAGAGAGAGAGAGAGACAGCGTGAGCGGGGAGGGCCAGAGAGAGAGTCACAGACTGAAACAGGCTCCAGGCTCTGAGCTGGCAGTCAGCACAGAGCCAGACGCAGGGCCCGAACCCGCGAACCGCGAGATCATGACCTAAGCAAAAGTTGGACTTAACCGACTAAGCCACCCAGGCGCCCACCCAAAAAAATTTTTTTAAGTTTACTTATTTGGGGAGAGAGACAGACCATTTGCACATGAGGGAGGGGCAAAGAGAGACAGAGAGAGAGAGAATCCGAAGCAGGCTCTGTGCTGTCAGCGTGGCACCCCAGTGTGGGGTTCACACTTAATAAATAGTGAGATCAGGAACTGATCCAAAACCACAAATCAGGCGCTTAACCACCTGAGCACCCAGATACCCCTGGAAGACCTTTTTAGTTTGTTTTCTAAAACAGCATGAACCTCCATGCATGGCCAATGGGATATTTACTCTTCAATAGCTGTGACAGTTGCTTAAAAACAAAAATATTTACAGCCCCTCAATGTGCCGAACACAGCTCATCCACTGTGTGTGCACACGTATTTGCCCTTCTGTAGTGTTGGAGCTATAGAAGAACATGGGCCCTCAAATCTCATGGAAAAATCAGTCTCTCATGTTGGGTTCAGGAAGTTTGGCAGTTGATGGCACCGATCAAATAATAGGACCACGTTCTATCATGATTCATGGATTTATCCAGCTTGCATGTCCAGTACCTCCATTGTGATTCTTCCATCTGACAGTTATGAAATTCAACTTTGGGGTAAGGCTATAAGAATTTTAAGGTCAATTCCAAATCATAAGTTCTATGAAGCCATAAAAATGAGGCTTAGGGTCAAATCTTTGTTGTACTCTTTGCTGCCATGTCATTGTGAACCACTCTCATCTTTTCATAGAAAGAAACCAGTTTTACCAAACTTACATGGTTTTATTTTCTCCATTACACTCATTACATGCAGATTATTTCACATGGAATAGTTTGGAGCTCCTCAGCCAGGACTTTATTTTCCAAATCTAAAGAATCAAATATGTGTTCCCAATGGTGGTTTCAACAGGATAGCATATTTGAAATTGGAGATGTCAATATGTGGCTAATAAAGCTCTCAACTCTTTCCCTTTTTCTGGCTGTTCTTGTCACTTCCTTCATCTATTCTTATTTTGATACTCCTCCAGCTTCCTCTGATCCCGCAATCACATACACACACATACACACACCACATTCCACGTTTTCATCAATTTTCTTCCCTTTGGCATTTTGCTTATCTCTCTGCCCTTCCTCTGTTTCATTTCTTCATCCATTCCTCATTTTAAGACCAAGGTATTGGAACAGGGTTTTGTGAGCTCATTAAAGATGGGAAGGAGATCAGCTTTTGGTCCTCTAAACTGAAGAACATCTCTAATGTTCCCCTTAGGAAAGACAGGAAACAGAGAAGTCAATAATATTAGCAATTTTTTAGTTTACAGGAATTAAATTAAAAGCAAATTCTTAGCATTTGTTTTAGACCTTAGTGACTAGGACTCAGGACATAGCTCCAGAGGACACAGAATTTCAATTTTCAATAAATTATTTATTAGTAAGTTTTACTCACAGCCACCATCCTGAATAGCATAGCAGAAAGAAAGTTTATTATTTTTAAGTAAAAGTTGTATTGAAATACACATACAGAAGAGTGCATGAATCATAAATGTATAGTATATTGAATTTTCAGAGTTAATGATGTTCATCACCAGATCAATAAAATAGGACATTACCAGGACCCCAGATTCCCCAAAATTGCCGCAGTCATTAAATCCTACCAAAAGTAACTATTCTCCAAAATTTCCTCAGCATGGATTAATATTGCAAGGTTCTGAGTTTTATATAAATAAAATTGCACAATATATATATTTTCCTGATTATTTCTTGCCTAAAATTATTTTGTGAGATTCATTCATATTGCTAAGGCATAGCAGTAAATTATCCCTTTTATCATAATAAGTTTTTTATTACAACTTATAGTATCCATTCTATTGATAGGTATTTGTGTAGTTTCCAGCTTTTTTATTATTATAAATAAAGCTACTATGAATGTTCTTATACATGTCTTTTGGTATGTACATATATACACTTTTTTTAATTTGAGAGAGAGAGTGAGTGTGAGAGGGAAAGAGGGGCAGAGAGAATCCTCTCTCTCAGTCCCACAACCCTGGGATCATGACCTGAGCTGAAACGAAGAGTCAGACACTCAACCAATTGAGCCACCCAAGTGTCTCCATATATACAACTTTCTTAGGCATTTAACTAGGTATAAAGATGCTGGCTCATAAACTATGTTTATGACTATGTTTTAATAAACTATGTTTTAATAAATACTGTCAAACAGTTTTTTAATGTGGCTGCACACTCCTACCAGAAGTATATGAGAATTCCAATTGTTCCACATGCTTACCAAACTTGGTGTATTCTGTCTTTTTATCATTAGTTATTCTGTTGGTTGAATAGAAGTACTTCATCTTGATTTTAATTTTTATTTCCCTCATGACTGATGAGCATGTTTCCCTATGGTTATTGATGATTTAGGTATTTTCTTTTGTAAAGTGTTTAATTCTGTGTCCATTTCTCTATTGCGTTGTTTTCCTTTTCTTAGTGGCTTGTAGTCAGGGTCTAAAACAACCTTCAATAATCTTTGCCTCTGTATTCATACCCTTGTGTGGCTTTCTCTTGAGTGTGGACTGAACCTAGTGACTCATTTCTAATGAATAGAATATGGCAAAAGTTATGAGATGTCACCTCTGACATTAAGTTATAAAAAAGATGGTGGCTTCTCTTTTGCTGGACCTCTCTCTCTCTTTCTCTCTATCTCTGTCTTAGAGATTTCCCCTATGTTAGGGAACATCAGATGCCATGTTGTGAGTTGTTCAATGCCACACTGACATGTACAGGCAAGGCCAGAAGGCATCTGATGCCTGCAATGGCCACGTGAGCGAGTTTGGAAACAGACCCTTCCCAGCGTTGAGAGGACAACACTTAGAGCTGACAGTTCCATGGCAATTTCACAAGAGACCCTGAGGCAAAGGCTACTGGTTAAACTACACTTGGATTCCTGACCCATGGGAACTGTGAAGTAGTAAATGCTTATTGTTTTAGGCCCACTCAGTTTTGGGTTAATTTGTTTCGTAGAAGTCTATAAATAATATAAAAAGTTCTTTACAGATTCAAGATTTGAGTCTAGAAGAGTCTAGTCTTTGCCATTTATATGTATTGTAAAACCTTCTCCCACTCTTGGCTTTCCTTCTTATTATTGATTTTTTTGATAAGCACAAGTTCTTAATTTTTCATGTATTTCAATTTATATACTTTTACTTTATGGTGAGTGCCAATGTGTTCTGCTTAAGAAATTTTAAGAAATCTTTGCTTACCCAGAAGTCATAAATATCATCTTTAACTGCTGCATTTTCAAAAGATATATTCATCTGAACAAGATATGTTTCTAAATATCACGTTATGATATATAACATTTATTGAACAATTACTAAGAGAAAAGCACCATGCTAGCTGCATAAATCAAACTCACAAGGTACTATGTAGCAGAAGAGGGATTTAAAACCAGTTCAATATGAGCCTTTCAAACTCTTCACCATTTATTATTTATTTACTTATTACTTTCTTGACATAAGCCTGTCATTTTGGGATTCTGGCTGATCTAAAGTATTTTCTGTCTTAATGAAGCCCGGGGAAAGGGGGCACAGTGCATTTGAAATTAATCAGCTTGTCTCCTAAAAGATATTGATGTTCCTGTTTCTTTCAGTTTCTATACAAATATTTCAAGGTCTTTTCAAAGTTGCAGACTGAGCTTCCAATTTTCTGTCTTCTTGTCCAAGGGTGAACATTTTATAGTCATGTGAACTTGGACAACTCATTTCTGAAGTATTTCTGAAGTGGACATTTTTCCTTTCCCGAGCACCCAATATTTTGCTCTGATTTTCCCTGGGGAGTTACCTCCTTTCAACTGGGCTCGGCCTTGGTGGCACAGATCAGTAGCTCTGCCCTTCTGCTGGGAAGACAACCATGTCCCTAGACACCTCCCAACTCCTGTTTCTCCCCACTACAGCACAGCCAAGGTATAGGCACATACCTTAGGTTCAATGTATCAAACACTCATTCTGGGGATGCAATGGGGTGATGCAAAACTGAAAATAACTAGTTTCAGGGGTACCTGGGTGGATTAGTGAGTTAAATATCCATCCTACTGTTGACATCAGCTCAGATCATGATCTCAGGACTCCTGAGATTGAGCCCTGAGTTGGGCTCTGCACTGACTGTGCAGAACCTGCTTGGGATTCTCTCTCTCTCTCCCTCTCTCTGTGCCCCTCCCCCACTTGCATACACTAAATAAATAAGTAAATAAACATTTTAAAAAGAGTATTAACTGGTTTCAGTTCATTCATTCCAGTGGAATTGACTGACACTCAAGTAGTTCCTGTAATACTTTGTGAGGATTGAATTATACTAAAACAACCTACTCAGCACCTTTCCTTTAGTAATCATTCAGTAAATGTTATGTATCATATTGTAATTATTAGGAAACACATTCTACTCTGGTTAATGAGGTTTTCTTTTGAAAATACAACAATAAAACTAATTATGTGGTTCAATTCTTATCTTCATAATATTTACGTTTGCCAAACCAGGTCAGCTCCTTTGGATATCTGATTCATGCTTCAGTTCAAGTTCTTCATTATGGCTAAAGGTCTTGTCTCTGTACACAACTAAGTGTATAGAATATAGAAAAATTTAATGTAACTAGAAACAGCTGTTGAGAAAGTGACCTTGTGTACTTGCTTACATATATGCTGTTTTGTCTCCTCATAGACTATCGTATCTAACGCCTGTAAACAATTTGATAGATCTATGTGTAATTACTGAATTTTCTCATTCTGAATATCCTGTTGGGTCTTGTGTGTTAACCTTTTTAACTTAAATGTTTGTATTCTTTCAGTGGAGTATTTCAGGGTTGGGGCATAAACACAACCTATTTATATGTATGTTTCTATATAAATATTCTTTTCTTTAAATTCTCTAAGAGCAATTGTTTTTAACCTCACCTTTCTTTGCCAAAAGTATTTGCGGGGGGGATAGGAGAAGTTGGTGAAGAACATAAATGGCCCTCGAGAGAGGATGGTGAGCACAAATGGGGCCAGGACAAAAAGAAGGCCCTGATCGTTAGAGTTCATAGGGGCCTATGATGACCAATGACCTGCTTTCCATGTTCTGCTCCCTCAGGGATCCTTCGTAAGGCCAGGGCTGCTCATACAGGGCAGCAGGGTCTAGTCCTGCTAGGTGGCCAGGACTAGCTGATACCCTCTGGAGAGGAAGCAGGGACAATCTGCAGATGGGGTGGTGGAAGAGTGGGAACCATTGACCATGGCAGTGGGGGCAGGTGTTGGGGAAAGGCAGGAAGTCCAGGTATCCCTTAAAGCTCATGCAATACATGAATTAAAGGCTGTCTCTAAAAATTTAGGAAATAAAACACCAAAAAGAACAGAATAAAAAGCATTCTTTGTTGGAGCAATAACCCTGTTACTTAACCCTCTGGTGTCAAGCGTGGTGACAAAATCAAAAGCCACACCTCATATATCTACAGAAAACACCTCATTTGTGAGCAGCAATACCAGGTTAATTTTGGGACCCCAGGCTTGGACTTTGACCCAAGCTGAAGGAAATTTCAGGGTTTTCTTGCAACAAGGCAGCTCATCTTTAGCCATGTGGAGCCCATGCATGAACACCTCCAGGCAGGAGGGGAGCAGCCGTCCCAGCTGTCTCCAGAGGCTGGCTTAGACTTTTTCTGATTATCTCCCACCATAAACCCCTGCTGTCCACAGGGGCCTGGGCTTCCCCAGACCTGACCTTTGGTACTCTCTCTATAGCTATTTATATCTTGACTTCAACATATCTCTTTTCCTGCTCAAGGCAAAAGTTCATACAGATTCTTTAGAAGATAAGAAAAGACAAAGTTGGGAATTTTCCTTAGGAAACTGATGAAGACTCTAAAGTATGTAAAACAAAGCCTTCCCAAAGAACAACAGCTAATGGGTAGAGATGAATGTTCTGTATGTAAGGTTAATTACAATCTAATGGCACATTGATTCTATAGAAATATTCCCCACCCCCTCCACTTCTCAGGCTTGAATGTTAAACTCAGATACTTGAAGCCTAAGCTCATGTGAATGAAACTATTCTGGTGGACTTTCATCTCCTCTTAGAGACTTTTTCCTAATCTTCTCTCTGATATACTTCCTGGTTATCATCACTGGTTTTTTACTGTGTGATATATTTATCTGTGACCACTCTGGTCGCATAAGTCAAGCTCTGATTCTTCACTCCTGAATCAGGTTCAGGAAATTTATTTTCTTGGTTTTATGTTATCTGCATGGATCTTGAAGCCATTTATGTATTGTAGGTTTATAAGGACCTAAATGCCTGTTATCTCTACTCTTGGCTGACTGAATTCTTACTGCCTTGGTTAATTAGTCTAAATCAGAATCTTTTGGAGGGATTATTAGAAAAAAAAAAGATTCCTGGGCCCCACTCCCAGAGTTTCTGATTCAGTAGATCTGAAAGGGAGCTAAGGGTCTACATCTTTAGCAAGTTCCAAGGAAATTTTGAAGCTGCTGGTCAGAGATCACATCACATAACCTGTTAATCTATAACTTCAATACTCAAAGTGCAATTGTTGGGACAGATATATAAGAATAACCTAGGGGTTTTTAGATATATGGAATCTGGGATCCTACCCTGGACATACAGAATCAGAACCTATTTAATAAGGTTTCCAAGAGCTTTGCACAGGTCAAAATTATGTCTTCTCCTTGGCATATTAAATTGAGGCACTTATATACACAAGTAGCAATCGAAAATATTATTTCTATATTAGAATGAAGCTGGGTATGTTATGGGGTAGAATGCACAAATCACAAAGCTAAAGTGAAAACAAGAAACTATGAAGAAATTTCTGGCTTATAGCAAGTAATTTCAAACTATACCACCAAGGACCTTGGGCATGTGCAATTATTATGACCATCCCTTATGAATAATTACATTAGGTTTGAGAAGCTGAATTTCTCTGTTTCAAAAGTTAGCATCTGGGCCTGATTCTATTAATCAAGATATAGCTTTTTTTTTTTTTTTTAATGCTGATGTGGTTTTAATAGTGGCTGTACCTTCCCTGAGGGACATCATAAAGAAGACTTCTCTTTTAGTTGGAAGCCCGGTAATCTTATTGGGATGCTCCCTATTTCTCATTTCTAGCCTTTTCCAGCGATAATGTCTTCAGGAAGTTCTGATGAGATGTTTCCCTCTCCTCTCCTCTCCCACTCCTCTCCTTCCAGAGAATTGACTTTTTTCAAAAATCCTGCTTCACTCAGAGTTACAATATTAAGCATTTGTGTGCATGAACTAATAATAATAGAAACACTGTGAGGAAGATTGTCTTCTGTTCTCATACAATTATTCTAACCTGTTTCCTTAGAGAATTTGATCGACTCTGCATTGTTGAACATCTAAAGAGATATAGTAACAAGAAAAGAGGCCTTAGAGATGAAACTAGAAGTGAGAGGCTTATCAATTCCATAGAAGACAAGAAAAGATGCAGAGAAAAAATTGTGGAGGTACCTACTGGAGGAAGTGGTAAATGCACAGGAGCACATTAATAGTGAAATTCTACCCAAGAAAATCTCTTGCCATCAACCACTGTTGCTTTTGAACATCCCCACAAGAAGGGAATGAGTAGAAAGACTCCAATTATTATTTAAGTTTTCCAATACAACAATAGGATAGCAGTCTTTTTTTTAAAAGGTCATTATTGTTATTTCTGTTATATATTAAAAATCTTATTTAGAACTGTATAGGAACTTCTTTCTGAATATAGCTGGTAGTGTGATGAAAGAATTGTAAGGGACTCTGGTTGAAAACATTGTACTTGTTCATGTTTTCTGGTCTTGATACAAAAGAGCTCAAGTGTTAGAAGCTTTTCCCAGTCATGAAGGATTCATAGCTGTGGATCAAAAGCTGTGAATTTGAGAAGGAAGTATTTTGTAAAGAGCAAAGTTTCATAGGATGCCATGGATTATGGCTGTCTTAATGCTCACTTAGTTACTTGGGCTCTTAAGAGGCTCTTATACACCAATAAGACAGATTGCATGGAAAGGGCCAGAACACAAGAATTCCCTTCCCTTGTTATCATACCTGCACTCTCTGTCTACATTATGACCCCTAAAACCTCCTAGTTGTTTCATTTTGATGTATGT
The DNA here is from genome assembly GCA_017311185.1 of Proteles cristata cristata. NCBI lineage: Eukaryota > Metazoa > Chordata > Mammalia > Carnivora > Hyaenidae > Proteles > Proteles cristata. The sequence goes on along the minus strand of JAESUZ010002751.1, from coordinate 2,338,633 downwards.
AAATTAAATTGGAATTTTATGATAATGTATAAAGTAATTTACATTTGAAAATTGTTGAAGAAACATGTTGGTAATTGATAAGGAAATATATACTGATGGAATTTTCTCCATTGCAGAGCTAAGAAAATGGACAGACTGAAAAGGACAATGATTTTCCAAGCTTTGGATTGTTCAACAAAAGAGGAACTTTGTCTAGCCAGATTTCAGAGACTGGATAAACACACAGACAATGTGGTTTTACAGCAAATAGCAGGTTTGATAGCCTTTCCCTTCACATCTTTTTGATGCAATTTTGAAACTTCATTCCTGGGTGCCCCTCCTCCAAGTAAGGGATAATTCCATGAGAAGAATCATGCCCAGGCCTAATAATAGATGCATAAAATCTGACATCCTTGGGATTTTCACATGATTGTCAGAAGGCAAAATATAGAAGATGGTGTAAGTTGAGCAGTTAGGAATTTTTAGTCTGATTTCATTGTCCTCATTAATACATCAAATGTGATAACTTCATTAGATTCCATGCCCATTATTTAGTGACAAAGTTGCAGAGAAAAGCTCTCGGAAGAATTGTTCATTTGGACTAATGAGTTTGAGCTCAAAGAGAGCTACTTTCTTTCCCCTCTGCCCACACGTGCTCTTGAGGAGACAAGGGAACCTGCAGAAGGTGAAACTGTACAATATCCACCCAGGTACAGAAGTCACCTGAGGCCCCAAAGGCTCAGGGGGTTGCCAGGGAAAACCCTCCTTTCATGGAAGAAAGGTTTCATAGCACACAATCAGAGGGCTTGGGTAGCATCTAATTATTGAAACAGTGGCACCAGGGTCCCCCGTGTTTCTTGTGGACAGCAGAGTGGTTACACCAGAGGGTCCTCCTGAGGAAGTTGGAGTGATATAAATCCCGGCTGCACACTCCCTAGTTGCATGGCTGGTTTGTGCTTTCTCTCCTCTCAGGAAGTCTTGGGATCAAAAGTGCCGATCACAAGCAAAAGGGTGGTCCAGCTTCCTGGCCCCTTTTGGTTATTTGTCTTTCTTTACCTGAATGAAAAAAAAAAAAACCTGAGGATTTGTTGTGTGTGTGAGTTTAGGTGAAGGACCCTGAGAGATTCCTTTTCAGATGCCCAGGAAATAATCTGTAAGTCTTATGAAGAGTCACATTTTGTATCATAAAACATAAAGTAACAAAATAATATTAAATTAAATAAACCAGGCTGAGAGGATCCTGGAGATTACTCACACAATAGTATTTGAGTGAGAAAATAGATGAAAAAGAATGTATTTCATGTGAAACCCAGACCACGCTCAACCCTTTTGATCTAATTAAAAACCTTTCAGTCTGGCTTTGTTGGTTTGGCTTTTCCATGCTTTCTATAGAGTATTTCCACCAGGATGCTGGAGTTCTGGGAAGCCTGGGGCTGTGTCCGATGTGCTGAGTGATATGGAGCTGGCTAATGTGTTTCCTGGAAGAAGCAATGACTTTTCTCTTATGTGCTGCTTCCATTCTGACACACCTCAAACCACTCAGCATACTCATTATAGATCTTGGTTAAAAGCCATTTTCCAGCCCCTGAAGTACAGCTATCACTCACTCATATGAAGGCTTATTTTTAACAATTGAGACCCTGCATGACCATGTTCTATTTGTTGGAGTCTTAGATTTCATGTGAATGCTTTTTTATTAAAAATGAAATGAGGTGTAACAGGAGTACCAGGGTGGCTTAGTTGGTTAAGTGTCTAAGTTGAGCTCAAGCCATGACCTCCTGGTTTGTTAGTTTGAGCCCTGCATCGGGCTCTTCTGGAGCCTGCTTCAAATTCTGTGTATCCCTCTCTCTCTCTACCCCTCCCCCATTCCAGCTCTATGTGTATGTCTCTCTCAAGAATAAACATTAAAAAAATTTTAAACCCAAAAAAGTATGAGGTGTAACAAAGTTAAAAATGTTGGAAAATATCATAATAATGCCATCTCAATGTGACTGCTACCATTTTTGCTTATTTATACATGGTCATGTTCTACATAGCAGCAGCCATAGCGTCACTTTTAACTGTTTTTTCCTTTAATACCTCCTTATCGCATTCTTCAATTGTTTCCATAACTATTTCTCAGACTGCCTGCCAATTCATTGTGCAACATACTCACTTTGTCCTAATGTTAGACATTCAGATTGTGTCTCTTTTCTTCCCTGCCCTGTTGATAATGTTATAGAAAATCCCCTTCCCTAAAGGGAAGCAAAAATAAGATAAAAACAGAGGGAGACAGACCATAGGAGACTCTTAACTACAGAGAACAAAGTGAGGGTTGCTGGTGGGATGTTGGGTGTGGGGATGGGCTAAATTGATGACGGGCATTAATGAGGGCACTTGTTGGGATGTGCACTGGGTGTTATATGTATATCATTATTACACTATATGTTAACTAACTGCAATTTATTTTTTTTAAAAAGCTGAAGATAAAATTTTAAAAAAGGAAAATTCCTTTCTCTCATAGAGCTCTTGCTTCTCCTGAATTGTTTTCTTGAGACAAAATCTTAGGAATGAAATCACTAGATCAAAATTTATAACCATATTTGCTACTCTACTCTTTCTCATACTGCTTTCCCCCAAAAAGTTTATACCAATATACAAAACTGGCAGTAATATAGCAGTAAAGGTAGAAAACATTTTAAAATAAATTTCTGATGCATTTGTTTTGCTAATTCAGATGACAGTAGTTCTTCATGTTTGCTTTAGTATGTACTTTTTTTTGGTTATACTTGTGAAAATATAAATTACTTCCCTGTGTTTGTTATTTGTATTTCCTCTTGTACCAATTATCAGAGTGACACATTTTGTAATTTCTCTTGTGCACAGGATTCATCAATTTTATAATTGGATTTAGAAGACCTGAACAGCTGGTTAGGTCTCCCTAATCGGCCTGATTCTTCCATTACCTTGAGAAATAGTTTCATAAGGATATTTTTGACTTGAAGACATGGCTAAACAATATTTTGGCCAACCATTGTTGGGCTTTATGCTTCTTTCCCTCTCTCCATCCAATTGCAGAGGACATTATTAGTAGCAATAGCCTCAAGCCAGATATTCTAAGTGGAATAAACACTATTTTACCAGGGAGATAGTGCTGTAAAAGCAGCCAGCTATTTGAGATACACACCTTTGAAGCAGAGCCCATGTTTCCCAGCATAGGATATAATAGTAATCTTATTTGAAGGCCATTCGATAATAGTGATAGGTCTGGACAGCCACTGTCCCCCCAGACCACAAATCTGTCACCCCTCACAAGTTCAATCAACCTTCACAATTCTTAGCAGGTAGGAGGTGTTTAATACTTATTGTATCAATAAGTGAAGGAATGAGAGTGTGATCCCTCAAATCATTCTTATTACAATTGGGACATGGAAAGAAGGTAGAGGTTCTTTACTGGGTCCACACTGACCTTCTCTCTCTTAGGAACTGGGAGCCCATCGTCTAGATAGTGGAGAGGAATGCTTTGGTTAGATTTAAATTTTGGATGGAAACCATAATTGACACTCCCTTTTGAAGTTTAATGTCATTTTCATTTTGGTAGAAGTGCTCAGTTCTTTAGGCTATTCTCCTGTCTGCTGGCTCATCTCTGAGATACTACTCAGGGCACAGGATGAGGCTGCCCAGAGTTGTGTCACTAGAGGAACAAGCCCCAACCTAGAGCTGATTCTGCTCTGGCTGGTGGTGCGGATCGAGCTCAAGCAGTATTCTTGGTCACCAACCATGCTGATGAACTTGTGACCTGTTCCTGCTTAGCTTGGTTAGGACCTGGGAAATTTGGCCTTTACTCAACAATCAATGGCGCTGCAGATACTGGGAGTGCCTGACCCATCTTCGGTACGTCCCCTGGCCCAGCCTGCATGTCTCCCAGCCCCCTTAGCTGACTACCAGCTCTCAGCTCAGTAGGAAGCTGGGAGTCTTGGAGCACCACCTGGGCACTTCTGTCCAAACAAGGATGCTTCTGCTTCTTACCTGGGGCCAAGCTGCCTCACGTTCAAAGAATACACAGAAGCACAAAAGAGAAAAGCTAAGCTAGCTAGCATTTCCCAAAACAGTACCTTTGTGAAAAAAGAAATGAATTTGGGGAAATCCCTACAAAGAAGTCTGTCACATGACTGTAGACATGGAGAAACTTCCAAATTAATCAGGAGCTTGAAAGCATGTTGTGAATTCTTTAAAAAAAACTTTAATTTTTGTTTATTTTTGAAAGGAAGAGAGGGAGACAGAGTGCAAGGAGGGGAGGGAGAGAGAGAGAGAGGGAGACACAGAATCCAAAGCAGGCTGCAGACTCTGAGCTGTTAGCACAGAGCCTGATGTGGGGCCCAAACTCATGAGCCATGAGATCATGACCTGAGCTGAAGACAGACACTTAACTGACTGAGCCACCCAGGTACCCTGGCATGTTGTGAATTCTTAACCCAGTGCCCCATGCAACCTATAAAACTGAGGTTCAAACATATTTACTTTGTTCTTGGTAATTCAGTGTTGTCCCTATGGAAGAATGAGTGAAGGGGTGGAGAGAAAAAGGCCAAGAGTCAGGTGTTAATGAAATCATTCCTTAGGGAAGGCCCAGGGATCATCAGGAATGAGCACTGTGCTTTCCCACAGAAGTTCTGGACACACTTGTGTCATACAGGACTGGACAGAGATGCCAGCAAGGAAGGAGGTGGCAGTGTGAGTCTCTTGCTAGGGCTGGTCCCAAACTTTTTTGTTTCTTTCTTAATGACATTCTCTCCTTACTTCAGTCCAACCCCCCACCAAAAGGAGAAAGACACCTTGAAGAAAGCTACCTAATCCTTTCTCTCTCCATGTCTGTATTTATGTTCCTGCTGCTGAGAACCACTCCATCTCCATCATCTAAACAGGGAAGCTTCCAAAGCATGGACTATCTTTCAAAAAAGAGTATAATATTTACTTTCATAAGATGTTTTACTTCAAAATGTCACCTTTTAAAAGATTATTTATTTATTTATTTATTTATTTATTTATTTATTTATTTAGAAAGCGCACCCACAGGAGCGAGTGGGGGAGGGGCAGAAAGAGAGGGAGCGACAAAAACCCAATGCGAATCTCTCACTACAAACCATGGTATCATGACCTGAGCCAAAATCAAGAGTTGGATACTTAACTGACTGAGCCATCCAGGCTCCCCCAAAATGCTATCTTAAATTTGTTAATTTTTATTGATGTTCTTTTCAGCCCCCCAAAAGCCTTTTGTATTATCTTTATTGAAATTAGGTGCTATTAAACTTATTTTTAATGTCTTGAGCCTGTGAAACAGGGGCAGTGGCGAACCGCTAGCAGTATCCAGAAAGTAGAAGAAGGAGTTGCTCAGAATCTGCCATCTTCTAGGGGTAAGTCCTCCTACAGAGTCAGAAATTTTTCTTGTTGCTGTTAAAGGAGGCTTTAATTCTCTCTCAGAAGGGCACACACCCTTTGCACCTCAGAAATAGCCCCTGGCTTGAGAGTAAAACTCAGGTTAAGGAAAATGCTCCTGGATGAACTTTTAACATGTGAGCCATTAGGAGATCGTAAACCTATATGGTTTCCAAAGGGGCAAATATCAAGCAGTGTGGCCATGTGGAGGCCAACTGGTTACACACCCTGGAGGCAGGGGGTGCTTGTGCGGCCAACTGCCCCTGGCAGACCCAGGACAGTAGAATTGGTTTCCTGGAATCTGAAGAGGCTGCCACTTCACTTTCTGTCAACAACACCTCTCCTTATTACATAATTTCCCCCCAAGCCTACATGATAGGCAAAGTGTGTACTAAAGAGGTTCTCCTCAGCCAAAATATAATTTTCTGCACACCATGATTAGTAAAGCCTTCTTCTGCACACCAAGAGTCTGTGATTGGCCTTGATTACTCAACAATAGGAGGTCAGGGATAGGTTACTTGGTATCTTGTCACACCCTCTCCCTCTCCTCCCATCAAGGGATAATCATCATGATTCTGAAATTCTAAATTCACTGATGGCTGATTTGCCTCACTTGCCACTTATCCAACCAATTTAGCAGCAAGGCACTCTTGGGGCCTAATTTCTAGCTTGAACTGTGTTCATCCACATCTTAGAAGAAATGAAAAATGATCTGATGGGAATGCAGGATGATTTGCTGTAGCAGATTGAATCTCAGGTGAAGAATGGATGTGGTGGTAGAGATGGATCCTCCTTCACCTGCTTCCTTCTGAAGTGCCTGCCAGGCCTTCTAGGTAAACACTGAGCAGTGTGCCAATGCCAGGCCAAGCAATGAAGAGAGTGTTGTACAGAATTCCATGGCACCTACCCCTGCTTGGTAGATGAGGGAGGATGCTGGGACCTAGGAAATTGATTGTTTTGTATAGACACTTAGGGTCAGTGGCTTAGTGCCCACTCTCACTCTCACACTGAAGCCATGTGCCCCAAATTCTTCTGGGGCATATGTGATAGGCACCTGGTTGCTATGTCATCCACCAACTATCCAAGTTACTCATGAATGTCTCCTAAAAGTATCCTAGGTAGCAAGAGAATCATCACCATTTTTCCTGACAAATTCTATTTCTCCTATATTTACTTGCCTCAACTCCAAGCGCCCTACTGGGCATTATTATACCTGGCTGACCTTTACCAGGCATTGAGTCCTCTGCCTTGATTCTTTCATGAATTCTGCTTCTTACACCAAAAACTACCTCCCCCGTATCTCAACTTTTACCCAGACAACTGGCCATCAGGTTCATTGTAATCAAGTTCAGTATTTACAGATAATAGATTATAGCAAGTATCTATCTTAATTGATGATAGGATACCTTAATCCAAAGAAGTGATGCCAATGCCAGAAAATTTCAAGCCTGTCAAGCAGAACAGTGAGTGGATGACACAGAATACATCAGGTCAGTCTTCAGAGTCCCTTAGCGTCCACCTGCTACCTCAGTGCTGCCTGCTCTGATAACTCTTGAGGTAGCTTAGTAGCTTAGTCATTAGTCATCTAATGACTAATCTAATGACTAATGACATAACAGATACTCTTGTCCCAAACCTATATGTGGGGCAACTCTGGAGAGTGGCCATATTTTCCAACCAGAAACTAAGATACATGATCAAAAAAGGGGACTTCTAAATTATGAATTTATTGATAAAATGAAGAGAAACCTATAAAAACACATTATTTGGGTATACAATAAAAAGAATTCTTATTAAAAATTTAAAAATTACAGGAAAGGGGCATCTAGTGGCTCAGTCAGTTAAGATCCAACTCTTGATGCCAGCTTAGGTCATGATCTCACAGTTTGTGGGATCAAGCCCCACATAGAGCGTTATGCTGACAGCACGGATTCTCTGCTTGGGATTTTTTCGCTCCCTGGTTCTTTTCCCCTCCCCAATTCTGACTCACATGGGCACACATGTGCACATGATCTCTCTCAAAATAAATAAACTTCAACAAGTATTTTTAAAATTACAGGAAATTGGAAGTTGTTCAGAATATTGATGCTGGGTAGTTGTAGGGTTGCTGTGTCAGGTAATGATGCTTTGGTGCTATAGCAGAACGAGAGCCTTGGGTCCAGATATCTGTGTGTTTATCACAGCAGTGCCACTGACATGATGTGTGACTTAGAATAAGTCCTCCAACTCCTGTGGACATCCTTCCCCTTATCCTGTAAACAAGAGAGAAAATGTGTAAGCGTGCACAGTGTTGTCTTTGGCATCAGACAGCCCTCACTATTCACCCTGGCTCTGCCATGTATCAAGCTATGTGGCCTCAGGCAGGTAACTTACCCCACTTCTGAGCTGCAGTTGTTCATCTATAGAGATGATAATAGTACTTAGTTTGACATTCTGCTCACATTATGACATACATAATAAGCATTCGGTAAATGGTAACTTTAATTATAAAGTTAATAAGATATTAAGGTTAGGTTAACTGAATTCAAAGTTCCTTTCTATCTCAATTTATTGGGAGAGAATGCAGAGGAAACAAAGGAAAGCATTTATAGGTTATGATCACACCCTTGTTCTTTCCTCTATTTTTCACAAGTGATCTAGAAGCAGCCTAATACCACTTGCAGACCAGGATGACTCTGACAGTCCCCTCCCTCCCCACTCCACCAGAGAACATTTCTGGGGAAGAGGTAGGCTGCACATTTTAAGTACAATTCCTCAGCTTCACTTCCCAAATGAATTCTGTCAGGATCCAGAATCTACTTCTCTCATAATGACCTTCCCCAGTGAAAATTAAAGACTCATTAATCTGTAGACAGCCGAATGTAAAATCGTGCTTGTAAAATAACACCAGCTAAATCATCATCCTTCAACTTTGTGGCAAATAGGAAGCTTTTAATCTCAGAACACTTAAGAAATTTGGGTTTTAAGAAACCATAACCTGAAGGTAATACATGACTCTTTACAGAGAAACTTCCTGCCATGCTCTTTTGCTGTGGCTTTTTTCCCACCTACCTAAACCTCATGAAAGTAAAAGTACTGATCAATCATGCAAAGTTGGACTTGTCTAAAATAACTGAAATGTGATACAATATGAGTGTTAAGAATGCATAGCAGCAGACAGGGGTTATCAAGCCAGGAGATCACTTATTACTATTGGGCGCTGCGTGATAGAGGGTCGTGCCTCGAATGTCTGCTCTATGTCCTGACAGCCCAGTATCCACTCGTGCCCTTAAGCAGCCACCTCAGCTTGAGTAGCCTGATTGCCAGTGTGAGCGACAGGCTCCAGTTAGCAAAGACAGCAGGCACAGCTCTGTGCTCATGGGCCCAAAGAAATTGGGTAGCGAGCGTTAGAAAACGGGAGCTCATTTTTCTCTGATCACTTTCTTTTTTTTCTCAATTAAGAACTTTATTAAAAAAAAGAAAACTCTGATGTACTCTCCCAACCCCCATTAAAAATAGTCTTTCAAGCTGGTTGGTTGAGGGATGATGGTTTTGTAGTGTAAAGATAGTATGAAGCAGGGATAACCTGGAACCTGAGGGATGAATTTAACCACTTTGATTCTGTCATGTACAGGAATCAGAATGGACAGATGACTGGTGGTGTTACATTCAAGCCCAGAATGTGTTCAGTTCTACTTCTATTCCTCTCTCTGCTGCTTTGATTAATTCATTAGACACAGATCTATTCTAAAATTATGTGCTAGGCGTTTGAAATAGAAAGCTGAAGAGATCATAGTTCTTGCCTTCAGGAAACTCATAGTCTCCTGGGGGAGATCAAGAAGATAAATAAGCAGGGTGACCCCAGGGGTGCTGTGGGAGACTTGGAGAACACCACAAAGACTCCTGCAAAAAGTGACATCTGACATCTAAAGAAGTAGTGACTCCAGGGTTCAGGGGCTGACATTAATGAAAGAGTGGAATTCTAGATTGGAAATGTAATCAAAGACTCAAGTGATTGTTGGAAAAATTCAGTTACTTTCAGAAGCTTAGTCTCTGAGGTCAGTCAGAGATGGAAGAGGCAGAGATGGAAGAGGAAGATGGAAGAGGCATAAATGCCACCTCACTGCCTCCTGGGTGCAAATCACTGGCCGAGCCTGCCAAAAAGGAGAGCTAGCATTTCTACCGGCTCTCCAAGACTGATACTGGAACTGGGTTTTCACATTGTGTCGTGGGGCCATCGACACACCTGACCACTGAGTTCTCACTGTGGACTGCACTGAGCTTGCCAGGTGAACAGCGGTGAAGCCACATGTGAGTAGAAGGGATCCTATTGCATCCTTTCACGTCCTGTCTTGGGGAGGGCTGTGATAGGGACAGGGCTCACAATGGGGATTGTGGCTGCAAGCAGACAGAGCTGAGTCTACTTCTTCCCCAACCAATCCTAACATAGCTCCATGGTCCACCCAGCAAGCCATGCTGGGGACACCCTGTAGTAGCAGGAGAAGCACTTAAGGGGCTGGCGAGCCACTCCTTGCTCTCATCCCTCCTGAGAGAACCAGACACAGGGACGTTCCTTACCTTTACGCCATTGGTAAGCATAGTAGGCTTTGCTTCTTACACTGTTTAGTACCCTCTACCCACATTTATATGCCGTAGCTGATTGCCCACCTCACTGGGTCATTGTGAGGATTGAATGAAATCGCTTTCTTTGTAAACTATAAAACACCATCTAAACATAGATTATTTATATTATTTTATTGCCATCCATCTGCACAGAAAATCCCATGAGGCAGGTAAGGCAGGCATTATTAATTCTCATTTTCTAGTTTAAGGAAGAGAGAGGACAGGGAAGAGAATTCAATGTGCAGAACAAGAAAAGCTATGGATGGCTCTCTTTCTGGAAGAAAGGGAATGGAACAGTAGATTTTACAAATTCTTTTCTAATCCAACAATTTCAAGTTGAAACCATATGGTTTGACTTAAATTTACTTTTTTTTAAGTCTCTAAGGATTTCTCTTTTTCATCTTATAAACAGTAAATTTGGAATGGCCATCACTGGGAACGATGAGGACTAAATCAAACTGTAGATTTTTTTCCAGTGAAGAGCAGGCAAGGCAGGTGGGCAGGTATGGAAACTTCTATGAGCACAATGTTCTCTTACCTTACCCTGGAGGGTGGAGCAGTTTCTGAACACCAGAGCATCTTTGTTCCTGTCTGCTCTCAAGTGGCTCTGCTCTAACCCGACATCGATCCCCTCTGTGAAGTGTCTTTGTCACTTGCAGCTTTAAGTGCTGCCACAGCTGCAGGCTGATGGAAAGGGGATGGTGTGTTCGGGTGGCCAGGAGCACGATTGTGGCTAGAATTCCCCACTGAAGGAGCCTTATCTCGATGAAAGGAGCCAGTGGCCAGACACTATAAATGGTTTTGTAGCCAACGCAAAGGGCACTGTAGCATTTAAAGTCTGCTGGTCTGTCAGCTAGCTGGCATAGTTGGGCTTCACAGGTGGGGTCCAAGGGAGAAGGATGGAGAGTGAATGGGTTTTAATCAGACCCATCTGAGTCCAGGTAGGGGAGGTCATGCTGAAAGCAGACCCCCCTACACAAAGGGAAACACTCCTAAAAGCACCAGGAAAGACCCATGGTGAAATAGTAGGGCATGGTTTTAGAGACAATGACCTAAATCTGGGACTGTCTCATCCATCACTTTGCCCTTGTGCAATTATGAAAAGTATTCCCTCCCACTCTCCAGAGTGACACTCGAATTTTATGTATGACACTATACCTAAGATATTACCATGTCCTGACACAGATTGGCCAGTAATACATCCTGGCCCACATTTACTGAGCACCTATTATATGCCAGGTACAATTCTACATGCATTAGCCTTAATCTCTAAATCAGCCCCACCAGGCAGGTGTCATCCTTCTCATTACACACAGCTGAGAGAACTAAGACAGAGCAGTTACATCACTTGCCTAGAGCCACCCAGTAAGTGGCTAAGCTCTGGGGCACCTGGGTAGCTTAGTCAGTTAATCACCCAACTCTGGCTTTGGCTCAGGTCATGATCTCACAGTTTGTAGGTTCAAGCTCTGCCTAGGGCTCTGTGCTGATTGTGCAGAGCCTGCTTGGGATTCTTTCTCCTTCTCCCTCCCTGTCCCTCCCCCACTTGCACTGTCTCTGTCTCTCTCAAAATAAAATAAATAAACTTAGAAAGAAAGAAAGAAAGAAAGAACGAACAAGTGTCTAAGCTCTACCTCACTCCCACACCCACGTTCTCATCACCATGTCATAGCCACAGCTGTCCTCAAGGTAGTATCTTGGGGTTCCAGTGAGTCCCCACCATGCAGTCTAAATGACTCTCTGTGCCTGGGACCTGTTTGTGGCTTTTTATAGGCCTCTCAGTGACTCGCGGAATCATTGTCATTGTCAGCGTGTTGGCTGACTTTCTGAGGAATGAACAGTTATTCAGGGTTCCCATGAACACAGTGGTATGTAAGGTCTTCCCGCCTAGTTTGGAAAGGGAATACAGTGATTAGAAGCAACTTGCCTTCAGTAGTGGTACACTTGGCTAGAAACAAAAGTGAAAATCCCTCTAACATAGAGTCGTAGGTACACAGTTTTCTAAGAGAGACCTTACATTTACATATTTCCCACAATGCCGGAGAGCTGTTCCTCTGCAGAGTAGGTACCCAATGTGTAAGGCAATATGTAAGATTTCAACAGTGTCAGAAAATTGGGAAAAGAAATAACTCCTTGGGTTTTCCATTTCTTGGGAATTCTAACGAAAAGTGATATAAGCAGGTCTTTAACCACATTGGAGAACCAGACTAGGAGAGGGTATCATGCCTTGATGCCAGGACATTTTTTGGATAAGGTGTTGACCTTTACACCTGACCTCAGTGAGGATGTCTATCGTCCCAAGGATCGGCTTGGGAACACTTGCACGTGCATCAGAAGAACTTTCACTTGGAGGATCTCAAGTTGTGTCCCCTTGGGTCTTCTGTGAAGTCTTGGCTCTTGGCACTTCATACTTTTAGGTGTGACTATGAATCTGCACTCTGGGTTCCTGTTATTCTGCAGCTATATGCTCCCCTCCTGAACTTCACCTGCAAGAGCCCTCAGGGAGGAGAGTGATTTAAATGGTCAACCTAGTGCTCTTGCTATCAACACACCTGTTTGTCACTTGCCATCATTCTGAAAGCCTTCTTAGTGTAACTACAGCAAGCCGGCTTATCATTTCCTTGGTCTCCACAGTGGGGCCCAAACTCCCACAGAGCTGGCTGCAGCCTCAGGCCAGAGTTCTGAGCAGTTTCTCAGAGGAAACACCGTGACCTCCAAAATGGTGACAAGAAGCCACGGAGTACTTGTGGGACCTCTGCTTCTCATTTGAGGGTGAGGGTGAGGGTGGGACGTGGGTGAAGCCCAGAATGGGAGTTCAGAGAGTATTAAAAGCCATACACTTTGGTTGGGGGGGGGGGGTATTGCCACTATTTAAGGAAAGAGGAATATTCATCTACCACAAAACAAAGGTCCTTTTTTTAACATTGCCTAAAAGAATGTTTTATAAAAATCATGTAAGGATACAATTAAGAACATAATTAAAACACCATTTCAATGGTGGAAATGGTTAAAATGACAACTGTCTAAAAAAATGAAACAACTTCCTTCCCTTAGTATCGAGAGGTGGACGAACTCACCTGTTGCTGCTAAAAATATATCCGACTCGTTTAAAGTCTGTGTCAAGAGCCTGATCCTTTGACTCTATTCCAAACTCCCCAAACAGTAGGTTCTCTTCTTTCATAATTGTTTCACCTGCCGTCAGCAGTATGGATAGGATTTTAAATCTCCTAAGGAGTCTGTATAAAATTTCCTTTATATTGCTCCGGTTAAATTCTTGTTTCTTTTCCCCTCTGAGTCTCTGAATCAGGGCACGCACAGCGTGGCCCTCACAGGCATCTTTTGTATTTTGGACTCATGCAAGATCTTTTGGATACCTTGATTGTGGGACAATTAGATTCAATAAAACAAGGAAACAAAGGAAAGCCCATTCATTCCTCTTCCTATGGCTTCTCAAGAAGGTCCCAGGACTGTGATTCTTTATCCAGTCTCTGATTCTTTATTTCCAGATTACAAGATTTAAAGGACTATCTTAAACAACAAAAACTGCACCTATATTAGCAATTAACATCAACTCCCTTTTACAATCATTCCATTTTCCCTCCTGCTGTTCTAGGAAAACCTGAATTAAAAAGCCTGGTGCTGCTCAAGGGCAATTAATAGCACTGAGATGACAAAAGATCTTAGAATGGCTGACAAAGTGGCCCTGGGAGGAAACTGGGCCCGGGCTCAAAGTCACGGTGGGAAGCGTGTGCCCCGTGCAGCATGCGCTTTATGCATGAAGAATGAAAAGTGTTTCATCACCCAGGATAATGCAATTAAAAAGTACACCACCAGAACCCACCCCATGCCAAGTTGTTCAAAATTAGGCCCTAGACCCAGGGCCGAATTGAAATTCCAAGGATCGGCAGGGAGGGAGGAGTTGGGGGTTGATCTGCCTCCTTATGCAGACAGGTGACTGTTAGTAGAGCAGAAGGACATATGTTGATTGCCTATGGTAAGAAATGATTAGAGGGCCCAGGATGGGTGGACCAGGGGAGACACAAGCAGTGTCAGAGGAGAAGCTAATTAAAAGTAAGATCTCAGGTCTCTTTGTCCTCCGCACTCAGTGTTTCTGCCCTATGCTGTACACACACAATTTAACATGCGCAGAGAGAGGAGAGCAACCATCTCTAATTGCCAGAAAATGACAACGCATTTGTTGTCCTGAACGCTGCTTTGCCCAGGTGGAAATTGTTTTCTCGATTAGAGTGCTCTGCTGCGGTCAGGCATAGGGCTGGGAATTTTTTTCTAATCTTATTGAGATGAGACCATTCAGGCTGCTGATTACTGACATAACAGAGTAATCGTTCTAGACAATTGCTATGACCCTGGAGTGGCGAGAACATGGAGGAAAGAGAAAGGTTCCCTTCACTAACTAGAGCAGCATGAGATGGAACAATGTGGGGGAGGGACACCTGGGTGGCTCAGACGGCTGAACTTCCGCTCAGGTCAGGATCTCAGGTTTGTGAACTCAAGCCTGGCATAGGGCTCTGTGCTGACAGCTCAGAGCCTGGAGCCTGCTTCAAATCCTATGTCTCACTCTCTCTCTGCCTGGCCCCTGCCCAAGCTCTCTCTCTCCCTCTCTCTTTCTCTCAAAAATGAATTAATGTTGAAAAAATAAAAAAGGAAACGCGGGGTGTGAGTGGGGGGATGAAAGCATGGCCCACTTTCTGTTGCATGGTTGTGGTGACCCAGCAGCGATCTGGGTCACCCAGAAGCTATCCTCCTTCTGCTGCAGGATGCTCACCCTGCGATATTGACCTTTAGACTCCGACTCCTGGCCCCAAGGTTCCTAATGGCATACATGTTCCACTAGCAAGTCAGACTAACCAAGTTGAGCTTAAATTAGCAGGCATTGTGCTACAGTTAGCTGGGAAGGACTTACGTTGGCTTGTTCCCATGAAGGTCTCTATGCAGAGGGACAATTTCAAGGCACATTTCTGCCCAACCCAGATTTTCTTTATGGCATTGTGGTGGGAAAGAGTAGAAGGACATAAAGAAATATACTCCCACACACAACAACTAAGGCAGCCAAACATATTTGGGCTACTGTAATAGTTACAGCTAAAATTCGTTGAGAGCTGTCTCTATGCCAGGTGCTATGCTAAGTCCTCATATGCATCCTTTTTTTCTTTTCTTTCCTTTTTTTTTAGTGTTCACAATAAATTTGTAAGGTAAGTCATTTTACAGCTTAACAAGGTTAAAGACAAATGCCTAGAAAATGGCAGGGCCAAAACTCAAAATGGTCAAGTCTTTGGACTTGACCCAAGCTCCTATCCAAGACCCCAAGGCTGAATGTATGATGTGTACAGAGAGAATCAAAGATTCTTCATATAGGTCCAATTCTAGTTAACAAAATCAGATGGCAAAAGGCAACTTCTACAATTTGTTATGAATCAGTTATGTAGCCAAACCAAATAATGGGAACTCTTAAGCAGTCACCATTTATGTCTGCACCTCCCTATGTAATTATCTGGTACACAAAACCAGTTACACAGCCTCTGGTTTGAGAGTGGTTCACATTTGGAGTTCCTTGGGGACGACACAGAGTTAGAGCCTGAAACCTAGAGCACAAGGAGGTAATTGTTTCCAGGATTCCACTCAATGTGTGCCTAGGAAGGTAAAGAGGGCAGGGAGGAGGTGGAAGAAGTAAGGTAGAGAGAATTGCTTTTTAAAAGGTGCAATTCCTTTGGGGAAAGTTTCCATATCCATATATAAATGGTAGCAGGTGTAGAAGGAAAGGCCACTCTAAAAGCTAAAGGCTCACTCTCTTCCTAATGAATAGTCTTCTTATTTATACTCTATTGGCAATTAATGATACACCATCCCATAACATTTTTATTACAACTGTCTCATACAATGGTCTTCACCTTTTACTGTTGAATTCCTCATGTATTATTGACCTGTCTTTCTAACTATCTGGTATGTTATTTTGGAGGAGAAATGAAGTTTTCCTTTTTCAAAATATTTTATTTATTTATTTTGAGACAGAGAGAGAGCAGGGGAGGGGCAGAGAGAGAGGGAGAGGGAGAGAATCCCAAGAAGGCTCTGCACTGTCAGCACAGAGGCTGCAGTGGGGTTCAAACTTATGAACCATGAGATCATGACCTAAGCTGAAGTCAAGAGTTAGGCATTTAACCAACTGAGCCACCCAAGTGCCCTGAAAATGAAATTTTTAAAATTACTTTGAACTCCTATAGTGCTTAACAGAAAATCTAGTCCATATCTATTGGTAGATGAAAGAAGATGCTTGTGATCATTTTTCTCCTAGCTTTAAGTAACAAAAGGAATTTAGTCTGAGACACATCAGAGGAACTAAGAAGAGAGCAGTAGAAAGAGCTTCTTCACTACTTTCCAGCACTCCATTCATGCATGCATCCATCTGTTGACCTATTTATTCGATGTTCCTAGAATTATGCCAACAAGAAGTCTACACAGAAGTACATGGTCAGGTCCTTTATGATCTGACAGTACCATAGGAAGGAGGAGAAGACAACGCCTGCTAACATTCAAGGGAAAAATAGAAATTCTTGAGCGTCTCAGTTCACTGTGAATAGCATCTTCACAGGCTTGTCTGTTAACTTATTCACTCAAGCAATAAGTATTTGTTGAGTGTGTACTGGAGACAGGGATACATGTGTGAACAAAATAGATAAAGACCTTATATTCAGGAAGCTTATAATCCAGTGAGCAAGACAGACATTTACAAAATAATGCCAATGATTATTTAATTATAAATGCAATGAAAAAATAAGCAAAAGTTGGGGCACTAGAGTGGATTAGTCTGTTGAGCATCCTACTTCAGCCCAGGTCATGATTTCCCTGTTCATGGGTTTGAGGCCCACATTAGGCTCTGTGCCAACAGCTCAGAGCCTGGAGCCTGCTTTAGATTTTGTGTCTCTCTCTCTCTGTTCCTCCCCTGCTCATGCTCTCAAAAATAAATAAACATTGAAAATAATTTATAAAAAAAGAAGCACAAGTTTATTTGGGAGGATACAATGAAAGGAGTGGTTCTAACCTAGATTTGGCCAAGAGGATGGAGGCCAAAAAAGTATTTCATGTAGAAGTTTCATTGACACTGAAATGTACAGACTGAGTGGGGAGGGGGGTAGTCAAAGGAGAAGGTAGAAAATGGAGAATTCCAGGTATAGCAGTTGAGTGGCCTTAAGGTAGAAAATAACTTGGCACAAAATAAGAAATGAAATAACACAAATGAGGAGAGTATGGGGGTAAAGTGGATGTTGGTGGAGCTAGATGAAGCTAATGAGTGGGGCATGGCCAGATCATGCAGGAGGTAATGGGTTGGGATTGAGTTGTTTTTATTTTAGTTTTACCATCTAGCATTAAACTTTTCTTTTTATTTGGGGGCATCTGCCACCATACATGTCATCTGAAGTATCCATAGTTATGTCACCTGTTACAGAGAATGAAGGAGGGAAATCTTCCTTTTCTAATCCTCTGGTATCCAAGATGTTGTCAGAGAAACTATGTTTGTCCAATTTCTCACCATGGATCACCCTGAATCTTTGAATCTGAAGCATTAATGCAAACCGCTTTGCCTCAAAGGAAGAGTTTAGAACCTACTCATGCCAGTTGCATCCTGTGGCATCAAGCAGTGACAGTAGCACTATCTGGTGCCCCATCCTTCCAGACAATTCCTCCCATCTGGCCTCCAGAGCCTCATCTTTTCTTTTTATTCTGCAAGCATCAGGGAGTCTGTGAGCCTGCTATCATCTTTCAAACTCCCTGCCTGTCTAAGTTCATCACAGCTAATTCCGGTTGGTTGTAACCCAGCTTCTTGACTGGTAAACAATGATAAAGAGATTGATTTTTACTTAAGGACAACAGAAGTTTGAAGTGTTCTATCCAAGTTTCTATCCAAAGTTCCATCCAAGTGTTCCATCCAACTGGAGCATTACTAATGGTTCCTTATAGTTTTCAAACTACTTCCACATGACCCATTTTTTTATAGCAACCAAGGGGCTGGTACTGTCATCTCTCCTTTATTCACAAAAAAAGAGAATGGAGTTGGAAGAATCCAAGTGATTTCTTTCCACTGTGAAACAGCTAATTAATGGCAAAGAAATTACCTGAGACCAGGTTTTCTGGTTTCTTGTGCATCACTCTTTCTGTTACACCATGCAATGGATGCAAGACCTGTGGTGTGGGAAGTGAAAGCCGGTGTCATGACTTCTGTGTTAACAGTAGAGGCACACTGTCCAAGCTGTGGACATTTTTGCAAACTCTGTATTCACACCCACTGCTATTTGTATTGGATAGGAGATTTACATGAGAAAGAAGGTAGCATCCCCAGAATACAGCCTGTCTGGAAAGACTTCTCAAACACAAAGCTGCAGTTAGGGTCATATAGGTTCACAAATGTATGTAGCTGCTGAGACATCCATTCTCATTAGAGAAATCCTAAGATGCAATACAAAAGAAAATGTATACTGGTAAACAGATTAAGCATGGTTTTATGTAGCCTGCAGGGAAGCAGCAAAGATAGAGAGTGAAAATATAAGCTTTGACTTGAGACCCAGAGACAGTATGTTGGAGGAGTGTTGTAAGGACTAAACAAAGTGGCACATGGAAAATTCTTAGCACAAAGCCCAATACAGAGCAGATACTCTACTAGGTATTTATTCCCTTGCTTTGTTTCTAGAGGCATCAGAAAACAAGTGATTTGTCCCCCTAGCTAGATAGGGGTCAAAGATAATCTTTAGCATAAAGGCCATGGTTCAAGCCCAGATCTCTCAGGCAGAGGCTATGGAGAGAGGCTAGAGGTACCCAGAGGGAAAGAGAGAAGTTATCATCAGTCTCTTCCTTCATTCTCAAGACCAACCGCATTGCTGAGATTTTTTTCTAATAATATATCTGGATCTTAAATGACCTATTCAATCTTCAGGAGTGTGAGGGGAAAGAAATTGGTGTGCTACTTGAAATAAAACACACAGAATTTCTTCCAATTTGTTTTATTTTTATGTTTTCCCTAAAAACCATTTGAAATGATGTGTTTTTCTTTTCAGGGAAAGAAACAAAAGGTTATTTTAATCAATAAAGAGTATTTTCTATTAAAACTAAATATTTTTCTAAAAGCAAATTTTATTTTCCCAAATATTTGACAAGAGCAAGCTGTAAAATTATGAAGGAGTTCAGTCAGCTGCGCAGATTGACTTTTGAAGTGTAAAATAAACCTTTACTTAACAGATGTCAGGACTGTGACTTTGAGAGATAATGACAGTTTTTATAGTAGGTTGGTGACAGAATTTCTAAGAAGAATGAATAAAGTTTTTGGTGCCAAGTTTGGGGAAAAATGACAACATGATTATTAAAAACTGAGTTGAGGAAAGCAAAGATAAGTGTCTTAATTTGTTTGATTAGACAGCATAAATTGTTCCATAAATGTCAGCAAACTACATTTAACAAAAGGATAGGCCGTACCATCAGGTAAGAAGGAGAGTAACTCAAAGGCCCTACCTTCCTCCAAAATTGCCATGAATGAAGATGATTTCAAATCGTTTCGAAGGTCTTAAACAAGGGATCAGTCATCGAAGACTTTTTAATAACTACATTCAGATTCTACCCCTCTAGCAGCAAATACAGACAAGTTTGAAATACTGACAAACACATCCTAACTGGATATTGTAGGGTCAGCAGTCCCTGCAAATATTTTAGGCGAAATCAAATAACCCTGGGCCCCATTCCACTATCTCATAGTCTTCCCCAGTGCAACCTGCCTGTGACCAGGCAACTTCAGAAGCAGCTCAAGTCCTGCCTCTGTACGAAGGGTACTTGTACTCTTCTGTTCTCCAGGCAGTTCCCTCTTCCCTGAATAGAGAGGGCCCTGGAAGAGTCCACGCTACAGCATTGGCCAGTGATGGTCTTGTTGAGCCAGAATTCCCCAACCTTGAATTTTACTCTAAGCAATTTCCACTGCACTTTGTGATGCCTCCCGGGAGATGATACTCAGGAGACGCCAGCTTTATGTAGGGATTCTGTTCTTTTCTGCAGAGGTGAATTTGGGGAATAAAATAGAAAATTCTGGAACATTCTGAAGGCTAAAGACAGAATCAGGAACTAACTATCCTTTCCCTCCCCCCTTGAATTAAAATCGAACATATTGATACCTGATCTCCATCTGTTTTTTTTTTCTTTTTCTGCTTTCATAGGTTTAATTAAGGTTTGTAGGTTCAATTAAGCAATTATAATTCAATTTCATCTCCTCTATTGAATTATTTAACTTCTTTAAAATAATTGTTAGTGGTTGTCTTAGATTTAAACAATTTGTGTCTGACTTCAAATAAATTATACTGCCTCACGTATAGGGTAAGTATCTTTGTAACAGTCTATTTCCAATCCCTCCTTCCCAACCTCTCCTGGATTGTCATTAATTTTACTTTTACATATGCTGTAAACATGTAATACATTGTTATTACTTTTGCTTTAACTAGTTATCTTTTACTTCTTTTTATTCTTTCTCCAGTGCTCTTCATTTCTTTGTGTAGATTCAAGTTTCTGAGTACCATATCCCTTTTGCCTGAAGAACCTCCTTATTATTTCTTATGAAGTAGGTCTGCCACCAGTGAATTCAGTTCTTTCAGTCTTTGTCTGTTTGAGAAAGTCGGTTTCATGGTCATTTCTGAAGGCTATTTTCTGTGGATATGGAATTCTGGGTTGACAGTTTCCTTCAGCATTTCAAGCAAACCACACACCATTATCTTTTTACTGTATGCTCTCTGATGAGAACTGGTAACTTTTTAAATTTAGTCCATGGATTTTTTTAGAAATATCTTATTAACTTTCCAAATAGTTTTTGACTTTTCTGTGTATCTTATTCATTTCTTATCTAATTTATTGTTGTCAGAGATCATATGGATAAGATTTCAATGTTTTGGAATTGATTACATTTTATTTTATGGCTCAATATATGATCTATATTGAGACAGGTATAGTCTAAAAGTATGTGTATTCTGAAGTTGTTCATAGTGTTCTATAAATGCCTATTAAGTTAGCTTGGTTGGATGTTGTTCAGATATTCTGTCTTTTCATTGATTTTATATATATATGTATATATATATATTATACTATCATATATACATAAATTATATGGTCATATATGTACACACTCACACACATATAAATGATTTAATAATTACTGTGAGAGGATGTTGAAATCTTCAACCATGGTGTGAATTTATTTCTCTCTTTAGTTTTGTCAAGTTTTGCTTTGTGTTTTTTGAAGGTATATTATTAAGTAATATGGATGTAGGATTATTATATATATTCCTGATGAATTAGGCTTTTTATCAGCATAAATTGTTCTTCTTCAGCTTTAGTAATACTCTTTTTTCTGAAGTTAATTTGATCTCATCTTAGTATAGCCATGCCTGCTTTACTTTACTTCTAGTTTTTATGATATATCTCTTTACATATATCATAAAAGAAGATGAAGCACAGCCTTTTCTATTTTACTTTCAACTGCAACTGCATCTTTTATCTAAAATACACTCATATAGCAGCATATCATTGGATTTTGCATTCAAACTCATTTTGACAATTTCAACCTTTATATTTTAGCATTTAGATCGTTTGCATTTAATGTAATCATGATTATGATTGGGTTTAATTACTTTTAAATGTTTAATAAGGGATTACAATATATCCAAAACCTATCAAAGTCCATTTGAATCAATATTATACCACTTCGTGCTTAAACCTCACACTTCACTTCTGACTTTCCAATTCATATTTCACATCCAATTCTTCACATTTCACAGTGTACAAATATAACACACCTTCCACAGAATACTTTTATTTACTCTCCAGTGTTTGTGTTGATGTTGTCATGCTTTTATTTCTATATAATGAATAAATCTTATCTTACAGTATTATTATGCTTATTTTAAATGATCACCTGCTATTTATTCATTCTTTTACCATATTTGGTCTCTTCAGTTTTTCTTGCAAACTCAAATTTCCATTTCCCTTCAGTCTCAAAAATATCCATAATTATTATTTTTTTTTTTACAAATAGTTTATTATCAAATTAGTTTCCACATAACACTCAGTGCTCATCCCGATAAGTGTCCTCCTCTATGCCCATCTGCCTCTCCCCCCCACATCCATAATTATTTCTTATACCTCAGGTCTAACAGAATAAATTCTTACAGTTTTCATTTATCTGAAAATGTCTTTGGTTATGTTAATATTGAAGGGTGTCTTTTCTAGAATATATTTTAGAATTCTGAATTTTTAAAATTATATTTTTTTTAGTTTTAGCATTAAAAAATTTTGTGCCAGGGTGTCTGGGTGGCTCAGATGGTTAAGCATCCAACTTCGGCTCAGGTCATGATCTCACAGTCTGTGGGTTCGAGCCCCACGTCAGTCTCTGTGCTGACAGCTCAGAGCCTAGAGTCTGCTTCAGATTCTATGTCTCCTGATCTCTCTCTGCCCCTCCTTCACTTCCACTCTGTCTGTCTGTCTCTCTCTCAAAAATGAATTAACGTTAAAAGAAAAATCTTGTTCCATTGTATTCTGGACATCATTGTTTCAGATAAGAAATAAGGCTTTATTTGTATTGTTATTTGCCTCGTATGTAATTGTTTTTAAGTTGGCTTATTTCTGATATTTGGCTTTCAGAAAATTGACTATGACAGGCTCAATGTGGTTTATTTTGTATTTATCTTGCTTATGGTTCACTGAGCTTCTTGAATGTGTAAGATGAGGTTTTCCATCAAATTTAGGAAGACTTGTGTCATTCCTCTTTTTTTTTTTGAAAAAGAACTTTTTATTACATTTATGTATGGAATATTCAACAGTGTACACTTAGCCATTTGGTGGCCAGTTCTATAGCTTTTGCCTTTTCCAACTTGCCAATGTGTGCCACCAGCTTTGGACCCAGGATGTTGCCTCCTTACTGATGGTGGATCTCATCATATCTGTCACTGTAATTGGTCCTGATTGCTTCCACTAGCTTAGCCAGAGCTCCTTTGTCTTCCAAGTTAACCTCTGTAAAGCCAACAGTGTTCAGGTCTTCCTGTGGGCCAGATGCCCCATCCTGGCTTTCCTTTTGATAGTGCAGTAGGGAACCCCCATCTTATGACACAGGGCAGACGAGAAAACAACCATTCCAATGGGATCCACATCATGTACAATCACTACCACCGAGTCTTCTTGTTTTCCACAAGGTAGTGATGAGATTAACTCCAGTTTGAAGGACATGTGGCATCTAAGTGAGGGCATCCCCCTTGCTGGGGATTTCTTCTTAGCCTTGGCCAACAATCTCTGTTTCTTCTCTTTTTTGTCTCTGGACTGTATTTGTGGGCCAGCGTAAGCAGTTGGGTAGCTGTTTGGTGATCCAAGCCCCGATTGAACTGGATAATTCAACAAGTTTGGGAGGCACTTTAAGACATTTATAGACAATAGCCCTTCGCCACTGCAGCAGTATATAGCAGGGCCATCTGACAAAGTGGGTGAGGTCCCTTTTGAGATGGAAGTCTTGTCCAATGTCAAAATTCTTGAGCCTTTTCTCAAACAGGGGATTGACTACCTTCCTGGTCTCCTGCTTCTTCATGACAGCAGGGGCTAGAGCCACCTTTTTCCTCTTAGTTTTCTTTCCTTTTGGATTTGTGCTGGCTGGAGGAGAGAGCTCTCTAAAATAAAGTCTTCTTAAAATAGTATCATTCACTTCTTCTGGGATTCCAATTCCAAAAGAAATTAGAAATTGTATATTGTAGCATAGATTTCTGAGGATCTTTATTTTTCTTCCACCCATTTCTCTTTCTATTCTTCAAACTGGATTATTTAAATCAATCTGTTTTTTTTGATATTCACTTATTTTATTTGCAGTCTACCATTAAATCTTTCTGGTGAATTTTTAAAATCCTAAGTAATTGAAGCCTGTTCAAGAATTCCATTTCCTATTCTCTCTCTCTTTTTTTGTTTCCATCTCTCTTCTGAGATTCTCTAACAATTCATAATTAAGATAATATTTTTCTTCAAATTCTTGAACATATTTATTATATCTGTTTTAATGTTTAGTGTACTAACTCCAACATCAGCTTTACCTGGAGATACATTATCTGTGGTTTTTTTTTATTATAGGTCAAATTTTTCTATTTTTTATTTTTTTTAATTTTTAAAAATTTTTTAATGTTTCTATTTATTTGTGAGAGAGAGAGGGGGGCACCCTGAGCATGGGAGAGTCATAGAGAATGGGAGATACAGAATCTGAAGCAGGCTCCAGGCTCTGAGCTAGCTGTCAGCACAGATCTTGATGCAGGGCTCGAACCCACGAACGGTGAGATCATGACCTGAGCTGAAGTTGGACACATAACTGATTGAGCCACCCAGGCGCCCCCTATTTTTTTAATGTCTAGTAATTTTTATTGCATTCTCAACAGCACAGATGGTAAATCTTAGAATTTTAAGATTCTGTGATCTTCTTTTTCTTTGCCAATGTTGAGTTTTAGTCTGGTAGACCATCCAATTACTAACTAATCAAGTTGAATTTGTGTGAAGATGGTTTCATTTTAGACTTTTTAAGGTCCTATCAGGGATAGGCCTTCCTCTGGGACATTGTTCTTATTTCTAAAACAAGTGGCTTTTCTGTTCTGTCAAATGGATGCCAAAGTGTCAGCAAGGTCTTTCCACTGCAACTGAACTAGACTCCAGCATCTACTAACTCTGCTCAACTTCTAGTAACTCAATTACACTTTCTACTCTCTTGCTGCTCTCCAGGAAGCCATTCATTGCTTGACTTGTGCATTCTCAGCTAAATCCTCAGCCATGATCTACTCCACTGCATGGCAGTCCTTCCCAGTCCCCTGCCTCACAGATTCTCATGACTTTAAATGCCTTATACTTGATTTCAACTTTCTCCACCCAGGAAGATCATCAAGTTTGCTTGGGCTCCACCTCTCTAGGCCACAGTCAGGAAATTTTCCTTAGGCAGAGAAATGGCATCATTGGAAGTTTATCTTCTCTCAGGGATAGCAGACTGGCACTAACTGCTTTCCAAAGCCTGTAATAATTGCCTCATATGTTTTGTCTAGTTTTATAGTTATTCTCAATAGGAGAGTAAGTTTTGCATCATTTACTATATCATGGACAGAATCAAACTTTCCTGACTGAGGATTCTTAAGTGCAATGTATCAAGACGTACAAAGTTCTTTGGTCTTTCTGTAATTATCGTTTATTCCTTGTTGCTGACCACCTCTCCAAACAAGGCTTTTTCTCCCAAAAGTCTTCTCATACGTTTCCTCTTTGCTTACTTGCTGCTTGGAAAAAACATGAGGTTGTTTTGTCTAGAGTAGACATATATGACTTCAAGAGCTAAAAATGGCAAATGTTAGGAGCAAAATATGAACTCAGTTTTAACATACTTTTAGAGTGTCTATAGTACATCACATGAGTACTTGGGTTTTTATCTTTATATTTTGCATAATTTACATTTATTAATGAATTCTTTTTAGTCCTATGCTAGGCACAGAATATGTTTTTAAGTTATAGAATAAAAAACTCTGTCCTAAGAACTTTGTTTACTTTGAGGGTAGGAATAAGGTTATTTCTAAATTGCCATTTCCATTCAAAGTAATTTGTGTAAATGCATGAATCCATCAACTTTCTTTCCTTCCTTTCCCCTTTCTTTCCTTTCTCTTTCCTGTTCTTCTATTTCTCTTTCAACCAATATTTGCAATAGCCTAGTATGTGCTGGGAAGCCCAAAATGTCAATATATTTTGGGGTAACCCATAGTTTCTTAAACTCTCAGCATTATTTTAAACTCCATGGCAGGACTAAAATTTTCCTAGAATTCTGCCATCTTTCCAAGAGCAAAGTAATGACAGTAATATTGGATGTCTTCTGGTCTCTGACCTAACTGATGAAAAGGAAGTATTTTGGCATACCTGTGAGCAATCAGATACATGATTCATATCAATAAAAAGTGCTCTTGGGAGATCTATCCAAGAGGAATGATGAGTTAAAAACTTTACTGTTCAATCAGGAATATCTTGGTTTGGATATGCTCTGCATTTTTATTTATGTGTTTATTTTTCTATAGCAGAGATTTCCAATATTTATCTGAAATATCCATCCCAGGATGGATCTAGTTGTCCAAGGAATAATACAAAAATTCACAAGACAGTATTAATTTGTAGAATTTGTTAAACACATGTGATTGTGTTCTTTTTCTTTATTCTAATTCCATTTTTTCCATACCATTAACTCAAAGTAATGTATAGTGATAGAAGTAAAGGTATATAAATATCATAGTATTCTCTCATGTAAGGGATTACTTTTAATAGTGGTTTTATTACACTAATTATTTTTTAATATAGGCTTACTGTTAAAAATACACACTTCATAATCATAGTAAAACATTGCCCTTAATTTCCTCTCTCAATTCAAATAGATTCCTTTTACTATATATGTATTTCATTTGAGTCCAGTTTAATTATTTTTTAATTTTTTAATGTTTTATTTTTCCTGAGAGAGAGAGACAGTGTGAGCAGGGGAGGGTCAGGGAATGAGAGAGAATCAAAACCTAAAACAGGCTCCAGGCTCTGAGCTAGCTGTCAGCACAGAGCCTGATGCATGACTCGAACCCATGAACCATGAGATCATGACCTGAGCCAAAGTCCGACACTTAACCGACTGAGCCACCCAGGCGCCCCAAGTCCAGTTTAAAATTTTAAAATGTGTTGAAAATCACCTCTAGGTATGAGGGAAACATCTAAAAATGAAATAGCAATGAGGCTTATAACTCCCAAGAACTTGGAGATCCCTGCCCTGTATTCTCAAAGCTTGGTCCTTCTCAGATGCTCATTATATGCTGTCATCTTGATATTTAGAAAAATGACCTATAGCAGTCATAAAATCTATAGTGAAACTTCTTTTTGTTCATAAAATATTTGACTTGCCAGATCTTCTGATTCTAAGTTCAGTGTTTTTACTTCATACCAAGACAATTCATTTTCATTTTTGCACTTCTTTCAAGATCTCTAATATTCTTCAATTCTAAAATCTGATGGCATACAAGTGTTAGTCTTTTAAAGGCACAGACTCTATTATTTTCTCTCCATTTTTTGTTTTGTTTTCATTACTGTAGAAATTTGTACCAATTTTTAGATAATTTGTTGTCCACACATCAGGATAAGTAAAAGATGGATGAACAATTTCTTTACCCATTTACTCCACTCAGTGAAGAGTGTGGTGAGTGCATGCATGTGGAACACAGAATAATGTTTCCAGCTGTGCCCCCAAATATGATGCATGAAAAGGAAAACAGACACGCATTGGCATTTGGGGATTAATTCATAGCTACATAGGAATGCAAGGTAGAGGTAACCCTAGCCCCTTATCACTGCAATTAATAAATCTGTGTACAAATGAGAGAGAAGAAGGCCAGGCTCTAAGGCCAAACCCAAAGAAGCTGTTTCTGGCTCTTGCCAACCTAATCCCTTTTCAGTTTCACAAATATTAAAGGTTTTATAATTATTCCATCTATAATATTTCTCTCTTCTACATCAACTCACTGTATGAAAGGGGCAAGGACTTGCTTTGTAGAGGAAGGGTAGTGTCTTAGGTAAAATGGTCTCCATTAGCTACAGTGCTAAGGCCTTCAAGACAACTTAAGTAATAGCAGATATTAGGTATGATGGTGATAACTTTTTAAAAGTTCTTTTAAACTACAGATTCTATACCATAATCCTTTCATTGGATTCAGAATCCAGGTTATGAGCAGACATGTTGGGTTTTCATTGATGAAACATTCCTCTAAAACAAAATATATAATTTGAGCTCAGGCACACATAGTTTATTACTAATTTTACTCTCTTGATTGACAACATTATTAATAACTAATGACCTAATTTGCATTATATTGTGGGTGTAAAAAGAGAATCAAAATAAAGGAAATAAAAAATTTGCCTTTTGCAGCACTGTGTTTCATGAATAGTATAAAACTCCTGCTGGTGAAACACGTGTTTCTACAAACATGAAGCCAAGAACAAACCACTGCAAATATTTAAACTCAATCAGACCAGTTATTAGACGTCATGTAAATAATGAAAGGAAAAGGATGAACTGGTTTCAATCATTAACAATGAAAGGAAAAATATCAGCTCACTTAAATTATTTTCCTTAAATAGTCTGTGTAATTAGAAACAGACATATTCTTTCTCTCTCCCAACCTTTTAAAAAGTCAGAATGGGGACGCCTGGGTGGCTCAGTCAGTGAAGCATCCGACTTCGGCCCAAGTCATGATCTCACAGTGCGTGGGTTCGACTCACGCATTGGGCTCTGTGCTGACAGCTCAGAGCCTGTAGCCTGCTTCAGATTCTGTGCCTTCCTCTCTCTCTGCCCCTCCCCTGATCACACTCTGTCTCTGTTCTATCAAAAATAAATAAACATTAAAAAAATATTAAAAAAGAAAAAGTCATAATGCTGTCCCTTCCATATCTTTTCATTTCTAAAAAAATCTTGGTGTGTTTAAAAATCTATACAATTTCAACTTTTGATTGGTCAAATAAAGATCAGAAAACTAATTTAAATATGCACATTGATTAAAATATGAAGTTAAATGTTAGCTCTGATTTTATAATTGTGAGTAAACTACACTTCTGTCAGGGATATTTGTTTTACCATCTTTATTTCAGAAATATGCCATAAGATCTGGTGAAGAATGTATTTAATATTTAAATATACAGTTATTCCTACAGCTCCTTAAGATTTTTTTTTTTAGTTAGAGAAATATGAACACATGTAGGAGAAAAGAAAACCAAAATGAGAATAGAATAAAATAAAGAAATAAAGTAGAAATAAGAAAAAGTGTTAAATACTGTACAAATAAAAACATGTCAGAGTGATTATAGAAAAAAAAATTTTAAGTAACATTAGAATTTTAATACTTTCAGGGGTGACTGTGTGGCTTAGTCAGTTAAGCTTCTGACTCTTGATCTCGGCTCAGGTCATAATCTCATAGTTTGAGTTTGCGAACACTCTCATGAGTTCAAACCCTACATCAAGTTCTGTACTGATGGTGCAAAGCCTGCTTAGGATTCTCCCTCCTTCTCTCTGACCCTCCCCCGCTTGTGTGCTTGCTTGCTCTCTCTCTCAAAAAATAAATATATAAACTTATTTAAAAATTATAATACTTTTGGGGCACCTGGGTGGCTTAGTCGGTTAAGCGTCCGACTTTCGCTTAGGTCATGATCTCGCGGTTCGTGGATTTGAGCCCCGCGTCGGGCTCTGTGCTGACTGCCAGCTCAGAACCTGGAGCCTGTTTCAGAGTCTGTGACTCCCTCTCTCTCTGACCCTCCCCTGCTCACGCTGTCTCTCTCTCTCTCTCTCTCTCTCTCAGAAATAAATAAAAAACATTAAAAAAAAATTTAAAAAATTATAATACTTTCATGCCATTTTTATGGTTAACAGCAACAACATAAAAGGTTTGGGGGATGATAATTTTGTCAAGTTGGAGGTTAAATTTTACCCAGAAATAAACATAAAATGACAGTGCTTTCAACAAGTTCCACGCAATCTAGTTCTGGCACCCTCGCCTGATAAGGAAATGTGAACATTAGCAATACTTGCCAGTGCTTCTAACATTGCAAATGCTTAAAAACGTTGCTGAAGGAAAACCACCCAGCAGGACCAACAGTTTCATCAGCCTGCGGCTCTGAGCTTCCGCTGCTAGTCATGGCCTGCGCATTCCCTAGCATTTCACCTCCACAAATGAGCACCGCCATTCCTCAGCCCCCGGTACATCTGTTGTACAAGCTTCCGATCAGAGCATAGAAATAGGGACAAATGCCACCCACTTCAGTGCACTTGCTGCTCTACCAACTGTTAGCAATTGCATGGCATGTTGTCTGCTTTCTCGGTCTCTCAGTTCATGTGTTTCTGGAAGGTAGCTGACAGGTAAAGAGTATGACTTTCCTGCCAAAATCCCCCCCACCGTGCAAGAGGCGATTTTCCGTTCTCTAGAAATAAACAGAGAACATAAAGAAAATAATATGGAAATAGGAAAAATCTGTCATAGCACAACAAGTCTGAAAATGACTAGAGAGACGATGTCATCCATTCAGGCAGATATGTCAGCCTTTCATTCATTTATTCATTCAACAGATATATATTGACTAGATTGTGCACAGAACTGATGTTTAAATAGATACATATCAATAAAAAGAATGAATCTTAAGGTACAATTGAGCAGGGCACAACGAGTGACTGGTTTCATTTTATTATCATATTATATTAAAGAACCTAAATCATATGTGTTGCTTTTAAAAATGTGTTATTCCTGTGTTGCTCCCAGCAATGAATATTTCAGCATGAATATAAAAGAATGTATACTTGACAGGGGCACCTGGGTGGCTTAGTCGGTTAAGCGTCCGACTTTCGCTTAGGTCATGATCTCGTGGTTCGTGGGTTCGAGCCCCGCGTCGGGCTCTGTGGTGACTGCCAGCTCAGAGCCTGGAGCCTGTTTCAGTCTGTGACTCCCTCTCTCTCTGACCCTCCCCTGCTCATGCTGTCTCTCTCTCTCTCTCTCCTAGAAATAAATAAGAAAAAAAAAAAGAATGTATACTTGACGGCCTTGTGCTATGTAGACAAAAGAAGTGGGGAAAGGGACAAAACTTCACCTTTTTTGAAAGCAGGGTTAAACACAGCATTGGGTAGGCTAGGATAGGGGGAAATAATTGGCAGAAGGGAGGAGAGGCCTGAGAAAAGCAGATCTGCCCCTACCTTTACACACGGCCAATTAAAAAACATCTCTGTTAGAGAGAAATCAAGATCCTGGCAAGCCCCTGGGGAAGAACTGGAGACTTTCTACTCATTTCTGGTTAGTGATCACTTATATCTCTGGATCCATTATCTGTACCTGAGTTGACTTTTGGACTTCATTGTATACAAAATAGCCAAAATCAGAAATGGAAGAGAACTTACATCTCTCAGGTAGGAAATCTGTTTATTTTATACAGTGAGTCCCAGGGATGTGGAATGACCTGCCCAGGGTCACATGTCAGGTGTTGATGTTTAGAATGTAGATTTCCTGAAGTGCAGCCTTTTTCTAAAGGGATCCTTGACAGCTCTTCGGAAAAAGTGATCCAACACCCTCTTTCCAATTTGGAATAAAAGTGTGTTGTGTAACAATATTCTTGGAATGCCAATTATATGCAAGGCCATTCTTTTCCTTATTTGTTAGCTTGAGTCACATCCAGTAGTGTGCCGGTGCTGTTTATTCTGCCTCACTAGAGCCAATTGTTGAATTTCTAACAACTGTACAGTTAGGATGACATCACATCGGTAGCTTGGCATATCAGTCTACACCATGAAAATCAGTGCTGGAAAGCCGGTTGTCAAACATCTGCCAGCACACTACTGATTACACCAGTTGCTAAATTTATAATTGGATAAAGTATTCACTGTATCAATTTTGAACAGTCTTTCAATGGACCAAACCTATCTTGCAATACCATGACCTGAATATAATAACCACACTTAATAAATATTAAATAATATAAGCAGTGGTTTTCTTTTCTCTCCGTAAGTCACTTCAAGCATCCTGTGAGCTACCCACTTGAATAAAAAAAACAAAACAAAACAAAACAAAAAACAACTTTAAGTTAAAGTCAGCATTATCTGGAGGGTGTGGTCTTTGAAAGCTTAAATAGGTACTCAATATCTGAATGCTGTAAACAACTAGAACTAGACAGAATGTTTGGAATCATAAATGTTTATCTTAATGCTAGTTCCTTACCTTCTCATTAATCTGAACATACAGACTATCCCAGGATTGAGAAACTTTTCTAATGTAAGAAAAGACCTTGTGTTTCCTCCCATATGACCTTGGTACAGTGAATAACACTACACTCCAGAAAGCTCAAGTCGTATTCACACAGAAGACTTCTAGTCTTACCTGCTTTCTTGAAATTGTGATTTAATGTAATTTTGGGTGTATGATTATGTATGCTAAGTGATCTTAAATCACCATATCTGCTCAATCAAATGATCTGGTCATTTTCTTCTTCATAGAAGGAATAAACAATTTGGATTCGCCATGAAATAGAAGCCTCACTGGCAAATAGTAGTTAGTGGTGGGCAGCTTTTTAAGTCTAAATGTTTTTTTCTATTTGCTTTACTTAATTGAGCTAATGGGTTCTATGATCAGCTGAATAGTCCGGTAGCTGAAGTCATCATTAGCTATTTTCTTGGCTAACACAATAATGACCCTTAAATTATCTCCAGTATTTCCAATTACCTTTGAAAACATGTGGAATGTCAGAAGCCCTAATAGGAAACATATATGATATGATATTTATGGGAAATCTATTTTTTGTAACTAGTAGCTATCACAAAGCCCTTTTAAGAGTCAAGAGAAAATAGTGAAACAAATCATGGAACAAAACAGTGAAGAATCTGAAGAGAGGATTTTTGTCTTGAGAAATACTAGAATCAGCAGATAGTGGGATGATTTAAAAATTCTCTAGCCCAATCGTTTCATTTCATGGCTGAGAAAACCAAGGCTGGAGATGATAATTACCTTACGAAGATAACATAGCTAACAGGTGGCAGCCAAAATTATAACTCATTTTTTCCACTGAAAAGTGTATTTCTTGAACTTTTAGTTCTTAGTCTATTAAAATGTGCTTTATTTAAGGGGCTCTTAAAGAAATTCCAAATCCCAAGTGGTCTAAGCCCCCCCTTTCCCTCCCTTTCATTTTCTCCCTCCCTCTTTCTCTGTCCCTCTCTGTGTCTTCCTCCCTCTCTCTCCATTCCTCCCCCTCTTTCTCATAAACATAAATTATAATTCATTTGCAATATTATTGTAAAAGCCCTGAACTCACAGGGCTGCAGAGGATAGATGGGAGAAGCGAGAGAATAAAAGCATGACTGAAACTCAGCCCTGGAGCTCAGTTTGCAGCCTGGTGAGGACACTGTGTTGTATTACAGATGATAGAAAGTGGTAACGAAGAAGAGAGGAGTTGGAGCAAAATTGCTGAGTGTGGATTGAGTATAAAGGCAGCCACTCTTTAGATTCCAGGGTGGATCATAAGTGGTGTGATATGGGCTAGAATTTCACAGGTGGACAATTCTTCACTAGAGTCATGTGTTTAGAGTCCAATCATGGGGTTTCATCATTTTTCCTTTGTGTAGTAAAATTCAGGGATAATGATTTTTGTTAAGCAAATTTACAAAAGAATGACTGGCTGTACCTAAGCTTACCTTGTTAAATCACAATGTGGAAAATCATTGCCACAGGGCCTGGAATACCTGTCAACTGGCCATCACATTTTCTCCCCTGCAGCAAAATCTATGAGCTGCTCGAAGCAGTGGATATGCATTATTTATTTTTGTATGCCCAGCACCCAGTGTAGTTTGTCACATTGAAGGTACTTGAGAAATTTATAGTGAATGAATGCATAAAGAAATGAATTACCATTGGGGCGCCTGGGTGGCTTAGTTGGTTAAGCGTCCGACTTTCGCTTAGGTCGTGATCTCGCGGTTCGTGGGTTGGAGCCCCGCGTCGGGCTCTGTGCTGACTGCCAGCTCAGAGCCTGGAGCCTGTTTCAGAGTCTGTGACTCCCTCTCTCTCTGACCCTCCTACTCTCTCTCTCTCCTAGAAATAAATAAAAAAAAAAAAAAAAAAGAAATGAATTACCAGAAGGCTGCTGGTTGAGCATGAAATCTGGCAAAGGGAGTTAGGTAATTCTAAGAAAGAGTGTCGACTCACAATTCTAAGTGGATATAGAGGCCAGGAAAGATCTTCACTACATTCTCAGCATCCAATCAACTTGGAGATAATGACAAGACCAAATCTCTGACCCCATAAGTGTGAGGGTCATACTTTGTACCACGATGAATTCATTACTGATGATAGAGTCTTGTGAGGACACTTGGAAAGTTGGCAGCTGGTCCTCCTTGGCCACTCCCACTCTGTCATCTACCTCCATTTGAATCAGCTCCAGCTTTAGAACCTGAGGAAGGTAGGAATTGATATCCCAAGTCAGCAGAATACCCACACTCGCTGTGCAGGACTAGCCTTTGCAAGCAGCTAGGGTGATTGTTTCTAGCAGGCAAATGGGCAGTCCTCGGATTCCAAAATGACTAATTCTTGTTGGTGAATGTTCCCCAAACTCCCCAAAGCAACATGACAGCCAAATGAATTGTACCTATAGCAGCTGATCCTCAGTTGGTGGCTCTGTTGAATTTTCTCTACCCATTTAGAAGGTAAATTTATTCTTTTTTATTCTTTTTTTTTTTTTTAATGTTTTATTTATTTCTAGGAGAGAGAGAGAGAGAGAGAGAGAGAGAGAGAGAGAGACAGCGTGAGCAGGGGAGGGTCAGAGAGAGAGGAGTCACAGACTGAAACAGGCTCCAGGCTCTGAGCTGGCAGTCAGCACAGAGCCCGACGCGGGGCTCGAACCCACGAACCGCGAGATCATGACCTAAGCGAAAGTCGGACGCTTAACCGACTAAGCCACCCAGGCGCCCGTAGAAGGTAAATTTATTCTTAAGTAAATTATAGTTGTTTTTGTTTTATTTTAATCTTAAAATTAGGTACAGTAAAATTGACGTTTTGTATACAATTGAAATGAAATACATATACAGAATCATGTGGCACTCAGCACAATCTGGAAACAGAGCTGTTTCCTTAGTCTTCCTGAACTCCCTGCTGCTAGCAGAACACTGATATAGTCATTCAACTTTGTCTTTTTGAGAATATTATATAAATGGAATAGTATAATATGTAACCTCTGAGACCGGCTTTTTTTTTTCTCAACAGAATGCCTTTTCATTATTCATCAAAAGAGTTGCACATATCAATAGTTCATTCCTTTTAGTGCTGAGTAATATTCCATCGCATGAATGTACCATAGCTCATGTAACCACTCACCTGTTGAAGGAAATTTGAGTTGTTTCCAGGATATGGCAATTATGAGTAGAAACTCTATAAAATTTGTGTACAGGTTTTCTGTTTTTTCTTCCAAATTTTTATTTAAATTCTAGTTCGTTAATATACAGTGCAATATTGGTTTCGGGAGTAGAATTCAGTAATTCATCATTTACATACACCCAGTTCTCATCACAAGTGCCCTCCTTAATGCCCATCACCCATCTAGCCCATCTCTCACCCACTTCCTTCCTTCCATCAACACTCAGTTTGTTCTCTATCTTTATTTTTTTTTAACTCTTTAGAGACAGAAAACATGAGCAGGGGGAGGGACAGGGAGAGAGAGAGAGAGAGAGAGAGAGAGAGAGAGAGAATCTTAAGCAGGCTCCATGTCCAGTGAGATTTCATGACCCTGAGATCATGACCTGAGCTGAAATCAAGAGTCAGAGGCCTAACAGACCAAGCCATCCAGGCATCCCTGTTCTCTACCTTTAAAAGTCTCTCAGGGGCAAACCATGAGAGACTCTTGAATGCTGACAAAAACTGAGGACTGATGGATGTGGGGGGTAGGGGGGATGGGCATGGAGGAGGACACTTGTGGGGATGAGCACTGAGTGTTATGTGGAAACTAATTCGACAATAAACCATTTGTAAAAAAATAAATAAATAAAAGTCTCTCAGGATTTGTTTGTCTCTCTCTCTTTTTCCTCCCTCCCATATGTTCATCTGTTATGTTTCTTAAATTCCACCTATGAGAAATCATGTATTTGTCTTTCTCTGATTGACTTATTAAGCTTAGTATAATACATTCTAGCTCCATCCATGTTATTACAATGGCAAGATTTCATTTTTGTGATGCTGAGTAATATTGCATATTACACACACACACACACACACACACACACCTTCTTTATCCATTCATCAGCTGACGGACATTTGGGCTCTCTCCATAGTTGACAGTGCTGCTATAAACATCAGGGTGCATGGACCCCTTCAAATCTGTATTTTTGTGTACAGGTTTTCTGTGAATATATTTTTATGTCTCCTTGGTAAAATACTTAGAAGTGGATTGCTGGATTATGGGGTAAGTATACATTTAGTTTAAAAGAAATTACCAACATGTGTTTTCTAGAGTAGCTGGGTCATTTTCCCACCAAAAGTGTATGAGAGTTCCTGTAGCTCAACTATCCTTGCCAGCACTTGCTATTATTTTAGACTCTCTAATAGCTATGTAACACTAGCTTATTGTGGTTTTAATTTGCATTTGCCTAATGATTAATAATATGGACCATCTTTTTCATTTGCATATTTACCTTCCCTATATCCTCCTTGGTGAAGTGTCCAAGTATTTCACCCATTCTTAAAATTTGGTGTGTTCTTATAGTTGAATATTATGCACAGAGAAAATATTTTTAATTTTGACAAAGTCTAAATATTGAATTTCTTTTTTTTCTTTTTTTAATGCTTTATTTATTTCTGAGAAGGAGAGAGAAACAGCGTGAGCAGGAAAGGGTCAGAGAGTAGGAAACACAGAATCTGAAGCAGACTCCAGGCTATGAGCTGTCAGCACAGAGCCTGATGAACCATGAGATCATGACCTGAGCCAAAGTCGGACACTTAACTGACTGAGACACCCAGGCACCCCCAAATATTGAATTTCTGTTTGGTGGATCAGGTTTTGTTGTCATGTGTAAAAATTCTTTGCCTAACTCCAGGTCTTGAAGATTTTATGTTATGTTTTCTTCTAAATGTTTTCTAGTCTTATTTTAACACTTTTAGATCTATGGTGTATTTGGGGATTAAACTTTTTATACAATCTAGGGGTTAGGTTAAAGTTTATCTTAAATTTTTTGCAAATGAACATTCAATTGTTCCAAACATTTGTTGAAAAGGTTATCCTTTTCCCATTAAATTGTCTTTGCACATTTCCAAAATCAATAGGCCATATTTGTGTGTGTCAATTTCTAGACAGTTTCTGTTCTATTAATCAATGTGTCTATTCTTTCATCGATACCACCCTGTCTTGATTACTGTGACTTTATAAATCAGTCTTGAAATCAGGCAGTATGATTCTTTCAACTTTGCTTTTCTTTTTAAATAGCGTTCTGACACATTCCTTCCATTTCCATATAAATTTTACTATCAGCTTGTCCACATTTATAAAATATCCTGCTGGGATTTTTGATAGGAATTGCATTAAAGCTGTACATTAATTTGTCTTTACTACGTTGAGCCTTCTAATATACTGCCATGAAATGTCTCTCCATTTATTTGGGTCTTTGTTTTCCTTCCTGGCATTTTATGTTTGTTTGCATACAGATTCTACATGTGCTTTGTTAAATTTATACCTAATATTTCTCTTTTTTAGAGCTATTGTAAATGATGTGTTTACTTAAGCTTTCAGTTGTTTGTTACTTTTCTGTAGAAATACACCTAATTTTTGTGTGTTGACCTTAGATCCTGAAATCTTGCTAAACTTATCTGTTAGTTCTGGGAGTATTTTTGTAAATCCCTTGGATGATCTGTAAAGAAAATCATTTCGTCTGTGAACAGTGACAGTTTTATTCTTCCTTTCTAATCTGGCCTCCACGGTTTCTGATGAGAAGTCTCCAGTAATTTGCATTGTCATTCCTCTCTAAGCAATTTGTTGCTTTTTTCTGGTTGCTTTTCTATTTTGTTTTGTTTTGTTTCTTCAGTTCTCAGTTTGAATATGATGTATCTAGGTATGGAATTCTTTTTCTATATTTTATTTGGGGCTCATTCAGTTTCTTGAATCTATATATTTGTGTCTCTCATCAAATTTTGGAAATTTTTAGCCATTAATTTTTTAAGTATTGTCTTCTGAATCCCACTTTTCTCCTCTGGAACTCTGATGACATGCATTTAGACTTTTTTTTTTTCATTTAGAACTTTTGGCATTGTTTCATGACCCCTGACCCTTTTTCATCATTTTGATATTTTATTCTCTGCTGTTCAGATTAGATATTACATATTTTTCTATAGTCAATTACACTGAATCTTGTCATATCCATTCTGCCTTTGAGCCCACTTAGTGAATTTTTTAATTTTGTTTACTGTATTTGGCAGTTCTAAAATTTCCATGTGGCCTCGCATACTTTGCTCCTTCTTTGATAAGACTTTGTATTTTAACTTTGTTTCAAGAATCTTTGTAACTGCTTGCTCAAGCATTTTTATACTAACTTCTTTAAAGCCTTTGTCAGAGAATCCAACATCTGTGTCATCTTCTTGGCACCTATTGGTTGTCTTTTTACATGTGAATTAATATTTCCTGGTTCTTTCAATGTCATATAATTTTGAATTCTGTCATGAACATTATGAATAACATATTATGGGTCCCTAGATCTTGATTAAATGATTTTGAGATTTTTGGTATTTTTTGTTTTAACAAACAATTTGATCTGGTTCAGTCATGACCGTCCTTATTTGAGTTGTCATTCCCATGTCAGTTTGGTTTTGAAAACCTTTATAGTGCTTGCCACTCAGAACTGTCCCATACAAATACCACTTGGAGCCAGTCTGGGACACAGGTGATGTCTATCCCTTAGTTTAGCTTTCAAGATCCACCTGCCTCAGCTGTTTATGTGTTGATCCAGACATGAGCCCCTTGGGGAGGGGCGGGGCACCAGGAGTTCACTTTATAAGGTTGCTTTCCTGAGTTTCTTTCTCTTTATGACCACACCAGTTCTTTCCAGTTCCCTGGGGCTCCCTTTTTCAGTCCTCAAGCCATCAATGGGGGATTAAATTATTGCTGTCTCCATGCACTTCCTGTCACCATGCCTGTGCCCTGGACCTAGGGGTAGGAAGACAGACATAAAAATATGCCATCAGGATTGTCTTGTCCTCTTGGGTTCACAGTTTCTTCTCTCAGAGTTTTAGATTCTTGTACAACCACATTGTTGCAGCCACCGGTGGAAACATACAAATGATCTTGGAAATAGGATACAAGGGAACAGAGAAAAAATAAAGACAAAAAAGATTAAAAAATTAATAGAGTACCCCACCACCACCACCACTCTTTCTGAAAGTTAGGAGATCATCTCCTGAAACTTTCTGTGTCTGTGTCCTGAGGCCACCTTCCAGGTTTCAGGCTGTGTTGAGTTTAGGCCAAGGGATACACCAAAGGAGAAACCAAATGGTGAACTTGCCACCAGTTCAATGGAACTTCCAATTCAGACATACCTCCCAGTCTGTCAGCGACTATTTACTTTTTAGAGGCCTCAAACAACTGTTCCATGTATTCTACCAAGTGAAGAGGCCAGGTGGAGAGTGCTGCTTCTTCCATCTCAGAGGAGAGGGAAGCTTGCTGATGTTTTTTTAAGTCCCTATTCTTGAAGAAAAAGTTGATAACTATAACCCTGAATCTGGTAGGTTCAATATTGGGGATATTTATTTGGAAATTTTTATTATGATATATTTTTAAACTTCTAGGCATGTTGAAAGAATAGAACAAGAAATTCTCTTAAGCTTTTTACCCAGACTTAACTAATATCTTACATTTTGTCCCATCTGCTGTATCATTCTTTTTTCATCTCTCTCTAGACAGATGTAGATAGATAATTTGTCTTCCTAAATCATTGAAAACTAAGTTGGAAACATCATGTCCATTCTGTAACTACTTCACTGTGTGTTTCCTTCGAACAGAGAACATTCTCCTATGTAATCACAGTACAAAGATCAAAGTCAAATAATTTAATATTGATGTAATGTCACTGTCTCATCCACATTCCATACTCAGATTTCATTAATTCAAAATCATGCATTTCATTTCATTGCATGTCTGTTTAGTACCTTTAATTGGGAACAGTTTCTTAGCCCTTTCTTTGTCTTTTTAAACCTTAACCTTTCAAAGAACATAAGTCCATTATTTTGTAGAAAGTCCTTCAACTGAGGTTTGCTAATATCTCCTCATGCCTGGACTCCGGTTATGAATGTTTTTTGGCAGGAATACCACAAAAGTGATGCTGTGCCCTTCTCAGTGAAGCATATCAGGAGTCTCTTAATGTCAATTTGTCCAAACACTGGGTTTACCATTTGGTTCAGGAGACATCCACTATGCTTGCCCATCATAAACTAATAGTTTCTGACCAAGAATCAGTTTAGGAAAATCAGTAGCTGCTTGCTCTTCTGAAACTTTTTTCTCTTCCTTTGTTAGGTTGTTTTGACCTAACATCTAGGGAATGCATTCTTTACTTTCTGCCTGGAATCAAAACAAGCCCGGGTCATTCTTTTGCTGCTTGCTTGCTATTCCAGCTGAGAGCTGTGAGCGGTGTGGTGTCAATGCCTGGGTGGCAGTGGGCCTTCTCCCAGCCACCGCCTGGCAACCACCCGCTGTTCTGCATGCCTGTGGTGCCCAAATGAATGGTGACTGACCAGCTTTGTGGGTGGGAAGGAAAAGATCTGCAGGATGACAAGGCCCTAATTTTCATGGGAAAAAGTCTATCCTAAACCTTACTTCTGCTTCTTGAAATAGTCTAGTCAGAAAACACTTTTTGAAAATGAATTTCAGCCAAAGAATCCTTTAAGAGAGTTTAGTTCCTGAAAGTGCTCACATCCCCCACCCCCTCAGTGCCTGCTGCTCTGTGGTGTGTGATCTCGCACAAGTTGTGGATGAGTTGAGACAAGTAATCAATATTTCATTTCTATATTTATAACTCCCCTGTAATGCAAGTCTAACAAAGCAAATGTCCATTAAGGAAAAAGTAAAAAAAAAAAAAAAAAAAAAGAATTTGCACCAGGGCGTTTCACGTGGCTTCCTGCATGTATTCGCACTAACGAACTGAAGCCACATCCTCAAAGAGTTCATTATACTCAGGTGGGTCCTGGCTGAATGTGGTTCCATCTCACTGCATGCTCAGCCATTAGCAGCCAGCTTTCAGTTACTGAAGGCAGTACCTTCAGTACTGAATCAGCACTGAGTCAGGCCAAGTGAAGGACTATTGTCTCAAGTTTTATTTCCCCCAGCAGTTTAAAACATTTAAAGGGATAAATTATGGATTACTTCTTTGTTTTGATTTTCCAGTCTTATTATTTGATACACCCTCTCAGAAACTGGTGTCCTCCAATTCAGCACAGTGATAACAAGGGCCTTGTGTATTTTGCATTCTTGCATTTTTCTAGGTTTCCCTCTCACCAGAATCTAGTCATTTCAAAAAGAAAGAAATATTTGACATATGGTAAGTCGAGTGGAGAATGACCTGAGGCTGTCTAGTAATTTCTCCAGTTCTTGTTGCTTGAGTGGTCAGAAGTTCCTCAGCACACATATACAAAGTCTATGCAAACACACAAACTCATTTTTTTTTTCAGATTAAGAAACATGATATATCCTGGACAAGGTCATGGGGAAGATTTCCCTATTCAAATCAGAGCATTTAGCCACTTTTTTGTTAGCATTACCTTGCTTTACCTCTCTTCTGATTTTACTCACTTTTACCATGAACAAATTGGTAATTTTGACACGTTTATAAAAGTTTATAGACGTTTCTTTTTTGTTGTTTTACACTTCAGTATTTCTGACATGCTTTCTTTTCTATGCCCCTCTTCTTATATGCTCAGGATTCACGCTTCACTCTCCATTTCACACCTTTCTTTCCTCAATATGTCTCTCATTAGAATTTCTTATTCCTTCCAGTCATTGGCTGGGAAGATGAAAATATGCTTGAAACAAGTCCCTAGTGTCTTCTGGCCATCTCTATTTTGGAAAGTCCAGTCAGTTCCAGCCAGTTCTGGGAAGCTGTGAGTTAGAGGTTGGCAGCAGACCCCAGCAGGAGAAAGTCTGCCTCCTGAGGCAGTCCTGCAAGCTGAACCATCTCATTGAGAGGGATGGTCATGTTCAGGGTATCTGTCTCCGAGATAGTTGTGACTGGCCCATATTTCTCAGGCCCAACTTAGAGAAAAAGGCACAGGAAGGCTCAGAGAAGAGGTTCTGAGTTGATTTATTCTGTGTCAGAGTTCCTCACCAACATCTTCCACATCTTCACGTAGGAATCCAGCTTCCTCCTTTTTCCTAAAGTATCTTTTTCTGTTTGTTTTTTTCTTCTCTGTTTATTTTAAATGATTGACTCAGTACTTTGAGAGTAAAATGGACCTTAGAGTTTATCTAGTTTGCTTTCCTATCTTGATAGATAATGACTCCACTCAAAAAAGATACAGGGACATGGAAAATAATAATAGAAATAGCATGGGATTTGAAGTCAGAAGGACAGCTGTTCACTTATGGCTCCACTTAATGCCTCTGAAATTTATTATCTCATCTATAAAATGGCAGCAATGATATTGGTCCTATGAACTTACTGAGGATTAAACAATTGAGTAAGAGAACATATATAGAATGCCTATCATAGTGATATGCCACATATGATATCTGGTATACAGATAGGTGCTTGATAACCATTCATCTTCTTTCTCTTCTCTCAATAGCTTTTCCAATGTTGTATTTGAATCCTTCCTTATTCTCTACCCAATACTATTCTCTTAAGTGACTCTCACAAGAAACTCTTTGCCTATCCTCTTCCTTTCTACCTATTTCTGTGTCTCTCCCTGTTTCCCTTCCTAGTGAATCCACAATCCTACTTAGAGCTCCCTGCAGGCTCTCCCTTTCATTCATGTACAAGAACTGGCTTTCTTAA
Source organism: Proteles cristata cristata (assembly GCA_017311185.1). Taxonomy (NCBI): domain Eukaryota; kingdom Metazoa; phylum Chordata; class Mammalia; order Carnivora; family Hyaenidae; genus Proteles; species Proteles cristata. The sequence goes on along the minus strand of JAESUZ010002751.1, from coordinate 2,296,065 downwards.
AGGCAAATTCTGGAAACGTTTCTTGATTCACATAGTCTTCAGGCTCTTTCCCCCTTTGAGTTCCCATCCAACTTTCTGGACTCATACTTTGCCTGGTATCATTGGTTCTACTTGTGTACATGCATCTTACTTCCTGAGCTAGAGTGGAACATCCTTTTTTCTTCTAAATAGACATACCACATATTCATTTCATATGTACAACATAGTGATTCAATATTTGTATACATTGCAAAATGGTCACCACAATAATGTAGTTAACATCTGTCACAATACATAGTTACACAAGTTTTTTCTTGTGATGAGAACTTTTAAGATTTACTCTCTTAGCAGCTTTCAAACATGCAATACAGTATTAACTATAGCCACCATACTGTACATTACATCCCCATGACTTATTTATTATTTTATTATATATATCTTTGCTTATATAAATATATAGATATAGATATCTTGACTTATATAAGCAAGATATATAGATATAGATACATCTATCTACCTATCTATCTCAGCTCATACAGTAATTGTCTTTCTCAATCTGGTTTATTTCAATTAGTATCATACCTTCTAGGTCCATCCATGCTGTCACAAATGGTGAGATTTTATTCTTTTTAATGGCCAAATAATATTTCCCTATGTGTGTAAATACTATGTTTTCTTTATTTATCCATCAGTAGACACTTAGGTGATTTCCATATCTTGGCTACTATGAATAATGTTGCAATGAACATGAGGGTGTAGATATCTTTTCAAGGTTCTGTTTCTTTTTTTCTTCAGATAAATACTCAGAAGTGGAATTGCTGAGTCATATAGTAATTTTATATTTAATTTTTTGAGGAATCTCTATACTGTTTTCCCAGTGGATGAATCAATTTACATTCCCACCAACAGTGCACAGTTTTCTTTTCTCTTCACATCCTCATCAACAGTTGTTATTTCTGTCTTTTGATAAAAGCCGTTTTAATAGGTGTAGTTTTGATTTGCATTTCCTTGATGATTAGTGATGTTGAGCATCTTTTCATATAGCTGTTGGCTATTTGTATGTTTTCTTTGGGAAAAAAATTTCTTTTCAGATGCTCTGCCCATTTTTTTAAAAGATTTTATTAATCTTTGAGAAACAGAGAAAGACAGAGTGCTAGCGAGGGAGGGACAGAGAGGAAGACACAGAATCTGAAGCAGACTCCAGTCTCTAAGCACAAAGTCCAACACAGGGCTCGAAGCCATGAACTGTGAGATCACAACCTGGGTCGAATTTGAACAGTTAACCAACTGAGCCACCCAGGTGTCCTTGTTCTGTCCTTTTTTAAATTGGATTGCTGGGGCGCCTGGGTGGCTCAGTTGGTTAAGCATCCGACTTCAGCTCAGGTCGTCATCTCATGGTTTGTGGGTTCGAACCCTACATCGGGCTCTGTGCTGACGGCTCAGAGCTTATTTCAGATTCTGTGTCTCCCTCTCTCTCTGCCCCTTCCCCACTCATTCTCTGTTGCTCATAACTGAATAAATGCTAAAAAAAAAATTTAAAATAAATAAATAAATAAATAATAAATAAATAAATTGGATTGCTTGGGTTTTTTTTTTGCTATTGAGTTGTATGCCTTCTTTACATATTTTGGATATTAACCCCTTATCATGATTTGCAAATATTTTCTTCTATTCCGTAGGTTGTGTTGGTGGTTTCCTGTGCAGAAACTTGCTAAATTGCTATCGTCCCACTTATTTTTGTGCTTGTTGCCTTTGCTTTGGTGTCAAATCCAAAAATCATTACCAATACCAATGTCAAGAAGCTTACTGCTTTTTTTTTTCTTCCAGGAGTTTTATATTTTCAAGATTTATATTTAATTCTTTGATTCATTTTGAGTTAATTTTTTACATTTTTATTCATTTCTTTTAAATTCCGGTATAGTTAACATACACTGTTATATTAGGTTGAGATGTACAATATAGTGATTCAACACATCCATACAACACTCAGTGCTCATCGCAAGTGTATTCTTGTTCCCTATCATCTATTTAACCCATCTACCCCATCCATCTACCTTCTGGTAACCACTAGTTTGTTCTCTATAGTTAAGAGTCTTATTTGTTTGTTTGCTTGCTTGATGTTAACTTTTGTGTATGATGTAAGATAGTGATACAGTTTAATTCTTTTGTAGGTGGCTGTCCAGTTTTCCCAATACCATTTATTGAAGATTGTCCTTTCCTCATTGTATACTCTTAGCTCTTTTTTGTTAAATTAATTGCCTATATATGGATGGGTTTATTTCTGGGCTCTCTATTCTGTTCCACTGATTTATGTATCTGTTTTTATGCCAATATCATACTGTTTTTATTACGGTGGCTTTGTAATATAGTTCGAAATTGGGGAGTGTGATACCTCTGGCTTTGTTCTCTTTTCTCAAGGTTGCTTTGGCTCTTGAGGGTCTTTTATGGTTCCAGAATTGTTCATTCTATTTCTATGAAAAAAAATCGAAGATTCCTAAAGGCTGGAACCACTCTTTATATTACTTAGTTATTATTCCCTACCAGGTCTCAAAATATTTATATTCATTGGTAGATTAATAGATTCCTATCACCAAAAGTGTAGTGGGGGAAAATACACTTTTCCTGCAGCTTTTTAACAAGAGGGGACAAATGAACATGAGTTGAATATTTGCTTGCAATTTTATAGCTAGTAGAATGGTTCTGTGTAATGGCACACTAAGTAAATAGTGCCACCCTTACCTTGGGGTAGCCTGCAAACTCGTGCTGCCACACACGGTTATGGAGACACCATTGCCTCTGCACACTAGCTTTTCTATGTTTGCATCAGAGAGGTGCACAAGCTTATATCTGTGGTGGTGAACCCCTGCTTTCCCTGTTAAAACACAAAACCATTTCATGTCTACCTGTGGGCCAAGTCAAAGATGCATCCATCAGTGATGCAAAGGCCCTATTATGTCATCCAGGCTATCCTGTGGAAGGGCTGTGGGTGTCCTACTGTGCATTTCCCAGCCCTTCATCCCTTTCATGTGAAGCCCTTCAGACTGAATTTACAAATGGGCTTTAAACTAGATTGCCTCAAGATGAATTTCTGTGCTCAGTCAGATGTTAGCAATGTATTATTTGGGTTGTGTAAAATGGGAGTTTAGTGAGGTTAATTTTTCCCTCCTCCCCACCTTAGGCTAATTATTGGAGAAAGTGTTTGCAGACCTGGAACTTCTCATAATTCATCCTGCCTTCTGTTTCTTTAGAGTCTGGACTCATAAATCCCTGTTTGTGATGACATAATCAGTTACTAGAGGAATGTGGTGGTACTGCCAGCTGAGAATTAGAGCTCCAAACTCCAAGCAAACTGAAAAAGACTCATTCAACGAGATACCCCTGTCCTTTTCTTCCTTTACTTGTCAGAGATGACATGTCCAAACATTCTCATTAGCAAGAGTAACCGTAACACATCAAGCTAAGAGAAACTGATGCTTATTTCAGACACAAACTCCCAAATATTCATGAAGGAAACAAAAAAAGGAACATAGCCCAAGAGGAACCAGTCACTTCAGAATTTATTGTCTATTAGAAAGTACAGCATTAAAAATAGCAAATCAACATTTTTCGCTGTGGGGATTACTTAGCTTTGAAATATAATGTAATCTTCCATTTTTAATTTCTGCTTCTTTCCTCTCGTTATAGTGTCTGTGAATTTGCATTTTTCTGACATATGTATCTATTATGCATTCACAAAAATTATATAAAGAAAGTGAGAATGGTGGCACATTAGAACTCTAAGAACATTTAAAAGATTTAGTCCAATCCCTAATTTTAGAGATGAAGATACTGAGGTCCAAAAACATGTCTGAGATCTGTTTACTGAAAGCAGGGTTAGTGTCACAGAAATGGGTGGGACCCAAGGCTCCTATCCCCAGCCCAGCACCCCTGGTGTCATATTGCCAGTGTACAAATTAGCAAGATGTCAGACAGACATTCATCTTGGCACATTCCCATTAATGGTTATGAGAATTCTATTATTAGAAAAAATCTAATGTAAGTATTCTCATTTAAACTCAGGAAATGGAAACGAAATTGAGAAGTGTTTAAGTTCACTAAATAGAACACTGAAATGGTGTTACTGTCACTGTCCTCATCTTTAAAATGAGTAAGTTAACTAGATGATCCTTGAGTCTTCTTCTCAAACTGAAATACTCAAAAATTCTAAATCTTGCTGAATATTCTCTGTGAGATTTACCATTTCCCTTTCCTGAAATATTGTCCTTTAACAATCCTGAATCTTTGGTTTCTCCAAACACAAAATAGAGCTAGTTGTATTTACCACGGCAGCAGAGACAGTAAATAAGATGATGTACATAAAGCACATTGAATTTCTTGAATGAGAAACAACATGAGACTGAGCAGTAAACCACTTACAGCAGCTCAAAAAACAAATCAAATCAAAACAAAACAAACAAACAAAAAAACCCAAACAGTAACTGTAGAATATACTCATCTCTAAATTTAGTGTTTGTGGATTATTATTTGCTTGGCATATTATTTCTTCCAAATGTTTAATCTCAGGTTGATTCTCCTGCCACTCAGAATGCATCAGGATTGGTCAGAATGAACTCAAGGAAACACTGGCCCCTTTTAATATTTAATAAAACCTTCTATTATTAGTAAGGTAATTTGCTGTTGCTTTCAAAATGTAAATTCCAATATACTCCAGAAGTATGGTTTAAAGGCATTTTGCTTGCTGTTTGGGATTATTTTATAACAGTTTTCTCCATTAGCAGAGGTAAGTGATGGCAATTATAATACATTTTATAAAATTCAGAAAATGCTTTTCATGTATTTTATTTTTTATCATTTCACTTGAAAGTATATTCCTAAAGATACTTAAAATTGGTTCACATTCCTTTTTTTTTTAAGTTTATTTATTTATTTGTAAAGAGAGAAAGAAAGTGCAAGCAGGGGAAGGGCAGAGAGAGGGAGAAGAGAACCCCAAGCAGGCTCTATGCCATCAGCTCAGAACCCCACATGGGGCTTGATCCCATGAACTATGAAATCATGACCTCAGCCAAAACCAAGAGTGGGATGCTCAACCACTGAGCCAACAGGTTCACCCCTGGTTCACATTCATAATGAACTTGTTATGGATTGATCTTGGTATCTATTATATAGACAGGTTAGTTGCCATCTGGGATGTGGTTTGATCAGAATGATCTAAATCTGACCCAATGTATCCCCATAGTCAGCTAATTATTTGTTTAAAATTTAGAAATCTTTATACACAATATATATAGCTAATGGTAAAGAGTAAAAGCCTTGTTTCAGGAAGGAACTCTCACTGTTAGTCCGTTGGGGTGGTTTTGACTGGTATAGGGAACTATTTTTAAGAAACAGAAGGGAAAGCGTGTGTATGAATTTTTGTCTGTGCAGGCAAACCCAGCCTGAAGATAATAGTATCTCCATATTTCTTCTCTTGCTTATTAATCCCTATTCCCCTTAAGAGAGTTACCATGATATTGTGTAAACCGTGGAAGTTTTTAAAAAGGCTTAATGAATAAATTAAAATGTTATTGAAGTATTATGTTCAATTCTGCATTTGAATCCTTAAAGGGGATATAAATAAATTAACACTTTTTTGAAGTGGGGCAACCAGACTTGAAAGAAACCATGTTGTCTATGGAAAGAAATGGAGATGTTGTACCTGGAGATGACGGGCTTAGTGGGGATATGTTAGATTATCTTCAAATATCTGAAGCATTATCATGTGGAAGAATGACTTGAATTGTTATCATTGGCTTCTAGCAAATATAGAAGCACAGGTTTTAGATTATAAGAAAATGGTTTCCTAAGAACCAAAAAGGTAGGAATATTTGTTAGAACATGAACCCCCAGTTGTAAAGGCATTTGGGTCCAATATGAGTGAACATAGCTTAGATTAGATGACCCTCAAGGGTACTCCCAGCTCAGAGATGCTATTATTTGAACAGAGTAACTTTGGCTAGATTACTGTATAGGTCTCTGTTTTTTTCATTTATGTAATGAAAGATTTAGACTAATTCAACTATTGTTGGCTGTTTTTCTCAGAATGGTAACCACCACCTTCTATCCCCCGCCCACCTCATGAAGTCTTATGTAGAACCTCAATGCAAAAAAACAAACTAAACCAAAACAAACAAACAAACAAACAAAAAACAAAAGGGAAGCTCCCGTCTCTGGAAAAGGGATTGAAGGTCTGGAGCTCTATACTCTTGGCTTTCCTACCTCCAGCCAACCTCCATTTCCCTTTGGACAGCCTTTGAATATCGCTGAGGAATCTGAGAACCACACGTTGAAACCACAAGATTAAATGCTTTTTAATATTCTTAACAGAGCTACAATTCTGTGTTTGTCATATAAATCAACAACTACTCTTTAACCAGATTAGTAAATATGAAAAACATTTTTTTTACCTGTTTCAGGCTTGAGACTTATAGAAAAAAATTATGTACAGAATAGTAAGACTGAACTTCAGAACCAGTTCCCTTGATGTTTGATTTACCCAAGAGATCCTAGCTTTGGGGGCAACTTTTCCCAAACCCAAAGCTATCTTGATTAGATCCTAAAGCTACCTTTTATAATCCTGGCAAACATTCTTATTAGTCCCTTTCTCCCTCTCTTTTCTTTTTTCTGTCTCTGGATCGCTTTTTTTTTTTTGCCTAAAGTGGAAGTATATTTGTCGAGCAAACACTTCCAGCACACTTACTCTTTATAGAGTTTTAGCAGAAAACAAGGAAACAGAATAAATCATACCTTTCCAGAACTTACAGTTTATTCAGAGAGTTACAACCACACATTACAGGTTCTTCTAAGATGATTTTCAGGGACCCTTTCTGTTGCTGCCTCTCATCTTTTCTGCCTACTTACTCCCCTTGATTTCTCTCCTTTGCTAGTTCCTGGAGCCCTCTTGTTGCTGTCTGTCCAGCCAAAGCACCCTTCTATATCCACTTCATGGGCACTGCTTCAAATGCTTCCTGTTTCCAGACTACTTGTCTTGTTTTTCTCCATATCCCTGATAAGGACTTCCACACAATAGGATCTGACCTTGAATGTTCAGGAGAAATGGTCTAAAAGGTGAATATATTTAATAAGCTTAATTCTCTCCTTTCCTGCTTCTCATTTGGGAGAATTTATGCTTTTAATAATCTTAATAAATAAAAACTAACTCGTCAGAGACAATCTTCAGTGGATAGGATGTCCAAGAAAGATATTTTCCAGCCACTTTCTATTCTCAAGCTTTGCTGACCTATGCTTAAATTGTAGAATCAGATAGCAGCATGAACTGGTTGAACAATTATGTAGAGAAACATATCTGTACGAGGTGCCTGGGTGGCACATTCAATTAAGTGTCCAACTTCTGCTTAGGCCATGATCTCACAGCTCATATGTTCGAGCCCCACATCAGGCTCTGTGCTGAAAGGTCAGAACCTGGAGCCCACTTCATATTTTGTGTCTTCTTCTCTCTGCCCCTCCCCTGCTCGCACTCTGTGTCTCTCTCTCCTTCAAAAATAAACATTTAAAAATGAATGAATGAATGAATGAATGAATGAAGTGAGAAACATATCTGTAAGCAACAAATAATATGTAGTAAAAACTGTTTCCTCATACTTGAGAGCAAGCAAAACAGAAAAATCAAGGACAGGAGTTTGTTGGGAAAGACTCCCTTGCATACATATGTCTTCATTTGAATTCTGAAGAAGGTAATAGACATATGTAAACTGATCCTATCTTTTTTTCTCTCTTCTTGGAAGTTCTGTAAGAAGGATGAGAGTACAGATATAGATTAGGATAGTCTGTCTAAGGATAATACCAAAGGTAAGTGTCCTTGGGGTTTTAAAATACTTGCTGGAAGCTATTTACTGACTGGTTACTAGGAGACAGCATGACTCATTGCTTACTTCTCCTCTGTGGCCAGCTTTCAGTCATTTATCACCTAGTACATTGGATCAAGACTGATAGAATCTTTAGAAAAAATTATGGAGTGCTCTATTCTAGTAAGGAGGCATTAAACTGTGGAAATAAAATGATCCCTGAAGATGAGGTCGACTAAGAAGGCATCCCCACACGTGTCCTGTATGCACTAATAGCCTAGGGATTTACTGTGGTGGAGAGGTATACGCATGATAAGATATGAACAATATATTTAAAAACAACCACACGTGGCAATATTGAAACCAATGTGGATAGTAAATGTCATGTCTTCCCTAGAGGTTTTCCCCCCACTTTCTGGATAAATATATTTACATTATATGTAATAGAAACATTATATGTTTCTAATTTCCATGAAACAAGACCCTTAAATATTCCTTTAATAATCTTTCTAAAGATTTTAATAACTAGAATAAATTAGCACGAATTTCAAACTCTCAAGTCTTCTCTTATAATTCATAAATTAAAAGGTACCTTATAAAATATGCTAAAAAGTGGTGTGGGTTTAAGTGACAGGAGAAAGTTGGTCAAGGCACCTATACACCATGTACTGCCTCATGGACATCAAATGTAATGTACAATCTGTTGGGAATTTTTTAATATTTTATTTATTTTTGAGAGAGTGCAAGTGGGTGAGGGGCAGAGAGAGAAAGGGACAGAGGATCTGAAGCAGACTCTCCACTGACAGGCTGACAGCAGTGAGCCTTGTGTGGGGTTCGAACTCATGAACTGCGAGATTATGACCTGAGCCAAAGTGGGACGCTCAACCGACTGAGCCACGCAGGTGCCCCTCTGTCAGGAATTTTAATAAAGGAACATTCAATATATTTCCATAACAACATCAGTATTGTCAAAGACAATGGTTAGGTAGTATATGCTTTACTTGATAGAAGAAACAGAGTAAATATGAAAAGAATGAAAGATTATGGAGGTATGGATGTATGCATGTGTGTATGAGCACAAATTTGAGCAGTGGGCATATGTCAGCCACTAACATGAGAAGCAAATGGATGTGTGGCTGGGGCACATTTTACAACATTTACTTAAGTTTTCACTCTGTATTCTTCCTCTATCTTCTTTACCTGTTCAAGTTAAGATCTGTACCTGCTGGGGATTTGCAGCAGAGGAAAAAGTAAAAGCTGTCAAAATTCCAAGACCATCGAGAAGAGTAGTGACCTAAGCAAGACGGCCTAGGGCATATCTCTCAGGGAGAAAAAGAGAGAGACAGGGAGGGAGGGGAGGAGGGAGATCGGTCTCCCTCAAGGCAACTCAGATTTCCCTAGTTCAGGAGAGCCAGGACCTGTTCCCCCTTCTTGGCAGCATCCTGATGCTGAGGGGCTCAGGGGAGGTGGGCATGGGATGCCGTAGAGAAACACTTCAAACTTCTTGGACCCAGGCCTGGCACAGAAGCCACAGAATTAGAGATTGTCAGGTGGCCTGGGAGAAACCAGACAGAGAAATTGAGGTCTACCCTATCTTGACATGTCCATCAGATCCCTAAACCCTGCCCAAGTCTGCTGAAGAGGATGATGAGGAAGTCTCAAGAGTGGCTGAGCTTTAATTTCCTCCAGCCCAGGTGGGAAAGGACATGGAGATGATATTAAGCTGATTTATGGATAGTAAACCACCTGAATTTATTATACACCTGCTGCAAAAGTATAAATCCTTTTATTCTGTGTACCCCAAAGAGCACATGTCCTGACACAGATTGCTAAATTTCTGGCTGCAGTTCCACCACCAACCAGCTGTGTGTGACCCTGCCCCATCTCTTAACCTCACTGACCCCAGTGTCTTCACCTATAAAACTGGGATTAACAATAGTACCAGTTCCACATCACTATTGTGAGGATGAAACAAGATCATCTGTATCTTTGGCACTGAACAAAACCTCAATAATTACCAACTATTACAATCATCATTATTATTATTTACTTCTCTGTAACTGTTGCAATTATTACCTAAATGTGAAGGAGAGAGCACTATCTAAAAATATGCTTCAATTGATAGCTGTAGTTACTCATGGATTTTCTTTCAACATACCTTAGAAAATAAACAAATAAACAAAAATGTTTCTTTTCCTTTGTTCTCCCCCCCTCCCCCCTCCATACACACACTGAAGATTACTTAAGTGCATGTTGCCTTCCCCTACCAAGGGAAGATTACTTAAGTGTATGTGAAACAAAACACCTTCAGGGGTAGTGTTCCTGGAAAAAGGGGTTTTTCTAAGATCCTAGATAGCTAATTGCACACTTCCTTGCCTCTGTCCACACACATTATGTCTACCCAGTAAAGTCTTGGTCACCAGGTGCTGAGTCCATTAGGTCTCCACAGACTGAACCGTAGTGCACTGAGGGACGTCTACAGTCGCCTAAGTTCCATTCAGGCAGTCCTTTAGACAAATCACTTGATTATTTCATTCATGACCATTTCCTACTTCCACAATCCAAGGATATTGGCGTGTTATATAAACAGTCCTCCTGGGATAAAAGTTCATAGACTCTTGCCCCACATTGAACTCTGAACTCCCACAGAATTAAAGTCGGCTAGGCCCCCAGAACCCTAATATATGCCATTTATAAGAAAGAATTCTCCTTCTTCCCATCCCTGTCAAGGGTTCCAAGACCCTGCGGAGCTCACTGAATTTTGGGGTGTCATTATTCTGACTAATTCCCACTTGATGGGAGAATACAGAGTGGCTGGACTTCCAACCCACATAGTTGGCATTCTTAGCTGGCAGTTGGGAGCCACTGCCTCTATTCAGGATTCAAGGTGTGAAGCTGGGGCAAGGCATCTCACAAGATCCAAAGGTTCTTTCTCTGTGAGAGGTTACGCCCTCTCCAGGAAGATGGCTGCACAGCCACGTGTCTCTATGGCAAAAGGCATAGAAGGGCTAAAGTAGATATAGGTTATTTAGGAGAAGAGGAAGGGAGAGAGTCTTCTTCAAGGAAGTGGTCCTGAAAGGGAAAGTAAATTTTGTGGGGATCAGGATGGTAACAAGGGTGAGGAAAGACCTTTTAATTGGGTTTTTAATTGGAGTATTTACGAGGTTTGAAGCTGTGTCTTAGATCCCCTCAAAAAACTATAGCAAGGGAGACAGCACCTATGTGGTAGTCAAGACGTTTTATTCTTTTGGATTCTTTGAAAACAGTATTATGTAGAAATAAATCCATAGTATAACCTTGAAGAAGAGTCAAGGAAAGGGCGAGGGCCGGTGAGACTGCAAGCCCTCAGCCTACTGGGACTTGGATTCATCTCCTGTAGCTGCTATAACAAATTACCACAAAAGGGAAGCTTAAAACAACATTTTCTCTCTCTCTCTCTCTCTCTCTCTCTCAGTTCTGGAAGCCCAAAGTCCAGATCAGTATCACTGGATGAAAATTGGGAGGCAGACAGGGCTAGAGTCACTCTTACGTCTCTAGAAGAAAGTGGGTCCGTCTTCTGCTTCAAGACATGCAGGCCTTCCTTGGTTTATGGCTGCATTACTGCAACCTCTGCCTTGGGGTCACATCACCTTCGTTTCTGTGTGTCTGTGTATAGAACCAAACCGCCCACCCCTGGCAATGTCCTCCCTCTTATAAGGAAACATGTGATTACATTTAGCAATCTCCCTCACTCCCGACAATCCAGGAAAACCAATCTCAAGATCCCTAACTTAATCACATCTTCAAAGATGTTTCTGTTTTTGCCATATAAGGCAACATTCACAGGTTACAGAGGTTTGGGCGTGGATATCCTTTGAAAGGCCATTTTTCAGCCTACTGCAGGGTTTAACTTTATGCAGACAATCTTGAATTTCCCAGTGTTTACTCAGTGGTGCTTTACTGACCCAAAAGCTTTCTGGCCCTATCCCAGTGCTTCTTTCCCATTCGAACTTCTGGCCTAACTCTAAAAACCAATGCAGACCCCCAACTGAACACCAGCCTTGGCAAAGTCCTCTAATCAAATAAATATTTCCAGTCTTACCAACTTCATTAAAAAATGTAAAGAAATTTATCAGAAGCTCTTTGGGGAACAATGGGGTCTGTGCTTTTGCATGAGAAAGCAGCAAAGCTATGTAAAGGGATAGCATTTGGAAATGCCTTTAGAAATCCAAATACACAAACTTATGATTGTTTGACATTGATTTCATACCCTCATCTACCAATTTCCACTATGGCTTTGTTCCTTGTTTTCTTTATTTTAATGTATTCCATCTTACAATTGCAATAAGGTACCCAAGCTGTGCATTTCAGGGTCATTATTGCACTTCTTAGGAAGTTAAAGCCCCCATCTTTGACCTTATGCTTTTTAATACCACCTAAGGTGTGCTGTAATTGCCCACAAATGCACAGTCTATCAGGTCTTATTGCTCAAACAAAACCCACTTCCACAGTAGGATGAGGAGAGAGGGGGGTAGATCTCCTGCTATTTGTATCAGTACTTGTCCTCAGGAAATGCTGAGTCTTGGCACTGAAAGAAAATGTAAAAATGATAAATTTGTCACCTAATATGGACCACTGCATTCACAAGGCTGCAACTCCTTACATTAATGGAGATTAGGATATAACTTTTTTAATTTGGAGCCTCATTACACAGTATAAATAAAAATAGAGCCCCAACTATATCATCTTTAATTGCTTCTAGACAGAATGCTGATTATCTACTGAGGTCTTGGCCATGTGTTTCTGGGGAGCCAGCAGAGTTCATACCCTGCATTGAAAGCAACGTCAGAAAAGATATGTGGGTATCTTTAAGAGAGAGCAGTGCTGGGTGTCTGTACTCCTCCTGACTAAGATCACAATTGAACACAATGTGTGCACAAAAATATGATGGCCTTGTCCAAGTGATGACCTCCTGTGTGTGAAAGCTGGAAAAAGGATAGGCATTCTCCCATCTAAACGTGAGGAGCTATCCATTCACTTTGACTTAGTGTTCTTGTTACCAAGAGTTTGAAAATAGCCACAGTTTTCACTCTTAGCCTGGCAGAGACCCAGAGAGAGATGCTGATACTCAAAGCTGTGATTGCTGAGTCTTTTAGCATCCCTTGGTACAACTGATTAAAGCAATTGATCAATACTAAACTTTGAGAGAAACTAGTGTGGGTATGTTACAGACGACATCCCATGAATAAATAACTCAGATAATGGCATTTGTCTTACTATGAAGCTCATCTATAATTTAGCAAGAATAATACCCATTAAAAGAACACCTAGGATGATTGCTGCCAAAATAAAGAGTTAATTGGTTTTTATCTTCTGGGAAGTCTCTCAAACAAGATAGGGAAGGAAGAGTGGCTACCTACTGTAATAATAAATGTAAAGTAGATCCTGAGCTGTACCCCTATCTGCTGGGAGACTTTCTTTCAATACCATTTCAAATAGCACCTTTTGGATCCAACTTATACAACTCAGTGGAAGCTTTCAGGAAGGTCTTTTTCCTCTTCCACATAGGGATCAAATCTATATCAAGAAAAATATCATTCACTGCTTTAAATAAATTAATTCATTGAGCACTAAGTATAAAGAGCATAAATACATTCCTCCTGAGACAAAAATGGTTTTTTTGTAATATAAATAAAGCATCCTATGCACAAGGCACTCCTCTTCATTCTGGCTGGCACAGGTTTCAGTTATAAATGGCTAATGGCATCCCATCCATGTGGCTCTATGACTTTGGGGTAGTTGAATGGATAAGAGAAATCAGGACCCAAGTCAGGGAGGGAAGAAGGATAAGACGACACTCCCACAGGCAGGCAGAAATGGTGTGATCGAGGCCAACACTGTCCACTGCAACAGGTGTTTCTGCTTTGCTACTGAAGAAACTAGAAACAAGGAAATCAAAAAGATTTGAGCAAGATTCATGTTGTGAGCCCAGTCAGCAAGCATGGTAGTTTCTAAATTTTAATGGGACAATGCTAGTCATAGGTCATGCATTTAAGGCTGGGAACCTAGGTTATTACAAGATTTACCAAAAAAAATGACATCCTTGTCAGAGTATTGACTGGCATCAGATTTTGTCTCACTAGTTGATCTGTCATTGGATTTCTCTGAGCACTCTAAAGTCACACGGCTAAAGTTGGACTGTGTGCAAATCACTGTTGCACATTATCATTTCCAAGGACTTATTTGGGGGAATAATATTTTTCAAGTAGTGTCCAGCCTTCTACTGAATGGGTAATTGCTATATAAAATAAACTTGAGTATGTTCCTAATGTCCTCTAGAGATGCTGTAAGTACCGTTTGCTAGTATTTATGGTCTGCAATCAAACAGGAGTCAAGGCCATAAATCATTACCCTGAATATAATATTTTTGTTTCATGAAAGTCTGAGCTTTCAACCCCAAAGCAACAAATCAGTCCACTCCTTATTGAGCCTGTCACAGTCCCATCCTTGAGTACGATCACATTTATTACCATTGTCAACTGCCTTGTGTGAAAGAACAGGAAGGAGGGTAGGAGGATATAAATATAAATTGAAAAGCAGTGTTTTGGGGGGGTTGGCCTGGCTGAGGGGAGAGGTAACATAACATGGAGACTTTCACCTCAGGGTCATATATTTGATGGCCCATGTACTGATGTGGTGATCAAGTTTCCATGTCACCTAGAATCTGGCTGTTAACTGTCACCATAGCTGAGAGAGGCTCCACACAGGGCAAAGTGCTCAGAGAAGCTGAATGCTGAACTTTCAGCCTTTTGACTGACCCCTAAAGCACTTTGGGCTTGTCTGTGGACAAGTCTGCTTCTCAAGGAACTGCTTTATATTATTTGCTGAGGGAAGTTGGAAATACTAAAGATGGGTAGATATTAGCTTACTTATGGAGGAAGGTTTTCACCTCTAGGGCTTTATCTTTGACAGATTTGATGAAACCCTAAAAATGCTTCCTGTAAACTCAGAAACCGTGGTTTTCATTCTCATAGGGAAAGCACCAGGCAGGCACAGGCCTTCAGGGAGTAGGAAGAGACACATTTCCAAAGGCAAAAGGTAGGTCTGAAACTATCACAACTACCTGGATGATGGTTAACAATGTTTACAAACCCTCACAGAGACACAGAAGAAAACCAATCAAAACAGAGAGTTTTTCTTTGACATTTAAATAAAAGCAGTATCACTTAGGGTGTCTTCTTCATACTTGGGATATTTAAAGGACCAGGAAAGAGCCAAGGCCTCTGCTGATATTTCAGATGTAGGTGAAATATCTTTTATTTTTATCTCCTCATTTAAAAACAAACTCTGATATGAGCATAAGATTTTGCTCGGTAAATTATCACACAAGTAGACATTATACACTGGCTTAGAAAATAATGGAATGCAAAAGATACACATAACATGCCGTTAATGAATTGCATGCAGACAGATACTTCCAGAATCCTATATCTTACCCACATTTTGTCCTTCTTTACTCAACCTAAGTAGTCCCTAATATAATATGACTAAGGGATTAATTTTCTTTTATTCTTATTGTTATTAGTTTGAAAGTCTCTAGTGAACCAGAAAACAGTCTGCACCAAAAACTTGAACTGAATAGTTTTGCTTGCAAATTGTCATTTGTGCTTTATTTTTACTTTGATGTGGTCCTAATAATTATACTTAAAGCACTTTGCCCAGAGCCAATCTACTTTCAGCTATGTAAAAATGCAAACACTATTTATGCACCTATAAAACAAAAAGCCAACCTCTTACTCATTGTAAATTGACAAGAGCATGTTGTTGTTGTTTCCTCAAGAGAACAAGTAGAGACAGAGTATTGGTGTTTAACAAAAATGAGATTGGGGAAACACAATAAATGAACATAAGAGAAGGGAAAGAAATATAAGATAAAAACAGAGGGGAAGGCAAATCATAAGACTCCTAAACACAAGGAACAAGCTGATGGTTGCTGCAGGGGAGATGGGTTAAACGGGTGGTGGGAATTAAGGAGTGCACTTGAGGTGGGCACTGGGTATCATATGTAAGTGATGAATCACTGGGTTCTATTCCTGAAGCCAAGACTACACTGTATGGTAACTGACTTGAATTTAAATGGAAAAAAAAAAAGTTTTGCTTAAAATAAAACAGCTCTCAATTACACTTCAGTACATGTATTCAAGAGAGAGAGAGAGGGGGGGGGGGGGTTGGGAAAGGGTACGCTAAATCACCACTGGATTTGTGTAATTTTGGCAACTGGGCATTTATCTCCTCTGTACCTCAGCTGATCCATGGGGAAGTGAGGGCATACGGGTTGGAGATTAGAGTAGAAGGATATGGCAGCACATGGTGATTGCTCTTGTTGCCTCAACTTCAGACAGGACTTCATTAGGGAGCCGTGGTTTACTTGGGGCTGAACTACAGTGAATTGTGGAGAATTTGATGATTCAGAAAGAACAGAGAGGATGACACAATGATTGGGATGAACTCCATGAGAAGACCAGAGGAAGTAGGAGACTCTGGGTGACAGAAAATGGACAGTGAAGGGTAAGTAAGGCAAGACTTGATAGTAAGTAGCATTCATACACAGTATAATGTCATTTATGGAAATTCAGAACACACACATGTTCATTCATAAAGTTACCTTCAGAAATTGTGAGGGGTGAGGGGTGCCTGGATGGCTCAGTTGGTTAAGGGTCTGACTCTTGGTTTTGGTTCAGGTCATGATCTCACGGTTCATGAGTTCAATCCCCACATCGGGGTCTGCACTATCAGTGTAGAGCCCGTTTGGGATTTCTCTCTTTTCCTCTCTATCTGGCCCTCCCCAACTTGTACTCTCCCTCTCTTTCTCAATCTCTCTCTCTCTCAAAATAAGTAAAGAAACTTAAAAAAAAAAAAAAAAAAAAGAAATTGTCAGGTGATATGCAGTACCTGGTTAGAGTTGAACAAACGAGGGCTTTGAGAGATTTAAGTAACTTCCCATGTTCACCATGCTATGTCAATGGCACAGCTAAGATATGGATACAGATTCTATCTGACCCCAAAAGCCATGCCTTATGTAGGAAAACTCATTAGGTAGCAAGGATTGAATGAGGTAAAATATAAAAAGCACTTGCTATGGGGTCAGGCACATAGTTAGTGCTCAGTAAGTGGCAGTTATTGTGATTATGTTTTAGAACGACACCATTTATTACCTCATTTAGTGCGAGCCATTGTTTTTGTTAGATTTCTGTCCACTTCACCACCCTTAAATGAAACCAGTAGTTACAAAAGCCAACAGATTAGAAACAGGAACAGAATGGCCAAAGACATTTATTGCAGAGTGTTGGGGAGACAGCTTGCTGTAAGATTTTTCAAGCTAATGCATTCTGTTTAGCTAAGCTGTTGTCACCTTTCCTCCCAGCCCCCACCCCATTTCCATTACTTCTTTGAGTCATTGTGCCAAATACAATAGTTTTCTGAGTATTTTGACAACTTATTATGAATATCACTGTATTATAAGACAATTTGCACTTTTTATTTGTATAGGTAACTTTTAAATATATATTTGACATTTCCTGGGATATTCCTCAGGAAACATGTGGATCAGAGTACTCTAATTGAAAATTACAAAAACAAACAAGCACAAACCCTATGTGAACAAAATATAAGACCTTCATAGGGTCAGGGTTCCTGTATCTTCTCCGACTTCTGTCACTAGAAGCATGTTAACACTGGATGAGATTTCAGTGATTCAGCAGAAAAAAATCAGGCAGAAAGAGTTACTGTTCTCAACTTTAAGATTATTTAGTAAGTTACTTAGAAGACAGTTTCTTCATTAACCAAGATCCAGACAACTAAGACTCTTCCAGATTCAAATTGCAATACCCAGTAAGCCTGAGTGCCAAAGAAAAGACGCTGAAAGATCATAAGACAGTCTGTTATTCTAAGACTGCCAGCAATAAAGAAATGGAGCCAAAGAAGTCTAGAGGAGCTTGTCAGTGGAAGGCTAAATGTGCTCCCCTCGAATTCAACACTTCTCCAACTCCATTTTAAGTCCACTTCAGTGAATTTCATTCCTTTGAGAACTGCCAATACCTAAAAATATACCAGCAACAAATACGAAGAATTTCAAAGAGAATAACACAACACTCAACTATTTTATTTATTTTATTTTTTTTAATGTTTTATTTATCTCTCGGAGAGAGAGAGAGAGAGACAGCGTGAGCAGGGGAGGGTCAGAGAGAGAGGGAGTCACAGACTGAAACAGGCTCCAGGCTCTGAGCTGGCAGTCAGCACAGAGCCCGACGCGGGGCTCGAATCCACGAACCGCGAGATCATGACCTAAGTGAAAGTCGGACGCTTAACCGACTAAGCCACCCAGACGCCCCAACACTCAACTATTTTAAATACTCTCCTCTTTCATGTCACGTCTTCCCCATAGCTAATCCCCACTTCTATATCTACGCAGTGGCGAGGTGACAACACAATAGGTCAATTTGTTCAATCAATTTAGTCAAGCAACTTGTAAGTTCAGTGGGAACTGACACATTGATTGAATTCACCTGTAAATTAAGTCAAACTGTTCAAACACATATATGCCTTCTGTTGAGACTCTGAGTCTAAATAGACTAATGTCAAGGCTGGATTCCAATTTTAGTTTGTGTCTAAATGAAGGTTGGTGCTCTTTGAAAATTAAGTGATAATAATTATTGAGATTGCTGTAATTATGATTTGCACAGCTTAAAAGTTATGAGAGTATCATTTTATTTGCTAAATAGTGTTGTTTTATTCTGCATGTTTACATTTACCAGGCAAATAGAGAGAGCTTTGAGGGTACCTGCTATCTCTTGGGACCCCCATGGAAAATGAGGTGCTGTGTCCCATAAGACATTCTTGGCAAATGTGATATGTAAACCAAAAAAAAAAAAAAAAAAACCCATATGGTGCACAACATCTCTCAAATGAAAAATAAGGCTTCCCAAGGAAGGAGCCTTGGGGGATTCTGAACTCAAATTGCAAGGAACAAATGTGCTATTTTAATTTTGGCCTTAAAACTTCCTTTCCTGGAATGGTCTCAATATCACAATCTCTACTCAACAGCACACACTAAACCAGAGACTCTCCTTGTTTTCTGGTTTGCTTTTCCTCAGAAAAAATTATCAGAGCTCTGGATGAGATTTGCAACCCCTCCTACACCAACCTGAGAAGCCCAAGAAAATTCTATAATTTAATTCCCAAAAAGGCCACAAATGGATGGAATTCTCCATGAGAAAAGACCGTTTCTCCTCTTGCCTTCCTTCTCCTCCTCCATTTTAATTTCAGATGTCTTTAATTTCAGAGGTGCTTCCCTGGGCTCCCCACAAGGCCCCCTTCCCAGCCCTGCTTTCTCTCTAATGAGACAACTGTGTCCAGAAGGGGGCCTTGGTCCAGCAGCTCCAAGTGGACCCTTGGAGTCTTCTACACTTGGAAAAACTGCGTCTCCTTCCTGAGCTTGGTGTGGCTAAGGCCATGAGGGCAGTATATTCTAAGTCTACATCCAGCTATGCAATTTGTCAGTCTTCATTATTGCAAGCTGTGTGGCGGCACCACCAGAGTGAAGGGTCAGTGTGGCTTCCAATTAGAACTCCCTGTTGAAGATGGATTTATGTTTGGTCTATTTCAAAACACATTGGGCTGCAACTTATCATTTAAGTTGTCAAGCTGGAAGCACTTTCCTTTTTTAGTGCAAATGGTTTAAAAGCCATTAATTCATTTTCTTTAAGATGTAAAGACATAAACAAATGAGTGTCTTTAGTTTTATTATTCATTTTTTAAAAAGAAGAAAAAGATCTTGGTCCAGATGTTTGCTGGATCCACCAAAACATTAATAGTGTGAATCATATTTGCCCGGTTTTTGTCCTATATATTGAGCATTTCTGCTTTTTTTATTTTTTTTATTTTTTTATTTATTTTTTTAATTTTTTTATTTATTTCTAGGAGAGAGAGAGAGACAGCGTGAACAGGGGAGGGTCAGAGAGAGAGGGAGTCACAGACTGAAACAGGCTCCAGGCTCTGAGCTGGCAGTCAGCACAGAGCCCGACGCGGGGCTCCAACCCACGAACCGCGAGATCATGACCTAAGTGAAAGTCGGACGCTTAACCGACTAAGCCACCCAGGCGTCCCTGAGCATTTCTGCTTTTAATGTGTTTATTGTGGAATGTTATGGTGAAAGAAAAGAACAGACTCTAGATGATCCTCCAACTCATATGCTGAGAATTTCTAACAGAACCCAAATCTTTTGGGTGAGTTCTTTTTCTCAAAGAGAAATGTGATTTCCTGCTTTTAAGGATAAGAAGCATGTATTTTTAATAATCTTGGACATGAAGTCAAATTCTTGTTGTGATATTTAATGATGTCAGCACAAATGAATCAATTACTTTCAGGAATAAAATTTCTATTACATACCTGTGGTTTAAAGAAAGAGAAGAAATGGAAAGGGGCAAAATGTTTTAGGGGAGTATCCTCGAAAAACATATCAGCTCCGGGGGTAATAAATGAGAGCTGTAGAGGGGAAGGAGACAGCAGCAAGACGAGAGCATGTCTCTTGCCAAGAAAGACCAAAACATTTCAAATACACCATGTCTAAGAGCTCATTTATCTTTGGTAAGATCTATCCTGTGGCCGTCCTCTAATCTTGTTTTGTTGCTTTTTGAGAGAGGGTCCTAGCTGAGGTCTTGTTTCGTGAGCAATAGTTTCTTATCTCTTTTTGATAGCCTTAAGCTGACTGTTCTCTGGGAACCCATTCATTCCCCTCTCCCACCCCCACTTCCACCCATAACTTGGGCAAAATCAATTAAGCTCACTTACTCCATCTATTTAGCTATATCCATTAACTGTGAAACGTAGCGGCGTCCTGACATTCACAATCCCCTTCGGACAACCCTGGGACAGACACAGGAGGACACAGCTAATGTAACTGTCGACGTCATCATCTGGCACCACTTTGCAGCCTAGGGAACCCTCAGTAGGTCAAGGAGCCCTGAAACACAAGCTAGAGTTGGGCATGTGGAGAACCTGTTCCCTCATCTTACCTCAACACTTTTGACACCACCCAGGCAGATTCTGATAGAATAAAGAACCCCAGATTTTACCCTCTAACTACCTTGGTGTGAGGGGGAGTATAAAAAAGATCTCCTTTATATTAGGAAATGTAGGAGATCTTCCCCAAATCTCAGAGAAACAAACTTAAATGTCATAATGACAATTTAGAAGTTTTCTCGTATAAATCTGATTTAGTCCTGGAAATGCCACAAGTTTTGCAGAGTCCTTTCAAAATTAAGTAAGTAATAATGAAATGATAATAATAGCTATTTTTTATTGAACCATACTTACCACTCACTACATACAGGATGCTAAGCACTCAGACTTCATCTCACCTAATCCTCACAGCAGGGACTATTTCATAATTATTTTTTAAATGAAGTAACTAAGATTTAGAGAGGTTAAGTAATTTGCCCATGGATATAAAATAGTGAAGCTGGGATTTGCATGCTGGAACCTAATTCGTGAATCTTCAGGTTTAATCACTCTACCCTAAGTGTAGCACATAGGATGCCTGATTATTTAAACTGTACCCATTGATTTACAATTCAGCCATCCCAGAGGCAAGCTCTGGTTGGATTTTTCTCTCCCCAAAGCATGGGATCCACTCTCACTCAAACAAAAACAACTTACTTTCAATTCTTAAAGGAAGGGAGAACAATATGCATGGGCAACTGGTATATAGGCTTATAAGATCGAGTATTCATTTATAAAGGAGAAAAATCCATTAAAAGTGGCACTTGGGATCAATTTTGTGTCACTGTTAACCCGAATGTATGAATTCATGGCCAGAGAAGTATTACTGGTTAACAACTCCATGTGTGCCAAGGGTGAATGCTGAAGCCTTTTGGTAACTGGGCAATTGGGCGACTCAGAGACAGCATTATCTCTAAGATGAGGTTTAGGATTAGGTAGATCCAGTTTTTTCTTTTCTTTAGAATCCTACTTCACCATGTGTATAAACATTAACAAGAAAAGGCTGTTAGTAAATATTGGCTAAAATTAGGTTTGCCACTGATAAAATGCTGTGGACTTTCACCTGGGCTCTATTTGTGCCTGGTGAGTCCTAGGACAGGAAAAGATAACATGGATGGAACTTGAGGCTGTTATGCTGAGCAAAATAAGTCAGGCAGAGAAGGACAGATACCATATGTTTGCATGTATAGGTGGATTAGAAGGAACTTAATGGAGGACAATGGGGAAGGAGAAGGGAAAAAATAGTGGGGGAGAGGGAGGGAGGCAAACCATGAAAGACTCTTGAATGCTGAGAACAAACTTAGGGCTGATGAGAGTCGGGGAGAGGGGAAGGGAGGTGATGGGCATGGAGGAGGGCACTTGTTGAGATGAGCACTGGGTGTTATATGGAAACCAACTTGACGATAAACTGTTTAAGAAAAAAAAGATATGGGAGATTCTGGTGGAGTATTGTTTTTGTTTGTTTTTATTCTCAAATAATTTTTATTCTTTTTTTACATGGAAGACATTGGATTAGTCAAATCACTGGAATGAAACTCAGACTGTGCATAGAGCCAATGGTGAAAGAACTCCATCTAAGAATAGGTTTTTGGGCTTGTCACTAAAGCTGCTCAGAATCTGGAGAATGGCCTGATTCATTGGCTATGAATGGTAAATGCTTTGTCCAAGAGGTCCTTGTTTCTCCTCTGGGTAGAGGAAATGAGTCAGACAATCAGAGGTGCTAAAATGTGCTGTCCAAGTTACCCTGAAAGATACATGGGTGCAGGATAATGATTGTGTTTCTCCCTTATCAGCACCAAAATTGCTTATCTGTCCAGGTTTTCTTACGAATTTGATGCAGAAAATGCAGGATTAGCTTTGTAACAAGGACGGAGCTCCTGGTTAATCAAGCTTCATTCCTTCCCTCTCCACTCTCAGTATGGGAATCAGGGACACCAGTCCTTGTGATAATGAAGTAGCCTGAGAGGGCTGGAAATAGGGTTTTTCAGGGATGCAAACTCGGCTCATGTTAGCATCATCCTGTGATTCAAAACCTGTCTGTGATGACTGACTGTTACCTGAGAGTGTTCCTCAGAAGGGAAATAGTCACTTGCCAACTGCACTATGATTCTGTATGTCTTCAAGCAGTCCATGAGAACTGCTGAGTTTTCCCATCTAAAATACGAAAAGACAGTTCCCATCTGTGGTCTGTGTTTCCATCACAAAAAAATGTTGTTTAGACTGATGGGGTGCAATCTCCCGACTGCTGGAGGCTCAGTCTGAATGGGAGAGGTTCTTCTTCATCATGCAGAATCTTTGGCCAAGCTTCTCCTATCCAGCGATCAGGCTGGAAGCCTTTCAGGATTCTGTGGGAAGAGCTGTTCAAAATAGTTTTAAATCATTCCTTATTTTAATCAAGCTAAAAATACTCAAATACAGCCTTTCAGTATTCTGCCATTGGTCTCTGTCTCCTCTGTCAGCACAAACACATCAACAATAAGGAAGAATTAATATCCTTCTAAATATCTGGCCTCTTCCATATATACCATGGCCCGGACTTGGGTTGACTCCAGTTTTGGAGAAAGATCCAGATTAATGATTCAGTTTCTTTGATCCAAACCAGATTTCTCAAGTTGGAATTTGATTTTCTAATATTTATATTTTACCAGGGAGAATCTAGAGACATTTCTATATTCTTTATCCTTAGCTGGAGGAACACAGTTCAGGAGATCACAATGCAGTAAAAGAGCAATGAAATACAGTGCTATTAAACATAAGGATATGATCTCAACATAGCATTGAATGTTAGGGTTTAATTAATAGGTTGCCTGTACATTGACTGCTGTTTAGGTTTCTGCACTACATGGAAACCCTATTCCCATTAACATTGAATCAAACAATCAAATAAAATATAAGTCCAATTTACATTTGAAATCCGTGGATATAAAATGTTTTTGTTTTGCTTTTTTTTTTTTTTAAATCAGACAGTTATATCCAAGCTTAGATGCACATTAGAACTAGCTGGAGAATTTTAAAAAAATGTTGATACATAGGCCTCTTCCTTATAAATTCTAATACAATTGGTCTGGTGTGAGATGCTTATGTAGTGTGAAGTGAGAAGGGGCTTAGGAGTTAGACAAAACCGGGTTCAAGTCCTAGATCTGCCCCTTATTAGCATAAGACCTTGGCCAAAGTACTCAGCTCTGTGAGCATCGGTTTCTTTGTCTGTAAAATGACCAAGTAACCGTCCTTACTTTATAAGATTGTCATGGAAATATAGTTCAAAGATCTTAGAAGGGTGTCAGGAACACCACCAAGCACTCAATAAATACTTCTGAATAAACACAAGACCGCAAAACACCTGACTACGCTTTGTATTTAGTTACTAAATCAGAAATCTCTTACGTACCATTTCAGAGCTTGTTCTTTCATGTCTCTTGTTCCAGTCATCAATGGAGCATCATCCTTTTCTGAAGTTTTGGGCTCTTTTGCACAACCTAATCTCACCTTCCCTCATTCTCATGCTGTATGTCTCTTTTCCCACCCAACAGCTTCCCTGTTGATACTGCCCAGAGACCACATATGTAAAACCTAAAGAGTAGGAGTGTTAATGTGCCCTGGGCCAAAGCTTTGATTAGTGGGAGATGGAGATGGTGATAAATATGATCCCTCTCTCCCTCTGATGAACTGTCCTGAGATACAGTCTATGTAGCTTCTTGAAGGAGGAATCCAGCAATCAATCACACTTAGTAAATACCAGCTTTATGATGCATCATATGTTCACCCCCTTTATCTACTTCTCTCCCTTTTCTCCTCCCCTCTGCAACACAGTATTGCATCTCGTAATGAAGAATTCAGGCTCTGATTGCTGATATACTCAAGCTAAGCAGCCTCTGGACAAAATTGGAGACTTCAGTTACATAGGACTTAGCACTGTAGTATGTTTATTGTCTTGCTTCCTCAATATCCATTTCTTGACCTGCTCTAAATCAGAGTTGAGTTTAGAATATTAGGGCTGATAGTTACTGTCATGAAAGAATGTGTTCCCCCACAAAGTCATATGTTAAAACTCTACCCCCAGTGTGATGATATTAACAGGTGGGTCCTTTGGGAGCGAATTAAGATTTGATGAGATCATGAAGGTGGAACTCTCATGAATGGGATTAATGCCCTGATAGGGGTCATGCCAGAGCTTGCCTCCTCTCTCTGCTCTCTGTCATGTAAGGACACAATAAGAAGTTGGCAGCCTGCTACCCAAAAAAGAATTTTCATCAGAACTCGACTGTGTTGGCACCCTGATCTCAGACTTCCAGCCTCCAGAACTGTGAAAATTACATTTCTGTTGTTCGTAAGCTGCCCAGTCTATGGTACTTTGTGATAGCTGTCCAAGCTGACGAATCAGTCAGCTTAGAGATGTTCTTATCCAGGTGAGTCTCCTTACCAGGCTTCTCATCTTCCATCAGTTTTTGAAATTGCTTATTCCCAAGAACCTCTCCTTGGTGTGCTTATTTTCTGATTCTACATGTTAATCCAGGCAGTCTCCTCTACTCTTGTGGCTGTAGCTTTTATCCAGATGTTGATGACTTCTGCATCAACATCACCAGCCCGAGTCTTCAGCTTGGTCTCTATTTTATAGGGACTACTAGTGTCTTGAACCCAAACTGTCCAAAACATTTTTCTATTCCAACTATTTCCGCCTTAATGGAGGTTTTCCTGAACTCTGCCTTATATTAATAATGATAATTTCTTGACTAGTCCTCTTCTTCCAATCTTGCTAGCCTGGGAGCCATCCATACTGTTGTCAGGGTAAGTGTTTAGAAACTGAAAACTGCTCACATTTGGCCCTCATTGCCCACAGAACAAAGTCTAACTTCATGTGTCACGCACCTGCCTTCTTTCTCTGTCTCTTCAGCCTGGCCTTGCTCTCTCTACACATATGCAGCTCTTCAACTACCATGCAACAGTTACAGTTCAAGGTGCATGTCTGCCTTTCTTTAAGCCTACTTAACATCTCTGATTACGTGCTGAATAAGCACCTCATACTTAACATGTCAAAACAGAACTTTCTCTCCCTGCATCTTCTACTCTGAGCCTCCCCTGTCTTACTAAAAGGTACCACCATTTCTTTGGACCAAAGATAAGAAATCATCTTTTCTTTCTTTCTTTCTTTTTCTCAATCCCATCTTTTAAGCATGTTCATCATGTCCTGTCATTCATCCACTTAAACTCTCTATTGGCTCCCTCTACACTTAGAATGTTTATAAAACCCCATAAGACATGGTTACCACCTAACTTTCTGACTTCACCTCCACCTAATCATCCCCTTATTCATCATGCTCCTGCTAGAAACATCGTAGTGTCTTCACATGTGCTGATGTCCCTCTTTCTGAAATTTCCTGCAGATCTTTTCATGGCTGGGTTTGTCTTATCCCAGATCAGATGCCACCTTCTCATAAAAGCCCTCTGTGATGACCCAATCTAAAATACTTTCCACCTTGGGGTGCTTGGGTGGCTCAGTCGGTTGAGCATCCAACTTTGGCTCAGGTCATGATCTTAGGGTTCACAAATTTGAGCCCCACATCAGGCTCAGTCTTCTGTGCTGACAGCTCAGAGCCTGGAGCCTGCTTTATATTCTGTGTCTCCCTCTCTCTCTGCCCCTTCCCTGTTTACTTGTGCATTTGCTCTCTCTCTTTCTCTCAAAAATAAATTTTAAAAAACATTAAAAAATGAAAATAAAATACTTTCCACCTTTACCCTCATTATCTATTCTCATACCCTGCTTTATTTTTCTCATAACACTTATTATTTGAAATTTTACCACATTATATCATATTATTTCACAATTATACCTTTTATTTATTCAGTTCTCTTTCTCTTCCGTAAGATTTTATACTTTAAGGGCAGAGACATTGCTTGTCCTATTGCTGTATTAAAGTATCTAGAACAGTATTAGATAATAATACTAAAATTAATATAACTAATAAATATGAACTAATGAGCAATTAATGATAAATTCTCCCTAATTTGTTGAAAGAAAGGATGAAGGAATGAATTCTCCAGGGCCTTGATAAATGCTATTTCCTCTGCCCTCTGCCAGAAATATTCTACTCATC
The DNA here is from genome assembly GCA_017311185.1 of Proteles cristata cristata. NCBI lineage: Eukaryota > Metazoa > Chordata > Mammalia > Carnivora > Hyaenidae > Proteles > Proteles cristata. The sequence continues at coordinate 2,269,115 of JAESUZ010002751.1, read as the reverse complement.
ATCTCTATTTGCCTTATGAATTTGTACTCCTTGGTCAAAGCCCAGCTAAAATATTTGTAAAGCTGCTCTGATGTCTCACCTAGAAAGACTTGGCCTCTCTGTCTTCTATGACACCCCTCCACTTGTTCATACTTTATTATAATCCCCAACGGCTCACAGAAATGACATCTTTCCTACTATACTTTGATGATAAAGCATCTTATCCTTTAGGGTTAGAAACTAGAGTCAGCAAAATTTACAGACTTGCATAGAATTGTAAAACTAAAGCTGAAACCCAGAACTTACTCTAGTGATCACAGTACTCCCCGCAGTACTATGGTATAGAAGAACCATCTATCTAAATCTCCCCAGATCCTCTCTAGGTGTCTCAGTTTCACCTGGAACTTTCTTGCTTTCTCAATGTGGAGATGATTAGAGGTTGCCAATATTTTTCTCACTGAATCCTTTGGCATTTGGTTATATGTGCAGTGCCTGGTACATCGAAAACACCCAATAAATCTTTGAATAAGCATATGCGTGCTTTATTGTCTCTTTAATTTTTTTCTGCTTTCATATTATTAAAACTCTTATCTTTTCCCCATCACCGCCTTCTTATTTTTGAGTCCCGACTTACCTCCTTCCATTCTTAGCTCCCTCCATTAGAGAGAGAAGCAGTTGTTATGACCCTGGCCATTGCCAGGACAAGCTCTAGAAAAAAGGCCTCTTTTATTTTTCATGTAAAGATATTGGAAATAGCCTGTTACTTGAAGATCAGAAGGAGCTGAAGAAACCCAACAGCAGAACTTTATGTGTTGATATGGATAATATGCCTTAAGATTAGATACCTTATATCCAAAATTTTCATACGGACTTGAAGATCACTGGCAGTTGAAAACCCTGCAGTAATGTTTTCTGAGCATTCATAATATGTACATATATTGTCATCATCTTGAACGCTGTAAATATATACAACTTTCATTTGTCAATTATGGCAATAACACCGGAAAAATAAGTAACAGAAAGGAGCTCTGTATTAGGTAATGGAGATCATGACAAATACACTTGCCCAATAAAGTCATTTTAATATTCCATTATATCCTTGTCAGCATCAGCCTTTATTTTCAGGCCCTGAACGGGATACAAAATGAGACTGATTCCTGACCCAACAGAAATTGGATAAGTGGTTTTTCTGCAGAGACAGAGTTGTGCCTCATGGATGGAGTTCTAGATGTCCACAGACTGCTGACCCTCTGTTTTACTTTGACCTCAGAACTTAGGTGTTGAACTTCTGAAATATTTCCTGGCTACTGAGCTTCTGTCTCAGTGCACCCTGAATTTCTTGTATTGTAGCTCCCAACTTCTCACCTGTTAAGATTCCACAGCTCTCTAAAGGCCTGGATTCTGCAGATTTGGGATTCTAACCTCCTACCTGGTCTATGATGCTTACCATTATCGAAAGTTCATAATAACAACAAAAAAGGAAACTACACCACGCTTCCTGGGAACCCGAGCATTTTTCCCCTATAGTAAAGCTATAGTCTTTACTAGGAAAGAATAAATGGGTACTTTCTTTTTTGCTGGAGATAAAACTGCCCTTTCTATTATTTTTGGTACCACCTTCTTTTTTTTTTTTTTTTACCTTTTCAAAGAGGATCAATTCATGTTGTTCTTAGCTAAGACTTAGTAAATGTTTTTCTTTTACCCACTTCCTAAGTTAGCCAGACTCTGAGAAAATAAGTGTCTTAAAACAAGGTAGAGTATTTCCAGGAAATGCAACTTCTCAATCTGTTACCCAAAATTGCCACCAATGAATTGCAACTTGGGGGATTCTTGAAGCCTTTACAGATTTATTGCAAACCGGTATAAGAATCCCAAGGAGATTAATCAAAAGGAATAGGGATTGACAATTAGTCTTGGAAAAAAAGATAAGCATAATTAAGGTTATTTAAACTGGAGAAAAGGAGACTTCCAAAGGTAGGGAATTGTTTCCTGAAGGAAATGGTGTAATGTACTTTGGGAAATTGCATTATCCCAGGCAGAAAGTCAGAGAGGACACTAAGTCTATCCATATAAATGTTTACACTGAATCTTGAAAATGCCCAATGTCACTGAAAAATCACTGAATGAGCAGATAAAGCTGTGAGAAACAAAGTATAGATATTTACCAGGCTGCATTGACTGAACCAAGAAACAAATGATAGAAGTAACAATAAATTAATAACCAAATAAGGATTGCCATGGTGACCCTGAGTTATGGCATTTATTTTTTTTCTTCTAGTAACAATACCAATTGCATTAATACCTTGATTATTTGTATTTCAATAATAATTTTTTGTGACTACCCTGAGCTCTCTGACCCTCATCTGGTTTTAGAGAAACAATCCATCTTCCTTAAAGAAAAATATGACATTGAATGTTTCCTGAGCAGAGACAGAAGAACAGTATCACAAGGAAATCTATAAATATAAAATGGTCCTTGGGACAGGAGCAGTTGCTTAGAAGCATTCATGTTCTTGCTCTGGCCTTCATGCTTCCACCAGGACTCCAGTGAGTCCTTTCGAAAAGCACTCTGACACACATATCTTTACACTCAGATTCTCTAGATCACATTATACAATGCATGCTTTAGGAGCACAAGGCTAGAATGGTCCATGTTGCATGTGGCTGGACTTGCCAAAGTTCCAGGATTAAGTTATGGCTCATCTTTAAGAGTTTTCTACAACTCTATCCAGGACAATACAGAGCAGTGTCTTGCAAATACCAGGCTTTTGGTTTTTCTGTTGTTTTGTTGTTTTGTTTTTCTGATATTCCCAACTGAAACTTCAGCAGCCATAGCACAGACGGACCCTATGCTCATGCTGATGTAATGCTCTTTGAGAATGGCTCTGTGTCAATTACCCTGACGTCTCTTAGAGGGGTTGCACACTCTTTCCTTAATGAAAATATATGGGCCAATGTTGTCCCTGAGTCCTGTCCTCCCCTGAGAGTCTAAGTGACACAGCTGCCTGTGACACAAACCGAAGGATGTTACTACCTCTCCTTCTCCTGCTGCCACGTCTACTTGAGTCTAATGTAGAATAGAGGGGTTGGAAATGAAGAGTGTCTTCCAGTGGATATCATTCTCACTCCTGTCCAAATTCTGCAGCCACTAGACTTCAATAAACACATCTAGTGAACCATTTTATAAGAGAGGGTCTTGGGCTTGCATTGAGGCAGTAGCTAATTCTCATTCAAATTAAACAACGAGAATGAGTCTGTTGGCAGCTTTGTTAGAAGTAGAATCACTCAGGCATGGCATTAAGCTTGGGTCCAAAATGAGCTGTCTCCAATGGAGTGGCTCACTTTAGCACGGTAAACAATGACCACCTGCTATTCTCTCAAATGCATCCAGAGGATAAGGAGCACTTTATTATTTTAACTAGCATGTAGCCTCTGGAGGCCATCCTGGTAGACATCAATCACCAATTTACAGCTTGTAATGATATCTGGAAGGATATGAGTATGCAATGTCTTTAAGAGTCCCTTTCACAAAATAGGAAGTCAAATTGATCTTTAATCTTTAGAGCAAAGAAAAATACATTTTTTTCCCTGGGGAATTAAAAAAATGTGAGCAAATTGTAAGTGACTTTTAAAGTATACAATAAGACTGCCAGCCCTATTCATGGGGAAAAAATAATTGGCACTTTATGTCAGTATTTTCCATGAATTATTTGAAAAACAGATAAAACGTGTCATTTATATGGAACTATGTCCCACTGTTCTTCAAAGCTCCTCTTTACTGAATAAGTAATCACCTTTCACTGGTGATTGGCACATGTGTATAACTCCAACTTGGGCAAAATATGTCAGAAAAGCCATGAGTTGGTTTTATATGTAATACATCCAAAGTCCTTGGGGGAAAGAAAGGAATTGGATAAAACAAAAGAAGATGCTCTATTCTGTCACCACAGGGTTACAAATGGTGCTACTCTTCTGCTGGACACTGAATCCTGGGGACTAGAGAGCTCTGTGCAGATAAAAGTTCCTCACCCACTGGAGTCACAAACCACATTTTTTGTATATGTTTGGAATTTCAATCCTTAATTCCCATATAGTGAGATGCTGCCCTGACATTTACCTTTAAATTAGATAAAAAATAGTCTTAAGACGACCTAACTTGTTGGTGAACAGTGTATGTTCTTGGTGTTTTGCACCTTTGTAAGAAAAGCTGAAAAACAATGCAAAAATATTTCTACCCTCTCTAGAAGGGAAGGGACGTTGCATAAAGCTTTGCCAACGCAGAGTGCTGTAGATTGTGCATGGAAGAGAGGTTAACTATCTTAGATACAAATATTTTGTTACTTCTTGGCAGAAGCATTAGGAGTGGGCGTTTGAAGTCAAAACCCCAAGTCCTGCTTCTAAACGTTTCCAGGTCCTTCTTCTAGCAGCCATGTGATATTAAAATCTTCAGTAAATTAAGCAAATGAGTAAAACATGTACTACGTTGAGATGTAGACAAGTTTAATGTGTTAGTCTTCCCATGCAAGAAAAAAATCACAAGGTAATATATGTGAACAACTTTTTAAATTATTTCATGAGATCTTTATTTAGAGATTTTTATACACCTCAAGAGTACGTATGTAAAAAATGTTAGCTTAGAAGGTATATGCCAGTCATGTTTGTTCATGTTCAGAGAACACATATTTTCAACATATCTGCCTTTATTTTGGCTCAGGCATTACATATAACTAGAGCTGGAGAGTTCTCTCCTGTCACAGATCACTCCTTCTTTGTTAGGAATGATTAAGAGAGAGCAGGAGGCATTAGGATGTCTTCTCCCCACAAATACCATTCAGAGTAGAAAGCTATAATGGAAAGTTTTATTTATTTTATTTTATTGTAATTTACTTTTATTTTATCTTCTCTTATCTTGAGAGAGTGTGAGCAAGGGAGAGGGGCAGAAAGAGAGAGAATCTTAAGCATGCTCCACACTGAGCATGGAGCCCGACACAGGGCTGGGTCCCACAACCCTGGGATCATGATCTGAGCTGAAATCAAAAGAGTCAGACGTTCAGGCACGCCCATAATGGGAAGTTTTAATGGCCCATCCGGTTCTTTCCTAGAGGAGGCCACACATGCTCAGAGCTCCACTGACTCCTGCACGCTCTACTAGGCACTTCCCTCTCAGACAGCAATTGTGAACTGGTCAGGAGTGTCTCAAAGGCCTAGCTAGGTAGATTATGGGATCTACCAACACAAGAGTCCTGCTGTTCCTTTCCTTGACCTTAAGCTGTAAGCAATGAACTTGGCTTCTGTCTTGTTCAATATTTCAAGGACACGTTCCTGGTCCTCAGTTATCCCTGCCCACAGGACTTGGAGCTCAGACTCTGAGCCTCACTGAGAAGTTAGGGCCCAGGAACAAGCTTCCAAAGCTTTCCATTGCTGTCTGCCTGCTTTCTGATGGCACCTGCCTCAGATTTTCTGGGGTCTTAGATATCACTCCTAATCCTGTGGATTTCTCAGATGGTAAACATCAGCACCTTGGCTTCACTGACCATTGGCAATCATAGACCTCAGTATTGTGCACAAATGCCTTAGTTAGTTTTATTTCCTGTAACTCAGTAGGTCTCCAAGCTCTTGTCCTATTTCAGTATGTGTGTGTCTTCACTTCCAGCATATTATTTCGGTGGCTTTCAAACTTCTGGGAGACCTAACCACCTGTCCTTCTCTGGGAATGGACACCGAACTCACAAACAGCCATGTGTCTACTATGTGATCCTATCCTCCACCTTCTTCCTACGTTACCACCACCACCATCCCATCATAGTTGATGGGCCCCCAATTGGACCAATAGTAGTCTTTTCCCATGGAATTTGGAAGTGCATGTGTTTAGTGAAGGGGAGGGACAAAGAGATCTGATGACAACCATCCTACTTCTAGTCTCTCCTTCAAACTCGGCTGCACTGCCCTTCTGGGTCTATGAGGTAATTATTATCATCGCCATTATTATTTTGCTTGATCTCATTCTTACTTACATTCAGTTATTTCTTTTGAGACCAGAACAGTCCTAACTCATGTAGTTTCCTAGAGATCTAAGTGTCTGATAACTTCCTATTGGAAAACTGCAGTGGAGCCGGGGAGCAGAGCGTGGTGGGCAGGGGAGCTCTTCTCCATCCTCTCTGACATTCAGCCCAAGCATCTCTATTCTGTATGTTTTATACATCAGGATTTTAATCATTATTTTACTTAAAACATGTTCTGTTGACTTTCTGTTGCTGGAAAATAAAAACTACTCCCTGTGGACCTAAGAGCTCCTGGATAACCCATGCATTTCTATGGCTGAGGCATTGTATTCCCCAGCTTCTGGCCTCACCTTATCTCTGACTGGGAGAATTGTTTGGTCTGTGTAACTCCAGAGATCACTTCAAACATTCAGATGATGTGATTGCACCCAAATCCAAATGTTCTCATTTTTTTGTCTTTCTCTTCTGCCTCAGATCTGTAATACAACTTCTGCTAGCTCAAAAGTCTGGAACCAAGTATCAGGTATAGGTAGTACAGTGCCTTTTTGCAACTACTCAGAATTCCTAAAGCAAATATTACATGATTGCCATTATCATTTACCTCATAATTCTATAGTTTGACAAGCACAGAGATAAAAAGGCAACACACATGATAAATTCTCTCATAATAACCTATAAAGTCTTGTTGCCATTATTTTTATAATGATGTTTTGTTTTACTACTTGAGATTTTAAAAAAGGAAGAATCAATTCCCTGTTTTAGAAAGTGTGTGTGTGTGTGTGTGTGTGTGTGTGTGTGTGTGTGTGTGTGTGTAAAATTTTCCTTATAATGGAAGTTGCTACTAACAATTTATTGGGCATGTAATAAATAGCCTCAAACATTCTGGAAGATGAGATAGGTCCAGGATTTTGTTTACCTGATGTTATCCTTACAAAAGTCCAGGACTAAATTGACATTCACAGAGTGCTGCTCGAATCCAGCAATCTCATTTACAACATTTGGAGCTTACCCATTAGCCGTGGAATTTGGAAAAGTTCATTATAATTGGGGTTGGAGGGTTAGTTCATGCACTTCATTAACTCCTGTGCCAAAAATCTCTTCACATTAATGATATCTCCACCCAAGTTATTACATTTTTCTCTGAAAATTATTGGGCAATAAATGTTTGAACATAACTCACGTGATAGCATAATGGAATTAATGTAAGTAGAGATGTAATGGCTTCTTTGATTAATGGGTTCTTGGACAACACAGCCGACTGAGAATATAATACCTTTTAATTAGAAGTGAGAACAATTTTGTCTTTCAAAAATTGGTACTGCTTACATGGTTTATACCTAACCACAGGTGAGAATTATTTACAGTCTAACTGAAAGTGCTTATCTGGCAAACTAAAAGTTGGGTTTTGATCCATTCTCCTTATCCATGGCATGATTGGTTTGCTTTTTCTTGTCTCATTTAAATAAAAGCTTCCCCCACTTTTCTTCACCCACGCACCTCAAGTCCTTGGCAAACAGAGCAAACTCTATCTCTGACTTTTTAGATGCCCCACCCCCACTCCTTTAATTTTGTTTTTTCATTTTGTCATCACTTGAACCACAACAACTCTTATCCTAATCAATTAACTTTTTACAGAGAACCCTCATGGAATTTTGGCTAATTTTAAACTCACTAATGCTCTTTTCTCAACTTAAAAATAGATATTTGTAAATGCTTTCAGATTTTTATCTTTATTTTCCAGACCATTTCATTGAAGAAAATTGGCGTTTTGATCTCAGTTTTATAGATGTGGAATTGGAGGAACATAGAAGCAATAATCTTATCCAAGGAACATAGGGCTCAATTGCAAAGAATTAATTAAAACTATCATGTCTTTTCTTTAGTCATTCAGCTTTGAATGTGTTTAATGACCTGGTGTCTGCCGTTGGCCACAGACCTGGAAACACGTTAAGAGAACAGGAATATTCTCACTGTCGGACTATGAGACAAAGTGTTTGGGGAAACAAGGAGGCAGTGCTGTGTGGCAGGAGATTGGGAGTAGCCAGCACTGGGAACTGTTAAAGTTACCCGGCATGAGATTTGTTTCTGGGCAAGAAGTGTTGGTGAAGCTCAAAGTCTAACTACTCAGCACCATTAATTGAACCCTGAAGTAGAAGCAAAAGCCCTGGTTGTGAACTCAGTAGCTGATGAACACACGTGGATGGCAGAAGACCATTTTGGCTCCTTCATCCAGGTCTAACTCTGATTTGGTATGATCACCAATCACCCTGCCCCCATGCTCCATGACCTTCTCTGCCAAAAGACAGAGAGTCTGGGAGTGACCCAGCGTGTTGTGCCTAAGAGTATTCACTGAGTTCCCACAAGGATATTCTTAGACTCTGGTTTAGTGGCCTTTTTCACCGGTTACCCCAGAATCAAAATCCATAGCTGTTAGTAATGCTAGTTGTAACAGTCATTGCAGGTTCTCTGTTGCCATAGCCTTTTATAATTTAACTGGTGGTGGCGGCACAGCATCCAGGAGAGTGTCTGTGTACTCCTCTGTATTGAGGCCTTTCCAAGGACAGTGGCCTTAGACTCTCCTGGATTTTAGATAAGTTAGGGAAATTCAGTGCTCAAATCAAAACCAATTGAAATTAAAAAAGCATTTTCCACGCCAGCCAAAGCCTTTTCATGGACACATGAAAAAATAAGGAAAGCAGGGGCTGGGATATCATCAATATTCAGCTTAAATAAACTGGAATGTTAGAACTCAGCTCATCATTTTTCTCTGAACCAGGTCACCCTTCCTAATTATGACTCAAAACTACTCAAGCATAGAATTATCACAGCATTTAAAGACTGCTGTGTTTAGGGGCTGCCATTGTCCTATAAAAATCTGTATGTAGACTTGAGCACTAAGCCAAGGATATTTGACCTCTGCTGTACCAAGTGCTCCATTTGTAACCTCCCAGAAGCCCAGTGGCTGTGCTTGATTTGCATGGATATTTACATAAATCTACATATGCATGGTTTGCAGGTTTGGCCCATGAGTTGATTATATCTTGTTTGCTCTGAAAGTTTAGAGCTGAAGGTAAGGGTGAAGGTTATAGCTGTTCAAGAAGAAAAACATATGCTGTCCAGGAAATTTCTTTTAAGAGTTAAATGTCTTGCACAATGAGGATGTAACTAAAACTCAAGTTCTTTGGGAACTGAAAAGACTTTTAGAAGTAATTGTTGTCAGGGACACCTGGGCTGCTCAGTGGATTGAGTGACTGACTTCAACTCAGGTCATAATCTCAGAGTTCACAAGTTTGAGCCCCACAACGGGCTTATTGCTGTCAGTGCAGAGCCCACTTTGGATCATCTGTTCCCCTCTCTCCGTCCCCCTCTCTGTGCCTTCCGCTTGTACTCTCTATATTAAAATACATTAAAAAAGAAATATAATTATGGTCAGTCTTCTGCCTTCCATTTCCACAGGGTCATAATGAACCCTCTCATTTTAGAGAAATGATAATGTATCAATTAAATGTTAAGGATTAGTAAGTAAATATTATTATTATAGACTAAGTTCTCATCCCCGAATTGAGAATTTATAGCTAGATGCATGTCACACATAAAACGATTAGAGAAAAATATAAGGGAACCCTTTGGGTTTTACTATCACTGGGAAATCCAAGACTGGGCTCCACTGTAAAGGTGGTTCCCCCTCAGGATTCTTACGCCTTACCCACACCAGTCTCTACTTCACTCCACCTCACGTCTGCTATTCGGTGACCCGTTTTAAGTCTCTTTTGTGAGGGGGATTTATATGGGCTTTGTTCTTTAAAACATGAACATTCCTCTGCCATTTTTACCATTGTGTAGAAGACATAGACCATGAGGATCAAGAATAGAAACCCTGAGGGGTACCTGGGTGGCTCAGTTGGTTAAGCATCCGACTTTGGCTCAGGTCATGATCTTGCAGCTTGTGGGTTTGAGCCCCACATTAGGCTCAGAGCTGACAGCTCCAAGCCTGGAGCCTGCTTTGGATTCTCTCTCTCTCTCTCTCTCTCTCTCTCTCTGCTCCTGCCCCACTCATGTTCTGTCTCTCTTTCCTTCAAAAATTAATAAACATTAAAAAATTTAGAATAGAAACCCTGAAATCACATAACTCTCACTTTTCTACTTATGCCCTGTGTGATTCTTGGTTCAGCTGTTTAATTTTTCTATACTTTAGGTTCCTGCTCTGTAAAATGACTTAGTAATACCTACCTCAAACAGTAGTCATAAGGATTAGATGAGATAGCGTGCATAGTGTTAACCCATAAAGAGAAATCAATCAGCGATTCATATTGTCATTATTACCTTTATTGTTGGTATTTTGTCTTTTAGCCAGTTCAGTACTTTTGCAAACTTGGTCAGTTTTCTCCCAGTTCTGAGGATCCTATCTCCCATTACTCATCATATTTCTTGGAACTTCTACCTTACCAACAGTTGCAACTGGTAGCATGGCCTCTGAATAGCACTTTTATTTTGATAATGTTAGAGATAATTTATAAAGGACTTAGGCTAAGTTTTCATTGAGCTGGACCATGGAAGTTTCTATGGCATGATCCCTCTTTTCCTACACTAACACTTCTGCTTTTCTGCCGTTTCTCTGGGACTGGGTAATGGAACCCATCCCCACTGGCTGTCTCTAGGTTCAGAGCTGAAATCCTTCTTCATACTGCAGTATCAAGATACTTTCAGTGTGCTTTCTTTATACTGTAGTTTTGGTAGAATTATTAGACCCATTATTGCATACTGAGCCTAAACTCTCTAAAACATTTTTTCACAGAAGTATTTTTTTTAAACATTTATTTATTATTGAGAAACAGAGAGACAGAGCATGAACAGGGGAAGGGAAGAGAGAAGGAGAAACAGAGAATCCAAAGCAGGCTCCAGGCTCTGAGCAGTCAGCACATAGTCTGACGCAGGGCTGAAACCCACAAACTGTGAGATCATGATCTGAGCTGAATTTGGACACTTCACCAACAGAGTCACCCAGGCGCCCCCAGAAGATTTTATCTACACTAACCAGGAAATATGAAAATGAAATTTAAAGTCATTTGTCACTGGCTAAAATGATTATGTAAACCAAAGAATAAGGCATGCCATTATATTCCAGAATTCCTAAGAAGTATTCAAATTAGACCTTTTCTGGACCCTGGGTTACTTTACGTGATATAGAATTTAGGTACCCTAGGTCCTTGAGATTTGCCAGAGGTATAAGCTGGGAAACTGGAAGGTTCCAATTTCACAGTCAGAGGTTACTGAGGGCACAAAGATAGGTAGACAACAACAAACCTCAGTAAGTTGTAGATGCTCAATGGTGGACCCATTTCCCTCACTAATCAGTGATTTCGTCATGCACATCATGAGTCTAATCCATGCCTAATGAAAGTAATAAGAATTAAAATCTCTTGCAACGGTCAAAACTATGGATGGTATATCTATAAATTTCCAAGTTTTACTTTATTGCAGAGGATCACAAAAGGTGAAAATCACTGAGTTTCAATATGGTCTGATTTGATCTATGTCCTGAAATATGTAGTGGCTTGGAAACATAAGAAAAAGGAACGAATGCATGGGACAATATATCCAATGATAGGAAGAAGGAAATGATTGGAACAGAGTATAGTGCTGAAATGAGCCACAGAGGAATAGAGCATCTAATTGGTAAAACTCTCATTTGGTATAAAACATTCCAGTATTCAAGGGTTGTTTTATTTCCCAGAAGTTTCAGTTGTAATAAACCAGAAATTCTCATCACGAAGTTTAGCCTATTCTTGTGTGTTCATTATAGACCTAGATCAGAACACTTGATCAGAGACAAGAAGGCATTTAATTACATGTCAATGGTAGGAATTGGTCACCAACATCTGTTATGTTCATAGATTGCTGTGGAATTATCTTTCAGCCTCTGACCATCAGAATTAAGCTTTTCAATACCTTTTAATCTTTTTCCCTGGGTTCCATTCTCTTAACTTATGTGACCCCTTGCTGAAGTACATGAACAGTAGATCTTCACATGGCTAGAAGTAGAAAAAGTAAAATAAACATATACTGCTTCTAAAAGATGAATGATTTGTGTGTGTGTGTGCATGTGTGTGTGTGAAACATATATACTGCTTCAAAATGTCTTTTTCTTGTGGCAAATAAACATTTTTTTTCCTTTTGTTCCACTTTGTCTGCCAAGGAAACTCATTCCTCTGCTAAGTGGAACAATGCGGGGGGAAAAAAAAAAAGGATACAACGACTTGCAATCACTTGTTAGATGACCAGAGTCTGTAGTAGCTCTAATAGTGGATGAGGAAATTCATGTGGAGGTTCAAGGCTTGATCTGGTCTCTGTGGAATTGAGAACAATTCTGCTCACCTCTCTGTGTTTCACTTTCTTATAACATAGACATGAAAATATCTTCCCTCATGTCAATCTTCCCTCAGATTATATTGGGTAGACTGAAATGGTAGAAACATGTCTATTTTTAAGGAGGAGCATTATATGTTTCAGATGTCTGTATATACCCAATTTTCTTCAGTGGTCCCAAATTAAACATTGTTCCTTTATCTACATAAAGCCATGAACATTTCCTGGCAAGTCCAATATTTCAGTGTTTAAGTTATATTTACTACACTGTCAAACACACACAGAAATGCTACAGAAATCTTTTTTTTTTTTGGCTGTACTTTCTAGTTGTTTTTTTTTTTTTTTTTTTTGGTGTTGAAAATGCAATAAATCACTATACCGTTCAATGGGATATTTCATTTTTTTGTGTGTTTTTTTTGCACAATCACCTATATCTTTACTAGGAGTGTTGAGGATTTGTTGGTGTGTCCAAATCCCCACATCACTGTCTTTCCTTTTAGACCATGATTATCTTTCTCTGTTTGAACAACGATTCCCCTTCTGTTATCATGTGCCTTCATTTGTGTGACATAATTTGCCTCATATTTTCCCCCTTTCATTTCAGGAGCTTACATAAACATCCTTATCATCTAACTGAGCTTAGTGAGAAAGGAAAAATGAATTTCACACCCAACCGTATGAAACATGATTGCAGAATGGTTTTGTAGAGATTCTGATTTCTGAAATTGAAATCGTGCAACTCTGGAACAGAATTTATGAGGGACTATCCATGCCAATCACACCCAAATGAAGAGATTTCTAGTGCAATTATTTTGTGACACTTAACTATTTTCACCACCATTTCCTGCTTGTCTGGGCTATGGGAAAAGTCTCCTTGCCAGCTCACAGCTATCACTCTTTCTCCATAAAATAGCCAAAGTGATCTTGTAAAATAGAAATCAGATTTTACATCACTCTCTGCCAAAGTCTTCAGTCCTTTGTTGTTACACTTAGAATAAAATTCAAGGTACCTGGGTGGTTCAGTCAGTTAAGCATCTGACTCTTGATTTCAGCTCAGGTCATGATCTCATGGTTTGTGGGTTCCAGCCCCACATTGAGCTCTATGCTAACAGCACAGAGCCTGCTTGAAATTCTTTCTCCTTCTCTCTCTGTCCCTCCCCCGTTCATGCATACATGCTCACTCTCTCTTTGGAAATAAATTTAAAAACCTTAAAAACTGACTTCTTATTTTAAAAAAGAATAAAACCTTGGGGTGCCTGGGTGGCTTAGTCGGTTAAGCGACCGACTTTCGCTTAGGTCATGATCTCGCGGTTGGTGGGTTCGAGCCCCGCGTCGGGCTCTGTGCTGACTGCCAGCTCAGAGCCTGGAGCCTGTTTCATTCTGTGATTCCCCCTCTCTCTGACCCTCCCCTGCTCACGCTGTCTGTCTGTCTGTCTCTCTCTCCTAAAAATAAATAAAACATTAAAAAAAAATAAAAAAATAAAATCAATTTGGTTTAGAAGGCACACTTCACTGGGGCCCAGCTCTTGTCAACCCCCATCTCTACCACCTATCTGCTTCCTAGCTTTTGAACACCTTCAGATCTCACAGCATCATAGGGCTTTCATTTCTGATGTTCCTCTTTAGGTCATTCAGGTTCCTCCATTTGAATGTTGCCCTCTCAGACAAATGCACATACTCACCCTCTCTTTACCCTACTTTTTCTTCATAATATTATTTGAAACTACATTAAACTATTAGTTTATTTGTTTTCAAAATGCTTCTCTTTTGACAACAGGGTCTGTATTGATATTATTCACTTCTGTCTCCTCAGAAAATAGAACCATACATGAAACATAATAAGACTTAAAAACATTTGTCTGGTAAATGAATGAATTCTGAAACATATACTATATATGTTTCTTAGAGCCTGGTGTTATTATTCTTCAGAGGGGAAAATAACTATTGTTCTCATTTTTATGTATAAGCTTTTTGGAAGATAAAATAATTGAGTCATTTATTTAAATGAAAGCAGTTAATTCACTTCATAGAAAGGGTCTCTTTATTATTTTTCAGTCTCCCCAGTGATGCCGAGGATCCTCGAACCTGAAAACGAAAGTGTTGTCCATCCATCTACCTAACCACTCTTCACCAACTTTTGGTCCGACAAAGAGGAACTAAGATAAAGGTGATAACTGCTAAGTCCTTGGGTACATAGGAACAAGAGGTGAAAAGACAAAGACAGTGGTAACATATAAATAAATCATCTTAGTCCCTTTTCTGTCTGGGCCTAGAAGAAATGTAAAGGTGCTGGCAGAATTACTAGTAATTAAATCCAGAATTACCAAAGCTATGACTGGACATATTGAGGGGGAAAAGAGGTAAGTTTTCCTTTGATTCCATGTTTATTTCTTGCAAAGTACATTTGGCAACAATAGCTTTCACTCCCACTCCAGAAGAGGTTATTCAAAGATATTGAGAGAAAAATCTGAACTTAAACTTCCTTAGAAATGACCCTGGGGTAGGGAGTGCACTACAGCTATAATAAATTATTCTAGGAAGGGAAAAATGCTGTTCTCATTTTCAGTGAACAAAACATTTTTCTCTAGACATAGTTTTGCTAGCATTTGATGAGAATTTGTCATACCATGTATTCACAAACCTTCTATTCTGCCAGGACCAATCTGAACTGGTAGAGAGGATGTTCTCAGATTTCCTATGGAATTTATAACTATCCATCAGGGTAATACTAGGGAGCCAGTCTCTGAATGGAACCCACTAACCCAAACTTACATCATTTTGCAAAGGATAAAAATGAATCCCAGACACATTTTCAAGCTCCATAAATTCACATGTTGTTAAGATCTACAAATTCTTGATTGTTATATTATTACATTAATTTAATAATTTTATTCAAAGAACATTTAGAAGCATCTACCAGTACCAGGGTTCATATCAGGTCAGATGGTAGAAAGATATTTTCATTTTCTCATGTCATTTAGAATCTAGTTTATTTTGAGCTTTCCTATCATGTGGTAGAAAGTCTGTCTGGGAAAAAAATAGGAATATTCCTAAAGGAGAGAAAGCAATACATATTGAACTCCTGGTGGAAATTAGTAGAAAATGGCAGCTAAAATACAGAGAATGAGGGGCGCCTGGGTGGCTCAGTCAGTTAAGCTTTGGCTTGGATCATGATCTCACCATGGGTTCGAGCCCCGCATCAGGCTCTGTTTTGACAGCTAGCCCAGAGCCTGGAGCCTACTTTGGATTCTGTGTCTCCCTTTCTCTCTGACCCTCCCCTGTTCATGCTGTCTCTCTCTCTCAGAAATAAATAAAACATTAAAAAATTAAATTAAATTAAATACAGAAAATGAGATTTACTAGACTTAATTTTTATCTCATAGCAGTAGGTATTTAACAAGACTAAACTATGAACCTAAACTTTGGATCACTCGGGTTTTCTTTTCTCCCAAGGCTACATATTTCAATGCTGAATTCAGGTCACTATTTTCCCAAATGTTTATGTATACAGGACATAGAGGATGTACAGGCAGGAATAGTTCTACCCAAATATTGAATTATTATTAGAAAGCACACAGTATAAGGCACCTGGGTGGCTCAGTCGGTTAAGCCTCTGACTTTGGCTCAGGTCATGATCCCACCGTCCATGAGATTGAGCCTCACATTAGGTTCTGGGCTGACAACCGAGAGCCTGGAGCCTGCTTCGGATTCTGTGTCTCTCTTTCTGCACCTCCCCCACTCATTCATTTTCTCTGTCTCTGTCTCTGTCTCTGTCTCTCTCTCTCTCCCTCTCTCTCTCAAAAATGAATAAAAATTTTTAAAAAAATAAAAATAAAATACACAGTAAAGGCACAGGAAGCTCATCGCTTTAATTTGGTAAATTGTTAATTTCACAATATTGTTGAGTATTGGATGCATATTATTAGATTTCTTGAGTCCTAGCCCTTCCTCCAGTGGAAAACTATATTTTGTTCTTCTTATTGCAAAATAAGAGGGCATAAAGTCCTATAGTTAGGAGTGAACAGTTCTGGGATTACCACAGCAAGGACCCAGGCATCCAGAGGTGTAGAATTTCTGACTTGCAGACTCTTAAAGATAATTGCTGATTCTCTCACAAGGTGACCAATGTATATGGGTTTTTGTCGCTTTATGGAACATAGTTGAGAAATTGTTGCCACAGTGCTTGGACTTTTTATGCAATTATATAACTTTTTAATGTAATTTTAATGAATGAGTCTTTTTTTTTATTCACTGTTTAATCACAAAGTGTACAGATGAAAAACTGTCATTTTCCTGGAGAAATATGTGCACACTCATGCAAAGTTGACTTTTCCCTCAATGCAGGTATTCCATTTTGCTCACTTTTACAATCTAGACTCTTTGAACTATAAGGGTTTTTAAGAGATGATTTAACCAAATCTCTCTAAATGCCCAAAGCCACACAGTAAATTTGCAGCAGGGCTGAGACTAGAACACAGAGCACTTGGGTCCCAAACCATTGTTTACCTTTCACTGAGGCCTTGATAAGATGCTTCAAGAGGCTTTAAATACCCATCGAACAGTCCAATGTCATAGACCTAAGGAATTCACATACAGTCTTTATTTTTTACAGCTTATCTGAGGCCTCAGAGAAAGGTTTTCATTGTCTTGAGTCATGGTGGAATCTAATACTTTAATTTCCTTAAACCCCATGAAATTCAAAGGTTATAAGTGGAACAGGGGATGAAGGGTTTGAGAAGGCTCTTTTTTCATTCCTTTTAAGTAGGTAAAGTTTACATAGGAAAGACACACAGTGATCTTCAATGGTACCAAGCTGCCACTCACAAGTTCTGACATTTTGTTAGGAATTTATGTGCCCAGGACAAACCAAGAATGAAAAATTCTTTTTAAAGTGAGGTAAATCTTTACATGGCAATAGACAGAGATAGAAGGTTCTTCTTCTATAGGCTTCCAACATAAATTGATGTTCTCTAAGAAAAAACAGCTATTTTGCATTTGAAAGTTTCCCTAATGACAGCAAGATAGAGAGCCTGTGTCCAGCACAGGTCTCCATGAAACCAGGGAAAATGGGTTTCAGTTATTTGGGATTCTGATATTTATTTTATGCTGGTTTTTCCGTTTTTGTTGTTTTTAAGAACTTTGGCTGGGGTTTCCGAGAAGAAATTATAGCTACTGATACTTGATTGCATAAGGTAGACTTGATAGTTAAGGAGAAGTCTTGAGTCCACTTGGGACAGGGGTCATGCAGAGTAATAAAGCAGCTCAAGTGCAAACATGTGTATCTAGGAGAGAATGAAATAAAGAATTGTTCCCACAATTCCTAATTCATGTGAGAAAAGATGAAGTCTGGAATCTTTTTCTCCCCACACTTCTGATATATCTCCCCCTACATCCATATCTTTTTCATCCCTGGCTCAGAGAAGGAGATATCCATCCCTGTATCCAAGGCCAAATCACTTTCCTGGCAACCTTGATTTGATCCTTCCAATGATACCCAGCTGTATCAATTAATCTCCTCTTCACAACACTATTCTTCCGTCTTCTTAATCCTTTCTTTTTTGCTTTCATTCATATTTAAGCCTGATTTAAAAGGTGGCATGATACTACATACAGTCATATAGACCTGGGTCTGTATCCTTTCTGTCATTAACCTCTAAACCTTAGTTATTAACCTCTAAACCTTAGTTTCCTCTTTGTAAAATGAGAATAATAATAGAATCTATGCTTTAGGAGTTTTTTTTTTTTTAAAGATAAATGATTATATATAGTGCCTGCCACATAGTAAGGACTTAATAGTAGCAAGTGTTGTTTTTTTTGCTATTATTATTTTATATGTTTAATATAATCATGCATTTTTACTAATATATTATTATATCTCATCTCCTCCTAGACAAAAATTCCCATCAATAAAGGGAAACATTTCTTCTTAATTACTTGAGAATGTCTATCATAATGTTGTGATATGATATATCTTCACTAAAAATTTATTGAATAAATGTGGCCAGTGATTTGCTACAGTGAATAAAGAAGGATACAGCTTTTATTTGGATCTCAAAGCCTTAAGGTATTTTTCCTTTTTGAAATTTGTTTAGTAATCAAGTAAGGATTAATCTAATAGTAACAATTTACTAGTGTATCAGTATTCTTAGTAACTTAGAAGTTTGTGTGGTCCATGGGGTGTGCATAAAATTTATGACTTTTGGAGTTTATGGAAAATAAAAATGTGGGAATAGTAAGATATTATTAGGAAGAATAACAAGAGTTTAATGTATACATAGGATTCCAAGTTTTGTCATCCAAAAAATGATACTCAGCTTTCCATTGTCTGGCCTTGAGTTATATAAGACAACATAATGTGGGGTCTGGAGTACACCCTATAGATCATCCAGTCAGCATTTCTCAAAGTGTATCCCAAATATGTTATAAACAGAGAAAGAGATCTGTGGCCAAATCACTTTGAGAAGTGTTGGCATAAACAAAGATAAGTAAGCTCCTCTATGGAGGATTCCTAATATCCTATGTAGGGAAAAATGTACAGGGATTTCCACACTCATTTGCCCAAAGCACACTTTTTTTGCAGAGCATATCTCGGGATTGTTATCAGGAATGATATACTTCTAGCCTCTTTATTTTTATGAATGTGGGACTCAAGGTCCAGAAAATTAAAGTAATCTGTAAAAGATTACATAGTGGTAGAGTAAAAAGAACCTAAGTGTCCTTATTCTTATCTGAAATTAGCCTTTCTGTTTATTTTTGCTTTCTTGGAAAGGTAATAAAATTCTCATAATTATATCATTTTGCCTGCATTTCCCAAACAAGCTTACACTAAAAATATCACAACTAACTTTTGAGAATTAAACACATTAATAATAATGAAATGATTTCTCCATAAAATTGAGAATACAATTAACCTCCAAAGTTCTACTAGAAAAATTAGTACCTTTTTTTAAAAACTAGAATTCCTCAAACAAATTTCTTTGATATTTTACTCATTATTTTTATAATTAGGCATACAATGATTCATACTTTATTCATAATTTAACAGATTATTTTGGTTACTTCTAAATAAGATTAGTATTTCTGTGTATCATAGATAAGCAGTCAATCACAGATGACATAAAACTCTTCTCAAAAATAATTAGGTTTGCTATGTGATGTTCAGAATTTCTGTATCTAAAGAAGGAATGATAAAAAATTCATAAAAATGTAAAAATGTGCTGTCAATGTGATGAAATTAAAGAAGTATAAAGGTGAAATTATAGTAACTCAGTCCCTGAAAGACTATTTCTCTACAGGTAAAGTTTCTACTATCTTCTTGTTAAATTAAAAAAAAAAAGTTTAAGATCTGAGTCCAAAATTATTTCCCGACCCAGTTTTTAAACATTTTAATGGACTTTATTTTTAGAGCATTTTTAGGTTTACAGAAGAATTGTGAAGAAGGTACAGAAAATCTGCATATACTCCCCTAATTTGTGCATAAAGTTTCACCTATTGGTATCTTACATTAGTGCACTACATTTGCTGTAATTGATGAACAAATGTAAATGATGAACAAATGATGAACAAATACTAACATATTACAATTAACTAAATACCATCATTTACATTAAGGTTTCATTTTTACATTGTGCAGTTCTGTGGATTTTTGACAAATTCATAATATCATAATTGGAGTATCGTAGAGAACAGTCTCACTGCCCTAAAAACGCCCTGTGCTCCACCTATACATCCTGCCTCCTCCTAAACCTTGGCTATCAGTGATCTTTTCACTGACTCTACTGTTTTGCCTTTTCCTGAAAGTCATATAGTTGGAATTATATAGTGTTGTGGGGGCTTTTTTTCATACTGATTTCTTTCATTTAGAAAAAAGTGCAGTTAGGTTTCCTCCGTGTCTTTTTGTGGTTCTATTCTATAGCTCATTTCTTCTTATTGCTAAATAATATTCCATCATAAGGATTTACCACAATTTGTTTATTTTCCTAGTTAAGGGTACTTTAGTTGTTTCCAATTTGGGGCAATATAAATAAAGCTGGTATAAATATTCACGTGCAGGTTATTGGTGGAAATAGTTTTCAACTCCTTTGGGTTAATACCTGTGACAAGATTGCTAGATTGTATGGTAAGACTTTCAGCAATAAATGAGAGTTCCTGTTGCCAGCATTTGGTATCCTCATTGTTGTGGATTTTAGTCATTCTAATAAGTGTGTAATAGTATCCATTTTTTGAGGTATAATTGATATATAACATTATATTAGTTTCAAATGTACAGCATAATGATTCCATATTTGTGTAGATTGCAATATTATCACAGTAAGTCTTAGTTTACATTTGTCACCACACATACTTACAGAATCTTTTTTCTTGGGATGAGACTTTTTAAGATCTACGTTGTTAGCAAATTTCACATATGCAATGCAGTATGATTAACTACAGACATCGTGTTGTAAATTAGATCCCCAGGACTTATTTATTTTATAACTGAAAGTTTGTTCCTTTTAACTCTCTTCACCCATTTTGCCAACCCCCACTCCCATCTCAAGCAACCACCTCTTCTCTGTATCTACGTTTCTATTTTTGTTTCCACATGTAAGTGAGATTACACAGTATTTGCCCTTCTCTGTCTGACTCATTTTACTTAACAGTATACCCTCAAGATCCACATGTCTTGCGCAAATAGTAAGATTTTAAATTCTTTTTAATGGTTGAATAGTATTCCATCATATATATTGTATATAATAGATACAAAATTCAGCTTTTCCCGAATGAGTATGATATTAGCTGTGGGCTCGTCACATACGGTCTTCTTTATTTGAATTGTATTCTCTGTCTATCTACTTTGTTGAGAATTTTTATTATAAATTGGTGTTGAATTTTGTCAAATGCTTTTTCTGCATCTTCAGATTATCACATGATTTTTATGTTTCATTTTGTTAATTTGATGTGTCACATTGATTGATTTGTGGATGTTAAACCATCCTTGCATCTCTGGATAAAATTCCACTTGATCATGATGTATGATCCTTTTAATATATTGTTGACATTGGTTCACTAATATTTTGTTGAGGATTTTTCTATCTATATTCATCAAAAGTATTTGCCTGTAATTTTGTTTTCTTGTGGTATCCTTGTCTCATTTTGGTATTGGGATAGTACTGGTCTCATAAAATGAGTGTAGGCATATTTCCTCCTCTTCTATTTTTTTGGAAGAATTTCAGAAGGATTAGTATTAGTTTTTCTTTAAATGTTTGCTGGAATTCACCAGAGAAGCTCTCTGGTCCTGGACTTTAACCTGTTGGGAAGGTTTTTTTTTTTTTTTATTTATTCATTTTCCTTACTAATAACTGGTCTATTCAAATTTTGTATTTCGTCATGATTCAGAAAGATCGTATGTTTCTAGGAATTTATCCATTTCTTCTCGATTCTCCAACTTGGTGTATAATTGTTCTAGTAGTTTCTTATGATACTTTGTATTTCTATAGTATCAGTTGTAGTGTTTCCTCCTTCATCTCTGACTTCATTTATTTGAATCCTCTCCTGCCTCCCACCTTGGTGAGTCTAGTCAAAGATTTATCAATATTCAGGTTTATATTGTAAAAAAAAAAATCACTGTATGTTTTTATTGTTGATGATATAAATGTATTGACCATGGGCCACTGAAGCAGATGATAAGTATTTTCATATGGGCAAGCTTCTGCACACATAACAACTGACTAGAAAATCATAAACTGAATAGTCAATTGATAAAGGGTACTTGTGCACTCATTATTGCAACAGGAAGTGAACTTTCATTACCTTTTTCTATCTTTATCATGGGAGACAATCTCCATCTATATAACTAGAATATAGAAGAGTGTAGTTCACCTTTCCAATGAATTTGAGGTTAAGACCACAACATAAAGGGACAAGGGACTATCCTTTGACACTACGAAGGCAATAGGGACACTTATTTATTCCAAAAAGTCTTTCATCTTTCCTAAGAAGTTGTACCATTACTAATCATGTGAAGAATAACCAGTTAACTAAGCTAAAGAATATTTCTTAAGTTAAAAACAAAAACAAAAACAAAAAACAAACACTTGACATATGAAGGAATTATCTCTGTCCTACTGGCTAGAAAAAATTACTTAGACATTAACGAGTTTCCAAGGGTATTTAGAGTTCATATTTATTTAGAGACTTTTTGAAGTGAATGTGCCAGGAAATGAGTGTCTAAAAATGGAACTTGAGATTTGAGATGTTAGAAGATTATGAACTTTGTAATTTAATACATTAGTCACAGACTTCAACAATCTTCTTCATCTACCTATAAGTCACCTTCCAAATGTATAACCAAATGGGCCATTGGATTATTTTGATCTAGTGGCCCTGTTTGGGCTGTTTCTAAATTTCCAAATGAACAAGAGGAAGATATCCAACCTATGTCTTTCACTTCTCACCACCTTTACTTATTGGTATCAGGTATCTTATGCATTCTCAATAAACACATATTCACTGGTTGATTGATAAACTTCTAACATTGCCCTGTGGCCTCAATAGCTAAGTATCTCTCTTCATTCTGAAAGCTGTCTCTAAACTCTATATATTCTTCATATTTAGCATTCATCTCGTGTCTCTTCAAGCTATTCTGTTATTTCAGATACTGCCTTAGCAGAATTTCTAAATGCCAAAAGACTTTTTTTTTTAACAACTTAGAAGGGAGATTGAGAATCATAAGTATGCTGCCAGCCCTGGAACATTTGCCTAGTGACCTAATTTCATGGGAATTTGCCAGGCCTGCTCTGTGGAAGAAATCCAGTCCTATTTCTTGTCCCCATGGGTTATTTAGCTGACATTCTACACAACCAGCCTCTTCACATTGTTGTGACCTTCAAGAGACTCTCCTTTTAATACTACTCTATTCTAATTTTGCTATAGAAAATAAATTATAAAAAATAAAGGTATAATCATTTGTATGGCTTAGACAAATTTATACAACACAAAGATCTTAACTCAAACATAATTTCTTATACTGAATTATAACATGCAATTGTTTCTCATTACTCTAGACTTCTGTCACATGCATTTTGAATAATTTCAGAAGCTTATTAGTATAACTTATCCAAAATGTTATCAAGACTTGTTCCAGAAAAGAAAAGTTATTTATTGTCCAATATGGACCTTCATGTCACTTCTTTTCCTTCCCCAACCCCACCCCCTCCTAAAGCCAGATGTAAAGTTATTTTAGACATCACAGTCAATTTGACATGGTTTTGTATTGATCTGACATTCTCTTCAGAAAACCAATACCAAAGCATTGTGTGTTGGTACACTCAGAATTGTACTCTAATTCTGTCCTGTCTACAAGCTTATAACCTTTTCTGAAGAACACTTTGTACCTGTTTTATCCCTTCATCTAAAAGTACTGCAATGGCCTTAGGCCAAAAACAATGAAATTGTGACTTTCTAACTTCTTTATAGCTTGCCCAGAGACATTAATGAGAGAAAAGTAAACCTACTCTATTATCTTGAATGGCTTTTTAAATAATTAGGAGATTTTAATAATAGTGTCTGGTTGATGCTTTCAGGTTCCCCGTGGGCATTCTGACATTTTGAGGGTGAGTAAGATGGTACTGATGCTTCAAGAGAGAAGACCTCATTCTCACCACAAATGACCTTCAATTCATACAAATGCTGAAAACAGCACTGGGCATCCCATTATTGAAATGGATTGTTTGGCATCAATGCTTGCAGTTTGGGAGCTTGACATCATTTTGTGGAGCAATCCTTAAGAATAGAAGTGATTCGAATTTTTAAAGAGGTAGAAATTTTTTAGAAGGTTGGATTTTTGACATTTTGATTTTTTCTAAGCTCACTCCAAAATTCATTGAGTCACCTCTGACTTTTTTCTATAAAGAAGGTGATGAAAATATATGTCAAGACCCTAGGGATCTTCAGAAAAGTAAAGGGATGATGTTAAAGTGGACTCAAATTGAATATGTATCATAAGCCTTAAAAGGTACAAACTCTTATAACTTCCAATTCCACTACTAACAGGTTATCCTCAATAAGTATAACCAATAATGCATACACATGTTTATACAAGGATAATTACCACAGTGTTCTTTATAATACTAAAATTTTGGAAACAAAAATCCAGCACTAGGAAAATAGTTAACACTGCAACTATTGAACATTATGGTATAAAATTATGTTTATTGACCTTCACAATATTTTACTTGAAATAAAGAAGCAGATTATATAACTGCATCTATAATGAGATTCTGTGTTTTTAAAGAAATAATAACCTAACTTTCCTAGATGATTACTTTGAAGGATCATGTAATGTGATCATAATGGTTTCCACTCTTATTTTTGCCAGATATTGGTCAAAGCACTCTATGTTTTAATTATTTAAATCTGCATATTGTAGAAGAGGAAACTGAGGTAGAGAGAGGTTAAGTTACCCAACGTCTCTCGGCTAAAACAAGGTAGCTGAGGCTGGAACACATGCAGTCTAGTTCCAGAATCCATGCTCCTAACAGCTACACTATACTGCCTTTTGAGAGAGTCCAGAGCAGTAGTCTTCAAAGCTTTTAGATCACACATCATTTATAGCCAACCAGAAGCCAGAAGATAGAAGAGCTGCTTGATGTGGCCGATGCAAATCAGTTTTCCTGGGTACACACCTAGTGCTTGAGGCCATCAGCTGGCATACAGAATCAGTGGGAAGTCTGAGGGATGAAGCTCAGAAAATATAAAGACAAAGATCAAGGAAAAGTACCTGACAGAAGAAATACACATGTATTTACCTATTTGTCTGCATGTACTGCTGTACTCCTATATTATGTCTATTGTAAAACATGCACAAAAAGATTTCAATTCAGCTGATAAAAATTAAACAGAACTAAAAGTTAAAAAAAGAAATAATAACCTATTAATATGGTTGATGTATCAATGATGATATTTAAAATTTTTGTCTACATTTTCTAATTATTTTATAGGAAATATGTAGCATTTTTACAATAAGAAGGAGGTATTGAAATTTGTATTAAGATATTTCCTTTTTATTTTAAAGAAGACTATGGAAGGGAATGGAGTGAACTTGTTGCAAAGGTGAATAAGAACTCCCTGATCAGTCCAGTGTACCCTATCATGCAGGAGTAGAAAAAGAGGTGTTGCTTTGAGAAGAAAAGTGAGGTGAGAAAATAATCTCTTGAGTTCATAAAGAAGAGCAACAATTTTGTGTAACTCTTCACACTCAACACACAGAGGGGGAATGGTGCCTAGGTGGATCAACAATGAGAAAGAGTCAATGAATTCCAAACACCATCAACAGGGAAAATTTTCAAGATGCTGGCCTCTAGGAGACTTTCCAGAAAGAATATCTGTGTCCTATCTTCTTAAGAAGGTGTACATACACACACACAAGGAAATAATTTCAACTCTTTCTTCATAAACAGAGACCATGAGATGGGAATTCTGTCGACTTGCTTCTTCACCTGTTCTTTTGTCTTTCTCTCTTGTACAAGGAAAGAATAATTTTCTTTTCAGGAGTAGTCCTTTACTTCTGCTCTTCACTGTGCCTCTCCTAATTCCTCAGGGACCTTGTTTTTTAGACTATTTCAGCCATTAAGCAATATAAGTAAACTGCTTGGAACTTGTGAACTATTCCAGTACCTACAGATATGTTTGCATCCAAAAAACAAATTATAGAATTCAAATTATAAATAATGATAATAAAACATAATAAGTAACAGAATGTATATAAAATGCAATATTATGTCAACATCGTAAAATTTTGTATTTGTGAACTTTTCACTACATTTGGAAACAATTTGTGAGTTGGAAGCTCTCCATTTCCAAAATTCCTGAGTAGGTACATACATTGTTGATAAATCATACTGAATTATAAAATAAGTAATTCATAGACAACTAAATTTGAAAGCTAAATTATAAAAATTATTTTAATGTTTTTTATTGCAAAAATGTGCTTCAGTCAGGGAGGATGGTAGAATAAGAAGATCCTAAGATCATCTTGTCCCATAAACACACCTAGATAACAACCATCTCAGTGCAACTAACTCAGAAAATACTTAAAGGCAGAAGAGATTTTCAGGGTAGTAAGGGTGGAGACTCAATCAGAAACTAAATTCCTCACAAGGCTAACCACAAATTTGAGGGGCACCATAAGCATGGAGAAGGGAGAGAGTAGACAGCACCCCAGGCACCCCAGGCATGAAGGATTTGCACTAGGAAGATGAGTCCCCATAACATTTGGCTTTGAAATCAGTGGGGCTTAACTTTGTGAGTTTTTATAATTAGCAGGTCTTAGCTCTAGGTTCTTTAAAACTTAGTGGGCTTCACTATGGGAGAGCTGGAGGGCAATAGGAAACTGAATCACTTCCTTTAAAGAGCCAGTATAACAAACCACCTCAATGAGATACAGCATAGATAGAAGTAGCAGTTTGAAAAGTGTTGGAGGTATATGTGAAGGGATTTGTTTACTAATCTCAGAATGTGTGCTAGAGTGGTAGAGATCTTTAGGAGACTTCTTCAAAAACAAACAAACAAAAAAGCCAGCTTGAGGGTGCCATTTCCCTCCCCTCTACACAGCAGCTTAGATAGCCAGACACTTGTAGGAGCCAGAATATACAAGCTCCACCTATCTTGCTAACATCATGAACCTTATCCCTCTATTCTATGGATCTGCCCCATCCAATATGCCCCACTAGGCAGGCATGCTTCCAAAGCAGCTACTGCCCAGACATACTCTACAAAAAACCCAGGCAGGTACCAGTGCCACACCAAAGTGACTCCAGCCCTGGATAGAGGAGAATATAAGGACAAAGGACAAAAATCAGTGTGACTGATGTTGGGGGCAGGCAGCTGGTCTAACTGCTGGCCACACTCACCAATAAAAACCACTCAGGGGACAATGCAGGGAGAGTACCCTGGGTCAGTGTGACCCAGGCCCCCAAAACTGAGCTAAGGGCAGGCATCTGGTCTGAGTGCAGATACCACCACCTAGAAGCCCACATGACACCAGACAGGTCCCTTGAATGCACAGGGACCAAATCGGGCAAAATGTGCCCACAATAGGCAACGTGAGCCATTATAGCCAACTGGACTGAAGGCAAATTTGGCTCAGCTGCGACAGTAGGGTGTATGCAACCCCCATGTGAGACACCCTACTGAGTCTGATTCTGGTGAACAGGGGACATTGAACTACAGGACATTGCAAGATCCTTGTTCATAAGGGAACTACATTCAAGATCAGGAGATATGGCTGAGTTTCTTAAAGCACAGAAACAAATACAGAGAGTTAGACAAAATGAGGAGAAAGAGGAATATGTCCCAAAAGAAAGCACATGGCAAACCACAGCAAAAGAACTAAATGAAACAGGGATAAGCTATGTACCTGATAAAGAATTCAAAGAATTGGTCATAAAGATACTCACTGGAGTTAAGAAAAGAGTTGAGCATCTCAGTGAGACCTTCAACAAAGAGATTACAAATATAAAAAGGGACCAACAAGAGATAACAAACTCAATAACCAAAATTAAAAATTCAGTAGAGGGAATCATATCAGATTAGAAAGGACAAAGGAATAAATCAGTGAGCTGGAAGACAAGGTAATGAAAGCAATCGAGGTGAACAATAAGAAAAAAAGAACACTAAAAAATAAGAATAGGTTAAAGTAACTCAACAACCATCAAACATAATAATATTGACATTATAAGGATCCCAGAAGGAGAAAAAAGAAAGAAAAAGGCCAAGAATTCATCTGAAGAAGTGAAGCTGAAAATGTCCTTAATCTGGAAAGACAATAGAAAGTCAGATCCAGTAGGCACAAAGTCCCCAAAACAATCAACCTACAGAAGTCCACACCAGGATACATAATAATTAAATGGCGAAAAGTAAAGATAAAGACAGACTTTTAAAACAGTAAGAGAAGGGGCGCCTGGGTGGCTTAGTCGGTTAAGCGTCCAACTTTCGCTTAGGTCATGATCTCGCAGTTCGTGGGTTCGAGCCCCGTGTCGGGCTCTGTGCTGACTGCCGGCTCAGAGCCTGGAGCCTGTTTCAGTCTGTGACTCTCCTGACCCTCCCCTGCTCACACTGTCTCTCTCTCTCTCTCTCTCTCCTAGAAATAAATAATAAAAAAAAATTTAAAAAATAAAATAAAACAGTAAGAGAAAATAAATAGTTACATACAAGGGAAACACTTTAACAGTGTATTTTTCAGCAAAAACTTTCCAAGCCAGAAGTGAGTGACATGACATATTCAAAATACTAAAAGGAAAAAAGTCTGCAAACAAGAATACTTTATTCAGCAAGGCTATCATTCAGAATAGAAGCAGAGCTAAAGGGTTTTCCAGACTAACAAAAGTTAAAGGAGTTCATCACTGCTACGTCAGCCTTCCAAGAAATATTAGTGGGAATTCACTGAGTGGAAAGGAAAGACCATAAACAGGAATAAGAAAATTAGGAAAGGAAAAAAATTTTTCACAGGTACATGCAAATATGAAAAAAGCAGTAGATTAATCACGTATAAAACCAAAATAGAAGTTAAAGGGAAAAAAAGTAAAATTAATTATATCTGTAAAAATCAGTGAATGAATTCACAAAATCAAAGGGTATAAAGTATGGCAGCATATACATAAAACATGGCAACGAGAAAGTAAAAATTTAGTATGTTTAGATTGTGTTCAGACTTAAGCAACCATCAACTTAGTATGCACTGCTATATTTATAAGATGTTATATATGAGCCTAATGATAACTACAAATCAAAGACTTGAAATAGATACACAAAAATAAATAAATAGAAAGGAATTTAAACATATCACTAAAGAAAGTAATCCAATCATAAGGTTAAGAGAGAAACAAAATAAAGGAACAGGGAAAAACTATATAAAAACTACCATAAAACGAGTAACAGAATGGCAGTAAGTACATATCTATCAATAATTACTTTCAACATGAAAGGACTAAATACTCCAATCAAAAGATATAGGGTGACTGAATGGATAATAATGCAAGAAGCATCTATATGCTATCTACAAGAGACTCATTTCAGACCTAAGGACACATTCAATTTGAAAGTGAAGGGATAGAGAAAATATTTACCATGCAAATATTTTCATCAAAGTGAAAAGAAACCTGGAGTAGCAAAACTTATATTGGACAAACTGGACTTTAAAACAAAGTCTTTTACAAGAGACAAAGAAGGACACTACATAATGATAAAGGGAACAATTCATTAAGAAGATTTAGTAATTATAAATATATATGCACTCAACATGAAAGCACCTACAAACATAAATCAACTATTAACCGACAAGAAATTGATAGTAATACAATAATAATAGGGGACTTTAACACTCTACTTACCTCAATGGATAGCTCATCCAGGAAGAAAAACCAACAAGGAAACAATGGTTTTGGGTGACAAATTCGACCAGATGGATTTAACAGATAATATTCAGAACATTCCATCCAAAAACTTGGAATACATATTCTTTCAAGTGCACATGGAATGTTCTCCAGAATAATCAGTGTTAGGCTACAAAACAAGTCTCAATAAGTTCAAAAATATTAAAATAATAGCATGCATCTTTTCCAACCACAACTGTATAAAACTAAAAATTAATCACAAGAAAAGTTCTTAAAGAACACCAATATATGGAGGCTAAATAATATCCTACTAAACAACTAATGGGTCAACCAAAAAATCAATAAGAACAAATATTTAGAGACAAAAAAAATTAAAACACAAGGTCCAAAATCTTTGGGGTGCAGGAAAAGTTGTTCTAAGATGGAAGATTATAGCAATACAGGCTTACCACAATAAATAAGAAAAATCTCAAATAAAATAAGTAGCCTAAAGGAGCTAGAAAAAGAAGAGCAAAGCCAAAAGCCAGTGGAAGGAAATAACAAATCTTAAAGCAGAAATAAACAAAATAGAGACTGAACAAACAAACAAACAAACAAAAACAGATCAGTGACACCAGGAACTACTTCTTTCAAAATATAAATAAAATTGATAAACCTTTAGCCAGATTCATCAGAGAGAAAGAGAACGTAAATAAATAGAATCAGAACTGAAAAAGGAGAAATAATATCTGACATGTTAAAAATACAGTTATAAGAGAATACTATGAAAAATTGTATGCTAATAAATTGGACAACTGAGAAGAAATACATACATTCCTAGAAACATATAACCTCCCAAAACTGAATCAATTAAAATTAAAACTTTAAACAGATCAATTAGTTGCAATGAAGTTGAATTATTAATCAAAAATTTACTGACAAACAAAATTTCAGGATTAGATGGCCTCACAGGTGAATTCTACCAAACATTCAGAGAAGAGCGAATACCTACTCTTTTCAAAGTATTTAAAAAAAAAAAAAAAGAACATAAAGGAAAGCTTCCAAGTTTATCCTACAAGGTGAGAATCACCCTGATACCAAAACCATAGACTCTATAAAAAAGAGAGAAAACTACAGGTTAAAATCTCTTATATAGATGCAAAAAGTCCTCACCAAAATATTAGCAAGCCAAATCCAACAATATGTAAAAAAAATCATTAACCATGATTAAGTGGGACTTACTCCAGGGATACAAGGGTGGTTAGATATTCACAAATCAATCAATAGGATACATCATATCAGTAAGAGAAAAAATGACAACTATATGATCATCTCAACAAATGCAGAAATAGCATTTGACAAACTACAACATCCATTCATGATAAAACTATCAACAAAATAGATTTAGAGAAAACATACCCCAACATAATAAAAGTCATTATTTAAAAACTCACAGTTGACATCAATTGTGAAAAATAAGAGATTTTTTTCTAAGATCAGGAGCAAGACAAGGATGTCCACTCTCACCACTGATTATCAACATAGTAGTGGACGTCCTACAACAACAAGATAAGAAAAAGAAATAAAAGGCAACCAAATTGATAAGGAAGAAGTAAAACTGTCAGTATTTGCAGATAAGATGATATTATACATAGAAAACCCTAACCACTCCAGCAAAAAAAATACTAGAACTGATAAATGAATTCAAGAAGGTCTCAGGAAACAAAATTAACGTACAGAAATCTGTTGCATCATACACTAATAACGAAGAAGCAGAAAAAGAAATTAAGAAAACAATCCCATTTATGATTACCACAAAAGAATAAAATACCTAGGAATAAATTTAACCAAAGAAGTAAAAGATCTGTACTCTGAACACTGTAAAACACTGATGAAAGCAACTGAAGATGATACAAATGGAAAGATAGTCCATGCTCATGGATCTGAAGAACTAATTTTGTTAAGATGGCCACACTACCAAAGCAAGCTATAGATTTAATATAGTTTATATAAAAATATCAATAAGCTTTTTTCACAAATAGAAAAAAATACTAAAATTTGTATGGAACCACAAATATCCCAAATAGACAAAGAAACCTTGAAAAAGAATAAAGCTGGAGGTATCACAATTCCAGATTTCAAGATGTACTACAAAGATGAAGTAATCAAAACACTATGGTACTGAGGCAAAAATCATACACATACATCAATAGAACAGAATACAGAGTCCAAAAATAAACCCGCACTTTTATGGCAAATTAATCTACATTGAAGGAGGCAAAAATATATGAGGAAGACAGACCCAGCAAATAATGCTGGAAAAGCATGCAAAATTATAGAACTGGACCACTTTCTTATACCATACACAAAAATAAACTCAGAATCAATTAAAGCCTTAAATGTGAGACCCAAAAGCATAAAACTCCTAGAAGAAAACATAAACAGTAATTTCATTGACATCAGCCATAGGAATATTTTTCTAGATATATATCCTGAGGCAAGGGAAAACAAAATCAATATTAAACTATTGGGACTACACCAAAATAAAAGCATTTACTAAAAAAAATAAATCAATAAACTGACAAGGTAAGAAAAGGAGCAAGAAGATGGAGGCAGAGTAGGAGGACCCCAGGGTTGACTCATCCCACAGAACACAACTATATCAAATCATTCTAAATACCATAGAAATTTACCTGAAGATTGAAAGAACAAAGTCCACAATTAAAGGGAGAGAAGAGGCCACTTGGAAGAAGGTAGGAAATACAGAGTATGGTTTAGGGAAGAAATGGATCACAAGTGTGGAGAGGAGAGAGTCATGGTCCTGAGGGAGGGAGGGAGGGGGATGGGAGGGGGAGAGAGAGAGAGAGAGAGAGAGAGAAACACATAGGGGAATGCACTAAGAGAAAGTTTCTCCAAAGTCAAATGCTCCGAAAATGAAAGAGGCTGAGTTTTACAAGTTCTTGCAACCAGTGGTGCTTAACATCTGGAGTAGAAAACTACTCAGCAGACTTGGCTGAGATAAAGCCTGTGTTGCTCCTGGGGAGAAAGCAGGTAAATAACACTCGGACAGACAGCCTGGAAATAAAGACCTGAAGAGTGCCTGGGGAACACAATGAGGAGATTATTCAGAAGCATTCGTGAAGAGATCTCTCTGGGAACAAAGAAGTGGACTAGTGCCTTTCCCCTCCACCAACTCTCAGCATAAATACAGAGCCACCTGCAAGAAGCAGCATATTACTGAAACAGGCTGCTGAAGTTACTTACACCAAGTACCACCCCCTTGTACTCTTGTGGAACTGCTCTTCTCAGTAATTCTTACCTCAGTCCCAGCATAGTGGGCCCTTCCCCACAGAAGACCAGCACAAAACCCTGCCAACACCACATCTCCCAAAGTTTTTCAGGGTGTCAGTTCCAGTGGAGGGGTTATGGGTCTCAATTCTCAATCACCTACTTAAAACTCACCATATCCAGGCCAGGGACCAAATATTGCCCACAGCAGGCAAGGAGACCTTCTGCAGATTACTGGCCTGAAGAATAGAGCAGCCAAAACACCACAGCAGAGTTCACACAGCTCATGCCAGAAACACTTCCTGGAGCATCAGCCCCTGGGCACTACATGACCTCTTTTTCATAAGACCATTACTTTCAGGAGCAGAAGACATGACACAAGCAGGCTTTTCTGACACAGGAAGAAGGTAGAAACTTAGACAAAATGCCAAGATGGAGGAATTCATCCCAAATGAAAGTTCAAGATAAGACCATAACCAGGGATCTAAGGAGAACAGATATAAGTAATATGCCTGATGGAGAATTTAAGGCAACTATCATAAGGATACTCACCAGACTTGAGAAAAGAATTGAAGCCATCAGACATCAGTGAGACCCTTACCACAGAGGTAAAAAAAAAAAAAGTTAAAAAAGAATCAGTGATAAACTGCAATAAATGAGATTAGAAACACATTTAGTGCAATGAACAGCAGGCTGGAAGAAGTAGAGAAATGAATTAATGATCTAAAAAACAAAGTAATGGAAAGCAATGCTGCTGAACAAAAGAGAGTAAAAATAATTATGAAAAACAAGAATAGACTTAGGGAACTCAGTGACTCCATCAAACTTAATATTCATAGTATAGGACTTCCAGAAGAAGAGAGAAAAGAGGGAAGAAAATATATTTGAAGAAATAATAGCTGAGAATTTGTCTAATCTGGAGAAGGAAACAGATATCCAGATCCAGTAAGCATAGAGGACTCCCAACAAAATAAGCAAAAACAGGCCAACACCAAGGCATGTTGTTATTAGACTTGCAAAATATGGTGATAAAGAAAAAAATTTTAAAGCAGCAAGATAAAAGAAGTCATTAACAGACAAGGAAAAACCCAAACAACAAACTGGATGTTTCTCCATAGAAACTTGGCAAGTCAGAAGGGAGTGCCTTGATATCAAAGTGCTGAATGGGGAAAATCTGCACTCAATACCCTACCCAGCAAAGTTAGCATTCAGAATAAAAGAAGAGAAAAGAGTGCCAAATAAACAAAAACTAAAGGAGTTTGTAATCATTACACCAGTCCTGCAAGAAATATTAAAGGGGACTCTGAGTAGAAAGGAGAGAAAAAAAGTGACAGTAAAAAGGCAGGAAGCATAAAAATAGTAAAATGATATTTCTGTAAAAATCAGTCAAGTCACAAAAAAGATACAAAATATAATAACATACCTAAAACATGGGGAGAAAAGAATGTGTTCAAATTTGAATGACTACCAACTTAACATAGACTGTTATTTGCAAGTTAGGTTATATACAAACCTAATGGTAACCATATATCAAAAACCACTAATAATCATGCGAAGAATAAAGAGAAAGAAATTCAGATATGTCACTAAACAAAATCAGCAAAATATGAAATGCAAGAAAGGATTAGAAAATCTCCAGAAACAACCACAAATCAAATAACAAAATGTCAATAAATTCATATCTATCAATTACTTTAAATGTAAAGGGTATAAATGCTCTGATCAAGATACATCGCATTTTTGGAATGGAAAAAAAACCCACCTATATACTCCCTATAAGAGACTCATTTTAGACCTAAAGACACCTGCAGATTGAATGTGAGGGGATGGAGAAACATTTATTACACAAATGGACATCTAAAGAAAACCACAGTAGCAATACTTATCCCAGACTAACTAGACCTTAAACAAGGACTGAAACAAGAGACAAAGAAGAGGACTATATAATCATAAAGGAGACAATCCAGAAGAAGAAATAAAAGTTAGGAATATTTATGCACCCAACATGGCCTATCCAAATATATAAAACAATTAATAACAAACATAAAGGAATTAATTGGTAATAAAACAATAATAGTAGGAGGCTTTAACTTTTCACTTACAGCAATGGACAGATTATATAAGCAGAAAATAACAAAGGAAACAATAGCTTTGAACAATGCACTGAACCAGATGGACCACACAGATAATATTCAGAACATTCCATTCTAAGACGGCAGAATATACATTGTTTTCAAGTGCACAAAGAACATTCTTCAGAATAGATCACGTATTGGGCCACAGTACAGGCCTTAACAAATTCAAGGTGATCAAAGTCATACCATGCAACTTTTCTGATCAAAACACTATCATACTATGAATCCTGGAGCTAGTTCTTTGAAAAAAATAATATTGATAAACCTCTAGCCAGACTTATCAAAAAGAAAAGAGAAAGGACCCAAATAAATAAAATCACAAATGAGAGAGGAGAAATAAAAGTCAACACCACAGAAATATAAACAATATAAGAGAATATTATTAAATATATGCAACAAATTAGACAATCTAGAAGAAATGGATAAATGCCTAGAAACATATAATAGAAATTGTATAGAAAGAAAATTTCTATAAAAAACTTGAACAGACCCATAACCAGGAAAGAAATTGAATCAGTAATAAAAACAACTCCCAATAAACAAAAGTCTAGGGCCAGATGGCTTCCCAAGGGAATTCTACCAAACAGTTAATGAAGAGTTAAAACCTATTCTCAAACTATTCCAAAAAATTTAAAAGGAAAGCTTCCAAGTTCATTCTATAAGGTCAGCATAACACTGATACCAAAACCAGATAAAGACACCTCTAAAAAAAGAGGCCTATAGGCCAATATCCCTAAGAATACAAATGCAAAAATTCTCAATAAAACACTAACAAACTGAATCCAATAATACATTAAAATAAGCATTCAACACAATCAAGAGGGATTTATTCCTGCATTGCAAGGGGTAGTTCAATATTTGTAAATGAATGAACATGATATATCACATTTAAAAAAGAAAAGTCATTTCAATAGATGCAGAAAATACATTTGACAAAGTCCAACATTCATTGTGATAAAACCCCTCAAAAAGTAGGTTTAGAGTGAAAATACCTCAACACAATAAAGGTATCATTTTCAACGTGGAAAACTTGAGACTACTTCCTCTATGGTCAGGAACAAGACAGAGATGTCCAGAGATGGAAGTCCTAACCACTGCAATCAAACAACAAAAAGGAATAAACGTCATCCAAAAATTAGTAAGGAAGAAGTAAAACTTTCACTATTTGCAGATGAGATAGTACTATGCAGAGAAAAGTTTCCACCAATAAACTATCAATTAGAACTGATAAACGAATTCAGAAAAAAAAAACTGATATCACTTAGAACTGATAAATGAATTCACTAAAGTCACAGGATACAAAATCAATGTAAAGAAATCTGTTGCATTGCTGTATACCAATAATGAAGCCAAAGAAAGAAAATTAAGAAAACCATTCCATTTACAATTGCACCAAATACAATAAGATACCTAGGAATGAATAAATGTAATCAAAGAGGTGAAAGACATGTACTCTAAAAACCATAAAACACTGATGAAAGAAATTTAGATTACACAAATAAGTGGAAAAACACTGCATGTTAATGACTGGAAGAAGAAATATTGTTAAAATGCTGTACCACCCAAAGAAATCTACATGTATCATACAAACCCTACAAAATACCACCAGCATTTTTCAGAGTGAGTACAATCCTAAAATTTGTATGGAACTAATAAGACCCTGAATAGCCAAAGCAAAATTGAGAAAGAAAAAGCCAGAGGTATCACAATTCTCGGCTTTAAGTTGTATTATGAATCTGTAGTGATCAAAACAGTATGATACTGTCACTAAAATAGTCACACAGATCAATGGAACAGAATAGAAAACCTAGAAATGAACCCACAACTATATGGTCAATAATCTTTGACAAAGTAGGAAAGAACATCCAATGGGAAAAAGGATATCTCTTCAACAAGTGGTGTTAGGAAAACTGGATGGCAGCATGCAAAAGAATGAAACTGTACCAATTTATTATACCATACATTAAAATAAATTCAAAATGAATTAAGTATCAAAATGTAAGACCTGAAACCATAAAAATTCTACAAGGAAACACGGGCAGTAACCTCTTTGCCACTGGTCAGCAACTTCTAAAGATTTTTGAAAATGATATATCAGATGAAGGGTTAGTATCCAAAATATATAAGACACTTAATGAAACTCAACACACAAAAATGAATAACCCAATTTAAAAATGGGCAGAAGATATGAACAGCCACAACAGACACATGAAAAGAAGCCCAACATTACCTTTCATCAGGGAAATTCAAATAAAAACTTCAATGAGATATTTCCTGTCAGTATAGCTAAAATCAACAACACAAGAAACAACAGGTGTTGGTGAGGATGTGGAGAATGAGGAATCCTCTTGAACTGTTGGTGGGAATGCAAACTGGTACAACCACTATGGAAAACAGTATGGCAGTTCCTCAAAACGTTAAAAATAGAACAACCCTATGATCCAGCCATTGCAATAGTAGGTTATTTACCCAAAGAATACAAAAATATTAATTTAAAGGGTGACATGCACCCCAATGTTTATAACAGCCTTATCTACAAAAGACAAATTATGGATACAGCCCAAGTGTCCATTGACTGATGAATGGTTATAAAAGATGTTGTATATACATACAATTGAATATTATTTAGTCATAAAAATGAATGAAATCTTAACATTTGCAACAACATAGATGGAGCTAAAGAGTATTATGCTAAGTGAACTAAGTCATTAGAGAAAGAAAAACACTATGATTTTCCTTCATATGTAAAACTTAAGAAACAAAATAAATGAGAAAAAGAGAATGTGAAAAACCCAGAAATAGACTGTTAGCTATAGAGAACAAATGGATGGTTACCAGAGGGAAGGTGGGTGGAAGATGAGTTAAGTAGGTGATGGGGGTTAAGGAGTGTACTTGTGATGGGCACCAGTCACGTACGGAAGTGTTCAATCACTATATTGTACACCTGACACTAACATAACACTGTATGTTAACTAACTGGTGTTTAAATAATATTTTTAAATGACAAGGCCACCTACTGAATGGGAGAAAATATTTGCAAACTCAATAAATTGTTAATATGCAAAATATATTAAAAACTTACACAACTCATACCACAAATAATCTAATTAAAAATGGACAGAAGACCTGAATATACATTTTTCCAAAGAAGTGGTCAACAGACACATGAAAAGATGCTCAACATCACTACTCATCAGGGAAATGCAAAATCAAAGTAAAATGAGACATCACTTCACTGTCAGATGACTAAAATAAATAAAAAATAACAAGTGTTAGTGAGGATGTGGAGAAAAAGGAACCTTCATGCACTGTTGGTAGGAATGCAAATGGGTGCAACCACTATGGAAAAAATAGTATGGAATTCCCACAAAAAAATTAAAAATAGATTAACCACATAATCCACTAACTACACTACTAGGTATTTACCTAAACAAAACAAAAACACTAATTTGAAAAGATACATGCACTTCTATGTTTATTGCAGCATTATTTACAATAGCCAAGATTTAGAAGTAACCCACATGTCCATCCATAGAAAAGAAGTGTGTGTATGCAATGGAATATTACTCAGCTGTGAAAAAGAATGAAATCTTGCCATTTGTGACAACATGAAAGGACCTAATGGTATTATAAGTAAAATAAGTTAGTCAGAGAAAGACAAATAACGTATGGTTCCTTTCATAGGCAGAATTTAAGAAACAAAACAAATGAACAACAAGAAAGAAAGAGACAGACACGAGGCGCATGGGTGGCTCAGTCAGTTAAACATCAAACTCTTGGTTTTGTCTCAGGTCATGATCTCATGATTCATGAGATCAAGCCCCACATTGGCAGGGGGAGGCTGTCAGTGTGTAGTCTGCTTGGAATTCTCTCTCTCTCTCTCTCTCTCTCTCTCTCTCTCAAAATAAATAAATAAATAAATAAATAACTTAAAAAAATAGGGAGATAGACAATAAAGCAGAAGCTTCAATACAGAGAACAAACTGAAGGGGATTATGAGTACACTTATCTTAATGAGCACTGAGAAATGTATGGAATCATTGAACCATTATATTGTACACCTGAATCTAGTATAACACTGTATGTTAATTATACTTCAGTGAAAAGAAATGTTCTCAATGTGAGCTGTGGGTGTGCTGTAATGTTTGATCTGAGGTCGGGAAGAGCCTCTAAAATAAAGTCCTTCTTAAGCCATAAATCATATGCTCTCATCCTGCCCCTTTTTTCTCACTTTGTCCTGGTTCCTTTCTGTAAGCAGTTAAATATGTGTATATCTTTTATATTGTAAACTTGTATCTATCTATCCCATCTCACCCCTTCCAGCTATTACCCCACTCTTCTCCTCTTCCTAATGCTTCATATGTGGTCTACACAGATGGTCCATATTTTCCCACCTCTAGTCACTCTTTATATCACAGAAATATGGTTTCTATTATAACCATTCCACTGAAATAAAATGTCCTCACCAAAGGCATGAACAGCTTTGTTCTAAAATGCAATTCATCCATTTCAGTTCCTTATTTACCCACTTTCTCTTCCTTCTTCTTGAAACACAGTTGCGTTAGGTTCTGTGATATCTTTCTATCTTGGTTTCCTTTGCCCTCCCCTGGCCACTTCTTGGTTTTCCTTCCAGACCTCTTTGTCCTTTAGATGATAATGTTTAGGGGTTTGACCCAAGGCTCTCTTTCCTCCCACTACATACTGTCCCTGGAAAATTTCCTTGGTTCATCTAC
Source organism: Proteles cristata cristata (assembly GCA_017311185.1). Lineage (NCBI taxonomy): Eukaryota > Metazoa > Chordata > Mammalia > Carnivora > Hyaenidae > Proteles > Proteles cristata. Next base: position 2,229,261 of record JAESUZ010002751.1, on the reverse strand, counting down.
CATCTTGTAGTAATAATTCTCAAACATATTTCCAATTTATATCCATCTCCTAGAGTTCAGACCAATATTGCCAGCTGTCTACTGGTCATCTCACGATAGACTTTAAACCATAGTTGCTGAACGAAATTTCCATTTCTCCATTACATGTCTTCATCACTCACTCCCATCAACTCTTACTTGTGCTCCTAGTATCAACACATGGTGCCAACATCAATGCAGCTAGAATCCAGGAGTCAGCTTGATTCCTCAGCCTCCTTTACTTTTATTCAGTAATCTAAAAGTTCTAACTCTGAATTTTCCATAAATCCGTCTTCTTTTCTCCATCCCCAAAGCTCCTTTCCTAATTTAGACCACCATCATTACATGTCCAAATTACTACAGCAGCCTCCTAAAAGGCCTCTGCCTCTGGTCTTACCAATCATTTCTCTACTTTGCTCTCCAAGTGACATTTTTAAAAATACTAAACCAGGGGCACCTAGGCGGCTCAGTCAGTTCAGCATCTGACTTCAGTTCAGGTCATGATCCCCCGATTCTGGGCTCAAGACCCGCATCAGGCTATGTGCTGACATCTTAGAACCTGGAAACTGCTTTGGATTCTGTCTCCCTGTTTCTCTACCCCCTCCCCTGCTCGTTCTCTCTCTCTCTTTGAAAAATAAAATAAAACCATTGAAAATTTTTAAAAAATACAGACCAATCATGATACGCTATTATTTAAATCATTCAATGTTTTTCCTAGTACTACCAGTAAAAAAACCAAAAAAGTTCAAAGTCCTTAAACAGTTTACAAAATCAACCAAACATGGTTCCAATATATCTCTAGCCCTGTCTCTTTCTTCCTACCCTATTTTGTTAGAGTGAAAATCTTTTACCTCCCCAATCATTCCACATTCTTGTTTGCTCCCAGGCTTTCATGTACACTGTTCCCCTGTATCTCTAAGCAGCTGATCCTCAAGTGCATCCTATAGGTGCTCTATTTTTTATTCTAATGTGGCTCTTGCATTGTTTATAATTCCTTGGCTATCTTTATATTTTCACTAAACTGTGAACTCTGGGGGGACTGGGATTATGCCTCTACTCTATAAGAACATAAATACTTGATAAATATGTGTTGAACATGTAAATGAATAAACACCAGGCACACACCTGATTGGCTGCTAATTAAATTATTCTTACTTCAGTAGGAAATTTGCTTAGTTAGATTTCCCATCTACCAACTGTGCTCTTAACCATTATTCTTATGCCTTCCAAAACCTTTGAAAAAGGTTCTTTAATATGTACTCAGCACTTTGAAATAGTGAGATAAATACTCCTAGCAAGGTGGTCTATTTTAAATAAGATCTGGGTCTGGCTTCGCAGCACAAAATGGGCTGCCGTTACTGCAGTGATGTCATTAATGGTCATTTGTTGCAAGCACTGAAATTTACTGCTAGTGGGGAAGGAAGTCACCAAGTGCATTCAAGGCCAGATTCAAACAAATGCTTGCTGTTGTTTGCAGGGATCAGTGGAAGACTCTGTTTCACATGCTTTATTCTCAATAACTCATGCACAATTATTGCCACGTTTGGAAAAGTAAGCAAATTAATACAAGAAGTTACCATACTTCCTTCCTAGTTGTAACATAAGCTCGTGATTGCACTGGTTAGAAAACACTCCTTGTTGATAGTCAAACAGCATTTTTTTAAATGAAATTTTACACAAAGGCAGTAGCAATGTTAGCTTTTCACTTGTGATCGCCAGCTTTTTCACAAAAGAGGTGGCAAAAGTAAAAGACATTCCAGATTATTAGGATGAGTTCATTTGAAGGCAAGGGAATATTAAATTTAGGCTTAACAAATAAAAGGACCTTTGGCAGAGTTGGATCAGGCATCCAGATAACCTCTGCTTCTTATTGTACAATGTCCTGAGTTCAAACGGATGACAAGGGCATGCAGCTAGACATTTTAGGCACCGTATTTTAATGTGCTTGTTGTCACTGGCACAATAGTGACTGTGCATATGCATTCTTGTTTTGGCATGAGCACCAGGAGAAACCTCTTTAAAATACAAGGTTAACACCACATAAATATGACTCAAGATCTGGAGAATAATCTTTAGGTAGAAGGGTTATTCAGTGCATAAAAAGGAATCCTATCACTTTAAAGCAACAGCATTTATAATGCACATTCCTCGCAGAAGAAAATGATGTTAAGTTCAGGATTTCAGTTGAATCCCCTAGGGAAGGGATGTCCCCCAAACCCACATGCTAGAACAGGTTTTAGGTTTAATTCCCCCAGTGTTTTTCTTCAAACTAATGAGCTATAAACTTTATTTTTCCCCTTTACTTCTCATTTTTGAAAAGGGACAGTAATATTTTTCTTTAGGACAGGAAGGCTAATTAGCTAATGTTTGCCAAGTACCATGAAGATGGAGAGGCCCATATTAAATCCAGACTTATAACTATTATCGTCACAAAATTCAAATTAGCTCTGAAATTTAGGTTTGATGACTCAGGAGTCCACATTCAGGATTCTAGTTCGATTGTATCTGAAAACAATCAAACCAAGTCCCACCGTGATTCACATTCTAAGTATTTAGGGGCTCAGCATGACAGTATCCCTAATCATGCATAACAATAAAAATTAAACTGTATTCCTACTGATAATTTAGAAAACAACTGATAAAAGGGATCCCAAAAAGCTTTGCCTGTGTTGCCTCCAAGGTCCAATCCGTGCAAAGTTAGCGTGAGGAGAGAGCCCCGCCAGATAGATGGTGGTGCAGACCAAAGGCAGTAGATGCAGACTGGCAGCTGGAGTGACAATTATACCAGATAAAGCAACTCGTAAATCACAGTGCTATATACTAAAAAATTCAGTAGGAAAGAAACCAAATCAGGCAACTATCTTCAGCCCTACTTCCTCAAAGAACCTTTCCTGTGCACCATTTTTCACACTGATCTGCATTAATTTTTAAAATATTTATTAAAGAAAGTTATTCACTATATGTTTCCTGTAAATGCCCTTTATCAGGCTGAGAAATTTCTCTTCTAGTCTTAGTTTGCTGAGAGTTTGGTTTTTTTTTAATGTTCTTTTTATTTATTTTTGGAAGAGATAGACAGAGCATGAGCAGGGGAGGGGCAGAGACAGAGGGAGACACATAATCTGAAGCAGGATCCAGGGTCTGAGCTGTCAGCACAGAGTCCGATGGGCTTGAACTCATGACCATGAGATGATGACGTGAGCCAAAGTCAGAGGCTTAACCGATTGAGCCACCTAGGCGCCCCAATTTATGTTTTCTTTTAATGGGCAATGGATGTTGCATTTTTGTCAAGAGCTTTATTTGTGTCCATTGAGATTATTGTTTTGGGTTTTTGTTTTGTTTTGCTTTAGTTTATTAATATGATGAATCACATTGCCTTTACAATGCTAAATCAACATTCCTGAGATAAATCTTACTTGGTCAATTTATTTTTAAGTATTATATATTATGTATAAACACATATTTATGTATAATTTTTTATAAAATTACTTCTATATATCGTTGGATCTGATTTGCTAAAATTCTGTGTAGAATTTTGTACTCACGTTCTTTAGGGATATTGTATGGCTTTTCTTGGACTGTCATTTTTTGCTTTTGGTGTCAGGGTAATGCTGGCCTCATAAAATAAGTTGGAAAGAATTCTCTCCTTTTCTGAAAGACTTTGTGTAGAATTAGAATTATTTCCTCCTTAAATATTTAGTAGAGTTCTCAAATGAAGCTATCTGAGCCTGGAACTTTCTTTGTAAAAAGGTTTTTAACAACACACCCAGTTTATTTAATAGATATATTTAGTTTCCAATGATCTATTTCCCAATCATCCTTTTATTGTCTCTAACTTTTTAAAAAAATTGTTTACTATTTTATTTCTGAGAGAGAGAGACAGTGTAAGCAGGGGAAGGTCAAAGAGAGAGGGAGATACAGAATCTGAAACAGGCTCCAGGCTCTGAGCTGGCTGTCAGCACAGAGCCCAACGTTGGGCTCGAACCCATGAACCGTGAGATCATGACCTGAGCCGAAGTCAGACACTTAACCTACTGAGCCACCCAGGGGCCTCTGTTTCTAAATTTTTTTAATAATAGAGAGCATAGTTTATGTTACTCAGATCCTTTTAAGTTTATTGACACTTTTTTGTGAGAGAATGTAATTTATCTTGGTAAGTATACCATGCGCACTTGAAAAGATTGTTTACTTTAAGTTGTTGGCTGAAGTGTTCTACAGATGTCAATTAGATCAGTTGGTGGTAGTGTTTTTCGAATCTTCTATATCCTAACTAATCTTCTGTCTACTTGTTCTACCAATTATTAAGAGAAGATTGTAAAAACCTCTGATTATAAATGTAGGCTTATCTATTTCTCCTGTATCTCTCTCAGTTTTTGCTTCATGAATTTTGAAGTCCTTCTATTATAAGCATAAATATTTAGAATTATTTTGTCCTCTGGATTAATTATCCCCTTTATTATTATGAAAGGGTATTTTTTCTTTTCTTAATGTTTATTTATTTTTGAGAGAGAGAGAGAGAGACAGCATGAGCAGGGTAGGGGCAGAGAGAGAGAGACACAATATCTAAAGCAGCCTCCAAACTCTGAGCTGTTATCACAGAGCTATTCGAATTCATGAGCTGTGATAACATGACTTGAGTGGAAGTCAAACACTTAACCAACTGAGCCACGCAGGTGACCCTTAAAGGATCTTTTTCCTCTCCCTGTTAATGTCCTTTGCCTTGAAATATACTTTGTCTAATACTGGTATAACTACTCTAACTTTATGAAAATTCATTTTTGCACAATATACTTGCATGGTTTTTTAAAAATTTTAATCTGTGCCTTTATATTTAAATATGTGTTTCAAGGCACCTGGGTGGCTCAGTTGGTTAAACATCCAACTTTGGCTCAGGTCATGATCTCACAGTTTGTGGGTTTGAATCCTGCCTCGGGCTCTGTGCTGACAAGTCAGAGCCTTGAAGCCCACTTCAGATTCTGTGCCTTCCTCACTCTTTGTCCCTCCCCTGCTCATTCTCTCTCTCTCTCTCTCTCTTTCAAAAATAAATATATGTACATACATACATGCATACATGCATACATACATACATACGTGTGGGGTGCCTCGGTGGCTCAGTTGGTTAAGTGTGTGACTCTTGATTGCAGCTCAGGTTATGATCTCACGGTGGTAAAAGTGAGCCCATGTGGGGCTCCATCCTGGGCTTGGAGCCTGCTTACTTAAGATTCTTTCCCACTCACTCTGCTTCACCCATATGTGCATACTTCTCTCTCAAAAGAACAAATTAAATAAAGGAATGAATGAATGAACAAATAAATAAATAAAATGTGTTTCTTATAAGCAACATTTAGTTGGGTCTTACTTACTTTATAATATAATGGCCTCTGCCTTTCAAGTAGGAGATGTGCAATTTAAATGTGCTATTTTACACTTGATGTAAATATCATACAGACAAATGTAGATCTACAATCTTGCTATTTTTTCTATTTGTTCCATCTGCTCTTTGTTCCCTTTTCCTTCTTTTTATGCCACGTTTTTGATGAACTGCATACTTTTTTCGATAATTCCATTGTATATCTTCTAATAATTTTAGGTGCTTCCTCACCCCTCCCCCACCCTCCACCCTGGCTTCAGATAATTTCCTCAAATGCATCATCTATTCAAAACTCAGATCTTCGGCACACCTCCAGAATTCTCTTTTTCTGTTTCCCACTGTCTCATAGCAGCATGGTACCAGTCTTGTGAATTCTAGCTACGTTGGTCTCCCTGCACTCTCAGATCCATTTCTTCAACTCAGTGAGACTACCAGACTGCCTGAGTTCCCATCCCCTACACAGTGGCTTGTATGTAAGTAAGCTTGGGCAGTAGCTGGGGCGATCATAAGGCTTACCTCACTTCTCTGCCATCTCTCAGGAATCACTATCCTTTGTTGTCCAATGTCCAATGTCTTGAAAACTTTTGTTTTGTATGTTTGGCCTATTTTTATTTTTTGTTTTTTGTTTTTGTTTGTTTGCTTGTGGGTTTTTTGATTGTTTCAAGCAGGAGGTAAATTCACTTCCTTTTACTCTATCTTGGCCAGAGGCAATTCTGGGTAGAAGGTGATATTGACAATCATGAGTTATCCTGATGCAAATTGGACATGTTTTAAAACATGAATCTGAAGATTTTCTGAAACTTTTCATAAAATGACCTAAAACGCTTAAGAAAGTTGGTTGAGACATTTTCTTATGTTAATTAGCTCCAAAATTTATAGCACCATTAAAATATTAAAGCAAAATAACCCAGAAACAAATAGCTAATTCTTGTTCCAGTTTAACAATCACTGCAAACACTAATGTAGCCTTTCTCTCAAGGGCTTAGTTAAAAGGAATGCCTGTTAGATTTATTTCATTTTCAGGAAAGAGAGTGGTCATTATGGCCTAACAATTACCCAAGTCCCTCCTTGATTTAATCTTAGTCTATAAACACAGGTCTGTGTTTTGAAGACTGTTATACTGAATGAAACACACTTATTATTGGTATTGGTGGCTAAATGTATATCCAGTGCTTGGAATATGCATCCACAAAGCTAATTTACCACCATGAGTTATCATCTGAAAATATGTCTTCCACATTAGTCTAAATAAATCCGTTTAGTACTCAAACTAACGGTTTATAAGGAAAAGATGAAGAAAACCATGTGAATTCTTATACATTTTCCATATGTCATTTTTTTAAAGGGCAGGTTTTTTTCCCTTGGTTTTATTTTTTTCCTGATTCTAAGAGATTTATATAATATACCTGCTTTTTTTCCTCACTTTTCCTCAAACCTTTCAGTTTTCAAGAGCATCTGATATAAACAACGCCAGTGCCCTAGATTTCTGTGTTAATGGCAATGTCTGAACATTCTCTGGAGTAATTGCTTAATGACCATCCAGCTTGTTTTTTTCTGGAAAATCAGTCCTTGCTTCTGAATCATCACATTTTCCTTTATTAATCCCTCAAATTCTTTTTTTAAAATAGTTTATTGTCAAGTTGGTTTCCATACAACGCTCAGTGCTCATCCCCATAAGTGCCCTCCTCCATGCCCATCACCCCCCTCCCCCCCACACCCATCAGTCTTCAGTTTGTTCTCAGAATTCAAGAGTCTCTCATGGTTTGCCTCCCTCCCTCTCCCCCACTATTTCCCTTCTCCCCCCCCCCACGATCCTCTGTTAAGTTCCTCCTAATCCTCCTATATGTGCAAACATATGATAGCTGTCCTTCTCTGCTTGACTTATTTCACTCAGCATTAACACCCTCAAGACCCATCCATGTTGCTACACATGGCCAGATTTCATGTGTAGCAGATTTCTCATTGCCATGTAGTATTCCATGGTATAGATAAACCACATCTTCTTGATCCATTCATCTGTTGATGGACACTTAGGCTCTTTCCATATTTTGGCTATTGTTGAGAGTGCTGCTATGAACATTGGAGTACATGTGCTCCTATGCATCAGCACTCCTATATCCCTTGGGTAAATTCCTAGCAGTTCTATTGCTGGGTCATAGGGGAGTTCTATTGTTAATTTTTCCCTCAAATTCTTTTAATCTAATATTTACATATGTGTATGTTAGATTTTAAGAATATATATGTATACATATGTATGTATGTGTGTATGTATATATGTACTATATTTATATACTTTTTTGCCTAGAAGTAATTTCCTTGATTTTGTAAGAGTTTAAGAATAAATAATTAACTGGGGCACCTGGGTGGCTCAGTTGGTGAAGCAACTGACTCTTGATTTCAGCTCAGGTCATGATCTCATGGTTCATGGTCGAGCCCCAAATCAGGTTCTGCACTGTTATCATGGAGATAGTTTGGGATTCTCTCTCTCCCTCTCTCTCTATCCATCCCCTGCTTGCACTCTCTTGCTCTCTCAAAATAAATAAATAAACTTTAAAAAAGAATAAGTAATTAATAAATAATAAATTATTAAAAAATAATACTTTGGAAAAGCAAAAACCTATTTTTATTTCCTGGGAGGAAGGGAAACACAGATTTGCCAGAGGTGGAATTCTTTCTGTGTCCCATCTGTTTGAAACCAAAAGAGGCCCCCTCAAAGTGATAAACAGCCACTGACTCTCTCCACACTATCTTTCTGGAAATCTGAACAGGATGAGTCCCACAATTTAGTCCTTAATGGTTCAATTTGCAAAACCTTAACTGACCTCAGGAATCTCCCAAAGTCTCTGTGGTTCTAGAATGTTTGCAGATCTGGCCATCCCTTGTCTCTGAACTGGCCCCTCTCCAGCTGTGTACTCTTTGTATCCCTCAACATGCACTTAGCGTGGCTGACTGTGTCCAGCTTCTGAGAACTGATGTTAGCTGCTGCCTTGATTTTCACTTTGACCTTCCAGTGTCCATTGACACTGAGAGGGCCAATCACTATCTTGACAATGTGTCCCTCAGTTTCCTGAATTTCTTCACCAAATCTGTTTCCAATGTCCCATTTCTTTTTTATTTCTAAGTTTATTTATTTATTTAGAGAGAGAGTGAGCTTGAGTAGGGGAGGGGCAGAGAGAGAGAGAGAGAGAGAGAGAGGGAGAGAATCCCAAGCAGATCCTGACATAGGGCTTGATCTCCTGAACCACATGATCATGACCTGAGCCAAAATCAAGAGGCAGATGCTTAAACAACTGAGCCACCCAGGAGTCCCTCAGTGTCCCATTTCTTATTCCAACTGCACGGCACTGGTATACTGAGTCTGCCCATTTTTCCTCTTTGGCAGACGTACAGCAAAATGATGTCAGCAAGGGGCCAACGAGGTAGAAAAAATTAAAAGAACACTGAAGCATGTCCAGATAGAAGCTGCCTTCATGCTAACCTGTTTTGTGTTTACTGTGACCTTTTGCCACTAAATGGGATGAGAAAGTGAGGTGAGAATGGGGAAAATGGTGTGGAAATTGAACTGGGGCAGGAATGATGGGAAGCAAAAGAATAGATTCTAAACATCTTACAAAGAAATGACAGAAAATTGAAAGTTGAGTCAATTGAAAGGGAGGAGATTGAAGAACTGGTGAAAAAAAATGAAAAAAGATATATCATCAAGGGAGTTAGAGAACTGGATGTGACAGATTTTTTTTTTCCCGCAGACGAAAATCATGTTTTGCTGGGACCAGATTTTGTCCATGTTAGGTATATTTCAACACTTAGTTCTGTGAAACGTCTGGTGGTACTTTTTGGTTTCCTTTTCCATACAAGTGTTTCAGTGGATGTGTGGGTTTGCTATAAGCTGCTTTCACCATGCAAAGTATTTTTCCTACAAAACTTTCCAAGGTACCACGTTTCAAAACTTTATGAGTGAATACATGGTAAACATGACGACATTGTTAGAAGATATTTTAACTGGGCAGAGAAAAGAAAACTGAGGTAGGTGCTGGAAGTTAGGCATAGACATTGCACACATTTTATATAAGGCAGAGTCTAAATGTAACATTTTTCACAGAGTGCTGCATGCCAGAGAATGGAAGATTCATGTACTGATTATTGCAAGAAATCACACATATCAAGTTTGATCTTGCAGTCCATATGTATGTAAAACACCAATCAAAATGATGGGATTCTGCTTTTGTAGACACGGCAATATTGTATGCAACTGATATCTATTTACCTCTGTACCTGCTTCATAAACAGGGTGCATTATAAAGTCAGTTGTGGCTTCTTGGAGCATTCTCCCAGACTTTCTAGTTTTAAATCTCCGTTTGTCTCCTCTGCTTTGCCAACCCATTTATGAAAAAATGGGTGGGCCATGCTTATGTCACTAATGAAAATTACTTATATCCTTTCATTAGGGATCAGTCAGCTAAATTATCCCAGCACTTAAAAGTTCATACCGTCTATCTATATTAATTTCAAGTTCCTATGAATAGAGGAAGATACATCTTCTATTTCTCTATCTCTACCAGGGCAACAGTGGGGCTGCTCACCAATTTTGCTTTTCTCAAAAATAATGAACTGGGTCTTTTCTGCCAGGATGAAGGGGGTAAATAAAAAATGGGAGCATTAACTGTCTGTTAGCAAGGTTGCCTATTTCTATGTTGTAGATACAACAGGGAAAAAGTTAAATACAGCCAGTTCCAGTTCTACCATTTAGCATCTTAAATATTTTCTTCTTTCTCATCATCCACCATTATTGACTCAGAACTGACCTCATAGGTGTAGGAGACGGTAAGGATCAGAGACAAGAGAACTGGGTGGGAAGGAGAATCAGATAAAAAGAAAAGAAGAACAAAACAAAACAAAAATGAAAACAAAAAACAGTTAAGTCTCTCTGGTTTTAAAAGGCCTAGTCTGAGGATAGGGAAGCATACTTGTGGTTAGTGATACTAATTGATTGCAGTTTTTGAGTGTTCCTTCCTTCCTTCCTTCCTTCCTTCCTTCCTTCCTTCCTTCCTTCCTTCCTTCCTTCCTTCTTTCTTTCTTTCTTTCTTTCTTTCTTTCTTTCTTTCTTTCTTTCTTTCTTTCTTTCTTTCTCTCTTTCTTTCTTTCTCTCTTTCTTTCTTTCTTTCTTTCTTTCTTTCTTTCTTTCTTTCCTTCTTTCTCTCTTTCTCTCTCTTTCTTTCTTTCTTTCTTTTTCTTTCTTCTTTCAGAGAGAGAGCATAAATTAATTGCAGTTTTTGAGAGATCTATCTATCTATCTATCTATCTATCTATCTATCTATCTATCTATCTTAGAGAGCGAGCACGAGTGAGAGAGAGAGGCAGAGGAAGACAGAATCTTAAGGAGGCTCCACACAGAGAGTGGAGCCCAACACAGGACTTGATCTCACAACTCTGGGATCCTGACTTTAGCTAAAATCAAGAGTCAAAACAACCAGCTGAGCCACCCAGGCCCGAGAGTACTTTAAATTAGGTCTCTTGAATATTGTCTCTCTCTCGTTCTTTCTGTCTTGCACATATACATATGTTTCACAAGTATTTTAAAGGAAAGATGAAGACTTTCAGTGCCTCTCTCAAGATGTTCAAAACTATTTTTAAAAAATTTTTAATATTTATTTATTTTTGAGAGAGACAGAAAGACACAGAGTGCAAGCAAGGAAGGGGTAGAGAGAGAGGGAGACACAGAGTCTGAAGCAGGCTCCAGGCTCCAAGCTGTCAGCACAGAGCCCAATGTGGGACTTGAATCCACAAAACGTATGAGCTGAAGTCGGATGCTTAACCAAACTGAGCCACCCAGGTGCCCCTGTTCAATACTATTTTAAAAAGGTAGTAAGAATTTTTTCTAAAGTTGGTTCAGCTAATTGGGGTAGGCTATCAGATACTTAGTTCCTAATTTCCTATGTAGTTCAAATTTCATAAATATTTTTCGGTGATGTGTATGCAACAATATGCACAAACACATATTTTCCATTGGCAGAATAGTGAATTAAAATAACATTTAAATAAGTATCAGGAGACATAAACACAAGGCCTGACTTTGACCTCAGCACATAGCCTTGGGCCAGTCACATAACTTCTCTAGACCTTGGTGTCCTGGGCGGTAAAATGGTGGTAGAGAGAAAGACTCCAGACAAGGAAGTGTAGTTACTGTTGGACCAAAAGTGTCCCTTCCCTTCAGTGTCCTTTATGGAAAATTTACTTTTAAATGTTTTCCCATCACCTCTCATGCTGCAACCTTTCTAGTAGAGGAGCAGGACATTTCCAAGAAAATTACTTGGTTTTTATTTGTATTTGTCTTTCCATGAAATGCTTGCCCAGGTCTCAAAGATAACCTGTTTCTCCAATCAGACTTAAAATAATGTATATCTAGCTATAATATATATTTCCTAAAAAAGGGGGAGGGCTGCAGAAAGAAAATTTAATTTCTGAATTTCAAAAAACACTGTTTCCTGAGACATTATTTCTCAAATGAGAGATAAACATTTCTTCAGTATTTGAAAATTGACAGGAAAAATTCAAGTGTATTTGCTTTTAGTTTGTCTTGATCTTGCTGCCTCTCTCTTGAGTCTGAATGTAAATTAATTTGCAAACAAATTCAGAGTACTAAAACAGTCGACACATTAAAAAAAAAACATATCTAGAGAACAGTGACTCTTACCTGTAATATTGTTGTTGACACATTGTCTCTCATTTTTCTCTTTCTATACTGGTAGTGTCCTTAGTAGAGTTTGTGTTTATCTCTGTATGAAGCTGAATTTCACTTTACTTTCTCTTTATGGTCTTATCACATCATTTACAAACACTTTATCTCTGTTACAGAAAATAAATGAAATTCCAGCCTTTTGATGAAATGTCATGCTGAAATGGATGGTCCAAAAATCTATATTTAGATGAGTGACTCCTGTTTGAGGAAGACATGATAAATGTTTTATGCATATAAACTGAAGGATGATGGATTTAATGATCATACCCTAACTGGGGAATGCTATTTTGGAATAATTAAATGTTCCATCATTTGCAAGTCTAAATAGTCCATTGTTAGTTCCTGTTTTTGTCTGTCAACAGATCCTTCCATTTTCTAAAGGAAATTTATCATTAAAACAATTGAACTGATAGCAACATCCCACCAGTGTGTTAGCAATAGCACATTTCATGGGATTCTAATTCATAGCTACAGTTTAGGAAAACTTAATTTATGTAAGAGTCTGCTTCATAAATGACAAACATGACAAGTATTGTTTAAAGGCTAGTGGTAGATATTTATCTTCAGGTATTGTGAAAAGAGGTCTTTTGTCAGATGAAAAATCTCATAGAATAAAAAATAGCATTCAAAACTATTATATGATAAAGTAATAACAGTTTCACAGTTTATTGCGGATTCTTATATTTTAGAGGTCTTTACACTTTACATTTCATTTTAAATCTTAAATATTGTTCAGCATTTCAAAATAAAAATCTATCTAATTATCTAATATATACTTTGATATAAATGTTAATATTTGACTTCTCTAGGTTTTAGTCTGTTTGGTTGCAAAATGGTGGGGAGAAGGAGAGGGACTGGGGAGTATAATATTTTTGAGATATATTTAGAGCTGAATAACATGTTATATATTCATATTCAATTCATATATATATATATGAATAAACATTGCTTCTTTCTCATGAAAACTTTTATTCTTATTTATAAAACTAAAAGATTTCCTTAAGTTCTATCAAAATGTTTGCTTCATGTTAAAGATCTTTTTATACCTTTCTCTCTTTTCTTCTTTAGATAGATGATTTAGATAGATGATAGATAGATAGATAGATAGATAGATAGATAATAGATAGATGATAGATGATAGGTAGATGGATATATACATAAAATCTTAATTGGGAATGGCATAGTCAATGCTTTAGTAATACACGTGAATAACAAATAACTTAATTGTTGGTTTATTGGCTCCTTGCCCCTATCACTGGCAGTTATGTTTGTATGGATTATTTGAATATAGCTGTGACATATAAATATTTTTGAGAACCTATTCAAAACCTTACTATTTCCATGACAAGATCCTAGAAATCAAAACACCTAGACCAATTATCACAAAAGCCTAGTTACGTTACTGACCAAATTGAGTCATTGAATTATTGATTCAGATGCTATCCAATTAATTATTAAGATGGCTGAAAATACCAGACGGATCATCCCACGACTAACAGATTTTGATTGCTTTGTATGTGCTGTGCAGTCCATATGTGGAAGCTTGAACATTTGTAGATAGGTAGGACTGACTGGGCATGGCCAGATGGGCTTTGCCTAAGTTAGGAAAATCATTGCAGGCCATCCAGAACTTTCTATGTATCAGTGCAGTGGCAGAGACATGTTAGTGAAGCAATGTTTCCAGTTTGATTCAAACACTACTGGCCATGAAGTCATTTGTTGGCAGATAGTCTTCTTTTAAGAACTCTGCTTTAAAGATTTTCAAACTCTACTTAGGGTGTCTCACAATCCTTGTTAATCATTTTACTTAATTCAAGTATAACAAGCCATCTTATTGATTTTGAATATCCTAAAGCAGCTCCCCACATCTGAGCAAGACCATTTGAAGATGTGTAAGTTTCTGCACATAGGCTATAATGAAACACCGCAATCCAAACCTATCAAATCTGACCGTGTCAATTTGATATTTTCAAACCCTTTAATGGCCAAATGTACTACAATCCTCAAAGCTATTCCTGGAAGTTTTAAACCTCACTTATATATGGTTTCTATCATTAAAGATATAGTGAAGCTAAATTATCTGTAATTTAGATGTTATGAAGGAAAATATCAATGACTCAACAGTTTGCCCCCCTAAGGTAAGGTCTTAGACTGAAAATAAGCTTGTATCAGTAGACATAAATGAATTTTTATGAGTTTTCTTGGAAGAAAAACATCTTTAAGAAATGTTTCAGTAAAGGTGGGCTTGGGTGGCTCAGTCAGTTAAGTGACCAACTCTTGATCTCAGCTCAGGTCATGATCTCACATTGATGAGGCTGAGCCCTAAGTTCAGTGCAGAGCCTGCCTGGGATTCTCTCTCTCTCTCTCTCTCTCTCTCTGTACCTCCCTCACATGCATGCACTCTTTCTCTCTCTCTCTCTTTCAAAATAATAAATAAATAAACTTTTTTTTAAAAGCTTGATAAAAGAAAAGTATTTCAGTAAATATTTTGAAAGTAATTTGGAGAAAAGAAAGAACTCCATCATTGGATATGAGAAAGATAAACATTGTTTAAAGTATGAAAAAGTGGATTGTTGATTTGTTGTGAGCTATAAGTGTTTTTCAAAATATTTTCTTAATCAAACCGTTACTATAAGCATTAAAACATTGGAGTAGATATGAGTATCAAAATCATGTCATGACTTGAAATATTTTAAGGAAAAGCCAATCTAATTTTAACATCAATGAGTGACATGGATTTATTGCAGCATTTGTTTGATTAACCAGAAGTTAGTTATTAAAGGAGTAATAAAAGTAAAATGTACACTCAAAATTTTTGATTTAGTGATTCAATATAGATACAGTTTTATCAGAGATTAACTGCACTTTAATCATAATCCTAACAATAAATGAACATCAAGCCATACTTCAAAATTATGTGATGTTCACAAAGAAAGTTGATTTAAGGAGGAATGGAGAGACATGGCTGCCTTCAGGCGGTTGTGGTTTGTTTGGATTGCAGGAAATGTCATGCAAGGTCATGTAAGTTCCTAGCGAAAAGAAAACATGTCTTACTCATCTTTTAATTCTCTTACAGTCCACTCCTCAGTATCTTCTTACAGAACTGATGATTTGTATACAGTTTTGTAACTATTGAAACATTGCACAGGCAAAACAGAAAAGAAAGGAAAAACCACTAACCAATTGTGAAAACTGGGACTTATTGGTGACTGATCTTGCTTGCTGTTTATTGTTGTTGTTAAGCAATTTAGTGTCTTAACTCTTGTAAAAAATTAAAACGAGATCTTCTCCACTTGGTTCTCAAGATTGTTGAACCAATCGAACAAAAGATGTATATGCCAACACTTTGAATATGGTAACACCCAGAAAGAAGGAATTAATGATTTTGTTATCTGTATCTGCAACTCAAAGTGGACAAGTTTGATTGGATATCAGAAAGGCCTGTTAGTTGGTTAAGTGCTGACATTGGCCATCCAGTCATCTGTGATTGGAATCACCATTTCAGCTGTCTTTTTAAATAAGAGATCTAGGGGCACCTGGGTGGCTCAGTTGGTTAAGATCCGACTTTGGCTCAGGTCATTATCTCGTAGTTTGTGAGTTTGAGTCCTCCGTGGGGCTCTCTGCTGACAGTTCAGAGACTGAAGCCTGCTTCAGATTCTGTGTCTCCCCCTCCCCTCTCTCCCTGCCCCTCCCACACTCATACTCTGTCTCTTTCTCACAAAAATAGATAAAACATTAAAAAAAATTTTTAAAGAGATCTATTGCTAGATTGATCTAGATTGAAAAGGAACAACTGAATACAACAATATATAAAGTAACAAAATAAGGTTTCTGTCAATAGTACCAGTTATTTTTAATACAAAACAGAGGGCTTTAAAAATTAAGCTAGTATTTTAAGCTTAATTAATTAATTTTAATTAAGCTGTGAATGTTAGTTTAAAAGGAAAACAAACACAACTTCTAAAAAGTTGAGGGTTGCTATGGACTAAATTTTGCCCTCCCCACCAAATTCATGGGTTGAAGCCCTAATCCTTGCTGTGACTATATAGGTTTTTTATAGAAGTAAGCAAGACTAACTGAGATCATATGAGTAAGGCCCTTATCAGATAGGATTAGCATCCTTATAAGGAAAAGAGAAACTGGATCTCCTGCTCTCTCCTTGTGCATGCACTTGAGGAAAGGCCTTGTGAGCACACAGGGAGAGGGCAGCTGTCCACAGGCCAAAAAGAGGGATCTCACCAGAAACTCACCATCCTGGCAGAACTATGAAACAATAGACTTCTGTTGTTTAAGCCGCCCAGTCAATAGTATTTTGTTATGGCAACTTGGCCAGACTTATATAGGGGTTATAAAAATACAAAACCTGGATAATTTGTTTTGAAAGCTTAAACAGAATTTGTAAGGACCATATGAATGTATGTTTTGAAAAAACAATGAATACATATTTTTAAGCATTGTGATACTTAGAAATTAAGTTCTCTGGCTTATCATTGCTTTTGGTTTTTTATTTCTTTCCTTTCCAAAAAGGTAAGGAATAACAAAGATATTGCATATTTCTGTCCTTTCCCCTCCCTTTATAAACAACACAGCTCCATTAACAGGTGACCAAAACATTGTTCAAGGATACTTTGGAACTGATGGCAAAGAAATTGAAGGAGGCAGCAGATGTTCTCTCTTTGAAGGCCTGGGAAATAATCCTGGCAATCATTGCAACCTTTCATTAAGCACCTACTATGTCCTAAAAATTGATATGTAATATGTCATTTTTGGTGAGAAAATGCTATAAACTAGATATTTTGTTTTTCTTCCCTCCTTTTCATTTGCTTTAATTTTTAGAATATTGATATAATTTGTTTTTATAGAAGTGAAACATAATTGCTAGTTTAAGAAATTATAGATAAGGAATAAGGAGAGAGAAATAAACCTCCCCAGTCTATTACCCAGAACCAACATTATTAATGCCATTCTAGACATGCATGTTTAGAGATAGATGATAGACAGACATGCATATGCACATGTGTACGTATTTACATACATGCAAACAGAAAATGGGTTATTATATAAATAAAGCTAACTTGACTAAAATTCACAAAGAAAAATGAGTTGAAATAAAACTGGAGAAATTGGTGAACTTCAGATAATATTTTTTCAACAAGAAAGGTCTTAATTCTTAAATGTTCCACATAAAGTTACATTAAAGTAAAAATATTTTAAAGAAAAGATTAATAAGACAAAGTCACATTTATTATTACTGGTTTCCTACTTCAAAAATGGAGAAATTAGCATACTCATACCTTTCTTCCCTCATTTTTCTCTTCATTCTTGAGATACTATTATAACATTTACATTCTGGCCTACATCCCTAATTCTCCTAAATGCCCAGATGTACTTTAATATTTAAGTAGAGTATTTCGGCTTTTGTTTTCTTTTGGCTTAGTTTTGCTATTTTTTTTCCTTTTTTCTTTATTTTATTTTCTTTATTTATTATTTTTAGAGAGTGCACACATGCACATATGTGTGGGAGGGGCTATGAGATAAGGAAAGAGAGAATCCCAAACAAGTTCTGTGCTGTCAGTGCAGAGTCTGATGCATGACTGGAACTCAAACTTGAGTCTGAGGTCATGACCTGATCTGAAGTCAGACACTTACCCAACTGAGTGACCAAGGATTCCTTGGATTGGCTATTTTTTTTTTTAATGTTTTATTTATTTCTAGGTGAGAGAGAGAGACAGTGTGAGCAGGGTAGGGTCAGAGAGAGAGGGAGACACAGACTCTGAAATAGGCTCCAGGCTCTGAGCCGGCAGTCAGCACAGAGCTCGACACGGGGCTTGAACCCACGAACCGTGAGATCATGACCTAAGCGAAAGTCGGAGGCTTAACCGACTAAGCCACCCAGGCGCCCCATTGGATTGGCTATTTTTAATAGTTTCTCTATTCCCTGATTTCCTGTTTGGCACATCTCTTTCTTGTCTAGATTCCATCTTTTCATAGATTTTTCAAGAAGGGTTCACAAGAGGTATGTATATTCCCTAAATCTTTTATTTTTTAAATTTGTCTCTCTCTTGCCTTTAAACTTGAAAGACAATTTTCCTGGGTACAATTTTTTTTTTAATTTCTTGGGTCACATTTTATTTTCTTTGGATCTCTTGTTTTATGTTTCTCCACCATCTTCTTAAATTAAGTATCACTGTGGTCACATCTAACCCAAATGATTTTCCCCCTTCAGACATGACCTATTTTCTCTCCTAATTCATTCTTGTCCTCATAATGCATTCTTTGCTTAAAAGCTGAAGCGAGCTTTTGAAGATGTAAATCAAATCATTATATCCTCTGCTCAATATTCTCCTGTTAATACCCATTGGGCACTGGGTGTTATATGTAAACCAACTTGACAATAAACTATTTAAGGAAGAAATAAAATAAAATAAAATAAAAAAGATTCTATACCCTTCCAGTGTTCTTCAAAGACCCTCATGATTCCATTAGTCTCACCAATTTCTCAAACCCCCATTTTCCATCCACTACCCACCCTGACCTGCTCTTCTGTTTCTCAAGTCTCAACAAACCTACCTGTTCCTGTCTTGGGGTCTTAGCCATCTACCAGTTCCTAAGGTCACTCGTGGCTCATCACCCTGTTCCAGCATACATATCATTTCCTCAAGGAAGTTTTCTCTGACCACCCTCTCTCTCCTGCCCAGCCACCCTTCACCAGGCTTATTCATATTGTTCCATTATCCAGTTTCCTTAACTTTACTTTCTACCCTGCCCTGTCTCTCAATGCCCAATTCAGGACTGAGTGCACACAATCAATCATGAGTTCATGATCATTCAATATCATTAGTTCATGCATAGGCTGTCTTTTTATTTTATTGTATATTTTACCTTCATTCTTATCCTCAATTTCTTCAAAGGCACCCCTTCTTGTATACTATGCTACATCTTGTCTGTCTTCCTTTTTTTCCCCACTTTTGACTTAACACATGCTTTGAAGACTTTATATGGAGATCTATATGGATCTACTTTGGTCAATTTACTCATTATGTAATTTTTTCATTTGCATGTCTCACATATTTATGCATTCTATTATTCATAACCATTGAAGTTTTATTCCAAACCTGTGTTGTCTCAAACAGCATTGTGACTATCCACATAAATGGCTTTTTTGAATCTCTGTTAGGGCTATATGGAGAGATGTACTTACGAGTAGAATCACTGAGTTGGTAGAGTGTACACACTCAAATTTATAAAACTCTTTCAAATTGCTCTCCAGCACACAGCATCAGTTTGTGTTCCTCCAAGGAAGTGGGTCAAGGTTCATCTCTGTTTTAATTCTCTTTATCTTCACTTGACATTTGATATCATCCAGCTTTTCTATTTTACCAGTCTAGTGCTTATTGAGTAAATCTCACTGCCTTATAGCGAGACTGGGTTACTCATTATCCATTTGACTTTCTATTTCAATTGGGTTAAATTTTTTCTTGACTTAAAGAGCTTTATGTATATCCTATATATTAGTCCTTTAGTAGTAATGTAAATTGGAAACATCTTTACTCAGTCTGTTTCCATCACATTTGTGGAATATAAGTCTTTTATATTTATTCAATAAATTCCATCAATTTTCCTTTATGATTTATGATTTTTACATGTCTTTGAGGAAGTAATTCCCCAAAACAATGTCACGAATATAGCCTTCTACTTTGTTTTCTAATATATGTGTATTTTATCTTTCATGCTTAAAACCTGAAACCATTGGGGATGTGTTTTGGTATATGGTGTGAGATATTTTGATTTTTGTACAGATGATCAACTAATTTCCTCAGAACAATTTATTTAAATATTGATATTTCCCAATGGTTTCATTTCTCCACTGCCATACATTAGGTTTCCATTTATATATGAATTATGAGTCCATTGTTGTAGTTGATCATTTCTTAGCACTTCATTATTTTAATACTATTAATTTGAAATATGTCTTAATATATGGTAGAATGATATCCTTAGGAACATTTTCTTTTTAAGATTTTCTTTTCAAGAATATTCATAGCTATTATTGGTCTTTATTTGTCTATATAAATTTTAAATGGTTCTGCTAAAGTTCCTGCTGGGATATTGATGGGAATAATATTAAACATATACATTAATTTAGAAGAAATTAATATCTATAAAACATTGTCTTCCCATCTTAACATGATATTTTTCCATTTTTTAGGTCTTATTTAATATTTTTGAGCAGAGTTTAAAACTATTTTCTTTAAATATCTTGTGTATATTTAAGTATGTGTATAGTTAGGACTAAAACTCTACTTTTCCTTTTCTAGTCAATATTGTTTCTTTAATGCTTTGGTTTCATATTTACAAGATACACATTTTTCTTTATAGCTATTATTCACTTAATCAATAATAAATTTAAAATTTTGTACTTACTTACTTTCCAATAATTCATTGCTTTCTCCTTGATTCATTTCTCTACCTCCTGGTTTAGTTCTTCCAAAGTTCTCTAGAATGTAATTAAACACTTAGTGTTGTAAAACGTCTAAATATTTCTTTATTTTACCCTTGCATTTAAATAACAGCTTAGCTGGATTGAAGGGGGAAAAAATTTAGTTTTGAGGCACCTGAATGGCTTAGTCTATTAAATGTTCGACTTCAAGCTCAGGTCATGATCTCGTGGTTCCGTTGAGTTAGAGTCCCACGTTGGGCTCTGTGCTGACAGCTCAGAGCATGGAGTCTGCTTCAGACCCTGTGTTTCCCTCTCTCTCTCTGCTCCTCTCCCACTTGCACTCTGTCTCTATCTCTCAAAAATAAATAAGCAATAAAAACATTTTTTAATTGTATGTTCAAATTCTTTTTCTTTATACTGTGAAACTCTCACCCCATTTCTTCTTTCTTCTCATGTGGCTGTTGAAAAGTCTCATGCCCTATCCTTATTTTTATTTCTAGGGTTATTTCTACATAGCCCTTTTGTTAATTTGAAAGTTTAGATGTTCTGTTTGATTTGAGCATTCTGATGTTATTCTGAATTCCCTTTTAAGTATGTGATATTTTTTCTATAATTTGTCTTATATAGCATGCTATACAGTTTTTTAATTAAGAGTTCTGATATTATTCTTTAAATTGAGAATGATTTTTAAAAAGTTTTTAGTGTTTATTTTTGAGAGAGAGAGAGAGAGAGAGAGAGAGCAGGGGAAAAGCAGAGAGAGGGAAACACAGAATCTGAAGCAGGCTCCAGGCTCTGTACTGTCAGCACAGAGCCCGACATGGGGCTTCAACCCACAAGTCTGAGATCATGGACTGGGCAAGGTCAAACACTTAACCAACTGAGCCACCCAGGTGTCCCTAAATTGAGAATTTTTTGACTATTATTCTTTTTTTTAATAGGCTTTGTTCATTAATTCCATTTATCATCTTTCAAAGAATTTGAACTTCATAGTTCTTTTGGATACATTGTGTGGTCATCTTTCTTAGTCTGGGGCTGTTTATGATACCTGCCATTGCAACCTAGTTTGTAATCCTCAGATTTAGTTTAAAGAATGGTTGGGACATGTCTTGCTCATTTTCATTGTACAAAAGTATCGTTTTCATGTATTTCTTTGCTTATTTTATCCCTCTTCTGAGAACAGCGATTTTGTCTATCCCAGCTATAGTCCTTGTTTTAAAGATAACGTCTGACATTATACTATATAGCCAAGAAATACGTATTTTATAAATGAATATGGAAAAGATTTCCTGTACCAGCTAAAACAGGGCAGTTTACGCCATAGAAATAAACAATCTCAAAATGTTGGTAGATTATAACATGTTTATCATGGAGCTCCTGCCTGAGGGTACTGCTCCCCTCCATTCTCACTCATGTCCACAAGCTGATGGAGCCCCCTCCACCAGAAGCTTGGTTGCACAAAGTAGAGTAAAGTGGTGCAAGAGGAGTTCAGAAAGATAATTGTGGGCCAGATCAGGTGACCTTTGAAAGTCGAGGTATAGATTTCAGACTCTGTGAGGGAATCCAATGAAGGAATTTTTAAAAAAGAATGACTTTGCATGATTTACCAGGTTGCTCTGACTGCTGCGCAGGGAATGAATTTAATGCAGGGGGCAAGAATAGAATCAAGAAGACCATTACAGGGGCGCCTGGGTGGCTTAGTCGGTTAAGCGTCCGACTTTCGCTTAGGTCATGATCTCGCGGGTTCGTGGGTTCCAGCCCCGCGTCGGGCTCTGTGCTGACTGCCAGCTCAGAGCCTGGAGCCTGTTTCAGTCTGTGACTCCCTCTCTCTGGCCCTCCCCTGCTCACGCTGTCTCTCTCTCTCCTAGAAATAAATAAAATATTTAAAAAAAGAAGAAGAAGAAAACCATTACAGAGGCTCCAGCAGCATTTCAGGTGAGAGCTGATGATGGCTTAGGGAGATATGTGACAGTGGGAGATAAACAGAGGTAGAAGGGTTTGTCAAAATGTCTTGACATCAAGTTGAGAGGTCTTTTGAAGGATTGAAATAGAGGGGATAAAAGAAGTCAAGAATGACACCTAGGTTCTTGGCTTGAGCAACTGGTAGATGCTGGGGTATTTTGTTGGCAAGGGCAAAATGGCAATATGCTTGTGGTAAGAAATCAAGAATTCTGTTTTGAACACCAAGTAGAGAGCCTATGAGTCATTTAGAAATCAAATAACCAGAGATAAGCACAGAAGTAATAGATTTGTGTTCATTATCATATAGATGATAGCTATAGCCATGGGACTTGCTAAGATTACCTAGGGAAGAGAAAGAGCCTGGGATTATGGCTTGATATTAAACAGAGGAAGAGGAGATGGGGGAAAAGCTTAATAAGAAAAACTGTCATGATGGGGGAAGAAGTGTGGTATCGAGGAAACCAAGTGCAGACAGTGTTTTTACAAAATAGGGAATGCTCAAGACTTTTGAAGGATGGTAAAAGGTCAAGTAAGAAAAGGAAAAAGAAATGACCATTGGTGACCAAAAAGAGCAATTTCAGGGAAATTTCTGAGAACAGAAGCCTGACTGGAGAGGATTGAGTGCTGAAATGAGGTGGGAAGTGGAGTTTTACTCTAGAAAATTCTTTCAAGAAGTGCCATGAAGGGGCATTGAGGAATTAGACAAATCATGCAGAATGCATTTTGTTTTCTCCTTTTGTCAGGGAAGAAATCAAACATTTGGCTCAAGTGAAAGAATGAGGAAGAAAAAAATTAACACATAATGAAATTTTCACAAAATCAAATGGAAATAATAAAATAATTTTCTTAGAAATCTTTAGGTATAAATTAGTGGGAAAGAGTTTTTATTTGTTTCGCAAAGACCTATGTGACCAACCAGACTTGACAATTTTTTCATTATTTTATATTGCTATTAAAATGCTGTTGGTAATTTTAAATTATATGTAAAGAATTAGTGAGACAGCTATATTCTTATAATTTAAAAATTATCACATGCCAATAAAACTATTAAATTAATATTTTAGGCCATGAAAATGAATAATTTAAGGCTAGGAGGAGAGCTTTCACTTTAATAAGTTCATAGGGTGTCAACCTTCACTATTTATTATAGATTCTCCAGCTAATATGCCATAATTAATGTGAAAGAAAAATATTTCATTGCCTAAATATTCTGTTTATGTATTCCTTTCTAATGATGAAACAAAAGGACTAATTTGTTAAAGATGTTCTTTAATTGACTCCAAAGGGAATACTTAAGATATAATTTGCTGACTGGTTTTGTGCAATTCCTGATTCCTGGTACTCAATGACGTCCATAATTTTATGATGACAAAACAGTATAATCATGTAGTAATGTTATTCCCAAGACCCTCAGTTCCCAGTGGATTTTCACTACCAACTGTATGGTTTAATAAAAAGAACACTGGAAATAAGATTTCTAAAGGTAGAGATAAAAATAGGTCCCTCTGGCAAAGTAGAACCTTGCCACCAAGAATACAGACCTGGGAAAAAGTAGGCAGGTGAGATAGTTAGATACATAAATACATGGATAGATAGATTTACAGCAAGAAGTATTATTTATTGCCAAGTATTTGCCCAGTTGGGGAAAACAAATTTCCCTACTTTAAGAGAGAGTAGACTTACATATCTCTTCACTCTATACCAAGTATGATACACATTATTAGGTATTAAAGGGACAGGATTCTACCACCTATGAGGGAGAGTGATGGCTTTATCTGCTCAGGAAAAAATACAGCAATTCTGCTAGGCACCTTCTTTTATGGTGCTCCCCGAATATCCTTGTGGCCCTTATGGATATCAGCTGGGCACTTGCTGGCTGTGCTGCGTGTGCACAAAATTAGGGGAGAACTTGGAGGCAAAGCATTTGTTTGAAGAGGCAGGTCCTATTAGGGTTTATTTAGTTTAGATTAGATTTTTAGAAGTTCACCATTCACAATTTACCTACATAAATAAATTACCATATATAAACCTTAATTTGCTCAATGGGAAAACAATGATAGAATTAGCAACCATTTGACATCCTCAGCAGGGTGTTTGTGAGATCTTCAAAGACAATGTCAATGAAGGTTCTTAGCTAAATTCATACTACTTTACCAATATGAGGCAGCTTTAAGCCTGCTTCAATTCCAGTGTTCAGACATTAAAATTCTAATCACATTGGATATTTATTAGAGTATAACCCATTTGAAGGGTAAGGACTCCTAAATTTAATAAGCCCCAAGGAAAACTTTAGTGAGCTATTCATAGAGCCAAAACTTCTCTTGGCTCTGAAATCATGATGGGCAAAACAAATGTGGGCCCATGACATGGCCCTGACATTAGGAAGTAAACATCACATGATGTCATGCACGTGGAATATGAAATGCGAAAACCAAGCCATTCTTTAACCCTACCTGTCATATGTTAGGCCCTGTATTAATGTGCTCTGCCAACATGGGGTCTTTACTACTAAAGAGACATGAGAAGTTTGGACTAGGTCCAGAGGAGAATGTGACAATTATTAATGACTTGGAAAAAAGACCTATGAAGAAAGGTCAAAGAAACTCAGAACTTTTCAGAGAAGACTTAAGTATCTTCACAATTTCAAAGTGGGCAATTAACCAGTAGGAAACACAAAATCAAGAAGAGTAGTCTGGCTGTTAAAGTTGTCAGACAGAAGATGTTTCCAAGAGACGATGTGGAATCTTATCTGGGGGTGATTACAGGTTTGATGATCTTTTGCTTAGATGGTTTCAATTTCATGTTATCTCAATTCCTAGGCTTAAACTTGGGAACCTCTTAAGGCCATTTATAAAAGGGGTGTTTGGGCTTATCTGAAAGGCAATGTTTACTCCTTGTGTCATCACAGAGCTAGAGCCAAAGGAACTGGAGACTGCTCTTTCATTCTAGCAACTAAATTGTCACTCCCTCAATAAAATTTGCTGAAATAAAAATCTACCAATACATACAAAAATTATTTGATTGTTCAATTTTGGTTTTAGTTCTTTCTTTGAGATGCCCTTTTTAATGTCCCACACATACTTGCTGAACACACCCTGAATGCATCCTGTACTTCCTCATATCTGAACCTTTTCTTATGCTCTCCTCTCCCCTAGGAATGTCTTTGCTCACCCTTTCCATCTGTTAAAATACTACTATTTTATTTCCTATTCCTCAAGGTCAATTCAATTGGCATTTCCTCCAAGTAAACTTCCTTAGTTTTCTCCTTCCTCTGTTGGAACTAATCTCTCCCATATGCACATATGGAAGTATAGCTTCTATAGCACTTTGTACTTTTATTTTACTTCTGCTTTTAAAATAGTTGCTCAATTATTTATTTGCCTCTTTTCTAGAGATAAAGTTTTTTGAGGACAAGAAAAAGTATTTCTTCTTCTGCTTCCCATAGTGTCATGCATATAATAAATAAGAATATTTCTCAGGAAATACTCTCTGCAGTAATGGACATAAGCCCTTGAACATTCTTTTCTTGGTAACTGGAATACACTGTCTTATTCTGAGAAAAGTCATCTGTGTTTGTCCTTCAAAATTCTGCATAGGATCTTCTATTATATTTTTAAACTAATTCCACTGAGATAATGGTTCACATTATTCTAGACCCTAGAACAAAATCTGTATTCGTTACTAATTGCTGCATAATAAATTATCCCCACAGTTTAGTGGCTCCACATTTTCATTATCTCACAGTTTTTGTGGTTCAGGAATTGTCTGGTGTAGCTGGTCCTCTGCTTCATGTTCTCTCAAAGGTTGTAATCACAGTGTCAGTCCAGGGTAGCCAGCTTCGTCTAAAATATCAACTGGGGAAGGATCTATGGTACGGTTGTTGGCAAGACTCAGTCTGTACACGGTGGTTAGCTTGAGGTTCTTTGTTGCCTATTGGAAGAAGTATCTCTCAGTGCCTTGCTACATGGCCTTCTCCAGGAGGACAAGTTGCTTCATCAAAGCTGTTAAGAGAGAAAATCTTTATAGTGTAAAGTTTATCCCATCTCATTCCTAGCTTATTTACTGATTCTCAAGCCACCTTAGATTAGTGAAAAGAGAATCCATTCTTCTCCCTCTGTAACTCCTGATGGTGTACCGCAGTGCACAAGGCATGTTTGATTAAGATGTTCCTTAAAGAAATTCAAGTAAGTTTGAGGAATGTAGCAAACTATGCAACTCTTGGGAAGACTCACAAAACAAGTAAATATAGTAGAATATCTGTAATATATTAATTTGTCATGGTAAAGAAAAACAGTTTAATTTTATTTTTTCCAGGATTTCCCAAATTTGGTTGGCATGGGACCACTATGACAACTTATGAAATTACTCCTCTGCAGAATGCTTATATAAATCGGTGAATTTATTAACAAGAAGTAATCCCTTCTGAGAATGTACGCAAAACACAGAGGAACTGAAAGCACTCTAGAGGCATTTCATGTATGCTACCCAGGAAAGTGGGACAGAAGGCTGAGTGGTAGTTAGAAGCACCATTGTGCACATTCTATGAAGGAGTTTGATAAGCAGTGGTTTGGGTGATCTCAGCACACAAGACATAGAGGACATACAATCCATCCAAGAAGCCAAATTATGGATCTTGCTTGTGAAAGTTACTTCAAATAGAAAAATAATTAACCTACTTCTTGCAAAACTGGGGCATAATGCCATCACTCTTTTTCCCTTTCTACCCCTCTCTCCCCAAAGGGCTGTGATTCTTGGATGTAAACAATGCCAACATAAGGCAGGGATGCAGTGGGGGGAACAGTGCAGTGAGGCACTTCCAGCAAAGGACCAGGATGTGCATCAGACAGCTCTGAATGTGCTGAGCCATGATCAGCTGCCCACCAACTTCCGATTTTACCCGCCAGCAAGACTTCCTTATTCCTCCCAAGCACGGTTTTAATAAATTGTCCTGGAAAACATCAAAGTTATTTGAAAAGGTCCATTATGGCATATTATTTCTTTATGCAAAATGGCTGTTTAACAAGATTGCCTCCTTGAACTTTTCACATGAATAAGAAAGCCAATCTCATTTGCTAATGGAGGCTTTACAGCAGATCCTTTTGCTGCCCTTGTCTCTCTTTACCATTATTTTATGGATAATAATTTACAATTTGTGTAAGCGGGGGGGTGGGGGGCTACCCTAGAGCATAGGGTGACATTCTCGGTGCTGCCATATGGTGTGAACGTCCCTGAGGCACATTTTAAGGAAGCCAGCCCTGGCCCCGTTGGCCGTTTGACAGGAAGTAGAGAAGAGCAGGTGATACTTGTCACTGAGGTGAGGCCAGGGCCAGCTTCATAAGCTCCCGGCCTTTGCTCAGAAACTCTATTTATAAGATGCTGTTTGCATCAGTTATGGTTAAGAAGGCAATTGATTTGTAAGGAAGGAGTCATGCCACTCTTACCCCTGATTTGAGCACGGAGTGGATATTGTGGATAATTAGGCTTCTGCTGCTGCTAATGATTATTCAAGTGAATAAGGGGATAGAAAAGAGTGAGCCGTGGAAATATCTTAGCAAAAAACATCTACTGAATGGGGAGTTTCCAGAGCACTCATATCCTTAGTAGACACCCACCTGAGTTTGGGTACTGGTCAAAAATTAGTTAATTTACCATCTATAGAAACTGTTTCCTTGACATCATGGGAGATGTTTTATATTCTCTATTTGAGCAATTCCTCTGTAATTTTATGTTAAATGGTGAATTCCCTCTGAGCAACAAGAAGAGATGTTTTCGATTGCTTTTCTGAAGGGGAAGGAAAGGAGGTAGTAGCAGACAACCCAGGTTCCCTGGATAGGATGAGAATAAAAAGAGAGAGAACTGGGGTACCTGGGTGGCTCAGTCAGTTGAGCATCTGACTTTGGCTCAGGCCATGATCTCACAGTATGTGGGTTCAAGCCCCATGTCTTGCAGCCCCATGTCTGAGTTGCCAGCTCAGAGCCTGGAGCTTCTTCAAATTCTGTGTCTCCCTCTCTCTCTGCTCCTCCTCTGCTTGGGCTCTATCTCTGAAAAATAAATAAACATTTTTAAAAAATGTTTTAAAGAGAGAGAAGTGAATTAACTGCACAAGGTATAATAAGACAGAAATGAAAGAAAAAGGAAATTAAGAAGTTATGAAATTTAATTTTTTCAAAGGTGATGTTCTGAGTAAATGATCTCTGGTATATAGTTTGGGAACAAATGTATAACACAAAAATTAAGTAATTTAGCTTTTATTTTGGTTTGATTCTTCTAACCACAAGTACTGAGTAACTGGGAATAATATTATGAGAAAGAGGGAAGGGTTGCAGAATTATTAGTACATCAAGATTTTCACTTGGGTAACAAAGAATGATTATTTCTATTATAAAACTTATTTTTATTCAATGGATAAGTAGAAAGCTCCAGGGAAAAAATAAGTGTGTTGACTCTGACTTTGCCCACTTTATGCCAATTGTTATTTAATCTCTCTGGTTGCCAGTTTCTTTGACTATATGTGAAATATACCATCCTTTTCAACAAGGCTGCTTTAATAACGGAAAAAATCTCAGGGCATCAGAAACTATGAGACTTGGGAAGGAGCCAAAGGGCAGGGAGATGTTTCTTTACTGCAATTTATTTTGGAGAATTTGATGTTTCTTTAAGATTTGCATTATATAAGAATGCCAAATCAAAACATCAGAAAGCAAAATATGGTTTTCCTTCTTCAATTGACCTTTATCCTGTGTAGAATCTCTTCAATTAAGAGTTGTAACTGATTCAATAAAATAATAATAATTTCGTAAAGAAAGTATATCAATTTAAAAATAGTTAAAATTGAAAACAGACAGTCTTGAGAAATTTTCAGTGGTATGCATCTGTGCGTATGTGTGCGCATGACCAAAAGGCCTTCTCTAGCAGACAGAAGAAAATGGGATTAGGAGATGTACCTTTAAAAGACTGAAGATAAAGAGAACTAGTACCTGATGGTGATGCCAAAAGCCCTTAAAAATGCCTGTGGATAGTAGGTGCCATCAGGCGATGATCAGGTTGATTGTTTGCATTAAAATGGTTCTCCACCATGTAACTAATCAGGTAGATGAATATTATTGTGATTTAAAAAGCAAAACAATAAAATCACTTAGTAAAAAGGCCACGATTAAATGTTCTTCATTGTGTTTATCTATTATTATAATCAAAAAGTACCAATTACCCATCATATTAGTCAATATGGCAGCCCAAGTTAATTCAAATATTTATTGAGTACCTCCTATGTGGAAGACTTTGTACTAACAGTACAAACAGTACTAACCACTGTGGAAAACACACACACACATGCACACACACATACACACATTCACACATACAAACACAAACTGAATGAGACATAAATCCTGCTCTAGTTTCTTAAAATGTATGGACACTTTTATTAGATGAAATCTTTGAAGTATTATTCCCAAGGTAGGAATACTTTGAATTACATAATCTAGGGAATCCTGAAGAGTTTGTGTGCAAATAGTCACAGGATTATATTTTAAATGCTCAAGGAAAGTTTGCTAATTTAGGAATCATAAATTGTCTTACATAAGGCAAAGAAAGGGAAGATCAAAGAAAGAAAGAAAAAGAAAAGAAGAAAAACTTTTGATAATTCCGGTAGTCTGTGCTACTTGTAATTTTTGAATTATATGTTTATTTATGCTTAGTTATTTATACATCTGTTATCATGTATTTTTCAAACAACAAAATACACCCAACCTTTTTTTTTAAAGTGTAATGTAACAATGTCTTTCCACAAATGCCAAAAATGTTTCCCTAAAGACAACTTATGAGGAACCAAAAAGGGTCCTTTCACCTGAGAGATCACTTCTAGTGCATGGTGTGGTAAGAAAATGTTTATTCCTTACCCATTTAGAGAAAATGGCCTTTGTTCAGTCTGCTAGATGGTACTTTTATCCTGTGCTGTCAAAAAAAAGATAAAAGGGACAGAATGCATTTACATTCCTATTTTAAGGAAGGATATTTGTTTAAAAATATTTTTTCTTTCTTAAATGAATGGGGAAACATTAAAAATGTAATTTGGATGACCTTTCTGCAGTAACCTAATAAATGTATTTCCTGACATAATGCTAATTTATACTACTATAGGATTAAAACACACACACACACATAAAGCACAAACAAACGTTTGCTGGTTGTGGCTGATATATACATGTAGTTTACAGATATGAAGGCTTGTGTTAAAGTTTTAATGTGAAAAAATATTAGAATGCTTTCTTTTCATTTATTCTGATGGCTATGAAGGTCAAAGAGAGATCAATCCACAGAGGCCAGTAAAGTTTGAAGTAATTTAATTAGGGTTGTCTAGATCTGAAATATCATCTAATCCACTTATTGCTAGTGGGGAAATATGTGTATCTATATTTGTCAAAAGTGATTATGTACTTTTATAACCTGTGAAGAATTATACCACAAACCCCATGAAGAAGACAGTCATACAGGGAAAAAAAATTGAGCGGGCAATATTTAATGTCATGCTCAATATTGTTTCAAAGTACAACAGTATATTTTTTCTTTCTGTATGAAAACTGCATCATAACAACCACAAAGGTCACTTAAGAAGTGTTACACAGCCCCTTCCACCTAAAGGAAGCCAACTTGTCACATCGACAAGGGTGACGTTGCATGGTCTATGGACCCCTCCCAGAAGATCACATTTCAATATCATGTTACTTGCTGGCATCTCAGAACCTACTGTGTTGGAGAGAGGCCAGTGTGATCCATCATCACCACTCACCCTGACCAAGTCAGTTCAAGAGATAAGACTTTCAGATGAAATATAATATGTAAGCTGTGAGGTAGGATGTGGAGTGTGGGGCTCCAAAGAAGCTTTTTGGAGTGCTGGAGCTCTCATTCACTATTTCCATGGGATGCCATGTGAATTGCGGCTCACCTAGGTGTCCCACACAGGAGGTCTCATGTATCCATGGTGGGCAGAATGTACCTGTTTTGTTACCCTATCTGAGATTCCTGAATGTCACTGCCAGCAGGGCACTATTAACTGGTGGAACATTTGTTGTACAGAACCTCATCATTTTTTCCACTCAATCTTTCTTTGTAGACACCAAATCCACAGAGAAGCTGATAAGAGAAATTATAATTAACAATTAATAAATAAGTCTCCTCAGCAAGGAAAGTCCCTTATTCCCAAAGGCTTCTAGATGCATTTAGCGACTAATTGCATAAGCAATTCTGTCACCTGTGACCTTGCATTGAGACCTCTCATTATAAAAAAGGCTTCACAAAGTTAGTCAATTTGTTCCAGGAAAATGGAGTTGATGTAAAATTTCAACCCTGCCTGTAAGAGTTTTTAAAGTGCAGACATATGTTGCCTAGAGTTCAACTCCAATGAGGTTTGAGGCTTTTATTAAATTATCCCCATTTCATCAAACATTTTCCTGAGTCCTGCAAACCTCTAAGTGAACATAATGCTAGTCTTACCTTTTTTCAGAGGTCTGTGTGGGGCAGAGGGAGAGAGGAGTATGGGAGAATGAGCTTTGAGTTTATTGGTCCACAACCTTCTGAATGGGCCTCACTGGGACTTTTTATCCCTGAAAGGATGGTAAAAGGGTCTAACTTCTTCAGATCTGCATTCCTTTCACAGTCCTGAATCTAAACAAGGAAGATTTGTAGAAGTTTAGAACTCTGTGATTTTTTTTAATGAAACAAGAAGAGAGTATTTAAATGGCAACAAAGAAGGGAAGCTGTTAAGCCATTCCCATGATTGGCTTCCAATGGAGCAACCGGAGCGGAACAGAACTTGAGGGTTTCGTATTGAGTTCCAGATTGCCATATGGGTTCAGATGAAAGTTAAAGTCAATGAGTTGGATACTTTTCAAATCAGATACATGAAAATTTGGTAGGAACACAGGGGTGGGTTTAAAAACTATACTTTAATTAAAGATCGCAACATGTTTTCCACAGCTTTTCTGTGTTTAGGATTGGCAAGCCCGTGATGAGTCCACACTAATGACCATGTACGGAAAGAAAACTACTCTGTCTCATTTTTGTAACAGTGTTTATAGACTTCTTTTATGGTACTTATAAATTTATGGTAAAAAGATCTTGATATGTAGCACCAGATAGACCCACTTTTGAATTCCAGGAACACTACTTCCTGTGTGACATTGGACGAGTTGTTTAACTTCTACATTTCCCTAGTCTTCTGATTATCTATTATATCATGACAAAGCACCTCAGAACTTAGGGATAAGGCAACAATCATTTTAGTATGCTCGTGGATTCTGCAGATCAAGAATTCAGTCAAGGGATGGCTTATTTCTGCTTTACAATGTCTGGAAAGATGGAATCTGTAGGCAAATGGAATCACCCAGAAGTTTTATTCAGTACCTGGGTCAGGATAAATCGAAGGCTGGCTCAGCTAGGACTGACACCCAGAGCACATAGACATGCCCTGGGCTTCCTAACAGCATGGCAGCCTCATGATACACTTCTTCCATGGATTCTGAGCTCCAAGAGCAAATGTTCCAGAGGCCAAAGCAGAAGATGCATGGCCTTTTAAGACTCTACCAGTTGAAGCTATCACAAGCCTGCCAAGATTCAAGGGGAGGGGATATAGAACCCCTCTCTCAAAGAGGATATCAAAGAATGTGTGACCATGTTTTAAAACCACCATTACAACTTGGTGAGAATTAAATTAGAATATATAAAACATTATATTTCCATTAATTTCCAGGAAATTAACAGATGCTTAATAGATGGAGTTCTATTTAGTACCTTGTTAGGGTTGTTAAGGTACAAATCTTACCTGCCCAGCTGTGAGCTCGCACAAGACAAGGTCAGGTGAAATTCATGGGGTTACCCTGTACTCATACAGTGCCCTGGCACATACTTCATACACTTAGCTAAACATTTATTCGTCTGTTTTTGGTTATAGACCTGAGATTATGAATGAATTAATGAAACTTTTGGAATCTTGTAATAAGCAATAATACCTAAGATAGTTTATTAAGAAATATTGTTAATGCCCCCAAAGCACTTAAAGTGGTGCTTTAGAATTACTGACATATTATCATTTGGACATTGATATGGATAAATATGCCAAAGCAATGATTTGATTTCATGAATATATAACTGTGTAATTCTTTTAGAAAGGATTGGGATCCCTCATTGTCGCTTATCAATGTTATTTTGTTAAAGTCTTGAGAACACAACTTTTCCTCAAGTTCTTATTGTTGTTGTTGGGTTTTTTTTTTAAATCCACACTGTCTGAGATTGTGCAAACCAATGAAAGGAGAGGTTAGACAGAAGAATTTTCTGGCCAAAATGAGTTTGCACAGCTGTGAGCAATAAAATACAGCAGCCATGGCAACCCTCTCCAGTGTCCCGATAACACATCTGAAATGAGGTTATTAAAATTATTAATTCACATTAGTGGCTATTAAAATTACTACCTGCAGATTTGCTGCTTGAAAATCGTTTTTGTGTGTGTGTCAGAAGAAGGTCTTATTTCCAAAGGGATCGAGGTACTTAAATAGATGCAATCTATTGTGTGTAAGGCATTAGAGGAAGACCAGTGGATTAATAAAGCTTGTAGTGAAATTGGGATAGCCGCCTTGTGAGGCAAGGAAAGAAGATGTAATGCTTTGTTCTTCTGACAATGGCAAAGGACCAGCAAGGCTCTGATGACAGGAATGATAGCTGGATGCTCCTGAATTCCCTAGAAGGTATTACTTAAAATCCAACCCAGTGTGGGCTGTTTCATGAAATTCTGAGTGGCACAGGAAATGTTCTACCTTGGCGAGGCATAAACAAAAATCAAAAGAAATCAGCTGAAAAGTAAGCCATTTGTAAGGAGGTTACAGGGATTCTAGGAGAGCCCACGGAGACTTGGCTAACTCCCTTCCATCCCCCATTAACTCAACTCAAAAAGCAGATGCCTGCTGTTTTAAGCAAAAGAAGAAACACCATTACAAAGAGGCCACGGTAGGAATTAATCAGGGGAAGCAGCTATATGGCGAGAAAGAACATTTTATTTATGGAAATGAGCAGGAAAACACACACACACACAGGGAAGAAAATCTACAGGTATAGGAAAGAGACTACTGCGGTGACACAGAGCTGCCTTCCTGTGGCTCACACGTGCCCTGTGATGTGTGTAGAATCAGACATCCGCAGGAATGTCCTCCTGGTGACAAAGGTGCCCCTAGTCCCTGGAGCAGGAAGGAGCCCAGTTCAGTCATGCATAGTGTCAAAGAAATGGTAGGCACAAATAAGAGAGGTCCTATGCCCCTTCCAAATTCTGTTCTACTACGAAGGGGTACTCTATACTTCTGCCTTTTGGATCCAGCTCTGCTGGGTTCTTCATCCACACAAAGGCAGTTAGTCTGCCCTTGATTCAGGAATAGTTATCAGCCGGAAGCCAGCAGGCTTCCTCCACACTGCCAAAAGTGAAGGTCTTTTGTTTTTCTTTTTATTGAAGTATAATTAACATGTAATGTTATATTAGTTTCAGGTGTGCAATATACTGATTCAACAAATCTATACACTTCTCAGTGTTCATCAAAGTAAGTGTATTCTTAATCCCCTTCACCTGTTTCACCCAACCCCACCCACTTCTCCTCTGGTAACCATCAGTTTGTTCTCTGTATTTAAGAGTCTGGTGTTTTGTCTCTTTTTTTTTTCTTTCTTTGTTCATTTGTTTTGTTTCTTAAATCCCACACACAAGTGAACTCATGTGATATTTGTCTGTCTGACTTATTGTGCTTTGCATTATGCCCAAGAGGTCCATCCATGTTATTGTCAATGGCAAGATCTCATTCCAAAAGAGGGAGCCTTTTATAACCTCTGCATAAAGCACCAATAACAATTGCAAAGGTTCTATCTAACCTTGCGCTGAGTCTCCAGAAGTGGGCACAGGAGCCAAGAAATTTAGAACACTGATAAACACTATGTAACTCCAGCAGCCACATTCTCCAAACAGAAGTTCAAACACACAATCTGCAGAGGACTTGGGTGTTGCTTACAGATTCTCGGAGCAGTCTGAGTCATATATAGTTCAGAAGTCAGAAATGCTGAAAGAGCTGGGACATTCCTATGGTTTGTGGGATCATTTGATAATATGTTTGTATTGAATCTGGCTTAGAAAACCAGAGGTATGTTTACTCAAAGAGGTCACACACAGAGACCTTCCTAAATAAGAATTTGTCATAGAGGCTGGTCTCAAAGAATCTCAAAGACTCCCTCCCAAGGAGAAAAGCTTCCATGAGATTTTCTAGTAGCAGAGACTAGATCTTATCTCTGTAAAGTAGGTACCTGAAAAATTCAATTCTATTACAATTCCACTATAACAAGTAACTATTGCGTACTTAAAAATAAAATGGTCAATTGTTCTTAGTATTTTGAAATCCCATTGCCTTAAAATTCTTACCTACTGGCAAAAATGCCACACCTCTTTCATGGAACTACATGAAAAAAGATTTTTTCAAGAGATTAACTGCTTTGGGCATTGAGAGGGCTCAGTCTTCCTTTTGACTTTTTTTTCAGTTAGCTGGCTTTCTTAATCACAAAAATAAATACACATTTTTCTGATTACAATAATTCAAATGTAACATGATGCAAAAGCACAAAAGTAGATAATGAACACTATTCAAGAAATCACCTCCTACAGGTAAAAACCTTCTAATCTTTTTCGTGTGTTGTATGTATGTATGTGTATGTGTGTGTGGGAGGGTGTGCATGTGTGTGCGTGCGTGTGTGTGTGTGTGTGTGTGTTGGTATTCTTCAAAACTTGCCTCTCTGTCACTTGATCAGTATCCGTCACATCCACTTAGATTCCAGATCCCCCAAACCCTCACCATGAGTTCCATATGGTTTCTTTTCTTCAATCTCAAAAATTTTGGATGCAGCCTCAGCAATAGCTTTGTGCATCTCTGGCTCTTAAAATCATGCATTGTGTTTACTTTTAGTTATTGATCACCTCATTTATCAGTTCTCTGCTCATCTTAACCATCTTAACCTTTTACCTCAGTGCACAAGTCAGCATCA
This sequence comes from Proteles cristata cristata, assembly GCA_017311185.1. NCBI lineage: Eukaryota > Metazoa > Chordata > Mammalia > Carnivora > Hyaenidae > Proteles > Proteles cristata. The sequence goes on along the minus strand of JAESUZ010002751.1, from coordinate 2,192,682 downwards.
GAAATTTCCCATCTTGTAGAATATTTACCTACTATATCTGCCTTTAACTGCTGAGAATAAGGGAATGGGGTGGTGCTTTTGTTTCTCTAGGAAAAGGACAGGTGGCCCTGGCCATCTGGGTGTCATTTATCCCAAACATTTGCCTTTGATTTCCCAGACGTTTTCCCCAATTTCTTCCAGAACACTTGTCCCTTTCCTCCGTCCCTTCCCACCCACACTCCTGTTTCTTCACAGTCGGTCCTCTGTCACTGTTTTTTGCCACTTTCTCTGTACTTTCAAAATCAGTCTTGTGTTTCTCTTGTCAAAATCTTATCTGCTTCCCTCTAGTTATTTAGAAAGTTTCATTCACATTAATATATAAAAATTCTGACTTTTATCATTGGCTTATCCAAGACTTTTCCCATCCCCTTTCAATTTCTCTCTTTATTGTAATGATTAAAGATCCATTTTCTCAACCTACAAAAAGCAGGTTCTATAAGCTTTGTGATTCAGACAAGTGCACTGGAAGGTACACAGATGTGGATGCACAGAAAGTAATAAAATCTGGACAATGAAACCATCTGATAAACTCTCCACCAATCGTTTCTGTGTTCCTCATGTTTTCCCCTCTTGCTAAATTTGACCCTTAAGACATTTCTCCTACATTTGTGGAGTGAGTCATGCCCTGGGTGTTGCAATCCCCTCTGCCCTCCTATTTCCTAGACACATCCTCTCTCTGGTCTTGACTCTTAAATGTTTCTCCTCATACATCAAATAACCAACCTAAAAATGAACCCTGTTTGTTTCCTTTTTAAGACACCTTCTTTCCCTTCTTGACTGTCAATAACACCTCCCTGCTTCCCAAACTCAGAGGCTTATAATCATGTATTATTCCTCCATTTCCTTCTCCAGCCACATTTCATTCCCAGGGGATCGCTGTTCCACTTCCTGAACAGAAATCTTACAAAGTGAGTGCTTTCATTCTCACTTCCACTGGACTTTAGTTTAAGCTGAAATAATTTCCTGTTCAACCTGCATGCAACCCCAACTTCCTACCTTCCTAACCCTCTTCTCCTTCTTAGGAATCTAAAATTTTACTACCAAAATATTTTATTTTATCAGCCCATTTCCCTGTGTCCCCCACACCCATAGGTGTATTCTGTTTGTGTATTTGCTCTCTTTGATTTCCAGAACTGTTTTTTCCTTTCTCATATACAATTCAGTGTTTCATGATATTTATGTGGCCCGCTCTTTTATTTCACTCTGTGCCATCTTTCTTTCCTGCCTTGAATTAGCAACTGACTCTCATAAGTATCCTGTTACAGCATCTTTTAACTTCTATACTTATTCCAGGAAACTTGACTTAAAGTTTGAGCACTGAATTTACATATTTTACCTACTGTATCCCCTTCTAGATGAAGAGTTTGGTTGCAAATAACCAGAATGTGCTAGATTTTGTTACTACATAACAAATGATTTCTAACCACTTCTTGTTTTGAATCACAACAAGCAGTGCCACAAGACATCCTTGTTATTATTTCTTTAAAAACACTTGGAGCCCTTACAGGAAGTGGGAAATAGGACAACCCTGGAATAGCCTTGTGGAAATATTGTGTGTGGAAACTACCATTGGGATTACATGGGACATTTCCTAAGACCCAGGTAAAAGCAGAAGCAAGAAAAAGATTGTATCAGTTGCTTCCCAGGGAGTCTTCATGCACTGAATATCACAAGAGTGTCTCCATGGCTCACTTAATGGAGAAGGTACTTAAGACCTTGGGACTGATCTGTCTAACTTTGGTGGAGTTGGATCGGTATCAGATATAAGCATCAGCATAGTGGAACCAGCCAACTCTCTGAAATCTTTCCCTTGGTTCCAGACACCTCCTCTGTGGTATTTATACTAACCCTTGAGGTAGAAAATCCTTTTGAATTTTGAATTTGTAACTATGAAGACCTATATTTCCTCCAGTCCATCTTAAACCTGTTCATTCATCCCTTAATAATCAACATGATGGATTAACTTTCTCTCTTTGACTTTCAAGTCTTAGCTATCACCTCCCAAGTCTTTTAGCACAAAGATGCGTTGAAATGGCTGATGCTGTACAGCTGTCACAACGGAACACTCAATTTAAATGTTACTTCTTTCTGGAAGAATCAGTTATTGTCTTAATGTTGCTCCAAGCTGGTCCCCCCAGACCACTCCTGGGGACTCCGTCACAGTTGCTTGCGCTGTTTCACCTCTTAGATTTTAATACATATTAGCAAAATCTAAATGAGATTTTTCATTGGGGTAATTTCAATTTCTTCCCAAAAGATAGGCAGGGAAAGCAGCGGGACGCTTTGCCAGCTGCAGCTTTAGCGCTTTGATGGAAGGCTGAAAACTCAGTCTTTATCTCTTTATGGATCACAAAGGCCTGAACTAATTAGTACTTATTAGAAAGCCAATTAGAAATACATTTTATTTCTCCATGTGGTGTAAATGGAATATACCAAGGTTGATTGTGGACTGAGATATGCTCTACAGCACTAATGCAGAAAAGGCAAGCTTAGGGTCTGGAGGGCACTGCACGGAGAGCAGGGGTATGATTCTCTATTTCTCACATGCAAACTGGACCCTGTGCTATGCAATTGTTGGGTCTATGTCTTATATACATATGCCTTGGATGATAAATATCCTTTCCCACTTTTGGTCTAACATCCCTAGCATTCCAACAGGTTGCTCACCTCGAGTGTTTCCTTTTCTTTCTCATTTTTCTTCATTCTCAAACCTATTGAGCCAAGATTTTGAGTAACTGGGTTTAGACACTAATAGCCACACAGATGTGTCATCTGTTTTTGAGAACCTTCCATCTTCTTCTCTGACAACCCTCTTATTATGCAAAGGTGCTCAATCAGGGTTTATATATACTGCCCCCAACCCCCACTGTAACCACTCTATCTTGTACTGGCTTTAAGTGTGCTCCTGATTTTCCTCTTAGAGATGCTTTGGCAATTAGCTAGGTGATGAATACAAAGAAGTCAGATCCATACTCTTCTATAAATTTCACATTCACTCAATCTGTATTAGAATGCTAATGACTGTTTACCAAATATAAAATTCATTATATGTCTCTGTGTATTAAGCCATTTGTCCATCCATCTACCCATCCATATCTGTATCTATGTCTATATAATCCTCTCTCTTTCCCTCCCTCTCTCTCTTTTCTCATATATGCATACTTTAATAGCAACCTATATAGCTTGGGAGGTTGGGAGGGAGATGCCTTGTCCTGTCATATACCTCCTTTTGGTTCAGACTCCATAAGTAAGCCATTTTTGGCCCTTCACTCACAATCTGAATCCATTTGTGTTTATGTTAAGTGTCACCTCTTCCCTCATTAGACAAAATGCTTCTTACTAGCCTGCACTGTGCCCATTTTGAAATGGAGATCATAAGCTCAGTAACCTCCATGTGGATAAAAATTATTTGCTAATTATCAGAAGTACTTGCTCAGGAACTTGGTTCTGTCCCACTGTTACTGCAGAGCTGACTAAGCCATCTGCTAGCCTGCTTTCTTTTATTGTACAGTTTGGGGCCTCCCGTGTCTCATTCTGAAAGCTGCCATTGCGACTCCCTAAATTGCTTTCCACTGCTCATATTCTTTATTGCCTTTGTCTTATTTTAGAATCTTAGATTGTTCTCATTCTTCACCTGTCTTTGAGCTTAAACAAAACTGACCCAGTTGTATGGGTCACCCTTTATATGGTGATTCAAAATTAAATGAAAGCTTTTGAACAGAGAGTTATAAAAAAGACATTAACTTATTTTATCCTATCATATCAATGCTTTGGAGGTGGGGAGATTTTCAAGGTTTGTAACTCTAAACTAAAATGCCCAAGAAATCCCATCACCCATGAAGTGAAAAGCAAATAGACATCCACAAAGAAACCACACTCCTTATGCCCCTAATATGGCCTTCAGTTCACTGGCTACCTGGCTGACATTTACACTGGTATTTTCTTCTAGCTTTTCCATGAGATTTGCTTCCTTCTCCTCTTATAGGCATCTCTCTGGTATTAATTTGTTATAAGTAGAAATCTGTGACATGTTTCTTCTTGTTTCAGGTGCCAAATAACACATGGAACCTCATCTGTCCCTAAAATCAACTCTTTCTTTTCATTCCAGGATGTTATGCTATGCTTTTTATCCCCTGTTAAACAATCCTCATGTTAAACAATCAAGGTTTTGCACCCATCTTGTGTTGATTAATGAGCCTTTGATTCTTGGAAGAAAAATCTGAGACAAGATTTTTGAGTCATTCCTTACCCAGCAATGTTTCTAGCATTCCCTGTCCTCAAAGCCCTATCTAATACAAAGAATGTTCCAACAGAATCTGAGTTCATTGCCCTCAAATTAAAAATGTAATTCTTTCTCTTTTCAAAGACTCTTAGGCATTTGAGCATTAGAATGCTCAACTATGCGGTCCCCAACTGTACAACATATTTCACATCATCCTTCTGTATTGCATGTTATTCATTCTTAGTATTATTCCCGGCCAAGTTCTTTGTTATTATACAGTTTGCTGATGTTACATTTTTTTAAACATTTCTCCAGTACCATCCTCAGCTTCTCTCTGATGGGTTAAACTTCTGCCTGTCTCTTTGAGTCCTGTTCTAGTCACTTTGATGCACCATGATTAAATGTTTTTCCTACCCTCAGGCCTCAAGAAAGATCTGTTAGTGCAATGCCAGTTCTCCCTCCACTTGTCTCTGGTGCATGATGGGACAGGTGTTCCAGAACTTGTTACTCAGTTCCCCATTGGTGTTGCCAGTACCACCCAGATCCAAGTTGCTTTTGCTCTTGGGATCAGAGTTAGCTGCCCAGGTAAATGTGGTTCTTGCCTTTGTCTGCAGAGGAAAAACTCCAGAATTTTTAAAAATTCTTTTATTTTCTTTTATTATTTATTTTTGAGAGAGACAAACACAGCCCAAGCAGAAGAGGGCCAGAGAGAGAGGGAGACAGAGGATCTGAAGCAGGCTCCAGGCTCTGAGCTGTCAGCACAGAGCCCGACGTGGGGCTCAAACTCACAAATTGTGAAATCATGACCTGAGCGAAAGTCAGATGCTTAATCAACTGAGCCACCCAGGCACCGCCAGAATTTTTTAACACAGGGTTGGTCATCAGAGATTTGTATGGTCCTCTAGGAGCTAGGACTGTTGGCGTACTACCACTTTCTAAATTACTAAAAATGCATTTTTGTTATTTAACAGATGGATTGGATATGATTTAAACTTCCTCAGTTATGGAAGTTTCCTCATATCTAGAAATTATGCATGCATTTTTATTATCTTCAATGGACATACACTTTTTAGACTTTGAAAATCCTGAGGAAGCAAGATTATGTCTCAGGAAGATGAATTCTAGCTGTTTCTTCTGTCTTTAGTTCCTTCCTCATACGCCTGGTCTTCTCAGACTCTGGTCAACAGAAGTAAATACAGCTTTCCCTGCCACATGAGGTCACAAAGCACCATTTCATCAGGGGTACCCCTGGGCCAGGTGCTCATGCCTGAACTATGTGAGCCTGAGCAAATTATTAATAATAAACCATTTTCTGAATCCTCTCAAGATATATGTGGAGCTATGCAACCTGCCTGTAGATATCTCCCCACTCCTTCCCAGAAAATGATTTAAGTACATTTATCTCAGCTTCCCTTTTTCATACATAAGCACAATTTCACCCCCAGATCAGTTCAGGAATCTACGACAACGCCTTCCTTCTGTCCATCCAACTGTGTCACTGTCACCACTAGTAAAAGGGATCCCTCAATGACACATTAACAGCTTTTGTCCTTGGCCTGTGTATCAGTATTGCTGCCAAACCAATACTCATCTTATTCTCCAGAATAAGTCAGAAACTGCTCCATTGCTAAAGCTGACTCTGTACTCTCAACTCTGGAATCAGAATCACAGCTAAAAGGTTTGTGAGTCATGGCCACAGTTTTAATACCAAAAGTTCCCAGGGCCAATATGCCAGTGTGGGCAGTCACTGACTTCTTCTTCAACTCCCGTCCTGATAATGACTCAGCTTTCAGCTCTTGTGATTTGCCCTCTTCCTTCTCACTAACCCTTCCAAATCTGTTCTTCCCTCTGTCAGCTGTTTTCTCCCTCTGAAACTTTAGGGGAATTAACTGATTAATTCTACCCATGCCAGAATTAAAAAAGAATCAAATTCTTTTTTTTTAATGTTTATTTATTTTTGAGAGAGAGAGAAAGGACACAAAAGTGGGGAGGGGCAGAGAGAGAGGACAGAGGATCTGAAGTAGGCTCTGCGCTGACAGAAGTGAGCTTGACTCAGGGCTCAAACTCACAAACCATGAGATCATGGCCTGAGCCAAATACTTAACTGACTGAGCCACCCAGGTGACCCCAGAATATTCACCTTCTTAAGCCAAATATTTCTCCATCCTTGTTATTTTTCCTTCTTCCTTCTTTTTCCTTCAAGCAGCAATTCCCCTCCTGAGATCGCTTGTCTAGCTATTCCCAGCTACTCCTCGCTACTCCTCAAAGAAGCATCTCCCATTCTGATGGTGTCTGCTCTTCCATGACTTTCATATAAGTCCTGACATCCTCTTCTCTACCTCCCACCCCATTGCTCTCTAGAGTTGTTGAAGGAGTTGTCTCTCTCCCTCCCTCATCCTTGCAAAGTGGCCATCAGGCTTAGCTTATGTGTCTCTCAGATCTGGGGGAACTTGCCCAAATATAAAACCTCAATTGCATGACTTGACTTTTAGGGAACTAGTATTCCTTACCCATCCAAAATTGTCACTTCTAGAATGGACAGGGAAACTAAAAAATTGTCAGTGTAGGTGACAAAAATATTCAGAACAAAGCAAAACAAAGTCCTATAATAAAGACTTTAAATTACAATGACAGACAGAATAGCAGTGAACAGAAAGCTATGAAGCACCTTTCTTCAGGTGGATGGGCCAAAAAGCATAGGGTCATCTTTCTACTTTCACCTTCACAGATACTAGAATTTTATCAGTAAAAACCACAGGCTGGTGGCATTCCTTTCCTAACCCTTTTCTTTCCTAACCATGCTTGGTGCCACAATACTGGAAGTGAGGGCAGATAGAAATCCCAGTCTTTCCAGTGTTTTGGGGGTTCTTTAGATAGGAGGGAAAGGCAGCAGAGAAACAGCCAGACTAGCTTTCTGAGTTTCATCACAAACAGCTGCCCAGTTTCTGTGTCAGATGAATAATAATCTCATGGACATTGCTCAAAACTCAGTAAATAAAAAACTGTATTGACTTTCCATAAAAACTGGCTCACTTTCTCACTATTCCATACTCCTGCACTGTGGTGTCTCCATTCTTTGGTTGAACAAGAACTTCAAGTTGGCTTCCCTTCCTTATCCCTGATATCCAGTCTGTCACTATCCTTTTTAGACCTTTCCTCCTCCTCCTTCATTCTCCTCCTCCTCCTCCTCCTCCTTCCTCTTTGTTCATTTTTAATTATTTTATCTCTTGCCAATTTAGATCAGGTTCTCAACTTACTCCCAGATCATCATGCTTATCTGGTGGATGGGAACCATGGCACCTTGTGTTTCATTACACTTGCCTATATTCTTGGGCCACCACGTTAACCACCCCAAACTCTGCTCTCAGGACATCCCTCTCACTCAAGGATGCACAATCACTTCATTTTATCTCTATACCAAACACAACCACACTTCCTAAATTTGAAGGTGGAATGCTATTCAGTACTCCCTGCAGGATTGCCATAAATCTTTGTTTTTATTTTTCAGTATTATTTTGTTAAGTGTATGCAGTGCACGATTGCTCTGATGCCTTTCTTCTTTTAAATATTATGTAATATCTTATTTTTGCCCCTATTAATGTTTCTGCCTTAAATTCTAATTTGTCTGATTAGGATTACCAAATTCTTTTGGTAAATATTTATATGCTGTTTCTTTTTACTCCTCTTCATCTTTAATCTTTCTGCATGATTTTAAATTGTCTCTTTTAAGCAAAACATACCTGGATGTTTATGATATTGAATAATCTCTCTTTCAATAGATGTTTAATTCATTATTTTCATTGAATTTCTTTTACTTTTATTACTTTTGTTTGGACTAATTTTCACCATCTTGGTTACCATTCTGTTCCTTGACTTTTTTTCAACTTTGCCTTTTTCTGTAATAAAAAATGTTTCTGCATTTTTGTTTATATATTTGTTTTCCTCCACTACTTTGGTAATTAGAACTTGTGTTTCCATTCTTTCAGTGACAGCCTTTACTTTTTAAACATATATATTGTATCTTTTGATACTTATATCCTTCTGTTGACCATGACAACCATATTAGTAGGATTTACCACCCATCAAAGAATGACCCTCTCATTATTTTATGGTTATTGGTTAGATTGTGTTTTACACGTTTTATTTTATGGTAAAAAAATAAATAAAAGTAATGTCTTTTAATCAAATTCTGTTATAATTGCTTTTAACTTACCCAGTGCATTTAGCTTTTAATGTGCTTTTAAATGTTTTTATTTTTATCTCACCCTTGAGATAGTTTAACTGCCTTTTGGATCATGCTGACTATTATTTTTATTCAGCTATTTGCTGATGTGTAATTTTGTTCTGGATAATCCATCTTTTCTGTGTTGTGGGCTTTAATATTTTCTCTTTAACTTGATATCTACAAGTTTATTATGAAGTGAATGGGTATGGATTTATTTTTTATTTCTTTTTCTGAATACACAGAATGTACTTTCAATCTGAGTACTCATAACAGTCTCTTCTTACCAACTGTTTCCTCCATTCTCTTCTGCTGGAACCATTACTAGATATACTCTGGAGGTCTTAAAGTGGGCTTCATATCTCTCAACGGCTCTTCATGCGTATTTTCAAATCAATCTCTCCCCACCACCACCACCACCAAGCCCCAGCCATTTTCTGCATGCTGAGTAAGCTGTATCTTAGCAATGTGTTCCAAATGTATAATATGTTCTTCCACAATTTATCCTGTATTTTGTATTTTTATTTTAACTTAATTATTATATTCCTCAATCCCAAATTTTTAGAATTGGTTGTTTTCTGTATCTACCCATTCTAGTTTTATTTCTGTCTTTTGTTTCTTACTTATGTTTTATGGCTTCATTTATCTCTTTATACACCCTAAATGTAGATCTTTGTCCAGACTTCATCTATACTTCTTGTCCAGATTTTTATTTTTGGTCTACTTCCTTCTTTCTTACCATTAGGTTTTTCCATGTTGCTTAGGGTTTTATTTTGCTAGTTCATCCTATTTGATTGGTTTCTTTCTCTCTTACTCTTTCTTACATCCTCATCCTTCCTAGTCCAACCATTTTGCATCTGCTTCTACCTGTTCCCTGGGTTCCAAGTGCAGAACCAGACTTTATAATGGTCATTTGGGGACCTGGTGCTTGGGGGAGAGGAAAGGCATTACATATGGAGTTCCTACTTCTGAGACTGTGCCTCTACCTCTTATCTTCTTGGATTTCCAATTGCCATCATTTGTAGTCCCTAGGCAGCAGTGCAGATAACAGTCTTTCCATATCTTTTTGAGAGCTTGGAGAGCCCCACGTCAGTACCTGGCACTGATCTTCATCTCCTGATTTTTTTTTAGTCTCGTTTACCCTGTACGAACTTAACTCCCATTGCCTGCTGCCTGACCTGGACTCCATCCCACTACAGCTTTGACCCTGCTTGCCAGTTTGTATTTTTGTTTCACTTTTGGTACATGAAAATGCTTTCATAGTACTTCAACTTAGCTATTATAATTTTTCCCTTTAATATTTCATTATTTCTTGATATTTGAAACAGATGCGCGGTGTGCCAAAGCCTTGACTACCTGTACTGACTTGATCACAGTTCAACACTACTTCCAACTACTCACCAAATAAGACCTTTGATTGAGTTAGGAAGTCAAACGCTTCTGCCCATGCTGTATCCAATAGCATATGCAAGTCCTTTGAGCCTTTTAACACAACTCCCTAGTTCTTGGCAAGGCTTCACCAAATGCTCCAATCCTTAAACCTTCACTTCACCTTTGAATTTCCCAAGCACTGTAGATCCCAGACAAATAGAAATTTAATATCCATAGCTTAGTCATTTTTTGAACTATTTAGAAGGCCCACACTTTACAATAACTTATAGTTGGTTAAGGCATAACCAAACTAGTTAGTAAAACCATACAACCCCCAACTAATGCTTGTTTTATTGTGCCTTATTTATCAGTTGGTTGGTCATTACAAAAAGTAACCCAAACCTTCCTTTCTTTAAGATTTAGAGACATCTGTACATATTACTATTATGCATTTATTTCTATACACATAATATACTCAAGAGTTCATTTGAGTTATAGGATTAATTATAATAATGTAGTATAGTTTTTGGTTCTAAATCTATATAGTTTTAAGTTTTGAATGAGATGACTGTATTTTTCAATTGTATTTTATTGAATTTTAGAAAGGAGAAGAAATACTTTTTTTTGGTAATCAAATATGTTAATATATATTTTTTCTTTTTGTTAAGCTTTTATTTTAATTCCAGTACAGTTAATATACAGTGTTATATTAGTTTTAGGTGTGCAATATAGTGATTCAGCAATTCAATACATTACTGTGTTCATTATAATAAGGATATTCTTTAATCCCCATCACCTATATCACCCATCCCCCACCCACCCCTACCTTCCCTCTGGTAACCATCAGTTTGTTCTCATTGTTAAGAGTGTGTTTCTTGGAAGATGTGGTTTATCTATACCATGGAATACTACATGGCAATGAGAAACCATGAAATCTGGCCATGTGTAGCAACATGGATGGACCTTGAGGGTGTTATGCTGAGCGAAATAAGTCAGGCAGAGAAGGACAAATATCATATGTGTGCACGTATAAGAGGATTAGGAGGAACTTAACAGAGGACCAAGGGGGAGAAGAAGGGCGGAAATGGTGGGGGAAAGGGAGAGAGGCAAACCATGAGAGACTCTTGAATGCTGACAAAAACTGAGGACTGATGGATGTGTGGGGGAGGAGGGGTGGGCATGGAGGAGGACACTTGTGGGGATGAGCACTGGGTGTTATGTGGAAACTAATTTGACAATAAACTATTTGTAAAAAAAAAAAAAAAAAAAGAGTGTGTTTCTTGGTTTGTCTCTATCTCCTTTTTCCCCTTTTGCTCATTTGTTTTGTTTCTGTTTTTTTTTTCAAGCATTTTACTTCTCAGAGTTTATTCCACAGATATATATTTGCAGAATAACAGAGAGAAACAGAATAAAATATCTAAATGCCCATTAGCAGTGTGGTCTCTCAAGGTAAGTTAGAAAGTTCTATTAAAAGTCATGTGAGTTCTATATGCACAGATATGAAAAGATTGCTAAAAGTCTGTTACAGAATCATATGTACAGAGTTACCATTTATATTATGTATAAATATGCACAAATTTACTACACCACATACTCAAGGCTGCATACATTATCTTTGCATGAATACATACAAGAAGCTGGTCACAAAAGTTGCTTCTAGGAAGAATGTGAATAAAGCCAGAGATAAACTTACTTTTAACCAACCATGTGTATGTTCGCCTTTCAAGCTTTTTACTACTATATGGTTACCTATCCAAAATGGAGAAAATATTTCCATTTTCAACTCATTTTGTCATTAAAAAAATGTCTTTTTAGGGGCGCGTGGGTGGCTCAGTCAGTTAAGCGTCCAACTTTGGCTCAGGTCATGATCTCACAGTTTGTGGGTTCATGCCACACTTTGGGCTCTGTGCTGACAGCCAGCTCAGAGCCTGAAGCCTGTTTCAAGATTCTGTGTCTCCCTCTCTCTCTGACCCTCCCCTGCTCACACTGTCTCTCTCTCTCAAAAATAAATGAATCTTTTTAATGTTTATTAATAATATTATTTATTAATAACAGATTTATTAATAATAAATCTCTCAGAAATAAAAAATCTTTTTAGTGTTTATTTAGTTTTGAGAAAGAAAGAGAGAGTGCAAGCAGGGGAGGGGTAGAGAGAGAGGGAGACACAGAATCGGAAGCAGGCTCCAGACTCTGAGGGGTAAACACAGAGCCTGATGCAGGGCTTGAATTCATGAACCTTGAGATCATGACCTGGACCAAAGTTGAATGTTTAGCCAACTGAGCCACCCAGGTGCCCTCATTTTGCCATTTTAAAGAGTACTTCCAAATCTGGAGGATTTACAAAGATCCAGCAACATCTTTCATCAATGTTAAAAATCTAGTCATAAACATTCTTTTCGGTACCCATAGCTTTGCCTCTAACTTTATTTAATAGCTTCACTCATACTTTCAATCTTTACACCTGAATTATAAGCCTTTTGTTGGCAGAGAATGTCCTGCAGGACCTTGAAGAGAGAAACTCAGCTCTGTGTGCTGTGTGCGAACCCAGGATCTGGCACACAGAAAAATCTCAGCATATGGTTTGTTGTTTGTTTATTTGTTTGCTTGTTTGTTTTCCTCCAGGGCTCCATCAGTACATTTTTATTTTCTTCAATCTTATCTGTAGTAGACAAATAAGAATGGGACAACAACTACCTGTTACTTGTGAAAGGCTTTGTTCAATTTTATGCACAAACTAAAATCAAGAATAGAGTCTTAGGACACAGAGATGAAGATGATGTGATGACCCACTATTATTTGGGTTATTTGAGGAAGGTTTTTAGGTATCTTAAAGTTCCTTAGGGACAGGGTTTTGTCTTCTACTTATTTTTTACATCTCCTTTGGTGTCTAACAAAGGAACACATAACTACACAGGCACTCCACAAATTCTTGTTGAATGAATACCACTTTCAGCTACTCGTATATGGTGAATTTGAAAGCTCAAAACTCCCTGGAGAAGTCAGCCTAAAATGGGCTTGGGGAGACTGGCATCTGTGTAAAGGAATATTTTAATATCAGGCATTGGACTCTGAGATGTGCTACTTTGCCAGTAAGATCATCAGTGTGGCAAACCTATATCCAGCATTAATATTAAATTCTCTATCTCATTGTGTCCCCTTTCCCTGGTCCCTCAAGTCCAATGGCTTGACAGTTTTAGATAATGCAAAACAATGGTAGTGCTTGGTCTTTGTCTGATTTGTGATTAGTTTTTCTTGGTTATTTTCATACTTTACCATTTCATCTGCCTCCTGAGACTTTGATGCTGGGCACATATTTTATTTATCTGAATTTTAAAGTGCTACCATCCTTTGTTGTAAAAGATAAGTAAAAGTGCTTTTTTGGTCCCTCTGTGGAGCTGTTCTTTGTTTTATCAGTAATGCATGTGCTAGAGAACAACTTTAATGGGAAGTGTTCTGAGTGTCTGAAGGACATATGTAGATTGGATTTCATTCCTCAGTGAATTTTCCTCATCTGAGAAGACTAGCTATACCCATGCATTAGTCTTTGCATGCGTAAACTGAGTAACAGCCTCACTCCCCAAATCAAGATATTCATGTCCTGACTCCCATAACCTGTGACTTTCTCTATTCCAGCTAAATCTTTCCCAGATTCTTCAGCTGCAGTTCTATGTCATTGTTTAAATCTCCTTCATTATTTTACAATCTCAAGTTCTATCCCATCTTTAGTGTAGAAGTAAGACACATAGATGAATATTTGTTAGAGGGGTTCACAGCACTTGTGAAAGAAAAGGACAAGATATAAGCACCCATGTTCTCCATTAAGGGTATCATACAGCTGCTATGACTCAGTATGGAGGATGGACCCATGGATGATAACCTGCCAGATGATAACCTCTGTATTTAAACTGACATTTGAGAGATAATCCCCAAATTTGTAGTCCAGTGCCCAAAAAGTAGGCTAGACTTACGAGAATATAAGAATATATATATATATATATATACACACATAATTATGTATGGAATCTCTAAAACACAGTACAGTGGCCTCTCTGATTTTAATTTCTTGGGATAGCAAGCAAATGGTCTTAACTAGCAACAAAATGTTCCCCTAGTTCTGCCTTTCTCATCATGTCATTGGCCTGCATCAAACCTATTGATAACTATCCCACTTGATACTTGCTTCCCTCTGCAGCCCTCACCTCTTGCCCCCTTGCACACATTCCCTATATCCCCACCATAGCAAACTGCCAGCAGTTTGGCAAAGTGACATTTTCTCTCACCCAAGAGTCAACCTGCCTGACACAATCTTCTCCCTCTCCTATTTTATTTCACTTCCTAATTCACTGTCAACATCCATCTCAGTATTCATCTCACTCAGGACCTCCTTCTTTACCCTTCCCACCCCATCACCACCACCACAGGGATGAATCAGAACTCATACATGGATAATGCCATACATGGATAATGTATGGATACGTGGATACATGGATAATGCCATGTACTTGCTGCCATCATAATACTTATTTATATCCTATTGTATTTGATGACCATATGTCTCTCTCCCATGTGAGTGTTTGAACTTCTTGAAGGCTGGGATTTCTGTATTGCATGTACTTAGCACAGAGCTAGACTATGACAAGAGTTCAATGTGTACATGCTGAATGCAAAGACAAGTGCTCTTGAGTCCTCTGGTACTAAGTACACCTTTGCCTAACCATTCTATGTCTGGTTTATTGTCTTTTTGCTACCAACAGGAATTGGCATCCCTATGTGGCCATCTCACATGGTACTCTAGATGCCAGAGCTATTCTTGTCCAGGGAGTAAATGCTCAGATAGACCCAGCAAACTCATACCTTTGAAAACTGGAAATGATTTACCTAGGAAAAACATAATGGAACCACCCTTTGAGTGTTCCAAACCAGTTGGCATCTCAGAAGCTAGAATGTGGTTTCTGATTGATATTGAGTGGTTGAATTACTTAACCCTGTCTCCCCTCTTATCAATTAATCATTTATAAAAAACAAAGACCAAATAATATAAATGATTATTTATTTGTTGCTTTGATTCCCTTCTTTAAGCAGTCTCTAGACTAGTCCATATTTCAGTGCATGTCAGCCCTCTTCAATCATTTTTTCTTGACACACACAGATTTCAGAATTTGGTATTTATTGCAACCTACCTAATGTAATGCTGTGGGGGGAGGTATTTTTTACTGATAGCATTTAAAAATATGTGCTTATACTTCCATAAGAATTGTTACCAATTTTTCAATGAGATGTATTTGATAATTTTTGTTTCAAAAATAAATTGCAAGCCCTTCCATAATTCCTTTCATTATATCCAATGCTGGGATGAAAATCTGTACAAAAAAAATCACTGTAAGTTCATGTGGGAAAAGTGGAAATAAATTTCTCTCATACTTTCTAGCAAGTCTTTAGTAATTCTTATTCCCCTAAATTAACTAATCACTGACGCTTGATCTTATATTTGTTTAACAGGTTAGATAAATGCTGACTCAGCAGTTATGGCTTATTTAACAGAGGTAGAATTTATGTCTGTCTCTTGAACTCATTGGATAAAAAACACATATAGTAAATCTAGGACACACTTCACACAAGACACCAGAGGAGGTGAAGGGTGTCAGATGCTGAACGTGGGTCTTTTCTGAGGGAGAAAATTTTGTCAGTTTCCAATCAAACACAGGCAACTGTAACAGCTATTTTCTGCTCACTGCCTGCCATGTCACCTAACTGCCTGGTCAACAGTTTCTTTTAGAGGTGCACAAATAATAAACTTTAGTTGGGCCTAAACCACTTTTTTTTTTTTATTTTGCTTATGCTTAAGCCCCATTGAACCAGCCTAAGTAATCAGTTGCTCTTCAGCACCTGTGTATAACACAAGAGACTGGGAAACATCCCATGGCTTGGAGGGAAAACTAGCAAGCAGGACAAGTCCCATTGATCTGTACAATAAAATGGCTCATGCACAGTAAAAATAACCATTTAAATAGAATGTGTGGAAATTTACTAGGACTTTTGATTCTTTTCCATGGAAAAAATCTCCTTAGTAAAAACACAAGATAATATACTATTTTCTGATTAGACGAATGCACAAGAGCCTGGAAGTAAGAACATGCTAGAATATAACAATCAAATTAGAAAATGGGCAAAAGACGTAAACAGACACTTCACTGAAGAGGATATACAGATGGTAAATAAGCACGTGAAAAGATGTTCCACATCAGTAGCCACTAGGGAAATGCAAATTAAAACCACAATGATATATCACTACATACCTATTAGAATGGCTAAAATAAAAAATAGCAAATGCTTGCAAGGCTGTTCAGAAACTGGGTCTCTCATGCATTGCTAGTAAGAATATAAATGGCATAGCCACTATGGAAAAGAGTATGGTTGCTCCTTATGAAACTAACCATGTACTTACTATAAGTCCCAGAAATTTTACTACTAGATGTTTGTTACAGAGAAATCAGAATGCACATTCACACAAAAATCTGTACTTAACTACTTGTGGCAGCTTTATTCCTAATAGCTAAAGCATGGAAACAACCTAAATGCCCTTCTGTGAGTGACTAGTTAAGCAAATGGTGGTCCATCTGTACCATGGAACACTACTCAACAAGAAAAAGGAATTTTGGTCTAATGATACACAGAAGAATTTGGATAGATCTCAAGGGAATTATTTGAATTTAAAAGTTATGTATTGCATGCTTCCATTTATATAACGTTCTTGAAATAACCAAAGTATAGAAATAAAGAACATATTAGTAGTTGCCAGGGCTCAGATAGCGAGAAAGGAGAAGTAGCTGTTGCTCTAAAGGGTAGTCCAGGGTATCCTTGTGATGAAACTGTTCTGTATTTTGACTGTGGTGGTGGCCACACAAATCTACACAGGGATAAAATTGCATAGAGCTAAATGCATGCACATGAACATAAGTGCATATAAAACTAGTGAATTCTGAACACAGTTGGTAGAGAATCAGTGTCAATTTCTTGTTTGTGACATTGTAGCATTGTTCCCATGAAGGGAAACTGGATGAAAAGCATGCAGGAACTCTATGTTACTTCTCAAAATTAAAAGTTAAAAAAAAATTTTACTGTTAGAAGAATATTTGTAGGTTACTGATTGACAGGATTATAGTTTTAGGTCGATAAATATGCTCTTCTGAAAAATGGTGACCATAGGGACAAGTGGTAACTGAGTAAGAGGTTTCAACATTACTCAGGGTTCTAAAGCAATGGATAACAGACCTGGACATCATCCTCAAGTTTTCCCTGTCTTTATCCTCTTTCACACTAACTCATCAAGTTCTACTTCCTATAGATTCTTTAAATATTATGTCTTCCCTTGTTTCCACCACCATTGTCTTGGTACAGATCATCAGCATTCCTTAGAGACTATTCGAATAGCCTCCTGACTAGCCTCAAAGTCTTCATTCTCTTCTCTGCAGCCCATTATCAAAAGTGTAATTGGCTAGTCCTCTTTCTTAAAAACAAACCAAAAAAAAAAAAAAAAAAAACCTACTTGCTTTTCATCGGCTTCATTGGCTCCCAGTTACCCCCAGGATAATAAAAAAATTCTTATGTATTAAAGAGAAGCCTCAACATGCAGGTACCATTACCATAATAGTATCCATCATTATTTTTCCCTCCTCGTACTTAATACTTCGAGGATTTTACACTACGTAAAATTTCTATTCACACCACAGTACTAATGCTTGCATACTTTGTCCACACTCTTTCTTCTCCCTCAAACGACACTTTCCACCCTCTTGCTTTCCAAGCAATCTTCTATTCTCCTGCAAAGACTCAACTTAGATATTATCTTCTCTGTCAAACCTCCCTGAAAACCTAAGTAGAATTCATCACTTCCTTTTTTGTCTTGGACATACTGCTGAATTTATAATATTGGCTTGTATTTGTTGGCTTACATGTCTGTTTCCCTTCACAGGGCTATGAACTCCTTGAGCACAGGTTCCATGTCTTTTCATCTTTATCTTCTTAGGATAACACACAATGTTTATTCAACAATAGGTACTTGATAAGTGTGTGCTGAATTGAGTTAGGGAAAAATTATGGAACTCCAGCAGTTTGATTGACTTGGCTGTGGCTATTTGGTATCAGTAATGAGAATTACAGCTGTGATTAATTGCAATAATGTCCTCAACTAATAGATTCCCATTACAATGTGACTTTGCAGCTCCTCCCATCGGGAGGGGTAGTCTGTTCCCTCACACCTTGATTCTGAGCTGGTCTTGTGATTTGCTTTTACAAAATGAAAGTTACAGAAATGTCGGTGTGCCAGTTCTGAGTCTAGGCCTTGAGAGACCTCATGTGATTCTCTTCTCTCTCTTAGAAACCTATCCAGCCACTATGTGAATGAGCCAGGCTGACCTGCTGAAAGACAAGAGACCACATGAAGCAGAGCCCAATTTTCTTAACCAGGCCATTCCAGACAACCCTGTAGTAAGCCAGCCCCTAAGACAGGCCAGCACAACTATCTGTATGGCCTGAAATTGACAGGAGAACTATAAGTGAGCCAGTGGAGACTAAAAGGACCACCCAACTGACCTGTAGGTTCATGAACAAAATGAAGTGATTATTATTACAGGTCACTGATGTTTGATTGTTTCTGATATATTAGTTTGGTAATAAATAAAAATGTGAAAATTAGTACCAGAAGTGGAATGTTGATGTAACCAACATCCAAAGTGTGCAGCACTGATTTGGTAAACAATGTGTGCGTAAAGGATGGAAAAACAGTACTGTTCACAAAGGCTAGAGAAATGGTATAAATATTGTTTTCAAAGCTAGAAAAATGGTGATCTGTGTTATGAAACAGCAAAATTATTTGTTAAATAGTCACCCTTGCACGTTACATGAAGTGAAAGAAGCCAGTCCAAAAAAAGCCACATATAACTCCATTTGCACGAAATGGCCAGAATAGGCCAATCAATAGAAATAGAAGTGCAATTTGAGAAACTTGACAGAAGACCATAAGAGAAAGGAAGGGGGAAAAAAGTTATAAACAGAGAGGGAGGCAAACCATAAGGGACTCTTAAGTACAGAGAACAAACTGAGAGTTGATGGGGGTGGAGAGTTGGCAGGGGTGGGGAAAATGGGTGATGGACATTAAGGAGGGCACTTGCTGGGATGAACACAATGTTGTATGTAAGTGATGAATCACAGGAATCTACTCTTAAAGCCAAGACTACACTGTATACACTATATGGTAGTCAACATGACAATAAAGTATTAATAAATAAATAAAATTAAGGTTTGCCAGGGGCTCAGGGAATGGAGAAATGGGGAGTGACTGCTGGTGGATATAGGGTTTATTTTTGGAATGCCAAAAATGTCCTATAATTAGATAGGAATGAGAGTGGTACAACCACTACACTGTACAATTTAAATGAATGAATTTTAGAATATGTGTACTATTTCTCAGTAATGCTGTTATTGAAAAGGTTATCACCTGCTGCAAAATAAAACATGCTGTATCAGTCAATCGATAGATTGATCAATCAATAGATAAAGTATCATATACATAGGTATATATACACATATGTATACATATGTGAACAGTATATATATATAAAACCTAACAAATGCTTGGTTTTGGTTAAGTGTATTCCCCAGGCAGAATGTTAAAAGTGTTAGCTCGTTGCTTCTAGCTGCATATGGCAAGGTACATAAGAAGGAGATGAGGTAAAGGAAGCACTGGACAGTGTACAAGCAGAATGACTTGATAGGTTGAAAAATAAAAGTTACTTATTTCCAGTGTCTTTAGTTAGCAAAAGATTCTTAATGTAAAATACTGCCTGAGGACACAGATCATATCAATGGTATCACTGTGTGACCACTCATTCAAACCTCTGAAATAGTTAAGGGACACATTGAGATAAATGATTCAATTGCCACTGAACCAAAGGACTTCTAAAATATTAGTGGTATAATGTCTCAAAAACCAAATCTCAAAGTAGCAGTTGATAAATCTACAGAGCCATATCTACAGAACAATCTTGGGTATTGGCTTTGTCCAATGAAGTGTATAAAATAATCAGATTAATTAGAAGCTCACTACATTTTAAGGAAGTTATATAGGCAAAAATGCGGCCATTCTGCATAAAAGTAATTGAGAATGTCTAAAATGTTCAAAAGATTCTGAACATCTTACCTTCTATAGGCAGAAGTATGTTAAGAAAGCCATTCATATAAAATAAAAAAATAAAAAAATTTTAAAAAGCTGTTCATCTGCCAACATGAGCTATTTCTTCAGATGGAGCCAAGAAGGATGATGGAAAAGAAAAACATCTCAGATGCCAGGGACAGGATCTCAGAGGATGGAATAAGAATAAGAACTTTTAAGAAAAGAAAAAAAAGGACCAAAGAATCAGTCATAAGAATCAGAACCAAGGTCTAATCAGGAAACACTCCCCATCCCCAGAGTTGGGGAGACCTGGTAACATTTCCCTGGTGAGTTTCAGAACTGCTATGGGTCAGTTACTGCTGAGGGCTCCGTTTCTCTCCCTTTTCCAAAAGGAGCATTTATTGCCGTGCTTTGCCCCTGTGCCATCATGATATGCTGGGTCTCTGGGGACAAGTAACTTGCCTCTACATTTCACAGACCTCCAGATCAAGAGGAGCCACATTCAAAGAACCACATGCAGAACTGATGTTAAGTTTAATGCCATGATTAGATGAGATTTTGTCAGTCTTAGAGGAGTGTGACTGTATTTTGCATGTAGGAAGGATGTGAACTATTGAGACCAGAGGCAAATTGCTATGAATTGATTGCACAGATAGCACCAACTAATGGCATCTCCATATCCGCATTCTGCAATGTGACTTTGCTGCTATTCCCATCAAGAAACAGAGGCTAGCTCCCTAGCACTTGGACCTGGCTAAATTTTCTATTTGCTTTGACTAATAGAATATGGTGAGGCCAAAGCTATGCCAGTTCTGGGCCTAGGTCTTGAGAACTTTCACACTTTCACTTTCTTTTAGAATCTTGCTTCTGCCATGAGAAAAAGCTTAATAAGCCTGACAGATAGAGTATAGAGTATGAGAGTATAGATTATAAGAGAGTTCAAATTGCCACTGTTATTCCATAGCCAGTGACTATAGAAATTAACCAACTTCCAGAAGCAGAGCCACCTGGCCAACTTGCAGCTGAGTGCAGATGCATAAAGAAGAATACCAAGATGCACTGAACACAGTCTAAGTTGCCAGCCCTAAGAATTATAAGCTAAATTAGTGTCTGTTGGCTTAAGCTACCAAACTTGGGGTGGTTTGCTATGTAGAGAGAGTTAACTGATACAACATAAACTGAGCACTACACAATGTTAGGCATTGTTTTATATACTTTGTAGGTATTAGTTCATTTATTCCTTACAAGAACTCTGAAGTAGGTCTTTTTATTATCTCTGTTTTACAGAGAATAAAACTGAGCTCAAGAGAGTTGAAATAATTTGCCAGGGTTACCAATTAGAAGGTGGTAAAAACTGGGCTCAAACTCAGAAAAGTCTGGAGCGAGAGTCCAAGCTTTGAAGCAGTATACTGTATGATTTCATTAAGCAAGCAACTTGAGACGAAGACCTTGATTTATTTACCTTTGTTTTACCAATGCTTGCATCAAGTAAGGGCTCTAAAAACACTGAATTTTTCATTTTTAACAACATATATGAACCCATGTTGCTAACTATAAGCAGCCATTACCTGAGAAATAAAGTTCAAGTCCTTTAACACCTATCTACAAAGCAGCCTACATACAATGTAATTGCATTTACTGCTTTTGCTCTGTGTATACACTATTCCTTGGTAGTTCTTGATAAGTATCTCCTAATGTGTTCAAGTATTCAGTAAACATTGAGTACATATGGTATGGCAAGTACTGGTCCTCTTGCTTTTTATGCCTTAGGGATGGCTCAATTCACACAACTCTATGAGTATTTTATCTAATCAAAAAATGTACACAAGTATGTGATTTTTTAGGATACAAGTACAGTAACAAGAACAGAGACAAAATATCAGTGATTTAAACAATAAAGAAATTTATTTCTCTCTTGTTCAACATTCCAAATATAAACTGTCCCGGGAAGGTTGGAAACCCCACAAGGTTACAGATCCAGACAATTTCTTTTTGTGACATTATCCCCAACCCACAATTTTTGTTATATGGCCCAAGATGGGTATATTGGCTCCAGACATCATATCTTGATTCTAGCCATAAAGGAGAAAAATAAAGGCAAATAAGAAACCATCTTCTTTCCTTTCAAGGAAATGACACAGCACATACCCACATCCCACCCCTCCCTTCAGCCCCGTGTTCCATAGGCCAGAACTTTATCCTGTGGTTACATCTGGTAACAGGGGAGGCTGAGAATTATACTCTTTAGCAGAGCACCCATGTACATAGTTTAAAAAATTGTGTGTAATGTGGGAATGGCATTGGGGACAACCTGTCACTGTTGTCACACCTACTGGATCCCATCCAGGTCACAGGGCTAGAGAATGATGGAACTGGGATTTAATAAACATGGGCCTCTCTCTGATGCCTGTGCTTTGTGTGTTGTGCTGCCCTCGGCACTCCTCTCTCTTGTTCCCTCAGCAAGTTGTTTGTCCTTTCCTTGGAGCACTTGCACTGCCTGTGTTACAGTCGTTTCTGTGCCTCTTTGTCTCAACCACGAGATGAGACGTCAGGACTCCCTGAGGTCACAGAGCTATTTTAGTCATCATTCTTGCTCCTAAGCCTTCCATGTAATCCTAATGACCATCGTGTGCCAGGCAGTGTACCAGAGTCTTTGCATTCATTCACCCCCCATCAGAAGAATACCATACTGATGTACTCATTTCAGAGGCCAGGAAACTGACACTTCGAGAGGTTAGGTAACCTGCCCGAGATCATGCAACTAGCAAGTGTCCAAATGGAGCTTTGGAATCTGCACTTCTTGCTTCCAAATCCTCTTTTACACTGTCCACTCCAGACCAAGCTCAGCCACAGAAAATCATGATTTGCATACAGGCCTCCCATGCACTCAGTAAGCTACTTAATTATGCCACTGAAACTTCCCTTGGGAATTATAAAGAAGAATTCTTTTGTCTGTGTTCTCCAAGATTTTCCAGGTCAATTCTCTTGGTCTTCTTCTGAATATTTACTCCTTTCCTATGTAGCCTTATCCAGGAGTTTCCTCTCTGCTGATTTTATTCTTTCCCTGGGAGTTTCTTTCTCTCTTTCCTTCGAAGGCAGGTATCCCACAAGGATATTCTCTGAGGTCTGCTTGCCCTTCTTGTTCTCTCTCTCAAAGATAGTATCCAGAGCCTTGGAAGCTTCA
Organism: Proteles cristata cristata; assembly: GCA_017311185.1. Taxonomy (NCBI): domain Eukaryota; kingdom Metazoa; phylum Chordata; class Mammalia; order Carnivora; family Hyaenidae; genus Proteles; species Proteles cristata. Next base: position 2,169,473 of record JAESUZ010002751.1, on the reverse strand, counting down.
CTTTGCTAAATTTCCCATGAGTCTTCATCTCGCCCTTCCCTGTCTCCCCAGTTCTGGTGTACATCCACCCGCCCGTGGACACCTCCTCCTGCTAACTATGCTAGCAACCTCAACTTGTCATCTCCAAAGTGGAACATCCTGCCTTTGTCTCACCTCCAACCCCACCCCAAAACTAAAATTAAAACACAAATAAACTGACTCTTGCTTATTTTCCTTCCTGTATCAGGGTGTCATTCTTTTCTGTATTTCCCCAACTTTAAAAGCCATAGTTGCATTTGACTTCTTTTTCTTCGTAGTCAGTCCCTTCCCCTACCCATCTATGGTTCTTTCTTTTCTTACTCTATTGTTACCCTTATGTCAGATCCCAGCCACCTGTGACAGGGCACTGACTTCTCAACAAGCCTCTCTGCTGCCCCTGGGTCCACTTCACCACGTGTAACCAGTGTGTGCTGGGACTTGGGGCTTATCTGCCTGTAGCCTTCTGTCTCCCTCCTGGGTTCCCATAGAACTGCACCTTGGGTCCCTGGGTCCCACCCAGTCTCTTCCCACTGGCTTCTTCCCAGCAATCACTGCTACCCTCCACTCCCAGCAGGGACTAGGGAAAGGCTCAGGGATGGTCCCATTTGGATGTACTTTACAGGATCTCAGGACGGAGTATGGCTGTGGCCTTCCCTGACCTAGGCTGGCTGTACCACTGACCCTTGAATGGGAGTTTGACAGAGATGAGCTTCTTATCCATCCTGATCCAGAAACCTCCCACCTCTAGATGCAATGCCCTGAGGCCACCCATATGCTATGGGTTCTTACTCGATTGTTACCCTTATGTGAGCCATGGAAAGGGAAGACACACATGGCTTGACTTCCTCCCCACCAACCAGGGCAAAGCACACTGGTACAGCAGCTGGTGGGAGGGAGAACCCAGCAGCTGAATGATGAGCTCTAGCCAGGCACCCAGGGAGCACAGAGAGTACCCTGTGCCCTGTATAATTATCCCTAAAACACCCCTTCACTCCACTGTCTCCTCACTTACTGGACAACCTGGCAAACTGTCAGGCTGCAAGTGCTTTAACCCAGTGTGTAATTGCTCCTTGCTCTGAACACGTGAACATCACCAACATCATCTCTCCCCATCTCTTTCCTTCCTCCTGCTCACCTGCCTTTGCTCATACTGAGCTCCTACTGGAAATGATAATCCATGCCTCAGCCCCATTGGATTCTACCTCCTGGAACCCTACTTGTCCTTCAGGGCTAGGTAAGTCTCCCCTCCATACTGTCTCCATGAATCCCAAGGGATGAGCTCTCCCCTCTGAATACTTACATCAGTCCCATACACTTGGCTACTTTACTGCCTTATGTTTTCATCGGTTACACATTTATTTCTGTTCATTCTGAGATTTTAAAATCTTTGAGGGAAGTATCTGGGTCTTAAAGATCTCTGGCTACCATCAATCTCCAACACAGAGCTTGAACACAGTTAGCATACAGTGAGTAGCTGTTGATTGTGAGAATGTGGACAAGGCATGCAGAACAGACATTCCAGGAGGGGTGGCCAGCATCTGCAAGGGGGTGCAGGTAGGAGTACCTGTAAGGGACAGAATGAGGCTGCAGGGAAGGGGGTAGAAGCTTGAGGAGGAGACTTCTTGACAAGAGCTGGGGGCCCTGGTGAGGAAGTGAAACATTATTTTAAAATCCCAGGTCACCATATCTAATGACCATGTCGGACTGGTTCTCGAATCCTCTGCACAATTTTGCATTCCCACTCCAGTAGCCCCCAGGTGCTGTTCTCATACATTGATCTCCCTAATTGTATCTCACTGTTCGTTTGAAATATGATTTGCAAATCCAGCCCACTGCTTCAGAGCTCAGGTCCTGGCAACTGCCTGTGACTGATTCAGACAAGGCTGTGGGAGGACACTCCCCTTCCCCCACCTCGTACATGTTTGCTGCAAGTCTTGTCTCTCAGAAAGGGTCTTTGTGCCACTATTTTACAATAATATTTGGGGTAAAATGTTCACTTTCTTCTTTGTGATTCCAGTCAGATGGAGAAGATCTGAGCTCAGTGTGCAGGAAAGGGCAGAGGATCTGTAATTTTCCTTAAAACAGTTCTTGGCCAGAGCCCTTGTCTAATTTGTATGATGCATTGCTTGACAATGTTACGAAACACCATGCTGGCCTACAAGGCTAATTTATGGAAATTACAAACATGCATGGATTGGATTCTTTTTTATACTATAAAATGGTTTGACGTTTTGAATTTTTGTTGGCTTTTTAGTCTCTGAGGGATGAGTGAGCCCAGAAACTTCCTAACGTTCCCATAACATCAGAATCTTGCTAATCTTTTGGTGGTCTGTGAGTCCAAAGGCAGCAAAGCCTTTGAAAATGCCTCCTGCATTCTGTTCCACATTGCATTTCAAAGTTTCTTTTTGATGATTTTATTTTTGGGAGACCTTCAGAATCCTGTTTGTGAGTTGGCCATTTTGTTCCTATTGCTTGATATTTCACTAACATCTCAATAGACAGTACTTTCAGCCAAAAGTACTCTGGATTCATACATCAAAGAAATCCTTAATGAAAGTACATTAAAATCAGCCTTCAGGGTCTGACTTAATCACCAGAAACACATTTACACTGTAAAAAATTTAATTGAAAGGATTTTCTATTTTTCAAAAATATATGTAGTGATCTGATCCTAAGTATATTCCAAATCCAAGGTCATCTTTATAATGAAGCAAATAGCTACTGATTTGCTTAGCTTTGATAATAAATTCCTTTTTTTTGGCAAAACATAAGCCACCAAGGATTTGTCTATTAGGAAATAAGGTTGATGCCCTGGGTTTGTCTTAATTTACTATGTAAGTAATTGTTACTTGAGATAATGTTTAAATAGGTCCTGGATACTCTTTTTATTCCAAGGAAGGTAGCCTATCACCTGTTTTTGTATAAATTAACAAGGTTTCTAAATTTAAAAAATACATTTTTTTACTTCTTTAATTAATCCCTTCTTCAATCACAGAGAGCATAAAAACAAAAGCAAAATGTTTCCTAAAGTCATATATTACTCTCTCATCTTCTCCTTGAAAACGTCAATCAATTTATTCCTGAAATCTTCCTTGTAATTAAAGTATGGAATATCTTACTTTTTATTCATTCATTCATCCCACAGACGTTTTCCCTAAGAATTCTCATTTCTCCATTCCAATTTTGGCTTTGCAAGCAAGCCTGCTATTTATTTCTGGTGCTGTTCGCTGTCTTTCAATTTAATCCCCAAATAATTATATTCAAACAGCCAAAGAGCACAAATGTAGCAGCCTAACTATTTAACTCAAATTCTAAATCACTAGTTATTCATGTTAATGGTTATAATGAGTTTTTAAAGCATATATTATCATTATTTAACATGTCAGAAAAGGAGTTGAGCATTTCTTTTCCTCATGAAATTTCAAAAATCAGTAGAATTAAAATCACATCAGACATTTTGGGCTGACCTGTGAGTATCACAAGGCAGTGGTCCTCGCTTCCTGTGACTTATCACCCTCTTTCTCATTCAGTGTTCTCTAATGTAGGCAGGAAACAGCAACAGAGGATCAAATAACTGGATCTTTTCCATTTTTTCCATATTTTGTCCACACATTTACACAGGTCTAATTAGCCAGATAATAAACATGATGATCTTTTTCTGAAAGGAGAGCCTGTGGCATCATGAGTATTCTCCATGCCTTTGCACATGCATGCACACATATGCATGTGCACACACACACATCCAGGCACTGTTACTGCTGCTTGTGAAATGGCCCCAGCTGTCTATGCTGGGAAAACTGGGAATATGTCCTTACTCTGCAGCAAGTCTGCTCATTCAGACAATGAAAGCCTGGAAGTTAGGACCTGGTATTGGGCTTTAGTCTCCTCCCCAGAAGAATGCAAATACCAGAGCTATGACCAGGCTCTGTACCCTCCTCACCACTCCCTGCCACTAACCCTGCCTCATCCAGGTCTCATTGCCAAACCCAAGCCTGAAGAGAAGAAAAGAGCTGCAAACATGGGGGGTGGGGGGGTGGCTGGGGGGCTGGGGAAGTGGGCTCAGACCAGCAGTGGAGCAACAGGTGCAGAGGACTCAGTCATAATCCCAAAAGGATGCCATGTCCTAACACTGCTTTCGTTACTGACTATACCAGGGTCCTTGGACACAACTACAGTGGAAATGAGGCTGAGCGCCAAATTTAAAGGCATAGCAAGGCTTTGTTGGGGGCAACTGCTGCAGCTGAAGGGAGACACAGTCAGACAAAGGTGTCAGACATGCTCCCTGAACAATATCCAGGGAAAGACTTAAAGGGGCTGAGGTGGGAAAGGAAAGATGTTTATAACAGGCAGGGATGGGGAATCCCGGGAAAGTGGGCACACAGGCGCAGTTGACAGAACATGCTCTGGGTGTGTTTTTCAGCATTAAAATGAGGGGGAAAGTTAGTGAAAGGTCAAATTTGGTGACATCCTGTCTCTGGATCCGTTTGAATCCGTCTGGACTTGCTCCTTGGTCCCAGCTGTGCTCCAGAAGAATGGCAACAAGAGACATCAGAGAGTGCCGTGGGCGCCTAGGGACTGGTTGTCAGGGTCCTCGACTACCTCACTTTCCCTTCTGCCTCCTGTTTCCAACCAGAGTTCCCACATACGAGCCTCCTGATTTTCTTTAACCTCTCTTAAGCCTTTCTATACCCTCCGTCTATCCCCATCTGCTGCTTCAAGAATTTCTCTCACTTCCTTTCCAGAAGAAAGCCCAGAATGGGCTATTAGAGTGCACTCTGGAGATTCACCCCAACTCAGCATCCTGTCCTCAATTGTTGGTCCGCAGGGTGACAACTACATCCGTGATTCTGGAAAGAATCTCCTTGCTAGCTGTATCATCAGTTCTCAGTTGTGAACATGTTGGTGGCAGGCTATTTGGCATATAGGCATTTGTAATGATCATCTATCAATAATGCCTTGTATCTCAGCTATCTGGTCACATGGATGTTCCCTTCTGTCTGACTCTAGCCCAATATTTGAAGTAAGTCAACAAGGTAATCTTTCTAATACTGATTCTTCCATCAAAGGCCACTTGGATTAATAGGCAAAAATTCAGGCCTTGACCATATTAGACTTTTCTTTTAGTCACATTGTCTTCTAAAACATATTACATAAGCAAAACACTTTAACTGAAATTTCTACTCAACTGAATTAATTGTCCTGCCTGCCTGTCTGACCAACAATGACTCAGTCAGAACTTCTCTCTATCAATGTCGGAGGGTCTTTGGGATGTTCTTTTGGCTGTTTCCAATGTCATTCCAAAAAGCATTCCTTCAGTGCCGTAATAGAGGCCAGATTTGGTATTCAACAGCACAAAGACTTCTCTTTCCTTCCTGCCAACTTGAGACATCCTTATAGCTGTAAAGGACAAGAATATTCAGTAACTGCCAAGACTGAATGAATCAGTCCTCAAAAGCTATAGTAAAAATTATGTAGGAAATAACAGGCCAAGAAAACCCAGTACAAAACAATGGTCAATTTAAGTGTAAATTTCATGGCCTTCATGTTACAAAAGAAACAAACAAATTAGTAGAGACCTTAGCCCCAAGGAAATTAGTTTGGAATTTAGAAATTGTGACAAATAAATTTAAAGATTTTAACAGAAACTGGCATTTTTTAGCCAACACACAAGTCTTGTATTTCACCAAACTTTTCCTTAGATCATAAAAGCTCCATTATGAATATATTGGAAACATGATGAACTATTGTTTTTGGCTTCTTTGCAAGAAAGCAATAAAGTTGCCTTTTTCTTGGCTGTTATCTAGATTCTTGTCATTATCCATGACATTGTGTGAACCTATATTATCTTTAATTTTGTTTTTGCAAACTAATAGTCATAAGAAAATTTCCCTTTTTCACTTAATGATTTAATTTATTTTCAGTCTCTTTTTTTGGTATGATCTCAGCTCCCAGGCAAAAGGGAGTTGAGAAATGTGCAAGAGATTGACAAGGGCAGAGGATTGCAATTGGAATTAGAGGCATGATAAATCCCTGGTAAATCTATAAAATTTTGGCTTAAATATCTTAAGTACCATTATTGTTCAAAAACTGCCCCAATATAATGGTAGTAAGGAAAGAATTCCAAAATTGGCCCGTTTAGTGGGCATCCTCTTCCTCTGGTGACCCAACACCATAGGATAAATATGCTTAAGAAGCTAAACAATTATTCTTGACTGATGTATGATGGCTACTTTGTCATATGAGGAGAAGTGTTTGGACCAACGTGGCTAAATGGGTTCTCATTAAGACAGAAACGTAGGTTATGAGACAAACCTTTGAGTGACTTCATATTCACTTTGGAGTCCCAAGGTCAGCCACTCTAAAGTCTTGTCCATTGTCTCTTGCTTTGGACATATTATTTATAGAACAAGGTGGGGGTTCATGATGGCCACAGAAAGAGAACTAATATTTTTAAAAATTTCAAGAACTCCAATCCCTTGCAAATTTAGAATATGAATCAGGCAAAAAGAGAAAGCTTCAGGTATGTCAAAAAAAAAAAACATCCTGATAGAGAAACAACATGGAAGTTTAATACTAAGTTAAGGCAAACAAAACAAAACAAAAAAAAAAACCAGGGCTGGTAATGTTGCCCATAAATGAAGGAGATAGGGAGGAAATGTGGGCAAACACTACTGGCATATAGACAGTGACCTGGATAATTCAGGCGGTTCAGGTGAGGAACAGTGCTTTCCCATGCCCTGACTCCCCCTATCTGTGGGGAGCCACTTTATTTAAAAATCTCAGTTAGTTAAAACTTCAAAACACCTACAATAAAACTGAGAGACCTATAGAAGGTATACCTGTAAACAAGGATGATAAAGGAACAGTGGTAAGAGAAATAGATGTGGGAGAAACAGTATGGGTACCGTGAAGGGTCATTTAAGCAGACTCTGAGGTGAGGGTGTAAGGCTCCCAGAAACCATGCATTTGGCTCGAATCTTACAAATGGAAAGGGAAAGAGATATGTTCAAGATCCCACAGTTACCAGGGTGCCTGGGTGGCTCAGTGGACTAAACATCAGACTCTTGATTTTGGCTCAGGTCATCATCTTACAGTTGTTGAATTAGAGCCCCTCATGGCACTCTGCAATGATAGTGTGCAGCCTGTTTGGGATTCTCTCTCTTTCCTTCTTTCTGCCCTTCCCCCCCGCCCCCCACCACTCTAAAAATAAATAAACTTCAAAAATAAAAAAAAGATTCCACAGTTACTAGTAGAACCTGAGTCTTCTACTTCCTCCATTATGTAGCACTACCTTTCCAGAACTCAAATTTCTGAGGAATAATGAGGTTAATGGAATTAGGGAACTCATAACCCAATTTCTCATTTCTCAGTGAGATCAGGAAGCGAAATATGAAGTCAGGATGTGTGTGACAGTGAGATAGGGCAGTTCAAAGAAGACCAAGGGTAGACAAGGGGGTTAGTGCTGATATCTATCAGGGAGGGGACTTCTGTCCAGGGTCTGGGAAGTCTGCAGAGGTGTACAAAAAGGGCTGAGAAGTACAAACAGGTGTGCGGGGAGCAGGTCAGTAAAGCAAGCTAGATGAACCTGTTCAGATGTGGTGCTGAGAAATGGAATATTTGCTCAACCTAGGTCAAAGGCTCTTTGACTCCCAGTTTTATGCTGTTAAAAACAGAAAAGACTGTCCCAGAGAGAGGCACGCTTTACAGGTCCTGATAAATGCTACTCACAGAAAATACTGGATATAGGCTTCTAAGAATGAGGATTTAAAGAATCTAGCAGACTTCACCAAATAACCAATTAAATGAGAAATTAATTATTGAGAAGAATGTATGTATATATTATCTGAATCTCTGAAAACAAATAACAAAACTAACTACAGCTACTTTGCATCCAAAAAAAAAAAAAAAAGAGGAATAAAAGAAAATTTATTGTCAGTATACAAACCACACTATGAAACTCCAGGTCAAGAAAGCCTCAGGCTTTAGCAAGGGACTAGAATAGAAGTTGCTGGAACTCTCCACTTGCCCAGTCTGCTTTGCTCTGGAGATTGCTTCATTATCCCTTCTCTGCATTCTGCCTGCTGCTGCCTGACTACTACACGGGGCAGGAGGCAACCACCCCCAAAGCTCCCAGATTCAGAGACCACAGTGCAGCCACAGTAGATTCTGACTGGCAGGACCACAGACCTAATTTCAAACACCTGAAAAGAGAATATGTTCATTCCAGCTCAGTCCCAGAGTCCATCCCTGGCCTAAATGGCTCTATCCAGGAAAAGTGCTCCAGCAGAGTGAGATGGAGTTAGGGGCTGAGCAGATGCTTTCCAGAAAAAGACATGAAAGACAGAAGAAGGGTAGGGCCCTGAGACATCTACCATGTATTCATTTCTGAAATTTAAAACTAGGGAATTCCAAGAGCTTCTAGACCAAACCAGTCATTTTGTAGATAAAGAATATGAGCCTTTAAGGGGCGCCTGGGTGGCTTAGTCGGTTAAGCGTCCGACTTTCGCTTAGGTCATGATCTCGCGGTTCATGGGTTCGAGCCCCGCGTCGGGCTCTGTGCTGACTGCCAGCTCAGAGCCTGGAGCCTGTTTCAGTCTGTAACTCCCTCTCTCTCTGACCCTCCCCTGCTCACGCTGTCTCTCTCTCTCTCTCCTAGAAGTAAATAAAATATTAAAAAAAAAAAAAAAGAATATGAGCCTTTAAGAAGTGAAATTCTTGCCTGAATTTATAAATCATGTATATTCCAAAGCCAGAATTAATCAAAAGTTCTCCTATTCCTTCATTCAACTCATGGTGACTTACAGTTTGTCAGCTTACTACATGTCAGGCCCTCAGCCAAGGACTAGAAATAAGACCGTGTTGTACACCAGACAGGATCTTCTCCTTCCTGGAGTACACAGACATGTGGGGGAACAATCACACAAATAAATAAAAGTATAACTCTCATCACTGTTAAAAAAAAAATTGAGGATACCAATTCTCATTTTTCTATTAGATGTCATCGACCAGGTCAAAAGAGTAGATATCAGCACTCAGATGAGGAGTTTCATCTAAAATCAACTTTGGCAGGCATGATATCACCAAGATGGCAGCATAGGAGGCCTCTGACTGGCCCTCCTATGGACACACTGAAAATACAGCTACCCACAGATCAATTGCCTCTGAGAGAAATATAGAACTAGTTGAGTGACTCCTGCACATTGGATGACACATACCCACATCAAAACAGGTAGAAAAGGCTGAAACATGATCTTTCTATAAACTGTACCCAGGAACCAGTGACATGCAATTGGGAGGGAACCCCCAGCTTTTCCCTGAGGAGCAAAGGGTTTGGACCATACAGATAGTATCCTAACTTCTAAGGCTGCCACTCACAGGATAGTCTCTCACCCAAGGGACAGACTCCCAAATCACCTAGCTCTGAGAGTCAATGAAGTTTGTGTTTGCCAGATCCACAGCACTATAGCAAACAAAAAAGCAGTTGTTGGATGGACATGTGGTCACTCCTCTTGACTGTAACCCCAAGCTCAGCACAGAGGGGGGAGGGAAAAACACCTATCCCTCAGTTTCTTCATGGAAAAGACTGCATAATTTCCAAACTGCTGCCTGAAGGCCCAGCTTCTAATCAGCCTGTACTAGGTGCTGACTGAGACCCTTCCCAGACCCACAAAGAGTTGGCGAGCAATTTCCCTGCATTCTCCCCCTGGCTGACTCCAACAATAAAACCAAGTCTCCATGTTCTTCCTGAAAGCAGCTTGGTCACACATTTAGTGCCCCAACTTCCCAACTTTTATGATGCCCACTCAAGGGATGAGCCCTCAAATTACCTAGCTATGATAGCCAACAGGGCTCAGCATTCACTGGTCTGTATTAAAGAAAACAAAATAAAACAGAACAGAACAAAACAAAACAAAAGCAGTTTTCAAATCGGTGTGCAAGCACTTCCTGCAACTATCCCCCACCCAGGGCTCAGCACAAATACCAAATGGAAATTAAGAAAACAATCCCATTTATAATAGCATCAAAAGTATTCCTAAAATACTTAGGATTAGTTCATAGCAGCACTCTCCACAATAGCTAAAACATGGAAAGAGCCTAAGTGTCCATCAACAGATGAATGGATCAAGAAGATGTGGTTTATCTATACCATGGAATACTACATGGCAATGAGAAACAGTGAAATCTGGCCATACGTAGAAACATGGATGGACCTTGAGGGTGTTATGCTGAGCGAAATAAGTCAGGCAGAGAAGGACAAATATCATATGTTTGCACGTATAGGAGGATTAGGAGGAACTTGACAGGAGGACAAGGGGAGAAGAAGGGGGGAAATGGTGGGGGAAAGGGAGAGAGGCAAACCATGAGAGACTCTTGAATGCTGACAAAAACTGAGGACTGATGGATGTGGGGGGGAGGAGGGATGGGCATGGAGGAGGGCACTTGTGGGGATGAGCACTGGGTGTTATGCGGAAACTAATTTGACAATAAACTATTTGTAAAAAAAAAAAATACTTAGGATTAAATCTAACTAAGGAAATGAAAGATCTGTACACTGAAAACTATAAAATATTATTGATAGAAATTGAAGAAGACACAAATAAATGGAAAATATTCCATACCCATGAGTTGTAAGAATTCTTATTGTTCAAATATCCATACTACCCAAAGTGATCTACAGATTCAATTCAATTTCTCTCAAAATTCCAATGGCATTTTTCACAGAAATAGAAAAAAAAAAACCCTTAAAATTCCTATGGAACTACAAAAACCCCTGAATAGCCAAAGCAACCCTGAGACAGAACAAAGCTGGAGACATCATACTTCCTGATTTCAAACTACTCAAAGCTATAGTAATCAAAACAAAGTGTAGCTTTGGCATAAAAACAGGCACTTAGGTCAGTGGAACAGAATAGATAGCTCAGAAATAAACCCAAGCATAATTTTTGACAGGGATGTCAAGTGGGGAAAAGATAGTCCCTTCAATAAATGGTGCTGGGAAAACTGGGTTTCGCATGCAAAAATGTGAAACTGACTCCCCAACCTATACCACACAAAAAAAGTCAACTCAAAATGGATTAAAGACTTGAACGTAAGACCTGAAACTGTAAAACTTCTAAAATAAAACATAGTCAGTAAGCTCCATGACACTGGTATATGTGCAACTGCATATCCAATAAGGGGTTATTATCCAAAATATATAAAGAACTCCTACAACTCAACAGGAAAATAAAGAAATTTTATTTTCTTTAAATTTAAATAATATTTTATTTTGCTTAAATTTAAAGAAAAATCTAGAAATGAAAAAAAATGGACTAAGAACCAGAATAGACATTTTTCTAAAGAAGACACACATATAAGACAGCAGATACATGAAAAGGTGCTCAGCATCACTGATCACCAAAAAAATGAAAATCAAAACCACAATGTGATATCACCTCACCCCTGTTGGGGGTCTATTATCAAAAAGACAAGAGATAATAAGTGTTGGTGAGGACATGGAGAAGAGGGAACCCTTGTCACCATTGGTGGAAATGTAAACCAGTGTAGCCAATATGGAAAACAGTATGAAGTTTCCTCAAGAAATTAAAAATAGAACTACCATATGATCCAGAGATCTCACTTCTGGGAATATATCCAAAGGAAACAAAGTCATTATCTCGAAAAGATATTTGTACTCTCATGTTCATTACAACATTATTCATCATTCCTAAGTTTCTGTCAGTGAGTGGATAAATAAATAAAATGTGATACATACACATTTATACACAATGAAATATCATTCAGCCTTAAGAAAGAAGGAAATAGTGCCTTTTGTGAGAATATGGGTGGACCTAGAGAATATTATGCTAAGTGAAATAAGTCAGAGAAAGACAAATAATTCATGTTTCCCTTATTACATATGGATTAAAAAAAAAACCTTGTTTATAGAAACAGCAGAAAAGTGGTTCTAGGGGCTGCAGAGCGGGAGAAATAGGGAGAGGCTGGTAAAAGGATACAAACTTTCAGTTACAAGATGAATTTTTTAAGTCTGAGGATCTAATACATAACATGGTGATTATAGTTGAAATTTGCTAAGAGGTAGAACTTAGGAGTTATCACACACACAAAAGGTCAATATGCGAGGTGATAGATATGTTAATTAACTCAATTGTTGGAATCCTTTAACAATATATACATGTGTCAAAGCACCACATTGTATACTCTAAATATATTACAATTGTATTTATAATAAAACACACTTAGACGCTTCATAATTTCATCAATCTATATAGTGTGTGCAGATCCATTATACTATTATAAAATCTTAAGAAGTGGTTTTAAAAGCACCCACAGCTGTAGCACGGTCCTCAAACTTTGTGACTGTTTGCCGGCAAACAGCATTTTATCAATAGACATTTATTTCATTTAATTGGGATTGGTTGAACATTTGGAAACAAAGAAAATATTCCGTCAATTCAAAATACAGTCTTTTTAAAAGATTCTTATAGTACCAGCATCTTAGATATTTCTTTTTCAGATATCTGTGACCCCTTAACTGAGATGTTGTCATCAAAAATGTAAAAGCCTATGAAAAATTAAAATTACTTTGGTTTGTCTAAGGCCCTCAGCTGGAAGAATATCATCACGTCTTCACTTCCCTTGTATATATGGAATTGTACTTTGGAGATTTTTCTTTTCTTTTCTTCTTTTGGACTAAAACCAAATTACTTTCAAAGTATCCAGCCACCTTGCTTCTTAAGAAAGTACTCTTGATTTTTACATGTCATTGTTCTCTTCTATTACTATGCAGCACGTTTCTTCTCTAAACAAGTGACATTCTTAATCTTTCCTTCCATTCCGTGCAACACAAACTGAGTTGGAAAAAAATAACTCCAAAATAGCATCCTTCTATTTTTGCAGTTTTATATGATTATAACATGCTAGAAATGTCACTATAATTATAGCGACAAATTATTTCAACAATCCTCACAAGTGACGCTATTTATAGACACTTGGAGAAGTATACAGAGGATGAATCGACCCTGGCAGAAAATCTGCTGAATGGCTGTGCTGTAGCCTTGGGCTGGTACCACCTGGCACCAGGTGATGAGATGTGTCTTGTAAAAACAAAAGGTTCCAGAAATCTTCACTCAAACACAAAACATAAGAAACAGAATAAAGAAAAGAGGATGTTCAACTGATCATAGCTTGGCATTCGCTCTGCATTCCAAGTGCGTTAGGTACTATTTTAAAAAAATTACAATCACTGTTTCACTCTCAAGACTTAAAACTGACTGTTCTATCAGAGAGACCTCAGGTTCAGAAAAGGTAAATGGCAAGAGAGAAAGGTTTAGGTCAGGAAAAAGAATGAGATATCCACCTATCTTTTATCTGTGATCATTTATGGACTATTGAAGCTGGAAAGAGTACAAATTATTACGGACCATGCTTACTTTATTCATGTCAGTTTAAGCAGATTGGCTGGACGTGTTTGTTTGTTACTGGGTTTTCTCTTTTTTGCTTTTAGTTTCTTTCATTTTATGGTTTTCATATAGTTTTGCTTAACAAAGCTATAAATTCAGGGATGAAGAGAATTTCACAGTGGCTCTTTTAACCCTCTACTGCTTGGATGAATTTGCAGAAACTTCACTTTAGCTCAGAGATTCGGCTTAGGGCAAGGTTTAGAGAGGAGTGAAAAAATCATTTAGCCAAAAGTAATCCCTCAGTAAATCACAATTGGATCCAAATTATCTGTGTTTTTTGCATATTGGTTGATGCAGCTCTCTCCCTGGGTCACTGAGTAAAGTTGACAGTGCTGTCATTCTAAAAGCAATGGGTACGTAGCTTCTCTTCTCTTTCCCAAAACCTGATCATGCCTCTCTGGGACACCTCCCAGGGAAGTGTGAGCACCAGCTTCAGTAGCTGATAATGGCAGCCCTATATTTGATTTTTTTTCCTAGCAAACAAAAAAGATGTTCCTAATTTTCCTAATCTCCTTGTGAATGTCCACCTCTGTGTCATTAAATGTTTACCTACAGAATTTTAAACTCTATCAAAGACTGCTTTTTTCCTATCTGTATTTCTCTGGTGTGCATCATTGTCTCAGGTATACAAAGGTAAATTTGCCATTAGTTGCTGTCATTATGTTGCAGGAGTGTACATACAGAGTGAAGCTTAATGCAGGGTAGAAGGTTGAACTTCCGTGACTGTTGCATGGTGCCGAGAAAGTGATCTGAGGACACATCTTATGGGTAAATGACAAGTGCAGAAAGGTGCCTCCAAGGCAGAAGACAATGATTTCCAGAGTTAATTGCTAGTAGCTTCTTCTGATCCATGTGAAGGACCAACCTAGGTAGGAAAAATAATAATAACAACAACAAACAAACAAACCCAAAAACGTGTACAGCAGGGACTGCAGCCGCAGCTCCATTTGGAATGAATAAACATGTGTTAATCATTAGAGTTTGAAACTGATCCCAGAGTATGTTGCATTTTAGCTACAGACCTGAAAAATGAATCTTTGCACAGACAATAACTATGAACGCTTAGATGGTGACAAAGCCATCCCTCGTAGTGCGGAGCTCAGGATGGATTGGGGAGGACAACACGATGTTACGTGTCACATTTAAGGAAGAAGGAGATGAATTTTCTTCAGAAGCAGCAGGATGTTCCCTGGCACGCAACCTACGGGCTTTGTAAGAGAGCTCCAGATGGATGCTGAGAATAAGATACTAAACACAACAACACCATGCTAGTTGGACAGCTACCTGACAGCATTGGAAGAAGCCTGCAGAAAGGGTCCCTTCATTAAGCTAATAATACACCGGCTTATGTGGTTAACTGAAGCCAAGGGCTGGGGATAATTTTACAAAAAGTAAAAAATTTAGCTGCCATGGTAACCTAGACAACGACAGATCTTCTGGATGTGACAAGATTCCAGTCTGAATTACACAAAGTCACCATAAGCCCAGAAAGCAAAATGGATTTAATTAGTTGGTTAAAGTCTGCAGCACAGGAAAAATGGCAACATTTGTCCTTTATTCTCTTTCCAAACTAACAACATTTCACTAGTAAGAGCGTTCCTAGAAAAGGAGCATTTTTAGCTAAGCACGTGATTGCAAAATGATGCTTCGCATGGGAAATCCCCAAATTTAAATTCCTTCAAAACTCCAGATCCAAATTAGCCATGACTCCTTGAAGGATGCACAGAGAACAGGCTTCATGACAGGTCATTACTACACATGGAGTCTTCAAATGTCCCTCCCTATAGCCACAGATGCCAAGATTACCACTTCCTAATTTTAAGGCTATTAAGATAACTATAGCACAGGAACCGTCTTCATCTTATTAATCAAAATATATTTGGTATATACATATGGCACATTGAATATTAAATAAAGCAACTCTCAACAGAGCAGATTCCCATAAACTAAGATTTACTATCCAAAACAACAGCCGTGTTATCATACCCAGATTTGTGGGGGGATATTAAAGGGCACTGAAAACTTTTCTAAAACTGGAAGACTTAATTGGAATGTTGCACGTGTATTTTGCTTTCCTATAATCTTCTTTTCATTGGTGTCTTAAATGTGTACTTTAGACTATTACCATTATACCATTGTTATTACTATTATTAACAATAATTACCGATGCTATTACACCTGCTTTATAACTCTCTTCTATTGGTTTCCTAATCCCCATTTTTTGGGTGATCTTGTCCCCATTCGTAGCTCCTCTTCACAGAGCCCTCATTCTCATCTTTTCTGATGTCAGCTTAGACTCCTCATCTCCCATTTCTCCAATTTACCATTTGATATTTATACATTTTCCAAAGCCTTCTCTCATATCCACAGATGAATTCTTCTCCCCTTGTCCTTTATTTCTGTAGCTTTTTGTCAATGTTGTCATTGCCTTTCCAGGGTTTCCAGCTGACACTGCAGAATTGGTTATCTTCATGTCTCATACCTAGTCAGCCACCAAGTCCTGTGGGTTCTTCCTTCAAATTCTCTCTCAAACCTACCCACCTATTTTATGTATTTTATATTTGACAATGTTAAATGAACTGCTCATGAACAGATCATAGTCTTTCAGGTCTGTGGGCCTGAGAGTTTGTGCTTTCCTCAAGTATCATTAGGTAGTTACCAGTAGAAATTCAAAGTAGTTCTCAATGAAGGGATTATTGATTGTAAAGATTCAGAGACATCTCATGGAACTCGAGGTGGGAAGCCAAGCCCACCTGGCAGACCCAGAGCTGAGAGTGGGAAGAGTGCCAGGAACCAAGGGGGTGTTTCTCTTTGCTCAAGAGGTGCTTCATGCCCTCAGTGCTTGAAGGCCAACCTTCTTTTTATTCATCAACATGAAAATGACCACCAGGCGTCAAGACTTTCCAGCTCTACTTTCTGTCACCACTTGGCAACATACCAGGGTCTCTAAGTTCAAAGTTCAAGGGAAAGAAAAGATTAGACCAAGTTACCTGTTTAACCAAGACCACACATGTGTTTGATTGCTGGACCATCAGTAGGCTGCCTTTGTGTCAAGTGACACATGCCTACCCCTTAGGCAATGAGCCCTGACACAAGAAGTGGGAGCCGTAATTACTGCTGCTGTTCACAGAGACTGGTAGGTGGAGGGTGGTCTTTAGAAGGGACCATGGGGAGAATGGACAATAAAACAATTCTTGTCAAAAGTGCTGTTTCCTAGAATATTCTTTCCCCACCCATCCACTCAGAACACTCCTCCTACTCATTCTTTCAAACCCAGAAAGGATCATTCTTTTGTTTCCCATTTCACTCATTTTGCTCAGAGCCCCAAGCAGAAACAATCACACCCAGCTCATGCTGTTGCTCTTTCTTGAGCTCATATCTATTACTGCATATTTCTAAACCGTAATTATTTATTTGCACGATTGTGTTCCCCACTGGACCGGGCATCTTTTCAGGACAGTTTTGAATTCTATTCATTGCAGTATTCCCAACATTGAACACGGTGTCTGGTAGTAAGTACTCAACAAATGTTTTGTTGACTGAGTTGCTTTTAATATGCTAATTAATTAATTAATATTTATGAATGTTGTCTCCCAAGTCTGCCCCTTGCTTTAGGGAATTAATTGTATGTAATTGAAAGGGCAGAAGTTGCAGTTAGAAGCAATGAATTAGAAGCATCTATAGAAATATGAATGAATCTTAAAAATATAGTCCTTAGTTGGGGCGCCTGGGTGGCTTAGTCGGTTAAGCGTCCGACTTTCGCTTAGGTCATGATCTCGGGGTTCGTGGGTTTGAGCCCCGCGTCGGGCTCTGTGCTGACTGCCGGCTCAGAGCCTGGAGCCTGTTTCAGTCTGTGACTCCCTCCCTCTCTGACCCTCCCCTGCTCATGCTGTCTCTCTCTCTCTCTCCTAGAAATAAATAAAAATATAAAAATATATATATATATATATAGTCCTTAGTGAAAAACAGGAAGAGAAGATATATAATTAATATCATTTGCATGAATTAAAGATATATGCACACAAAATGTAATAATATTTAGGAACACATACAAAAAAACAAATACACAAAAAACACATGGAAATTTTTGACTGTGGAAACAGTAATGGAAACAATGTATAAGAGTTTTTAAAAGGGATAAAAATAAATAAATAAAATTTGAAAAAAGGTCTTGCTCAAAGATTGAAGATGGTAATGTGCTTTGATCCAAGGAGAATGATGGACTTACCCATCTGCTTTGACTTCAAAATAAAGAACAATAAATGGAATGAATTTTAACATTATTGAGGTTTATGTTCCTATCATAGCTCATGTTTGTTGGTGAATTGATACTGGGAAAGTTACTTACATCTTCTTCCACTTTAGTTTCCTTATTTATAAAATTGGGATATTATTATCAACTTCATAAGGTTGCCTTAAAATTAAATTAGAAAGTATATATAGAATACAAGTCACATGGCAACTCAAGAAATATTCATATAAATGGATTCTTACAGCATATGCAGGATTCTGCCTGCATTTGCCTTTGGGTTCTTCCAGATCAAATTTACCTACTACCATATTGATCATTTGAAGACAAAGACATCCTGTCCCTACTCAAAAATGTTCAATTATTTCCTGACTCCTACATTACCTATTTCCCAATTTGTTGGAATCGGGAGACTAGTGGTAGCAGGGTAGAGGTGTTTGAAATGATGTCTTAAATCTTATCTGTGAGTTTAATACAGTAGAGGAACAGGTGGCTGAGGGAGGCAATAGGGAGGGCAGAGAAGGATTGCCCCTGTACACAGAGTTAGACCATGGAGTTGGTTACTGGAACAACTATCCTACTCTAAAATGAGAAGTGGAGTGCCACCCAGTGATCTACTAATCAACGCTTAACAACTCAGAGCCATTCTTACCAACTTCCTTTCATAAACCTTGAACTTCAGGTAAACTGATTTTGTCATCTTTCTCTCTGTAAAAGTGTTGACATTTCTTGGTCTGTGACTTTACTGAAGATATTTCACACTTGGAATGTCTTGTCTTTTGTCCCCCTATTTCAGTGTTAATTCATTTTTCAGGGACCAGCTAAAACCCAAACTTCTGAAAAAACATCCATAGGTCACTTCAATATTTGAGGAAGCTGTCTTTTCAAGGTGACCACACTTACTTGGCATTATATACTACCTCTTCATAACTTTGAGAAACCTGTTTGATCTGAATTATATTTATATTGAGTGTGTAGGCTTTTATTCTTATGGTATCTTTATACCTAAACAGTGATTTATATGTAGTAAACCCTCAAAAATATTGTTTAACATAGAAGTCACTTCAATAGCTTAAAATTATGTAATTTTCAGGTGATTTAATTGAAAGCTAAAATCTCAACTTGGTCAATCAGTGAGAAGATATCAGGTAGAGGAACTAACAGTCACATCTCTGAGTCAATGAATACATTTGTTCTTTTAAATTTTGAGTTTCCCTGTCTTTTTCCTAATCCATGGAGGTTTATGGGGATATCTTGGGATAATATGCAACCATAATGGGCCTTAGTTTCATCATTTGTAAAATGAAAGTGTTTGTTAGAACTTACTTCAGTCAAAATCTTACAGACCAATCCAATCAACAACAACACAGACACACATGCACACACACACATATACACACATACAAATACATAGCTGCTGTGATTGAAGATGCCTATCTTCTTGCCCTTGCTCCATTCACTGGTTACTTGAAAGGGAGTTTGAAAACCCCAGGATGGAACCAAAAGCTCTCAGACACTTGCTAGTTGCTGACTCCATGACTGCAGGAAACTGAATGCTCTCCTGTTTCTTTCATACCACCCTTCCACTTGGCTGGTTATCTGAGCAGTACAAATTACTTAATAGGCCTTTCAAAGTAGTATGAGCTTCACTGCCTTCCCAAGATTCTATGAAGAACAAATGAAATAAAGTAAGTTGAAGTGTTCACCAATAAATCTTAGCATAAAGGCATAGCGGTATTATTCATAGTTAGGTGGTGATTGTTGTTGCTTTTACCATTTCTATTACTAATTTGCAACACGATTTAGAGATACTAATTGTACTTGAAGATGAGGAAATGAGGGCTTAAAGAGGTTAACTAACCTCAAATCAGGCAAATTATAAGTAACAGAACAGTGATTTTGTTTTTAAATGTTTTATTTATTTCTAGGAGAGAGAGAGAGACAGCATGAGCAGGGGGAGGGTCAGAGAGAGAGGGAGTCACAGACTATGAAACAGGCTCCAGGCTCTGAGCTGGCAGTCAGCACAGAGCCCGATGCGGGGCTCGAACCCACGAACCGCGAGATCATCACTCAAGCGAAAGTCGGACGCTTAACAGACTAAGCCACCCAGGCGCCCCAACAGAACAGTGATTTTAATCGCAGGATTTTCCTATCCGAAATCCATGCTTTCACAACAACATACTGTCCCAAACTGAATGAAAAGGGATGCCGAAACAAAAGATGTTTTTTAAAAAAATATGTTTAAAAGAACACAACTGATAATGTCCTCCATGACAGTAATGCTAACTAATATCTCTGAAGAACTTGTAGTGAATCTTGTTTGATCCTTGGGGCCACCCTGAAACATGGAAAGTGTTGTGGGTGATGGAGTAACAGCTTGGGCTGCAATAAAAGATGTCAGAGGGAAACAAATTCCAGCTGGTAGAATTTACCAGAAGCCAGTAATGAGTGTTTCTGGCATGAGCAAACTCTATTCCCTGGGATATTACTCTGGTTCCTGTTTGTCATCTCCTATACTGTTGGTAACTGCTGGACACATTTCTATCCTTGGTTCTAGGCACTCCCAAGCACATCCTAACAAGCTTAATCTTTGCTTCACATAGATATGACTAATACCTTTCACAGATAAGACTTGTGTACTTCCACATATGTATGCCCTGCTTTGTGGTGTCAAACTTATGTACTTGTTTACTCTGCCAGCTCAAAACCCATCAGTCATTACAGGTAAGACCCAAGATCATGAGAACAGAGAGACAAATTCAGTGTCCAGATCCAAAATCCAGCTGTCTTTCCACTACACAGTTTTTGGATAAAGCATTAAAAACTGGCCTGCATAGGGGTGCCTGGGTGGCTTAGTCAGTTAAGTGTCTGACTTTCGCTTAGGTCATGATCTCGCGGTTCATGGGTTCGAGCCCCGCATCGGGCTCTGTGCTGGCTGCCAGCTCAGAGCCTGGAGCCTGTTTCAGTCTGTGACTCCCTCTCTCTCTGACCCTCCCTGCTCACGCTGTCTCTCTCTCTCCTAGAAAAAAAAAAAACATTAAAAAAAAACTGGCCTGCATATTATTACATCGCCATCTGATCCCATTAGTGACATATGGGCTATGTGAAACACAGTGTTTTCTTCTTTGGGAAGCCATTTGATTCTCATAAAATCAAAGTATTTCATGCCCTCACAATCAACATGGATGATGATGGAAGTGCAGCATGTTTGGTTTTAAGAAATCTCTACATGAGGAGTAGAAGGAAGCAGGCATGGTGTATATTCATTTGTTTGACTTCAGTTTATTGTCTTTTGCAAATCCTTTTTGAATTAATTGAATGGGCCCACTAAATGGGACTTTCTTTTCTCCTTCCTACTGTCTTCTCTTTCCATACCCCCTCTGGGATCCCAAAGACATCTATTTAGAGAAGAGAGCTTGAGACATAGAGGGGTCCATGCTTTGGGGAAAGTCTTCAATACCTGCTCTCTCACTGGGCTCCATGTGTGTCAATAACTTTATTTCCAGAAAATGCTGGCATGAGCATTCACACTCAGGACAGAGACTCCAAAAACCTCTACCTAACTACCTAACAACCTCTGCCCTACTAGTGCCAGAGAATCTGTCTTCCCTCTAAGGTTTCATTTTTGGCCTCAATATTTCGAAAAAGGACAGGTTTTCAATATAATTAACAAAAACCAGTCACATCTAGTAAATTATTAGTAAATACTAAATAATTAAGATTCAGTTAAACAAAATTTGAATCTAATGTCATTAGCTGACTTCCATTTGGAATTTCTATTAGCTACTTCGAGTCTAAAACTGACACAAAACACTTTTATTTCACCAAATCTTAAATTTTGCATTTCAATTTAGGAAGAGAAGCAGGAAATGAAGAAAGAAGAAAATTATTACAGTTACAAATCTTTAAAAGTGTTTAACTTCAGATTTTTTTTAACTTGGTTTTCATTTTATTCAAATTAGTGTAGGCACTGCAAATAAAATTTTAGAATGCAGACA
This sequence comes from Proteles cristata cristata, assembly GCA_017311185.1. NCBI lineage: Eukaryota > Metazoa > Chordata > Mammalia > Carnivora > Hyaenidae > Proteles > Proteles cristata. The sequence goes on along the minus strand of JAESUZ010002751.1, from coordinate 2,147,745 downwards.
GAAGGTCTGTGAAGCATAAATTATAGGTGTTTTCCCAACTGGTTTGTATAAAGGATTTGCTAGATCATAAAAGTTTAATTCACTAAAACTCAATTCTTCTGAAAAATAAATTAACTTGGTGTAAAGAATCATATTCATTCACTTAAGGAGTTTATACTGGGTGCCTAGGATGTACCAAGCATTTTGCTTAGTACCATGGGAGATGTGGATATGCATATCTGACATTAATAGATATCTAATCCAGAAGTTTGGTTGAACTTTCTTGAAAAAGAAGAGGAGGAAGACAGAAGGATATACCTATAATACTGGAAATGCTGACAAATCTCGGTTTTGCAAACGATATATGTTGAATTTCCTCTGCCGCAGCAGTTTGGTTGCATATACCTTATTTATAAAATAAAATATCCATCTAGTATTTAAGTACCAGTGAAGACACAATGATGAATAATCTGTAACCCCTGCCCTCAAGGAGTTTACAGTCTCGCAATCAATTTGATAACTAGGTGATTTTTGAGAAAACAGGGTGAGCTCTCTATTCTCCCAAAGTAAGGCTAGGTAGCTCTGAATATAGGAATTAGGGAAGCAGCAGAACTAGGCAGGATCTGGGTTGGATCTTGTAGGAAGGGATGCTGTTAAAAAGACTAACAACTTGAGAGACAAGCTCAACATGGAAGAAAAATAGACTTGGGAGCCTATTTCAATTCCTGGGCCAAGAATTGACCATGGCTTAGATGGATGAGCCAATCTGAGAGGAATCTGTAAGAATGGCCTCTTTATCTTTACAAAGCTAGATGCTTTATCCTTGGTGCCTCCATGCTCTTATCAATAAGGAATTGGTACCCATATCTGGCTACAATAAGTGATGACTCCTTCCCCCCAAAAGAGATTCAGAGATCTAAGACTGCAGCACAGAAGAAGGAATCGCAGAATACACATTCATTCTGCCACCTACCCCCACCTCAAGCAGGCTGCACAGTGCCAGTCCCCCTTCTCAGTATTGAGAGGCCACGTCATTTTCCACAGTAACAGCAACAACCAGTTTAGATCCTTAATGACAGTCATCCTGCACTTTTTCCCTATGCAGAATCTAGATGAAATAATGAGCACATCAGGGATGAGGTAAGAAATTAAAATCATAAACTTAGACTCTAAGAGTGTACCTTAGTGTAACATTTAAATTTTAGCATTAGAGTTTGTCTATCTATTCATAATATGAAAATAAAACACAGTAAGGCTTTTAAAAATCTGGCTCAAAAACTTTTTCATGAATTGATTTGAAATGGAATCTATGACAGCATGTTCTCCTAAAAACTCATGAATCACTTAGAAAAGAACTCCGTAAAAACACAGAAACTTAAGGCATGGCTGGTGTTACCTTAAGAAGTAATATTCATAATTGATTATGGGATTCTCCTGGGAATTGTCTATAGGGAGTACCCACAGTGTGATTCTGTACTGGAATCCAAGTGTTACCTGTCCTTCAACATTCCCCCTATATCATCCTCTACAACATCGGCCTGGGTAAGAATCTGCATTCTCAGGGTGCCTGAGTGGCTCAGTGGGACTGGCTCTTGTTTTTAGTTCAGGTCATAATCTCACAGCTTGGTTCCTGAGTTCAAGCCCTGTGTTGGGCTCTGTGCTGACAGTGAAGACCCTGCTGGGGATTTTCTCTCTCCCTCTCTCTGCCCCTTCCCAACTTGTGATGGCTCCCTTTGTCTCTCAAAATAAATAAATAAACTAAAAAGAGGGGAACGGTGCCTGAGTAGCTCAGTCCGTTCAGAGTCTGACCTTGCTCCGCGGGTCCGTCTTTCTAAAGTCCGCCGTGACGGTCTGGGAGCCCGACTCCGCTTAGACCCCCCGGGAAAGGGCGTTTCCCTTCCTTTCCCGGCCTCTCCTGGCTTGGACTTGGGCTTGGACAGCGGTTGAGGAGCCCCGTGCTAGGAGATCCCTCTCAGCGGACTCGAGTGGGACTTCCGAATCCAAACCCGCCTTACAGACGAGCTTCACCGTTCAGTAGGATTTTCACACCTGATCTACCTCCTCAGCCTGCATCCCGACTCTAGGTGCCTCCCAGAACAGCAGGGCTTTTGGTGTGTTGGGGCCAACTCTTTTTTTTTCAGACTTTGCACATATAATAATGCCTGAACACCTTCATATTGAGCTTTAAAATTATTCGAGTGATGCAGATTGTTAGCATATACAGCTTTGTAGCTTTAGGAAAAGATGGATTGTTTTATGGTAATTTTTTCTTTGTGCTTGCTCATTTTTGTCCCCTGGTATTTTATCTCCGTAAAAACAAATTATAATGTGAAATAAATGGGATGTCAGAATATTTCTACATCATGATCTCGTAGTTTGCGGGTTCGAGACCCATGCTGAGCTCTGTGCTGATAGCTAAGACCCTGGAGCCTGTTTCAGATTCTGCATCTCCTTCTCTTTCTCTCCTCACCCATTCACACTCCATCTCTCTCTCAAAAATAAATAAACATTAAAAATATTTTAAATAAAAATTAAAAAAGAATCTGTGTTACTCACATTCCTTAAAGTAATTTGCAAATGGGATTCTGTTTGCCTATGAGAGATGGAACAGGGTAATTTTAAAAACAACAAATTTAATTTGATCTAGGAAACATATGAGTGAATTTAGCCATTCAAAATAGTAAAAGGAATAATAAGAACTGAGGCTTTTCTTTTCCTTCACTTTTCTCAAAAACTTGAACTTCTGGCATGACCTTGTTCATTCTTTCACTCTCATGCCTGCCATTTTCTATTTCCAGTTTTTACCTTTTCTTTAATGCCCATTCTCCTTATTTAAAGCAAAATCTGGAGTTATTAAAATGTAATTTTTAAAAAGAGAAATAAAATTTGTAGAGTACATAGCAAAAAAACCTTACATTTTATAAATTATAAATCTGAGGCATAAGGAATTTAGTGACTTGCCTGAAGTCACACAGTGAACACATCAAAAATACAGAGACCCAACTTCTAGGAAGATTAGAGTCAGATAGATATTGACTCTGGAGGCAGAATAATAATGAGATAATAATAATGAGATTATCTCCAAACCTGCATATAGTAAATATCCAATAAAAATCACCATCATAAGTTTCTGTCTTCAAAGAAGTCAGGATAATAAGTGCTACAGAGGAAAAATAAAAAGATAAGGGAAGGAAAGTGGAGAGTATGGAGGGATGCTAACTTCATGGAGAGAGATGCTATATCATTCACACTAACCCTGCCCCCTGCTCCGTGACATAACCCCCTTTAATCCTAGCTCTTTCCTTTAAGACCTTTTTATTTTTTTGGCTTATATCTCTTGCTTCCTCTACTTCTTTGAATACTAAATGTTTAACATCTACTAAGATCAAAAATATCAGTTCTGTACTCAATACAGAGAGAGGTGAAAGACATGGATACAAAAATTACTTCAGCAGACTGCATAACTTAGTTTAATTTTTGTCAAATATAGGGATACCTGGGTGGCTCGGTCAGTTGAGTGTTGGAATATTGATTTGGGCTCAGGTCATGATCTCACAATGACAGCACAGAGCCTGCTTGGGATTCTCTCTGCCTCTATCCTAATCATGCTCGTTCTCTTGGTCTCTCCCTCTCTCTCAAAATAAATAAACATTAAACAAATTTGTCAAATATAAGAAAAATGATTTTAAAAAAAGAACCCAAAATATACAGAAAAACTAAATTTTGTTGAAGACCCATTAGTCTTTGCTCATTTGTCTCAGGATAGTTGCAGAAAGGTGAAATCCATTCAAACAAGCAGTGGTCCCTAAAACTGTATTCTCAAAGAATCACCCCCTTCTTCAAATCCCTCTGCCAGTATCTCATTGACCCACTCTTATTTTTCTGTATATCCATCAGATATAATCCTCCACACACTGAATTGAAAAAGGAGAGTCAGAGTATTCAAATAACTTAGAATTTTCATAGCAGCTGACGTCTATTATTAAAATAATTTTCAACTATAGGACAAAACTGAAGTGTTTTATGGGCATCTACAATCTTAAAAACCCTTATTTCCATTTTAAAATAACTGAATACATGTTTTGATAATCTCTCTTTCAGGCTATCTTCTATGAAAAGAGGGTAGATTCACAACCACTTTGGATTCTCAAGCAGAAGAGTACTAAAGGACACAAACCTTTACAAGTAATTTTAATGCCATTCAGAAGTGATCTCATCAAACCTAAGATGGCAGCATGAAGTAGGGAGAAACTCTTTGCCCTGACACTCTGGTGGGGTTGGGAAAGGAGACAAACCAAGGTTTCTAGAACCAAGTGTGCTGGAAATTCTTATACGGATTTCATTTTCCAGGTCCCAATTTCCTCGCCTATAAAACAGTGGGTGGGGTTATGTAAGCTGCTTCTAAGTTCAGAGATTTTGAAACAACATAGTCAGTTTCAAGCTAAATATCTTCCCTATCTTGGGGCACTTTGGTAGTTCAGTCAGTTCAGCTCAGGTCATGATCTCATGATTCATGAGTTCGAGCCCCAGCTTTGGGCTCTGTGCTGACAGCTCAGAGACTGGAGACTGCTTCAGATCCTGTGTCTCCCTCTCTCTCTGCTTTTCTCTCTCTCTCTCTCTCTCTCAAATAAATAATGTTTTTTTTAAAAATTAAGAAAATATCTTCCATATCTTGCTTTATATCTCAATCTGACCAGTGCCATCTGTCTCAGTAAAAGAAAACAGCACTCATCGAAGAGGTCACACCCGTCACCTAGAAGATATCTTCCATGCCTTTCTTTAACCCAAATTCAATCCATGAGTACATGATTTCTGAATATATCCTGAATTTGGATCTTTCTTTCTATCATAATTGCATTACAAGCCACCTTCCTTTCTCTTCTCTCCTAACATATTTTCTTGTTCCCACTTTTGCTCTGATAAGGTTTATTCTCTACAGAGCAGCCAGAGTGATCCTTTTAAATTTTTTTTAATGTTTTATTTATTTCTAGGAGAGAGAGACAGCATGAGCAGGGAAGGGTCAGAGAGAGAGGGAGTCACAGGCTCCGAAACAGGCTCCAGGCCCTGGGCCAGCAGTCAGCACAGAGCCCGATGTGGGGCTCGAACCCACGAACCGCGAGATCATGACCTAAGCGAAAGTCAGATGTTTAACCGACTAAGCCACCCAGGCGCCCCCAGAGTGATCCTTCTAAAACATACGTCAAACCCTGTCCCTTTCCAGAACAAACTCATCCACAGGCTTCCCTTCAATCTCAGAATACCTTGGGAAATCCTTACCACGCTCTACAAAGGCCTACACAGTTCAGTCCTGGCTATCCCACCAACTAAGTCTGTTCTCTCCATCAGCCTGTTGGCCTCCAACCACTCTGTCCCCCTATGGTTCTCACTCACAGTCTTTGCATACGCAGCTCCCTTGGCTAGAGCCCTCTCCCCTCACACCTGCATGGCCCCCTATTCCGCTGCATAGGTCTCTGTTTTGTCACTTGCTCAGAGAGACTCGTGCTGATCTCCATATCTGAAATAACTGTCCTGTCACACCCTGTGAATCCCCTTCCCTTTGTTTTATTTTCCTTTAGTACCTCTACCACAAATGTGTTAGATTGTTTCCATAGTGGTCCACGGTGAATCGTGCATGGCTCCTGCCCATATGTAGTTCACCCTGAGCTGGTGGGACATGAACAAATATGACACACTTGATAAATGCTTGCTTTTTGGTGCTTGTTCTCATGGAGCCCTAGGACCACCCAGGGTCTAAAGACCACATAGACAGAGGATCCCAGCCAGCCCTGCTCTGCCAGGTGAGCCCAGTGACCAGCTGATCTTCCAGTTGAAAGCAGTCACATGAGTGAGCCCAGGTGAGGCCAGCAGGGAACCCGCAGATCATCCACAGAATTGTGGGAAATAATAAACCATTGTTTAAGCCACTCAGTTTGGGATGTTTCTTTTATACACCAAAATGTAACCAATACAACTCCGATGGCATATTATTTCTTTATTTTTATCCCCCATTGGAATGTATAGCCTATGTGCATGTAGGGACTTTCTGCCAGAGAGTGTCATGATGGCAAAGTGCCACTGAGGATAAGAAAGGTATTTGAGAAGGAATCCCAGCCAGAATGAGTGCAGGCCAATCAGAAATATCTAAAATATTTCAGTTCATTCACACACACAGTGCCAATGACCAAAACCACTGGTATGCCCATCCTGTCTTCCTGCTAAAACAGAATCCCCTCAAGCTGAAACCTTAGCTCACTGTATTACTGATTTCTAAACATCCTCATCACTGAGCTTCTAGACCCTTGGACAAAGAACAATATACTTTTTAAGTAACCATTATTTTCTATCAGGTATAATTATAGTTATAAACCTGCCATTTCTCCCACCACATTAGAAAAATGACTTCCCCACACACTCTCATCCTCAGGTCCCGATGGGTAAAGAAAACCATGCTCATGGAAGAATAGTCAGTTCTACTGATGATGAGCAATATGGATTGAAAGGCCAGACCTAACACCCTGTCCCCTGCACAGTGGGCCGGTAGAGCAAGACTGGGGGAACGAAGCAGAGAAATAGCCAAAGAAGCTTTAAATAGAGCCTGAAATTGATCCCAGAAGAGAGCTGAATCTGAGCAGACAGTAGACAGGGGATACCATTTGCTTTTCACGGTCACTATCCTTGGGGACAGCCTGGTGTCGGCTAAGGCAGATCTGTAAACTAGGGGCTCACTTGCTTAGGAGCTGCTCTTGAGTTTTCCCAGAGGCTACGCAGCCTGGAGCAAGTTTATTCAGCACTCTGGGTTTTAGTTTTCTTATCTGCAAGAAGAGGAAATTGTCCTAGATGGGATCTAAGGCCCTTTTAAGCTTAGAATGTTAGGAGCCTAAATCAGTAATACCAGAAAGATGCCATTTACCACTCTTGCAACCATGAGATGAACAATGAAGTCACTATTTTTATCAATTGTTAGACACAAATAGTCCTATAAAGCAAACAGTTTTTATAAAACTGCTTCCTAGATGTTGTGTGTGATTGCATCAAAAGTAAACATCATGAATTGACTTATTCTGCATGTATGTGCTGAATACCACTGCACGTCAGAACCTGGGCAAGCACCAGGGTTAGGCGAGAGGCACAGAAGACAGACCCCTGTTGAAGGCTGTAATCAGTTCACAAAGGATCTTGAGTCCTAAGGGCTTTAAAGGAAGGAGTTACTGGTCAGTGTGACTCAGAGGAGGCTCATTCTGGTGTCAGGGCTGCTGGAGGGGAAGAAGCAAATGGTGGGGAAGCCAGTAAGAAATGTGGTAGGTGAGTGAAACATGAAGCATAAAGATCTTCATCTATTATGTGGACAAACTGTTGTAACAAAAAGACCCAAGCATGCCACAACTCAATGCAAGAGGCATCTCCTGGGCAGTGGGTCAGCACCAGGGGTAATTCCTCTACATGGGTTCTACCATCCACAGCTCCACCACCCCACAGGGACTCATTGTGACCAATGTTCAAGCAGCAGAAGATGAAAGAGCACAGAAGACCTCGTGTGGCAGTTTCTTAGTGACCATGTCTGAAGAAACACATACCATTTCTGTTCTATGTCCATTGGCATGGCCTGGATGATACAACAGAGTCTGGGAAAACCATGTACTCCGTGATATGCCCAGGAAGACAGAAAGATGGATTTTGGAAAACTACTCAAAGTTTCTTCTACAAGATGTGAGCTGACCTAGTAGCAAAGAGTGTAAGACGGGAGAAGGATAGAATTAGGAGACATTTCTGAGATTAAATCACAGAATGTGGCAACACTTTGGAATGAGGCTAGGGAATGAAAGGGAGACATTTGGTGATGACCCTGAAATTTCTAGCTTGGAAAAATGATATTAAAAACATTCCCAAAAAGAAATAATCTTTCTGGAGGGCAACTTGATGCTATCCGTCAAAATTTCAAATGGAGCATATCTTTCATGCAAACATTCTACTCTAGGAACTTCTTCAATAGAAAAATTGATTCATTCTCTCTCTCTCTCTCTCTCTCTCTCACACACACACACACACACACACACACACGTTTCTTGCAACCTAGTTTACACTAGTCAAATAAAGGAAAACTACTTAAATGTCCATCAAGAGAATACAATATAATGAAGTATGATATAGCCACATAAGTGAAAACCATTAAAAATTGCAAGAGTGATCTATATGTATTGACAAGAAAAGATATCTAAATTGTGCTGTCACATTTAAGAAGCAAGTTGCAGAATGATATATACAACTGTGTTTTGGAATAAAAATATATGTATACATATTCATTGAAGAAATATTCTAAAATAATATACCAAAAACCATTAAGTCATTACTCTGAGAGTTATATATTAAGTTTATTTTTATAGAGTTTCTATCTTCACTTGAATAATCAGGAAAATATATGATTGGGGATTTTATTATTCATCTATCTATCTATCTATCTATCTATCTTCTGTCTATCTATCTATCTATCTATCTATCTATCTATCTATCCATCTATCTAATTTATTTCTTAGAATCTTATAGATTCTAACAGGTCATGCTTGTTTAGGTTTAGGGGAATGGTTAGAATGTGAACATGTATGTGTGCATGTATGGATATATATGTGTGTTATTTTTGCTGTTTCTCCAAAATGCTTTACAACATTAGCAGCTTTTCCATTTTAATTTTTTATTGTTTTTTAATATTTTTAATTATTTCTAGGAGAAAGAGAGAGAGACAGCGTGACCAGGGGAGGGTCAGAAAGAGAGGGAGATACAGACTCTGAAATAGGCTCCAGGCTCTGAGCTGGCAGTCAGCACAGAGCCGGATGCGGGGCTCGAACCCACGAACCGCGAGATCATGACCTAAGCGAAAGTCGGACGCTTAACCGACTAAGCCACCCAGGAGCCCCCCAGCTTCTCCATTTTAGAAAAGAGTCTCCGAGAAGCTAATGTGCTTCCCCCATATCACAAGCATCTATATAAAGGATATTTCCTTAGGCTTCATGGAAATATGAAGACCTTCTTCTGTCATCCTTCTCTGCACAAGCCCCCCACAAGAAGACATTAGTGGTGGCCTGGTGGCAGAAGGGTGGGCAGAGTGGGCAGAGAGGGAAAAGCAACGGACAAAATGAAGATAGCTGTGTCTTCTTTAGGAAGATCATGCAGAAGCTAAAACAACCCCCACTCTGCCTAGTTCTTGTTTCTCTTTTTTCTTCTTGATCCTTCTCTCTGGCTGTTTTTCTCCCCTCTGCCTTTCAACAAAAGATGATAATGAGAAGAGATATAAAAGTCAACAAACCTTTCAGTTGTTTTTGATATTTTGTAAATGTTGCCTTAGGATCTTTTTGTTTTGTTTTTGTTTTTGTTTCTGATCACAATCCCTTGAGAGATACAGGCCATGCGATTTTGAATTTTTTTAAGTTTACTTATTTATTTTGAGATAGAGAGAAAAAGAGAGAAAGCAGGAGGGGCATAGAGAGAGAGAGAGAGAGAGAGAGAGAAAGAGAGAGAGAATCCCAAGCAGGCTCTGCACCATCAGCACAGAGGCAGATGTGGGGCCTGAACTCACAAACCACAAGATCATGACCTGAGCTGAAACCAAGAGTCAGACGCTCAGTTGAGCCATCCAGGCATCCTACAATATGAAAATTTTGTACCCTGTCTCCTATGGGGACATAGTCATGCCCATAAAACTCTATTATTAAGCTCTTGATCACAGGTATCATCTGATAAATAAATGTCAATTTTTGTGTTTTTTAGTTGTATATTGGTGCTACCAATTAATTTTTGTTTTTCTCTCCTTTCTTCTCAATCCAGTCATCTATCTCAAATGTATTGAGTGAAATAAATAACAAGGGTGTACATTTTGTTTTCCTGTCTTGTTTTTTTATTTCTTTTTTTAAAACATTTTATTTATTTTTGAAAGACAGAGAAAAACAGAGCACAAGCAGGGGAGGGACAGAGAAAGATGGAGACAGAATCCAAACCAGGCTCCAGGCTCCAAAACAGAGTCTGATGTAGGGCCCAAACTAATGAACTTTGAGATCATGACCTGAGCCAAAGTCAGAGGCTCAACCGAATGAACCATGAAGGCGCCCTTTCCTGTCTGGGTTTTGATGAATCACAAAAGGATCCATATTAAAAAATGTAACAGGCATTTTACATGCAAAATATTTCACAAAGAATGAACCTAAGACATAAAATATCACATGTATTTGTGTCAACTTACAGAAGCCTGTCATTTCCATGTAATAAGACATTCCATAAGCTACACGTGAAATCTGTTTCTTTTTTATAGTCACTACGCGCACGCGCACACACACACACACACACACACACACACACATAGACACGCACACAGCGGGTTGGGGGAGAGACAGAGATTGATTTGGCTTAGCAAATATCACTAACAGCCAGTATTTTTGCAAATTCATCCTTATTGCTTTATGTATAAAAATAATTTTAAGTATATATTTAATATGCATCTAATGTAATAATAAGTTTGTTACAAAAATAATCATTAGCATGCAGATGGTAAGACTTCATTTCTAAATAAAGTTAGCAACAATTACTGAAAATAGTTTATTAGATTATTTTTTAAATAAATAAAAATGATAAGCCTCAGTGTGTGTAGAATATGTCTGCATCATGCCCGTTTCCTTGGAGCATAAGAATGCATACTGCTTCAGTAATTCAGATGAGAAAAAAGAAGATACAATATTTTAACTTGTAATAAAAATCCATCTAATAGGCTTTTCAAAAAATATTATTGTGTGAATGTCTTAAATGGCTATCATTTCTAGGAATCTTCTTTAGCTTTCTCTGCCCTCAAGAAAATCAAATAAATTACACTAGACCAAGCATTAATTGGTTGCCAAGATTCATTTTGGGAAAAATCATTTTGGAGTTATAGACCTTCATAAAAAGACTAATTGCAAAGTGGTTTAAATTATTGTTATTATGATTTAATTGTTCAAAACAATTTTCCCTTAGGAGTATTTTTTCCAAGTCATTTATTTCACTTTACCAAATGACCTTTTAAGAAGTTCTATAATCAGCATACTTTGTCAAGCCAAAATAGGAAATATGCAGAAATGCTCTGGACTGTTTTCTCTCTTTACTTCCCTGTCTGTCTCTCCTCTCTCTTTCTTCCTTTAGGAAAGCACTGCATCTTATTATTAAAGTAATTCAAAGAGATAGGCACCTATAAAATTAAAAACAACTGCTCAACCTTAATTCCATTAGGCTTGTTAGTTTTATATGAAAAATAAAAACAATATGTTAAAGTAGTATGCTGAGTATTTAATATGAAAAATAATGTGAAAAGGCTTAAACATATTAGATATAATATTAATATATAATCTAAAGTATAAAATGCAATACATAAATATACAATGTGAGTATATTTATCTTGTAGCACTTTGCATTTAAAGTCCTCCTTACCTGGAGTCTTTGAAAGGCCAAAAACATTTTCCTTTCTACAGAGAGCAATTTAGTAACATGTCCTTTCTGTGCACTGGCTGGGAAGGAAGCATTTCAGTAATCAAAATATATACAGAAAAAGAAATCCAACTCAGTATATTTACATCTGCCTAATGTGAAAAATTTTATTGTCATCTGAGTTCCCCAAATAGAGATGAGGATTGGAGACTAACAGTCTAGCTTGTGATCCTCTTTCTATCCATACATTGAGCACAGCGTCCATGGGGCAAATATGAAGATGTGAGCCAGCTGACTTTCCCATGTTATGAAGAATCTGAGTGAGTAAAGTAATAAAGGTGAGAAACAGAATGGAGCTCATCTACAGATGATCAAATTCAATATTCTTTCATGGTTAAAAGCTGGGTGTATTTAAAATAGAATTTATTCTTCATAATAGTTTGATAGTTTCTTCTATATAATATTAATCAAGGAAAGCACAGATTTATCAGATTCTCTTTTAATTCAAGTCTTGTTCTGTGGTCTTAAAATGGTATAAGAGGATGGTGACCAGTGTCATATATGCACAAAAGGTGTCTTTCATCAAAGAAAGGAAGGAAGGAAGGAAGGAAGGAAGGAAGGAAGGAAGGAAGGAAGGAAGGAAGGAAAGAAGAGAAAGAAAAGCATCAGCAAATGTCATAAGCATTTACTGCTCTCTAAAACTATGTGGCCATGGTAGGAATATGGAGGAGAAACAGAAGGCAAAAATGTATGCAGATGAAAGGATCGTGTTATGGACTGAATTGTGTTCTTCCCCCAAATTCGTATGTTGAAGTCCTAACTTCCAATGTGACTATATTTGGATATAAGACATTTAGGGAGTAATTAAGGTTAACAAAGTTCATATGGGTGGGGTCTTATTCCAACACTGATGGTGCCCTTATAAGAACACAAAGAGACACCAGAGATCTTTCCACTAGTGCACAGAGGAATTCCATGGGAAGACACCATAAGAAGGTAGCCAACTGCAAACCAGGAAAAGAAGTCTCATTAGAAACCAACCCTAATAACATCTTCACCTTGGGCACTTAGCCTTCAGAACTGTGAGAAAATTAGTGTTTTGTTGTTTAAGCCATCCAGCCTATGTAATTTTGATATGGCAGCCCAGAAAGACTAATGCCAGTTAATAATGTGTTTCCATTTATTAGTTAATGGAAGGTGAATGAAAAGAAAAAGAGAGTAGACACAGGACAGGAGCAACAACTGATTGAACAAGTCCCAGAGGAGAATAAAGATGATGGAGTCTCAAACACAGAACACAATTCACAGAACACAAGTGACTTTCATTCAATAAACCAATTGCCCTAGAACCTTTCCAACAGAACTTGGAGAACTTAATGAGCATTCTGACTTGGTAGGTACAGTATTTTCAAAAATGCTTCAAAGTTGTACCCTTTCCCCATTATCTCAGAAGAAATAGCTCCTACTCCAGAACTAAACTTTCCACTTGTGCTTAGGACTTAAAAACTTCCCACCCCCTGAAGACTTCTTAGACTTTCTCTTTGTTACATTCCTGACCAGATCTCTCTTTGAGGTCTCTCCTCACCAGCACCCAGACTCATATACTCTGTACCCCATTCTTGAATTCTCTAGCCTCTTATGACTCATGAACCCCTTTCATACTGTTCTTGCAAATCATCTCCTTTAAAATTTCTCCATGATATAAAATGAAGAAATTTTAAATTATTTTTTTATTTTACATCAGTGTATTATTATAAATTTCATTTAAAATACTCTTCTATACTATTAATTCTGTGTATAAAAATGTTTAGCTTTTTTCCATTTGTTATGTGACATAATACTGTTTGATTTGATTTTATTATGTAAGAAAAAGAGATGGTTTAGTAACAAATCTCAAAATGATACTGTATGCAATTTGGAGACTGATGTATATTAAAATGTAGATTAAAATTTAATTACGTGTTACATCATCAGGATTTGACTACTTTAGTAGCTGATGTTTAGAATCCCTACATTTTGCAGTTTAAAAATCAACTGGTTCATTTATATAATTGTTAAGTTCTAATGATGATATGAAAGGAGTTTTCAGGCTGTTATTTGCAAGCACTTTCCAAATAACATATTTTTATTAAATGAAAAGCCAAACTAGATATGATAACTACTATATTTTTTTTCTTTTTCTGTTTTTTAAGCATTTGAGGCATCTTGATGAGCTTCCTAAGAATTTTGATATATGACTTGTGGATTAGGTGGAGATCATATAGAGGCAAACATGCAGAAATATTATCATTTCTTACTTTATGCCTTAAACCAGAAGCCCCTTTGTCATCCCCAATATGAGATTGAACAAATTGATTAAAAATTATATGATATTGAAACCATTAGTGCTCAGCCCAGTAACAACCTTTCTTATTCCCATCTCTACTTACTGCCATGCCTGCCTATCTGGTGCGTATAAGTACTCTGACATGCTGCTGTTATTACTAGGGCACAAATCCTTTGGAAAATCTTGAGGAATCTCTGGGTGTCCACAGATCACAAATCGAAACACATTGCTCTAGCCTCTCACTCTCAAACTTTGAAGTTCTCAAACTTGAGCGAGCATCAGAATCAAATGAACTAATCATTAAAGCACAGACTGCTGGGCCCCAGAAAATCCCAGTTTCCTGATTCAGTAACTCTGGAAAGGCCCAACAATTTGCATCTCTAGCGAGTTCTCAGATGATGCTGGTGCTGCCTGTTCCAGAAGCAAGCTGCTGGAAGAAGCACTGTTCCACCATTGCAGACTATTTGTGTTCCCATTTGCATTCCAAGTTCCAGGCCTCTGCCTTTTCCCCTCCTGGAATGCCCCCTGCCCAGCTCCTGAGCTCCTTGATCCCCACCCCATCCTCTGAGTTCTACCTGTTGAAACCCCAGCCCCCACTGTCCTTCAAGGAAAATTTACTGCACTTCCTCTAGGCAGCTTTCTATTCTGCCCAGAGTTCCCCATGTTCTCCCCTGTGAGACAGCCAGGTGGATGCTTGACCAGCATGCACACTTTGAGCGCTAGGCTCCAAGGAAAATGTCCAGGATACAAAGATGTGTAAGCTCCAGATCTTCCCTTTGAGGAGACCTCATTTATGAATCTCTTGTTGGCTGAATTGAAAATGCCTGGATTGTGAAAACTATGTCTTATTAATCTCTATATCCCCTAAAGAGCCTCATACACATTTAGGCATTTAATAAGGTTACTTCTAATTTTAATTGACTCATGAAAAATAGTATTTACTTATTCAACAAATACTTATTGGATGTGCCATGATGGATGAGGCAGACCTAATCCCAGCCCTTATAATAATAATGACAGTCATGATGATTTATTGAGTGCTTATTATGTGCCAGACATTGTACTAAGTGCTTTATATTTATTAACTCATTTAAACCTCAAAACAAGTTTATATGATGTGTACTGTAATTACGTTAATTTTACATTGAGAAAGTCTAGGTAATCTGCTCAAGGTCACACAGCTAGGAAGAAAAGGAACCAGGATTTAGAGCCCAGGCAATCTGGCCCTAGAGCTTGCCATTTACCATGAAACTACAGCTGATGAAACCTATTTTAGCAAGGGAGGAGGGCAGTAATGCTGAATGAATTAAATACAATCCTAATATGTAACTATGAAATGAGAAGCACAAGATGCTGTAGTACTATATGATGGAGGGACAAACTTAGTCTTTGGGCATGGTCAGGAATAGCTTTCTTGAAAAAATAATTTCAAGCTAAAATATACAATGCAAACAGGAGTAAAGAAGGCAAAAAGAAAAGAGGGTAAAGTGGTGTTACAAGTCAAAGAAAAGTCATGTGCTTACTTTGAAAGAGATGAAATATGCTTAAGGAACTGAATACTTATGTATAAAAAGATGCAGCTGAAAAATATTGGGGAAAGATCATTCAGACTTAGATATCGTGTTGGGGATTCCTAGGAAAATCATCCTAAGAACAATAGGAAACTACTGAAGCTGTCTATGTAAGACAGTTGTATGATTGGATGTACGTTGATTGGAAAAGAACAAGTACAAATATAGGCAATGGCTGGTAGGCTACTGCTAAAGACTAAGCAAAAGAGGAAGATGGCTTATATTATGGTGTTATCAGTGGAAAAAGAGAAATGAATGGATTTCAACAAGACCGAGGAGAGAAGATAAAATCCATTGCTAACTGAATGGGAGGGCTAAGAGAGAAGTGCCAAAAAGGACTCCGATTTCTGTCATGCAGTGGAGGGGGTGGGGGGGGGTGATAGAGAGTGGCTGGAGGGTGATTTTTAAATTGAAACCAGAGTGATAAAAAAAGAACCAGAGGGGCGCCTGGGTGGCTTAGTCGGTTAAGCGTCCGACTTTTGCTTAGGTCATGATCTCACGGTTCGTGGGTTTGAGCCCCTCGTCGGACTCTGTGCTGACTGCCAGCTCAGAGCCTGGAGCCTGTTTCAGAGTCTGTGACTCCCTCTCTCTCTGACCCTCCCCTGCTCATGCTCTCTCTCTCTCCTAGAAATAAAATAAAAAACATTAAAAAAAATTAAAAAAAAACAATAACCAGAAATGTACAGATCTAGAAAGGGAGATTGCAGGCAGAGGTGAAAGCAAGTTCCAAAGCCTTGATATGGGAATAAGCTTGATGTGTGTGGGATGGCAGTGTGGCTGCAGCACAGTGGGAGGAGGAGGGTGTGGAGGAGAGCAGAAAAAGGAACTAGACCTGAATCATCACAGCCTTGAGAGCCATGACAGAGTTCAGAATTATTCTAAGTGAAACGGGAGCCACAGAAGAGTTGCCACAGAACAGAGACATACATGCACATGTTTAAAAATTGTTTTAGTGGGGTACCCAAGTGACCCAGTCAGTTATGGATCTGACCCTTGTTCTCAGCTCAGGTCATGATTTTGCAGTTCATGAGTTTAAACCCTGCTTCCGTCTCTGTGCTGTTGGTGCAGAGCCTGCTTGGGATTCCATCTCTCCTTCTCTCTGCCTCTCCTCTGCTTGTTCTCTCTCTCTCTCTCTCTCTTAAAACAAATAAACAAACATAAAAAATTGTTTTAGCTGCTTCTGTAGAGAATTGCTTATAGAGAAGCCAAAGTATATATAGAAAGACTTGCAAGAATCTACTACTATAATAGATCAGGTGAGAGATACTGGAGGCTTAAACTATGGAAAAGGATTGTACTTAGCAGTTAAAAAATCAGGGGTGTTAGATTTTGGCCTCGGCAACCAATGGATGGTGATATTTGCTACATACTAATATGGGGCATGCTGGGAAAGAACTGCTCAGGTGGACAAAAACCAAGCATTCTGTTTCGAGTGCCCAGAAGACTTCTGAGTGGAGTAACACTGTCAATTAGGTATGTGGGTCCAGGGCTCAAGACCAGGGCTACTAAGAATACATCTGGAGTTTTGTTTGATGCCACAGGACTGAATAAGATCATTGAGTGAAACATGGAAGGGGAAGGGGCGAGCACTGAGCTCTGGGACACCTGAACTTCTAGGTGTCAGGCAGGAGGAAATGAGCATACGGGAACATAACCAGGAAGGTCAAGGGAATATGAGGAGACTGTGCTGTCACAGAAGCCAAGAAAAGGAGAGAAATGTCAAATGTGGGACACCTGGATGATTAGGATGAAACTAGAGGAGTGACCATCACATATGGCTACCTGCAGATCATTGTGACCTTGACCAAAGCAATGTCAGTGGTATGGTGGCAGCGATAGCCTCATGGAATTCCAGTGAGGAGACAAATCAGAGGGAGTGATACTGATTTGTGTCCTAAGTTGTGTTATGATGAAACCCAGGGGAGTGGACGGGGAGCTAGAAAGGGTTTGGGAAATACTGTAGAGTATCCGGGTGCAGGAGAGAATGACTCTGAATAAATGATGATGTGGCAGGGGGTGGGAAGCAAGAGAGAGAGAGAGAGAAAGAATAACTTCAGGACTAAGTCCTTGAGAAGGCCAAAGGAGGTGACAGAAGTAGAGGAGATTCAGGAACAGGAATAGCTCATCAACTGAAATAAGAGAGAAGGAATACTATGTGGGCACAGATAGTTAGGTTGGTACAGATAGGTTAGACAGATACAGATAGCAGTTAGGTTGGTAGATAAGGTGGAGGAAAGATGAATTAATTCAGTTTCACTCTCTGCTTATATTTTTCAATGAAGTATGAGTTGAGGTCATCAGCTGAGCAGGGTGGGAAATTGAATATAGATATTGAAAGCAGATAAAAAGGTGTGACATAGTTATAGCAAGTGGAAAAAGAAACTACCAGAGAAATAAAGCAAGGTTGTACAACAATGTCCACTACACATTGTGGTTATAAATATAAGTGAGACCCATCAGTACAGTTACATGATCTTTTTCCCCAACATTATCCAGCATGGATGCATGGAGAGATGGTTGAAACATGGGTGTAGATATGAGAGGCAGGTGCAATGAAGGAAGAGAAGGACAACAAAATGAAGGAAGTGGTTGGAATTATGGACTGTGCAAATGAAGGTGGGTGGGGAGGGAAGGAGGAGAGGCAGTAGATATGAGATCTAGATAACATTCAAGAATCTCTGGTGTAAGGCACCAACACATGTAATAGATTAGCAAGGATAGAGAGTGTGGTGTCTCAAGAGAGTGATGTTTAAAACCAAGATAGTTTCTCTTACATTATAGATCATAATCTTACTCAAAGCTTATCTGTCCAGATGCATTCATTATTCAGAATTTTTCAAATTTCCCAAAATGTAAGTGCATATGTGTCATATTCCAGTGGGAAACAGGGGCACCCTCCAATCAAAGACATTAATATTTCTGTAACAAAACCATGAATTTTCATGCAAAGTAGGATAAAGACTATTAATAGCCTTGGAACAAGTCAGATCATGTCATCTGGTCAGATGAGTTGTCAGAACTGGTGAGAGGGGGCCTCCAAATGAGTAGCAAATAAATAAATAATCAAACAAATAAAGGTGTCAGAGCTATTGATTTGGGGGTTTCAGATAAGAGATTGTGAATACAACTCTCTGTGCCTCAAAGTCATTTGATTTTTAATTTTCTTTCGTTTTCTTTTTATCCAAGAAATTTCACATACTTCCTGACTAACACAGCTGTAATGCTCAAACAATAGGCATAATTTTAAATGTGCAATTTCTCTGAATGTCACACATGTTTACCATTGCTCATCTAGAGGAATAAAGTTTTACACCAACCCATGAAAAACTTAACCTCCTATAAAAATATGTGAATAAAAGTAGACTTGCTTCCATAGGGAGGGGAGGCAGGGGGGGATTATCTCTGAGTGTGCCAACTCTGGAATTGCTCAGAGGTCAGCTCCATCCTCTGGTTTACATTCGTGGGGAGGATCCACCCAACAGCTGTGCTTCAATCATCTACAGAGATACTATCTCCCATCCCCTACCCTAAGTTAGTGAATTGTAATAAAAAACACGGAATTGAATGTGCTGGGAAATATACATTATGTTCCATTGTGTAACTGTGTAATTACTGTACTATACATGCTGGACCAGAGAATGACTGAAAACTGAAGAATTAACCAAAGTTATGGCTAATCCTGGACTAGATCCAGCAGGCAGATGAATGGGACAGTCCTGATATTTTGCCAAGGCCAGGGCTATAGATAACTGAGCGAGGCATGGGGTAATTGAAAGAATTAGTTGACGGAAAGTTCAGACTAGAAGGTTGATGAGTGTGGCAAGTTTGTCCAGAATGATCTCTTGGGATGTACTGTCAAAACAAACAAACAAAGAAAACCGCATAGGATGTTAATATTACTTTACTAATCAATAAAAAGTTATATAACCTAAAGTTTTAAATATCTTTCTCTGTATCAAACAATGTTTCTATTCTACCATTTAGCAATGTTTCATCATGTTGTTGAAAATATCAACCTTCTTTCTTCTTTCTTTTGTAATTTACTAAGGTAAATCTATTTTATTTTAGGATAATCTTTCTAGCCCAACATTCCTGAGCAGACAGAGTTTGCAAGAGTGGTCCATTAAGAATTTCATTTTTCCAGAAGCTTAAGAAAACCATACATTTAATTAGGATAAGGCTAAGAAGCTAATTAACCTTTCAAGTATATTCCTGAGAACATACATTCCAGGTGGGAGAAAGAGTGGATGAAAGTAGCAAGGTAGAAAGATGTAGATGCCCAGGGAATTCATTCCAGCAGAACAGTGTGTAGGTAGAATTCAGGAAAGTGAAGAGCAGAAATGAATGTCACTATCCAGTTTTGAGTCTCTTAAATGCTAGCCTGACAAATTGGAATTTATTTAGTTTGTTTGCAAAGACAACACAAAGGTTTTTGAATAAGACAATGGCATTATCATATTTATATAGCTTTTTCAGTAGAACTCAAACCACTTCACGTTCTTCTGAGTCATTAAATATGTCTGTGGCTTTAGGGTAACATCAAGTTAATTTGAGTCCTTGTCCTAGTTTTTACTGACTTCCAAGACCTGGAATCTATAAATTAAAGTCTGCCAGTGACTCAAACTCTCTGAACTTCATTTTACTTCTATGTAAGTGGGGATAATAATACTAATTTTATAAAGTCCCTGTGAGGATCAAATGAGAGAATATGTAAACCACATTGTGGAGTATATGGTACAGTCAATGCTCATTATAAGTCAGTTCTCCTTCCAGGCCTTCCATGTCTTCTAATAATTAGAATGATAACATCAGAAAGAAAATATCCCTCATGTAAGCCTTTTCATTTTCTCTTTATTCAATTTGAGAGACTTT
Source organism: Proteles cristata cristata (assembly GCA_017311185.1). Taxonomy (NCBI): domain Eukaryota; kingdom Metazoa; phylum Chordata; class Mammalia; order Carnivora; family Hyaenidae; genus Proteles; species Proteles cristata. Next base: position 2,127,558 of record JAESUZ010002751.1, on the reverse strand, counting down.
TATATGGCAACTCACTAGATCCTAGGACATAATGATGAATAAAATAAGGCTCTTTTCTCAAGAATTCCATAAGCTAGTGAAGGAAGCAGAAACCACATCAATAACAAGAACACCAAGTAAGGAGAATTAACAAAACACTGGGGGCTTAAAGGATGGGAACTAATCCTTGCCAGTGGATCTGAGAAGATTTCACAGGAGAGCTGATAGTTCAATGAGGCTTTGAAGAAGGAGGAGGCAGACGTGTGAGCAAATCACAGAGACATAGAGGGGAAATTCCTAAAACAAAAGGCCAACAGGGTGGACTAACCCTGTATGAATCCGGAAGGAATATGAGAACAGGTTATTAAGGAATATATTTATCCTACTGTGAGTGTGAGTTTCATCCTACACACAAGCAGAAACCACAAAAGGTGTTAGAGCTGATTTGATATTTTAGGCAGTGTTGCAATAGGATGTACCAGAACATCAGAGCAGGAATACCTCCAAGATCCACAGAGACCTTCATGTTTCCAGCATTGGCATCATGATGAAGGGTCCAAGAATAAAGAAAGTAGGGAGAAGTGGCTTGAGGAGTGAGATGAAATTATTTGGGACCCCCGAGGGGCACCTGGGTGGTTTAGTAGGTTAAGCGTCCGACTTTCGCTTAGGTCATGATCTCACGGTTCGTGGGTTCGAGCTCCGCGGGCTCTGTGCTGACTGCCAGCTGAGAGCCTGGAGCCTGTTTCAGTCTGTGACTCCCTCTCTCTCTGACCCTCCCCTGCTCATGGTGTCTCTCTCTCTCTCTCCTAGAAAGAAATAAAACATTTTAAAAAAAAAAAAAAAGAAAGAAATTATTTGGGACCCCTTAGACTTGCATTGGCTGTGGCCCAAACAGATGTAAATCTACTTTGAAGTTCAGTAAAGAGATCATGATGGATTCAAGGAATCCCAGATTATAGACAAGGGCTGAAGCCAAGCATGTGACCATGTTCAACCATGAAATCTTGGAGTGTGAGGGAAAGAGGGCTAAGAGTAGAATGATGGGATCACAGTGTAAAACATTGTGTGAAGAAAAGAAAGGATTGAAATCAATGATACAAGGGCACCTAGCTGGCTTGATCTGTAGAGCATGGGATTCTTGATCTTGAGGTTGTGAGTTCAAGCTCTATGTCATGTATAAAGATTACTTTAAAAACTAAATAATAGAATAAATAATACAAGTGGAAAAGAACCAGGAAAAAGAATGTCTATGAAGTCAATGAAGAGAGCCAGAGAAGGCCAACTGTGTTTTATGCAGGAAGAAGGTCAAAACATATTTATAGGGAAAAATACATATATATATATGTATATATATATACATATATATATACGTACACATACATGTATATCTTTTTCTTTTATTCCTTTATTTATGTATAAATAAATATAATAAAATATAATATAGAATACAAATATTAAAATAAATATACATAATATAAAGTTAATACATAAAAATTCTTTTATCGCCATTTTAAAAATAAGATGAAATGCTTATCTGATTTTTCCATGTGTTTTGTAATGGCTCCAAATAGAAAACATTTCCTGAAGAGGATATTAATTTTTCTCATTCTTAGATGATCTAGATGGCACCATTCAGTCTTTCGTGTCCACACTCATTATAATACAATCAATCCTATATAATGACCACATTTTCCTGAGACTACCAATCTGTTACTTTCCTATTTAAAGAACTTTGAGTTACTCCTAATTGCTTACAGGATAAAGAATAAATCCTTTCTTTTGTCATTAATGACCCTTCATATGCAAGCAACACCTCCTGTCCTGTATTACATGAATTTTCTCTCTCTGGTTTACTCATTGTCCTCAAACAAATCTTACGCATTTATGCCTCTAATTGTTTTTTAATACTTGTCATAACTCTGTCTACCCTACCCTTAGAAACAAAAAGAAATGCTGCTATGTAATTCCTGCGCATCCTGAAAGGCTCAGTTCAAGTATCATTCCCACAAAAGTCCTCTCTGCTTTCTAGACCTCTGATAGTTTTCATTTGGTATTTATCAGGCCAGGATCTGAGCTAAGCTCCCTGAATGACGGTATGACCTTTGGAAATATCTCTTGCCCTCAGTTTTCTCATCTGTAAAATGAGATAATTTTTAAGATTCTCAAGCTCCAAAATCATTTTGTTGGAGCAGGCAGTAGCTCAGGATACCTGGAGGCCAGCAAAGAGGAAGGCATGGTCAGCTATTAGAGGCCCATCCTGGCAGCACTCCACAAGAGTTGGATCAAACCACAGACCCAAGATGGCAGATGCCATGACAGGAACATCCCCTCACCACCAAATTAGGAAGAAAAAGCATGAGACCCTGCTTCCCACCCCAAGCTATGAATATGTCACCCCCTAGTTAACAGCTATCAATACAAGATAGAAACCCAATCCCCAGGTCATCCAGCTCTCTCTCTCTCTCTCTCTCTCTCTCCAGAGTGTACTTTTTGCTTTCATTTTCATAAACATTCCTGCTTGTGTTGCTCACCCCCTGTGTTATATGCCTGTCCTCAAATTCTTTCCTGAGACAAGACCAAGAGCCATCTCTTTGTGTGTGCGCGCGTGTGCACACACACAAACACACACACACACACACATACTATTCCAGCTAGGAATGAAATTGAATATCTTCTAAAGAAGTGAATGTACTAATACTGACGAGGGAGCATGAGGCAGTTGGAGGGGCAAAGCACAAGCTAGCACACCGCCCCCCCCCAAGATAGATTTTGTGTGATATTCCTTGGACACTACAGGCTACCCAAAAACAAGAAAAGACAAAAAAAAACCAAATTGTTAAACTGATAGGAGTCTCCACCAGTTTACCAGAAAAAGGCAATCCCATCAACAGCCTAAAGTCCAAGAACTCCCTACTGTCTCGATGTTAATGTTTGCTAGAGGGAAAAACAACCTTAGCTTGACAAGACCTAGGTCTCCAATAATCTGTGAGTCTTTAGCATGTGACAATCCCTTTAGGAACTTGCTCTTGACTCTATCTTCCCAGACTCCAAAAAATGGTTATCCCCAATACAGTGCCGCTCTTCCTGCTCATGGGTCCTGTCCCCATGCTTTAATAAAATCACCTTTTTGCATCAAAGATGTTTTCAAGAATTCATTCTTGGCCTCCAGCTCTGGACTGCCCACCCCTACCCCCAGTCACCCCAAACCTTCATCAATACTAAGATTTCATCAATGAATTTGAGTTTGGAAAAGAACAGATATAGAATAACAGTAACACAGGAATCAATTCAAGCACCTGACAAAATTGCAAGTTAAAAGTATACAACAAACTTAAGCTTTTGGAAAACATTATCAATAAAATGAACTTGGGGTCCCTATTGTCTGACTTTGATGACCTAGGACTCATTTCATGTTTCCCTCTCATGCACACTGTCCCATTTTGAGGTACAGTATCCACTCAAATTTCTCTCAATATGTTAGTCATAGTTTCCATATATTTTTAAGTTTCTTTCCTCCCTGAATTCTCTCTCTTTCCTATGTATCTATTTTTGTTTTCTGATGTTTTACTTTCATGCTGCAGGATTTTCTCAAATGCTTGGTGATCCATGGTTGGTCCTTCAGACTTAAGATGAGAGAGCAAAAAAGTTGTTTATACATCTTCTTTTTTTACTGAACAGTAAGTCCTTTGACCAAAAGGATTATGTTTTGCTTACCTTTTTTTTGCTTAACACTTTTGCAAATGTGATATGCAATATAAGAATTATAGTAGTTAGAACATAGGAACCGACACACTCTTTTCTATTTATACCGTATTTGGAGTAAGGGTAACATTAATAACCATTAAGGAAGACTGAATCAGTTATGAAATTACATTCTGTAGTCAAAAGTTGAATATTTATATCATTGATCACACAAATGGAGAGGTGGACCTGGAAAAGAACAGGCAGAAGAAAGTAAGGGAATGGGACATTAAAGGCAAGTTAGATATCTAAATGACTAGGCATGACTATTGTACAAAAACCTAAATGACTAGGCATGACTCTTGTGCAAAAACTATTTGCTATGATAGGCACTGGCCCTATATTGGGCACTTGCAATATAACTCAGTTATAACTCTTGCAACCCTGTGAGATAGGTATTATTTTTTGCCCCATTTTACAGATGTGAGATCAAAAGCCAAAAATATTAAGTACTTTGCCCAAGACAACACTGTTAATAATTGGCAAAGCTAAAATTTGAACCCAGGCTATTCCTAGAATAGTCATTTAATCTCTATAGACCTAATTATCATATGTTAAGGGCTTTAGAATTTAGAAGTGAGTGAAATTTATTAGAATTTAGAATTTCAATTAGAAATTCAATTCAACTAGAATTTTCCAGTGAGGATCAAATGGTATGGACGTCAAGAGAGCACGTTTGCAATGGTCAAGAAGTTAAGTCTTCAAGATCTACTCCAAACACAAGAGTCTCTGATGGCAGTTTTATGTGCATATATGTAATCATCCTTTCCAAGTAAAATGTAAGATTCTTGGGGGTATGGATAATGTCTTAACTTTTTCTGTGTTCTCTGTCCTTCTTTCCATACTGTTCTGTATGCATAGTAAGCACAAATATTTGTTGTTTAATTTTGAAATACTTTCCACTTACTAGCCTTTTAGAACAGGGTCGATTATCTCTTCTCTGTGATGTTTAGCATGAAGGCAACAGAACAGATTGATGACTTCTAAAGCTCCCTTCCAGAGCTATGATTTGGTAGGGGACAAAAATAGATAGGAAAAAGCACCAACATCCTTATGTCCCTCTGTGGCACAGTTGGAGAGTGCTATGCCAGGGTTTCTGATTTTAAAGGTTGTTTTAAAAAAGAGAGAGAGAAAAAGATAAAATGAGTTCTGAGCAAGTCTCAAAGTGGCTTATTGATCATGTCACACAGGTCTTCTAAATTCCATCCTGGGTATATACAAGATATCAAATATGTGTTGGGAAAAGGAGCTAGCCTTTTTGATGGCCTCAAGGATATGTCAGACATAACAGCAAGATATCTAAATATTTCTAGACTACAATATTCAAGACAAGAAGAGCAATCACAAAGATTTTACAAAACAATTGTCAGCAATAAGAACATATCTGACAAATTATAGCAGAATTGGGGGTAATACTTCTTAAATGTTTCTCTAGGTTGTTTGATCCATTTGAAATCATCATTTTGTCTCCAAACAATGACAGTTTGATATTATAAGTAGAACATTATAGTAATTTTGAAACAAAAGTTACTGGGGTCACTTTGTTACTGACACTACACTTGAATACATTATGTTATTTTTTTAAAACTGAATGAAGGTGCAAAAAAGTTATTGAGTCAAGAAAGGGAGAGTATAGGATAATAATAATGATGCTTTAAACCTAGTCTTGAAATTTTTAGAATAGTACATCATATATAACTATCTTCATCTAATAGCGAAAACATAAAGACATAAAGATTAGAACAAAAAGAACTAGAAGTACTTGTATTGAGGGCAAAGTGAAGAGCATGTCTCAAAAGTCTTTGAAAGCATCAAATGATCCTATAATAGTGAGATACGGTTGCTCGTAAAGTTATAATTATACCCACATTGACTAAAAGACCTCCTAACCTCCAAAAAAGCCATTGACAGATAAGAAGCAATTCTACTTACCTGCTGCCCTACCTTCCCAAACTACAAAGCCATTCCTTGCCTCACTGATGATAGCTGTTCTCTCTGACCCTCTTCTTCAACTGCATATCTTCAGCTGTTAGGACTCTTCCTTCCAGGAATATGAGTACTATCAGGACCTCCACCAAGGCACTTCTTTAGAGTCCCACTATCTAGAAAATTCTCCCTCACAATCCTAAGGGCAGAGCCCAGCTGCCAAAACCTGGCTTTTGAGAGCTTTCCCCTATTATTACCCTATTGACTTAGTGCCCTTGCCCTTCTTAAAAGTAAACAGGTCTAGGATCATAAGGGGCCTCACAGCTCAGAGCTACCAATAATGAAAATTCAGCTACGGGTGAGTTTAAAATGTCTTAGTGAACACGCCTTTGGCCTATCTTTCATAATCTTGTATCTATGGGGAACCATGTACAAATCTCACCAACTAATTTTGAAACAGATATCTAAAGCATAACCCATTCCTAGACTAGGGACCACCCATAATAATAATCATCCCCAAACAAGCTGCAAGAGCTAAAGCTACAAACTGAAAATATTCCACCAATGAAAGAAGAGGAACTAAGATATTGGGAATGTATATTTAACAGTTGTAGCTATAGAAAGAGAAAATAAATTCACACACACACACACATGCACACACACACACAAAATAAATTAAGAAGGCTTTTTAGGTGAAACTATTAGCTAATAATGCCGTCATGAGAACTCCGAGAAAATGCATACATTGTGGTCTGACAGATCCCAGAATCCTCTGATGGTCTAGGAAATCAAGTTATTGAAAACAGTGTCTTTTGTATTTAGAATGACTTCTCTGCTTTGGGGTAAAAAAATGTGTCCATGCTAGATGTTAACAATAACCAAAAGGAAAAGCAAGCAAGCAAACAAACAAACAGAAATCATTCTCTTTTCTCTTCTTTTCCAATGAAAGCACTAGAAGAAACAGTAAAATAACAAGCCATGGTATTAATCTAGTCAGAATTAAAAGGGACATAGTAAAGGTCACAATTGTGTAGAGTGTGTGAACTCAACACGAAGAGGATTTGAAAGTCATTTGGCTTTGACTTAATAGTGTAAAAGTGTTTGTGCTTAATTATGGAAGCCCTTGGGGGCTCTTCCCTTTTCTCTTCAAAGGTGGGGAGTCATCAGTAATGGAAATTACCTGGTTGTGAGATTAAGAAAGACAATATGCTGGATGCCAACAAGGGGCCAACATGGTTCTGACAAATTACAACCAAGCTTCTCTTTTAGGGCAGCGGGATATCACTCTGCGGGATTTTTCCATCAGCCAAAGTACACCTACCTGGATCTTTGTAGATGTGACCTTCAATTAAGGCAATGATTTCCTCATTACCCATTTTCCACAGGCTTATTTTACAGAGAAACTCCCAGGGAGCATGAAATAGGAACACTCAGAAGGAACAAGAAAAGGGATTTTAAAATCAGGATAGTCATTATAGTCTCCGGGGAAAAGAAGGAATGTTTTGGGAGCCTTTATAAAACTTTTATTTTATTTATGTTGTTTTCCAAGGACAGGTTTCACTAAGGGATGTCGTTGTTAAAATCACAGCTAGGTACACTTCAGATAGATGAAGCAGTTCTACTCTGACTCCCTCATGCTCTAGGCCAGCAAGACACTGAGAAATATTTTTATGTTAGCAACAAAACCAAACCTACCTTCGGGACTCAATAATATGGGGAATATTTGCTAAAGCCAACTACAGCCTAATCAGTATGAGCCCATCTAATACCCCTATGAAGAACCAAAAATTGCAGAAAATGCTCCTCTGTCAAAAACATGGTACTGGGTAGGTAGAGCTTTCAATCTCATGAACAAGTCTACAATTAAGTTCAAGATTAATCTGAAAAATACTCTGAAAAATAGTATGCCCTTGATATGGAAGCTAGAGGATATTGGATGTGGACATACCCACCTAATGTTTAAAAAAAAAACAACCTACTCTCAAAATTGTAGAGTTGGGGCGCCTGGGTGGCTCAGTTGGTAAAATGTCCGACTTCAGCTCAGGTCATGATCTCACAGCTTGTGGGTTCAAGCTTGGCATCAGGCTCTGTGCTGACAGCTAGCTCAGAGCCTGGAAACTGCTTCAGATTCTGTGTCTCCCTCTGTCTCTCTCTGATCCTCCCTGTTCATGTTGTGTCTGTCTCTCTGTCTGTCTCTCTCTCTCAGAAAAAAAAAAAATTTAAAAACAAATTTTAAAAAAATTGTAGAATTATCATCCAATTTTGCAACTGATAAGACTCTGAAAGATTACTGAATCCAATGCCTGGCTTTTATAGACAAAAATCCTGACAGCCCAGCAGGATGAAGCAATGTGTTCAGAACTGCACAGAGGTATGGTAAAATGGTAGCCTGGACCATCTGGGTCTGGACTCTCAGCACAGCTATCTAAAATTAAGTTGTGTTTTCCTATTATATGCTTTTATATGTGAACATCTCCCTGACATTGTTCTCATCCCTATTTAAATATGTATACTAAAAAATTTTTTAGTGGCAACTGGTGGCTCAGTCAGTTAAGTGTCCGAATCTTGATTTCAGCTCAGGTCATGATCTCAGTTTGTGAGATGGAGCCCCAAGTGGGACTCTGCTAACAACAGGAGCCTGCTTGGGATTCTACTCTCTCCCTCTTTCTCTTCTCCCCACCTCCCACCTCTCTCTTTTTCAAAAATAAACATTAAAAAAACCTATTTTTAAAGAGTAACATTATGTAAAAACAAATCTGGTATTATGAATGTGTGTGGTGGCAAAGCAAACACTCAATAAAACTAATAGGCGAATGATGGAATAAGAAAAGATAGTTGCAAGGGTCATATCAGATAAAGGGCTAGTATCCAAAATCTATAAGGAACTCACCAAACTCCACACCCAAAAAGCAAATAATCCAGTGAAGAAATGGGCAGAAGACATGAACAGACACTTCTCCAAAAAGGACATCCAGATGGCCAACAGACACATGAAATGATGCTCAGCGTCCCTCCTCATCAGGGAAATACAAATCAAAACCCCACTGAGATACCACCTCATGCCGGTCAGAGTGGCTAAAATTAGCAAATCAGGAGACTATAGATGCTGGCGAGGATGTGGAGAAACAGGCACCCTCCTACATGGTTGGTGGGAATGTAAACCGGTGCAGTCCCTCCGGAAAACAGTGTGGAAGTTCCTCAAAAAATTAATAATAAAACTCCCCTGTGACCCAGCAATAGCACTGCTAGGAACTCACCCAAGGGATAGAGGAGTGCTGATGCATTGGGGCACATGTACCCCAATGTTCACAGCAGCACTTTCAATAATAGCCAAATCATGGAAAGAGCCTAAATGTCCATCAACTGACAAATGGGTCAAGAAGATGTGGTTTATCTCTACAATGGAATACTACATGGCAATGAGAAAGAATGAAATCATGCCATTTGTAGCAATGTGGATGGAACTTGAGGGTGTTATGTTAAGTGAAATAAGTCAGGCAGAGAAGGACTGATACCATACGCTTTCACTTGTAAGTGGAATAGGAGAAACTTAACATAGGACCATGGGGGAGGGAAAGGGGAAAAAATAGTTGGGGAGAGGGACAGAGGCAAACCATGAGAGACTCTTGAATGCTGAGAACAAACTGAGGGCTGATGAAGGTTGGGGAGAGGGGAAGGGAGCTGATGGGCATGGAAGAGGGCACTCATTGGGATGAGCACTGGGTGTTATATGGAAACCAACTTGACAATAAACAATAAAAGAAAAAAAATGGTGTGTGGGCCTGTTCCAAATATGTCTCAATATAATCAAGTAATTCTTTTGTTCCATGAGGCTTAACATACCTCAAGAAAACATACCACACAAGACCTACAGTAGAAGATATTGATCCAAGTTCTTTTTATGATGTGATTACTGTTAATTGCAAACTTCGTACCACAGTCTACCAATCATGTCACCCTAAAAACTGTTAATTTGTTGAAGAAAACAAACTGTTTTACAATAATAACATTATTATATTTTATAATTATTTTAGAAATACTTTATAAGCTGTGTCTTCACAGCAGTCTTCACAGCATTCTCCCCAGAGTAAATATGTCCTTATTTCCCCTTTGAAGGCAACTTAACATTTTGGAACCCCAGTGGTGGTACTCTTACTAGTGTGCACAGATTCCTTATTCATATCCTTAGGAGGATATCCTGGAAGCTTCCTGGCCTCTAAAACCTTCCTCACTTGGATAACATAGCTCCTGAAATCTCATCATTCTATGGGTTACATTTTGTGCTCTTACAGTGATATGTTTCTTTAAAGGCCTTTATGAAAGAGCAGGGAAAAGAGAAGTAAAGTGCAGGAGATTCACTGAAAAGAAGGTAGAGTTAAAAAGAACTCCTTCAACCTGCTTTATCATTTTACTGACAGCTAACCTTAAATGAAGTTTGAAATGAAAACTATAGATTCATGCTATGTCACAGTTGGATATTTGGATGAAAATCTAGAAACAAAGGAAAGCAAAACAAATGAAACACTGTCATCCATTGTAATAAAACTGAAGAACTGAAATAATAAATACATGGTCACTCCCAAACAACAAAGAGACTGGTCTGCTGAACAGTGGACACCTGTGTCTTCTGGTGACCTGCTATTCATTCTAGGAAACCAGAGACCCTCCTTTTCTCTGGGAGATTTCCTGTCTGTATTCCGTCTATCATGTGCCCTCACGCCCACAGCTCTGGTTGAGGAAGTGACCCAGGATGAGTAACAAGAGGAATCCATCTCCCTTGACAACTACCTCCCCAGGGATGGGCATATAAACCAAGTGGATCTATATGGATTACATACTTTGGGAAAGAAATCCTACCTCTGAACCCTTTCTCTATTAACACAATCTAGAAAAAAGGAAGCTTTAAGTATGGAGCTGCCATTACCCTTGACACTGCCTGGAGAGGGCCTGCTAGAGAACTAAGCTCAGATGAAAACACACATATCCTCCTGACTGGCACCAATTGAACCTTTAGCCCAGCTATGCCTGAGGCTAGGTCCACACCTTGGTTTCCCAATTAGGACCATTAAATCATTTTTTTGTTTAAGCTAAAATGGACTGACAGTGACAATCCTGATACCCCTCATCATCCTGGAACTTATGAGATGCTTCCTTTTATACCTGACAGGAAAGTTGCTATCTTATATCTACATAATAAAAAATATTCACCCGACATGATTAGAGCTAATATGAACTATACAGATATCAAGAGTTGATTTGTTTCCTACAGGAGTACCTGTTCAAAAACCCAAGGCTGACATATCAAAACAAGGTCCAAAGAATCTTAAAAACCAATGGGAAAGGAGTCCCATTTGGCAGCCAGCATTAAATTTTAGTATGTTTGAGTGAATTTGAGAACAAGTTAAATTTGACTACATCCAGTCCATGTCTCAACATAATTCCAAAGTCTGAGATATCACAAAGGAATTTTTAAATCCAGAAAAAGAACTACAATGGAGAAATATGCCTTTGAATGCCAAACTAGAGGCAATAGCACAGTGTGAATTTAAGACACCATTTGACCTCATAAAACACAAGCGAGTGGATATTTTATGAATTTTCTAAGGAATAAACCAATTGTGTTAAACTTATTTTATAGCTTTATTTCTATCTTCTTTAAGATACAAAGGAACATCAATTGTTAGAGATAAATTCAGGACATCAAAGATAAATTCAGGACATCAATTTCCCACAGTTTATTCCATCATAGAATTGTTGCATATATCTTGCCAAATTTGAATTCTGCATGTATCTTGGTTCTTCTACGTGTGGCATAAGAAGGAGAAATGATGTTTTTAGAGGCTGGTGAGACTCAGGCCCACTTTGAACTCAGAATGCAAATTTTAAGTAGTAAGTTCTCATGTTTGCTTGACTTTTTTTTGTGCTTTACATTTCAAAATACAAACCTATATATTTTATTTTATCACTTATCGCTTAAGAATTTTGCTATCTCAACTTTTACATTTCTATTATTTTTAATTTCTACAACTAAAGTTATACTAAAAAAATTGAGAAGAAAAACTACAGGAGTGTCACTTACCAAATATTTTTCCTTCCTGTCTACATCGCTATTTATTGTCCCTGCTGAGGTGTTTATAGCATTTGTACAGGAGGAGAATGTGGCTGCAAAAAGTAACCTATTATAGGACTAGTCTGAGGACCTTTTACAATACAAAGTTTCTCCAAAGGCCTCCCTTGTTCTTTATGTCTTCCTCTGGTCATACAAACTTTTATGTGGCATTGGGACAAGTCCATCAAAGCAATGAATTTTGTAGCTGAAAATCAACCAGCAAGTATTAATATACATTACCTCTTACATAGGAGAAAATGTGCTTTGAAAATCTACTGGTTTAATAAACTGAAGGAAGAAGGCTTTGTTGAAAATGATGCCCACTGACAAATAGTCTATCCAATACATTTGACTGAAGTATCAGGGTGGGAAATTGTATAACAACTCAAAGCAAGCAGAACAATCACATATGTGTCTATGGAAAGTGTGTGCAATATTATTATTGAATCTTAACTTTCCAAAATTGAAGAAACAGTTTATTTAGCATAGAATATCCAATCAAGCAAGTCTGTGGATGTCTGGTATAGGGTATAAATGAACATTTGAAATTCTTCCTTGGCCATCTTCAGAAGGATAAAAGACAAAGAAGAGATTGGGTGGGAGTGGAAAGACATTATTGCAAAGAGTTATTTGGAGTGATACTTTACTGCACATTAATAATCACATTCATTAATTTGTTATAAATAATAGTTGGAAAAATTCCTTTTTCTTAAGACATTATTAAACACCTACTTTCAGTCACTAAAACTGAAATCATACCATGAATATTCGATTACTAGGTCAGTAGGGGTTAAGCAAACTTTTATTTTCTTTAAAGCCAATTTTTCTAGGAAAATGTGTTCCTAGTCAAAATTTTCAAAATTACCTACAAAATTATCTAAACAACAGCAACAGCTTCTCTGGTCAGTCTGCTCTTCATTCCAATTATGCTCATCTCCCTCTTATCACATGGGACAGGAGAAAACAGAAGGCAAAGAGAACAGCAAATCTCTGTGCAATTACATCCACAAGTCCCTCTTTCTTACAAAGTTATGACAGAGGACAGGTGCCTTATTTTCAATATCTTCCCCAATACTAGATTCTACCCATTGGGGTTTAAGAATGTCCAAGGGCACCCCAGCCCCTCTGGAAAACAGTGTGGAGTCTCCTCAGGAAACTAACACTAGAACTCCCCTATGACCCAGCAATAGCACTGCTAGGAATTTACCCAAGGGATACAGGAGTGATGATGCATAGGAGCACTTGTATCCCAATGTTCATAGCAGCACTCTCCACAATAGCTAAAACATGGAAAGAGCCTAAGTGTCCATCAACAGATGAATGGATCAAGAAGATGTGGTTTATCTATACCATGGAATACTACATGGCAACGAGAAACAATGAAATCTGGCCATGTGTAGCAACGTGGATGGACCTTGAGGGTGTTATGATTAGCGAAATAAGTCAGGCAGAGAAGGACAAATATCACATGTTTGCACATATAGGAAGATTAGGAGGAACTTAACTGAGGACCATGGGGGAGAAGAAGGGGAGAAATGGTGGGGGAAAGGGAGAGAGGCAAACCATGGGAGACTCTTGAATGCTGAGAAACAAACTGAGGACTGATGAATGGGGAGAGATGGGCATGGAGGAGGCACTTGTGGATGAGCACTGGATGTTATATGGAAACCGAGCTGACAATAAACTATTTGTTAAAAAAAAAAAAAAAAAAAAAAAGAATGTCCAAGAGCACCCATCTTGAGAGCAAACAAAAAAAGAAAAAAATCAACCTCCCTCCACACTTCTTTCCAGGGCTATTTTCTGTCTCCCCGACCTTCAGTAGAAACTCGCAAAGAGAATTATCTTTGCTCATTGTCCCTATTTCCTTACTTCTACTCACTCACTAGCCCCCTCCACACTGACCTCTACCCTGTCCCTTCATCACTCCACAGAAAAGGCTCTTGTTAAAGTCACTCTTAGTAGTGATTGGCTACTATATCCAATTGCATTTCGGTCCTCATCCAACTAGGACTCTCAAAAGTATTCAACTCCTTTGGCTAGGACTTCCTGTTCGAAATCTCCTTTCTACTTGACTGTTATGACAATATACTCTCCTGGTTTTCCTCCTACTTCTCCAGCTGCTCGTTCTCAAGATCTTTTGTTGAATCATCCTGACAACCCAGCCTTTAAATGTTCCTCAGTCTTGCCCTCCTTTTCCAATTTCCTTAGTAATTTCATCCATTCCTTCCACCTCAATTACTAAAGAGTTATAATTGCTGGATTGTGATATCATGATCTATTGCTACATATCAGTGACTTACAAATGTATATCTCCAATCCAGACCATTTCTCTGTATTTCTGCTTCATTTGTTTGTCTCAAAGATACCAAACACTAAACCTGGATCAGATAAGACTCATGATCTTCCTTCCACACTAGTCTTCCTTCCAGTGTCTTTTGCGTATTTGAAAGTTATGAAAGTTATAACCTTAGGGTTGTCCTTGACCACAGATTCTCCTTCATTGGCATAACCATCTCATCATCTGTCCTGTTGACTATACCTTCTAAATACACCAGAGATACATCCTTTTCCAATTGCACTGCTATGATCCTTGTTCGTATTCATATTTAGATTCTATCATAGTTACCTCCTAACTGGCCTCTTGACTTCTTCCTTTATTCTACTCATAACCCATTACCCACATAGCAACTGGAGTCATCTGATAAGAATACAAAATAAAATTAAATTCTTTTAGGACAAATTCAGCAATTCTTAACTGTGGGTTTGTTTCGTTTTTTTTCTTTTGTTGTTGTTGTTTTGGTCTTTGTTTTACATTTTTAAAATATTTTTTACTTTAAATTATTTTTTCCTTAAAACTTTAATTCTCTATATAAAACTATGATTAAATGTTAAGAGAGAGCTACTTCCCTGTTTGATTGCCCCAATTATATTTTATAGATTGCCCTACAATCCTTTGAAAATTGTGAATATGTACTCCATAATGTTTTTATTAGTCTAATGACTGTTTCTATTGGTTATCATTATCTTAACTGTCCTAATTAAGAGGTAGTTCAATAAAGGCAGAATAATCTAAGATTATTTCAAACAAGTAATACAGTTTTCAAATTCTAGCCCTAACCTCTAACACCAAAAAAATGTTTTGAATCCAGTAACATGCTCAAATTTTAGCATTGTCTTCCTGCATGTTGTTATTGCATGTACTGTATTACAAAATCTCTACATTGTAACTTTGTTTAAAAATTTTACATGGTAGTATTTTCTCCAACATTGGAAGAATTTTTAAAGTAACTTTTATTTTTTATTTATTAAAAATTTTTTATCATTTATGTATTTTTGAGAGACACAGAGAGAGAAAGAACAAGCAGGAAAGGGGCAGAGAGAGAGGGAGACACAGACTCTGAAGCAGGCTCCAGACAGTCAGCACAGAGCCCAACATGAGGCTCAAACCCAAGAACCATGAGATCATGACCTGAGCCTAAATTGAATGCTTAACCAACCAACCGACTGAGTCACCCAGGTGCCACTTAAAGTACCTTTTAAAAGGCCAAAATTAAAGATCAGAAGGTAAAGATTCATTTTTTTTTCTTCCTCTACCAATCCAAATGAAAGACATAGCTCCAAAAGACACCTCCTAAATGACAGAGTCCTTTAACAGAAGTATCATTTGTAATATAATTTTAAAAAGTAATAGTAGGGCCTCTTGGCTGGCTCAGTAGGAAGAGCATGTGACTCTTGGTATCAGGGTTGTAAGATCCAGCCCCACTTTGGATGTAGAGATTAATAAAAATAAAGAAATAAACTTAAAATAAAATAATAATAAATTAATTTAAATTTCAATTTTTAATCTTTTCCCAGTTTCGCTTCTTCCATCCTTACATTTCAAATGTAGGTTAGCTCCTGCTAAAAATATGCTGTTTTATTGCTTTTCTGAAATATGTGGGTTTGGTGCTTTAAAAAACTTGACTAGACTTGATATAATTTTGAAATACCAACTTCAATCTCCATATTGCATCAACCTGAAATACTTTGAGGAAGTTTGTGGCTCAAATGGCCCTCCGGGAGCAATGGATCTCGTCTTATTTCTGACAAATTGATGAGAGCTTGATGAAAAGAACCAAACATTTACCACCCGGCCTATTCTTAATGGCAGGCAAAGATTCCAGCCTTGCTCCAGGAGGTCTGAGACCCTTATTGCGCAGCAACTCCAGTGTGGGAGTCTATGGGGCCAAGTGTTGCCCACCCAGGGCCTCCGCCTGGCATTCTGGAAGTATGCTTCATGAATCTTCCCTTCACGGAAACTGGGTCCTATCTAGTCTGGGGATTTGTGATGTCAGGAAGAGTGATGTGTTCGTGAGATCAAAATAAAATCAACCTAGGAACACTGCCAAATTCTTCCTCTGTCTATCACTTATTCTCATATAAAGGTCGGTCTGTCTCCCTTGCTGGAGAATTGCGGAAATCTAAAACTGACCCTTTTCCGCACTTAGGCGAATCCTAACAGCAGAGGATAGAGGTTGTTAGCAAGGACAATTTGCTCTGTACCAACCCACTAGCGGGCAATTACCAATCAGTGTGGTAGGGCTTCATTCCACAGTACGGTGGAGAAACTAAGGAGTCTAGAAAAGGCTCAGATCAGGTAATCCCAGAAAAATCAGAGGCAGAACTTAAATTTGATAGCTCCCTCCACTCCGCCCCCAGCATATAGTGCAAGTCTTATTAGTGGCTCCGAGAAAGCCTGGCAGAAGTGTTCAGCCGGTAAGCGAGAGAGCGGACAGAGGTTTTCTGCGCGTTGACACGCTGGAGCAGCCCTTCCCCGGGGAAAGGAGGAAGGGAGCCATCGGGGGCGAGGTTGCGGAGTGGGGGCAGTCCCTCCCCGAGTGCCTGATCTGGTGGCTTTATTTGTTAGCGCGGTGGGTCCAGGCTGGGAACTGCACACTCAGCAGGGAAAGGGGAAGAGAGATTGGCGGCAGTTTTATAAAAACAATACAGCTCAAGTCTCCCGCGTGTGCCCCCTCGCTCACCCCGCCGAGGCACAGTCCGGTCAGGAACGGCTCCCTGGAGCGAGCGCGGCCTCCAAGTTCCCAGTAGGAAGAAGGCGGGTGCTCGCGACTGGAGGACGCCCTGACCGCTGCATACCCCTCCCCATTCCCCTTTTCTGTCAACCCGCCAGGTTCTGAGAGGCGCCTCTGTCTCCGAGCCTGGGACGGAGGTCGCTCGGGGTCACCCCAAATCTGATGATGCCGCTCGCCTTGCGCAGCTGGGGCTTGGGACTGACTGGGGTGCGTTGGAGACAGAGAGGACACGGGGAGGAGGCGACGTGTGCCCGTCGTAGCCAAGCGCCGGGGCTTTCCTCCGCAGCGCCTGCTCCCCCGGGTCTGCTCGGGGCGCGGCTGGCGCCCGGGTCTCGCCTCCCTCCCGCCCTCCCGCCGGCGGCCGGGGCCCGGACGCCTGGCTGCCCACGGCCCCGCCACTGTCCCTTCCGCTCAACCCGGGCATTTGACTCCCGGCCTCGTAGTGCCACCTCCCCCACCCAGCGCCTCCCTGGGGTCCGAGAGGCGAGACTCGGGAAGCTGGTGAGGGGAAAGAAGCGCCTGGGGGCCGGGTCTCCAGCTTGGAAGCGGGGGCTCCCTGCGCGCCCGCGGGCGGAGGGAAAGCTGGACCCCGAGAGCGCGCGCGGCGAGTGCACCTCTCCCCGGCGCTGGCCTGTCGGCACCCTCGGCGGCGAGCGCCATAGCACGCTGCCCGGCCCGCGCGCCTCGGGCCGCCCTCCTCCCGCGTCGCCCCTAGTTCTTCCGCCAAAACCCTTGACCAGAGTCTCCTTGCCAACATTCTTAAATCCCTTTTGCCAGCTCTTTGCGCCAGGTAGGAATAAGGCTCTGCTTTCAGGGTGTGTACAGAACGCCAGTTCCCAGAAGGTGAAGGGACCTTTTCACCTCTCCCATGAACTCCTTGGGAGGGGGTCCGCGGGCATGTAGGGTCTCCAGGGCCTGATCGGTGGCCGAAACCTGTTTGTTCCCTATTCTTGCTATTCATACCCTCAGAGGCCTTATGCAGCAGTTCCCGGAAAGCCCTTGGGGGTGGATCTGGGGGGCATCCAGCCCGCGGTGAGGACGCGCCGCCGCGGGAGGTGGGGGCGGACAGGAGCTGGGAGACGGGCGTGACAATTGCCTGGGGCCTGGGGCGGGCACCGTTCGAGCGCTGCCGAAAACCCTCCTCCCCCGCCACTGTTGTCCTTTCCGGCAGAGGCACCGAAACAGGGGCCTCTGGACCCCTAATTGCCAACCCCCGGAACACCTGGGCTCCAGGGGCACACGAGGCTGGGCGGGGTCGGGCGACGGCTGCCCCCTAGCTGAAGGCGCACCGCCTCCCACCCTCCCGCGTTCCCTCCGTCCGGGAGGACAGGGCACCAGAGCTCAGTTAACAATGGAGCCCCCGGTGCGCGGCGGGCACCCGGGCACCACTGGCCCCCCGCAGGGCGCCCTGCTGCGGGGCAGGGAGGCCGAGTGCGGCTGCAGCCCAGCCTCGCTCGCTCCAGCGGTCTGATTTCGGCTTTACGTGGCAGCCACCCTGTCGACCCCTGCCTGGCTCTGCGGTGCGTCTCGCATTCAGCCTAGCTTTCCCGGGTCTCCCCCGTGGCGGCCGGCGGAGAGCGCCGGGGGAGCCCTGCCCCTCCCCGCCCCGGGTCTCGGGCCGGCGCAGCGGGAGTGACCGGGCAGGCCCCGCGCTCCCCGCCGCCGCGGGCCGGGGGTGCGGAGCTGCGGGAAGCTGCAGCCAGCTCCCGGGTGCGCCGCGCTCCTCGGCGGCTGGATCCCGGCGATCCGCCGCGGGCTGCCCGGCTCTTCCCCGGGGGTCCTGAGCGAGCGCGCAGGGGTAGGCTAGCCCGACCCAGTCGCTGGCACCGACCTCGAGGCTTCCTCTGCAAACACACACACACACACACACACACACACACACACACACACACACACACACACGCCCGGGCCGCAGACCCCCCAGTGCCTCCCTTCCCGTGGAGATCCTTCAGGGCCTCCGGGAGAGACGGACAGACGGACGGGGAAAGCACACGGAGGGAAACTTGTTCCTTCCAGTCTCCTGTCAGGCAATTACTGGCGAGCCTCTGCCGGCAGAGGGGAGGGAGGAAGTGAGGGATGGGTTCCAGAAGGGGAGGGGAGGACGGAGGAGGTGGGGGAGGCGGGGGTGCAGTTGGTGAAACTCCTCTGTCTCCCGCTCATCTTTTCATTGCTTGCTCCTCTCCTTCGCGCAGACACCCCAGACCTCCCCTGGGCGCCAGCTCCTCGGCTCCAACGGGTCCAGAAACAAGCTGGATTTTTTTTTTCTTTCTTTCTTTCTGGAAATTGGCTTTGGTGTGTTTCCCTCCCTCCCTCCTCCCCCCGTCTAGCCCCCCCTCCTTTTTTTTTTTTTTTTTTTTTTGAGACATGGCCCGGGCAGTGGCTCCTGGAAGAGGAACAAGTGTGGGAAAAGAGAGAGGAAATCGGAGCTAAATGACAGGATGCAGGCGACTTGAGACACAAAAAGGGAAGCGTTTCTCTCGGATCAAGGCACTGCCTCGCCGCTCTCCTTTCTCCAAGACGGACTGAGGATTTTACGGCTCTAGGCGGAGTTGAAGCTCTTCAGATTGTTTAGATTCCCCGCGTTGCTGTTTCCCCCGCACGTTCCCGTTCTCCCGCGTCCGCCTGGGGATCCGGCGAAGGGAGAATGGAGAGGCGGCTGCTGCTCCTCTGCGCCGCGCTCGCCGTCGCCCTCGCCCCGGCCAGCGCTTTTCGAAACGGTAGGTGACAGGCGGAGGCGCGTGTGACAGCGCGGCGCCGGGGCTCCCGGGCTGCCGGCGTCCGGCCGGGGCTCGGCTTCCCGCTCCGCCGCGGGACTCCCGCGGAGCTGCTGGGACGCCCCGGTGTAGCCACCTCCTGGGCGGAGGAAACTTTTGTCCAGGAGGAGAAATAAAGAAATGAGGAACGGTCAGTGTGGGGCAGGAAGATTTCAAGTCCTCCGCCTCCCGCCCCAAGTTGGTGGTTTGATGATGGGGGTTTTCCTATCTCCGTTACAAGGCAGAGCTGCCTACCTTCCCAGATCAGCGCACCAATTACCTTAATAATGTTTCCTCCCAAAGGCAATTAGATGAAACTCCCTTTCAAAAATCTGATGGCTGTTGAAAGTTAATGAATACTTTACCAGGAGAACTTCCTGGTTGTTTTGCAGCTCTCCGAAACCGTTTTCTCTGGTAGGTGCCTGCAGGAGATAGGGGCTCTGGGGAAGCTGGGACTGCGTCCTCCGCCTTTACAAATCGCCCCTAATCTGTCTGAAGTATGAATGAAAGTTACGTAGTGTCAATAAAGGAATCTGATATATACAGTGTAAGACATCAGGATATCTGAAAATCCCTAATCTAGCTACAGCTTCCACTTAGCTTCTAACACTACTCACTGTTAAGTAAATGAAAGACTGCTGGGTTATAAACAGTATCTTGTAAACTATATAATGTATTTTAAAACGTGATCTGGTTGTAGGCATGTTTAACTTACACTTTAAAGTAGGTGAAGGCAAGGGTATGGAATTATCTTTACAGTAAGTCTTCAGCAATTATTATTAACTGATTATCAAATATTTACTTTTGTCTGGCTTAGATTTCAATCAAAGTAATTAGAAAAAAAAAGAACACCCACTACTTACTGTGGTATATTGTTTTAATAAGAGGCCACAAGTGGAGGGGTTTATACCAAGAGGAATTTAAATCACATCTTTATGATAGGAGTTAATCTCTCTAATATGCTTTTTGGAGGTTTTGTGATTGAAGCAATAGATTTCCCCCAACAGCTACCAAGCAGTGTTCTAAAAGAAAAGCTTACAGGCAACACACACACACACACACACACACACACACACACACCTGTGAATGTGGAGTTCAATTTATCAATGAATCTGAGTTGGTGGCATCTTTCTATAATCTGGCTGGCAAGGGATGAAATAACATTCTCCTCCAATTGAAAGAGGTCAAGTAGTTGGACTTTAGAAATTACAGTAACCCAACCTCTGCCCTCCACAACTCCCGAGATTAAATCCATAGTAGGGATATTCACAGGATGGATTTGTAGCCTAATGCAAATAGCTTCCAGACTTTAGATTGTGAACTTCATATATATATACATATATTTTAATGTTCTTAGCAGAAATCTGGGGTATGCTGACAACCTGAGCTTCAGTGTGTGAGCTTGCCTGGTTAAAGCCATGTTGCTATGCATACAGTGACCAGAGCCAGTAAATGCCTCTGTTACACAGCAGACCTCTTAAAGCCATGTCCACCTCCTCCAAGTACCAGTGTCTGCTAAATTAATTCATTAACCTTATTTAGGTCTAATGGTCCAGAGTCATTAGAAATTGCTCTTTCTTAATCAACTGCTAGAGAGATTTAACAGAGCCAGGGAGTCTAGCAGTCCACATTATCTTATTACACTGTCACTTTCTCAGAAGTCACAGATTAAAGAGCTCTGGTGTGGTACCGAGTCTACCTAAATGTCTTCTGAAATGACTCTGTGGAGTGACTAGAAGCAGTGCTGTTTTATTTCACTCCTCTTACGGATGCCAGACACTGCCATGATGTTTGTATAGAGCTGGAGGAGACTTAATGAGATGGGGTCACTTTCCAAGTTTTCTGCACATTTGAAATAATGGAAAAGCCTCAGTAGAATCACATAACAGAGTCCAATATGATCATTAGTTGAGATCCCAAACTCCAGTTGCAACGTTTCTTCTTGGCAAACATTAGGCTTTTAAAAGCCAAGGCAAAGGAAACCAGTAGAAGGGTACCCCCCAGTTTAAGAAACAGGGTCAGAAACATCTAGCAATTGAGAAAAACAATATGATTTATATTGTCTTCTTTTTAATTTATGGGAAATGATTTCTGTAATGCATGTAGCTTTATGCATTTTTGATGTGCACTTCATCTTTCATTTCCATTTGACCTGGTTTTCCTGTAATAAAATTCTGTAGATTTATAAATTCATGCTGAGAGCAAAGAATGCCATTCTCTTTCCACAGGGAATCTATTAGATGCAATATTAAAATCTATATATACCATTACTGAAAATTTGTGATTGATAGGCTTATATATTTCACTGTTTTCATACCTATTCCTCTTACATAGTTTATGCACCAAATTTTTATTGCTTAAAATTAAGCATCAATAAACGTGGCAGCATTTCAGGCTGAGGCTCTCCAGCATGAAATCCATCATAAAAAGTGACAATGAGAATCTACGCTGAACAATAAAGCAGTCCAGTGACTGGTTTATTTGGCTCTCAGTGAATCACTTCAGCATTTGGGTTTGTTTTTTTTTTTTAATGAGGATCAAAACTAGCTAGCTCACCTTTCCCAGAATGTGAGGCTATGGCTTACCACCCAGACCTCATGTGTGGTAGGGGTATTTTCAACATATAGGGAATTAGAATTAATGCTGGGTGGCTATTTATTTTTCTTTCTGCCCAGTGGCTTTGATCTGGTCTCGAGGACTGAACAACTTTACTTGGAGCGGTAGAGCAGAATTATTTCTGCTTCACCAAATATACTTTGTTCTCTGTTGATCTGGATCTCCAGAGCCGAGATAACTCAAAATCACTTAGATTTATGGGGAGATAAAGCAACAACACAAAAGGTTTGGCTTTAAGCCAATCCAAGTCTTGGATGACAATCCCTACTGATCAATGACATAGACCAGGCTTATCATCAAAAAGCCACACAAGGGGTCGAATCGCTTCTTTTAGTCACCTTCCACTCAGAACTTTATACTTAATGCGATTACACTTCTTGGGGGATAATTAAGTCTAGTAGAAGCTCCCTGGGGACCATGTTAACATCCATTGAGAGGATTTAATGTTTTTAACGCTAGAAGACCTTTTTCTTGGGAAGGAACTTAGTGAGGGTAAGGGTGGAGTACTGTCAGATGTCAGTCTACTTTTCTCCTGAGCTAACCTTCCTGGGATCAAAGACTGTTCCTTGGTGGGGGGCTGCTGCCAGTATGACCTGAAGGACCTGTGGGGACCTCTTGGAGTTCCCCTACAAAGTTATGGACTGTTTAATAACCAGTCATGTTTGTATAAAGCTAGAATACCTAAATGGTTGTCAAGGAAAGATTTACTAAAATGTTATTTTTATTACAGATAAATGTGGTGATACTATAAAAATTGAAAGCCCGGGGTACCTTACATCTCCTGGTTATCCTCATTCTTATCACCCAAGTGAAAAATGTGAATGGCTGATTCAGGCTCCCGACCCATACCAGAGAATTATGATCAACTTCAACCCTCACTTTGATTTGGAGGACAGAGACTGCAAGTAAGTGAAAAAGTATTTGAACAGGGCACCACACCACCATCTAGTGGTCATGGATGACTAAGGGGGGAAGTCTGTGTGTACAGTATGGGATATAAATGGATCCAGGAGGGATTCTGATCTAGGCCAGATCAGGTATCAATGGTATGGAAATTAAATTATGTTAGGTAATTTCTGAGTTCCCCAAACTAGCAATATTATGTTTAAATGTATAATCCCTCATATTTTTTTTCCTGTTAACACTTCTGGTTTCAGAACTCTTTTGTTAAGAAATGTG
The DNA here is from genome assembly GCA_017311185.1 of Proteles cristata cristata. NCBI lineage: Eukaryota > Metazoa > Chordata > Mammalia > Carnivora > Hyaenidae > Proteles > Proteles cristata. The sequence continues at coordinate 2,104,183 of JAESUZ010002751.1, read as the reverse complement.
TCTATATGGGGTTTTTTTTTTTCCTGGAAAGGGGAAGAACTAGAAACCCAAACTTGCACTTAAGGTTTTTTTTTAATATTGTGGGTTACTAACATATATAGCATCAACAGATGGTGACGTTAGATATTTTTAAACAAATCTGTGACACATTTTGTGATTTAAGGACTGAATCTTACTGAGTTTGACATGGCAAAAGCAAATTATCATTGAACAAAAATGAGGCATATACTGTAAGTTGGATAAAGGGTTTCCGTTGTAGATTAATGATTGCAAGTCTCTTATAGAAAATGCAAAAAAATAATTGTTAATGCATAATGAATACAATGGGGCTCAAATATAAATTATTATATTATCTATCTGCTTTTGTATTGCTGACTCCTTCTATTGTTATGTAATTAAGCATCAACTTGTGCCTGATTTCCTCATTATGAAAACATTCTCACTATAGAAACAGTCTAAATTTTATCTCTTCACTTTATATGAATGAACTAGTGTGTGGGTTTTGCTTTGCACAGTGTGGTAAATGTGTTTTAACATTACAGGCAGCAGCCCCCTCAGATCCAGGATTTGCTCTTCTCTCTGCACATCCACAAGACCACCTGTCTCTGTCTTGTCCACATTACCCCATTCTGTCGCCTTGCACATGGTGTGTTCTCCAGACACTTGAACCTGAATATCTATCTTTAATGAAAGTTTGGATAACGAAATAGTTTTAGCAAAGGAAAACAATGTACTTAAATCTCAATTCTAAAGTGTTTCTTGGGGACTGATATGTTTTCCCAAGTTTTTCAATGGATATAATCGCTTACAGTGTAAGTAGGCTATGATTTCCATGGGATATAAACATTATTATGCAGGCAGATTCATTATTAAAAATGTTCTATATGCAAACACATAGCCTTTTTAAGGACAGAATAATATGAAAACGTTCCCACCTGTCGGAAGTCCTTAACGACCTGTTGAGTTGGTGGGGTAATCTAGTGTTTCATGAGCAGGGAAACAAGGTCATCTGGCTAACTCAACAGTCTGGTACCTAGAGAATTAGCATACATTCATAAACTGTTGATCAATTTCCAAATAATCAGTATACACTACAGTGTAAAAAAAATTATGCCAGTTCCAATCCTTCTTCTTAATCCTTCTTCTGTGCTTCAGGGCATTATACTGACTTCTTAATCTTGTGTGAAGCATTAATAGCGTTCCAGTGACTGCTAAGAAACAGGGAGTTTGTTGTTGTTGCCAATATTCTGCATGATGGTTTTACAGTGTCAATCACCTAAACAAGCTGGATATGTGTTCTCTCTTTCAATATATTTTGTTTTATTTTTTGCTTTTTGACAATATTTAAACTATCAGAAATATTCTTAAGAAACTATGGCAAAACATACTGAAGTAATAACATTATTTCCAAAGATAAGATGCCATTACATTTTAGTAAACTCATGTCTACTAAATCTTGATCTGAAAATCATGACCACATCTGCATATAATAGTTTAAAAATTTCAGAATAATCAATCGTCAGTAGCAGTGGTATGCTGGTAAATGTTGAACAACTGGATCTTGGAAGCGGGTGGGTCAAGTCCTCATTTGAAATATTTGCCAATTTCTGTAGTGTAAATATTCCCACCATGGCAAGTTTCAAACTATCCATGTGGCATCACTGCTTGCAAACTATCCACTGTGACACAGGCTTGCAAAGAGATGTGCACAAGGGGTTCTTGTGACCTGATGAGAGCTGGAGTAGAAGTGTATGAAGGGAAAGCCAGTCGAGTGAGTTAATATGCGTTAAGTGCTCATCACCGTCTCTGGCATGCAGTAAGTCTTCAATAACTATTTGGCATATCGTAATGGGAGATGGAGTTATGGTGGAATTAGAAGAGCACTTTTTCAATGTTCTTTCTTAAGCATGACAAGAAAAAGGATAATTATAACTTATAGGAAGAGAAATTTTTAGTGATATTGACAAAGCATTCAAGAAACTGACATGGCCAAGAAGATTGTTTCTGTCATTCTGATAGAGATGAGACTTTTTTTTTTTAATGTTTTTATTTATTTCTAGGAGAGAGAGAGACAGCGTGAGCAGGGGAGGGTCAGAGAGAGAGGGAGTCACAGACTGAAACAGGCTCCAGGCTCTGAGCTGGCAGTCAGCACAGAGCCCGACGCGGGGCTCGAACCCACGAACCGCGAGATCATGACCTAAGTGAAAGTCGGACGCTTAACCGACTAAGCCACCCAGGCGCCCCTAGAGATGAGACTTTTAAAGGCTACTGGGTGAAGTGGTTTCTTGTAGGGGTTTGTTCTCTGTGAAGGTGCCATCTCCTGGCCAGCCTCGAAAGACTGATAATGTTTAGCCTGATGAAGTCAATGGAAATGCTGGCATAAAAAATGTCTTTGTGCCCTGTTTTGAAGTGTTCCTACCAGATTGTTTTATCAATGAAAATTCCAAGAATGATATAGGAAGAGCAGCTTAAGATATTGTTGTCACTATATTTTCAGACTGGTCCATGTGACTCCTGGTCACTGTTGTTTGTTGCAGTTGAGATACTACAAATGTGGCACAATTCTAACAATCTTTCATGAAGGCTGCAAGAAGAATCTACAGCTTTAATTTAAAGTTAAAATTCCCTACAAAAATGGAAAATACCAATAACCCTTGGAAGAACAAATTCATAGACTTCAAATTTTTTCATTGGATGTGCAAAAGGATAGTTTCTTTGTTTTTTACATTTTAGTGAGCTTGGGGTGTTTTTATTTTGTTTTTGTTTGTTTGTTATGGTTCTCTTTTTTTGGGGAGGGGGGCCTTTTATAATAGGCTTCTTCCAAAAACATATTTGAGTGATATAAAATTAGGCACAATAAGCCAAATACAGCAAGCTGGCAAGCTTTTAGTTATCATTATTGTTAAGATCAAACTGATTTGTCTTATTTGAGATATTTAATATCTTCCCATTTCAGTTATAGTTTATGTTTAAGAGCAATAAAAAGTACTTGCTTTACCAATGTCATCAGGCTATTGGCAAGATAAAATAGGGTAGTGGATTTGAAAGCCCTTTGAAAGTTAAAAGCTTCCCTCGAAAGAAGTTGCCACCGTTATGATAGCTTTAACAACTTGGTGATGGTAGAACATTTGGAAATATAAAACTTAAGCATATGCCAAACTAAATATATAGATCCAGTAATGGGATGATCCACATAAAATACATCTGGCAATTTCTCTTGAAGCCGTTTAGTATTTGTACAGTCAACTTCCACCATGAAAGCTTAAAAAATCAATTCCTTCGCACATTTGCTTATTGAGAAACATCCTTAGAACCTAGGTAAACAAATTTCTTTTGTATAGTGTAGGATGGATAAGTTATTAAATAGATTAGTTCTGGTAAGAAAAATATTTATTTATTTATTTAAGTCTGTATTGTTTTGTTTATAATTAAATGAAAAGTTGTATGACAGTTTTTAACAAATGTGAAGAGCTCCAAGCTCCAAGACTGACCCAATACATAAGCAAACTATGAACCTAACCTTACAAAAAAGTTTTTAGAGTGGATATCAAGGGGCGTTACTTCCTTAGGGGAAATGCATGTACAAGTTTGTGCCTGATAATTTTAAAATGCAACAATCTGTGTTTCAGATTGTAGTATGAAAGTCAGGTTTCATTACGAATAAACATCAAAGACATACTATTATAACTTCCTGAGTTCTTTTATTAAACAAAGTATGGTATTGATCAATCAATCGATCAATCAATCAATCAGTGGAGCAATAGAGAATCTGTCTATGGCTAACATTGTGCTAGGAAGTCTAGCTAGAATTACCACCTGGTTTTATTGTTATGCTGATCAAAGAGAAGTGGTTAGAGAATATTTTGAAGGAGGAGAAGGTATGGAGGAAATGCACCAGCAATATCCTCCATACTTGTGAAGTGTCAAAGCATAGTTACAAGCAGAAAAGAAAGAAAAAGCAACCTGCTGAAGTGTTTTTCAGAAAATAGTGTTCATTGTGGATTTTAAATGGGTTTTCAGCATTTACCTTGAGCTAGTTAGCTCTTACTCAGCTATAGTTTTCTTCAGTGGTAAAGCAGACATCTTGAATCTCATAAAACTTTATATCTGCATAATAAACAAGAATGTCATTGATACAGTAGTTAGAATTTATGGAACTTTTCCGGTTTCCCAGCAATGCAAACTATCAGCATGATAATTTATAATGGGTTGTGACAAATACTGCTGAGCAAAGAGGTGTGTGATTACATTCAGATCAGATGTCCTCATCTAGGGAGCAATAAAAATTTCACAGACATTGGGTTAAAAACATTAAGAAAATGAATGTGGAGCTCCAGAAAGAGTTGAAAAAGGTGGTAGTATTGGAGGGAGAAAGCTCAGTAGTGGTATTCTTACTGACTGGTTCCCAGCTTCCATGGCTGATTTGTCAGTTACTGTTTTGCAGGATTACAGCAAGACACACATGGTACAGATACTTTTTTTGTCTATAAGAGAGTTGTAATCTCTTCTTTGTGTAACCAAAAATAGGTGGGGTTTTTCTTCTTAATTCAATTCAATCAAGGGAGACTTCACCCTTGTAACTTTATGTGAAGTTTAGTTACAAAAAATTTTAACTAAACAGAGATGATACTCAAATTTGGGCATTTTGTTGGAATAGATCACACATTGTTTCTTTAATGCCACTTTTAAAATTACCCAAGTTATTACAAACTTTGAAACACTGGTCATTTCATTTATTTTCATAGACTGTAAACTCGCTGAATGAAAATTAAGGCTCTTTTCTCAGATCTGATCATTTTCACCAATTTAATTATCCAGTGCTCACTTTATCATTTATTGGCAATTTGGGGAAGTATAAGTTCCATTTTTGGTCTCCCTGAGTGCTATTTTCTGCTTCAATCTTTTCTTATTTTACTTTGTTCAGCATGGGGTTTTTCCCCATTAATTTTGATTTTTTTAAATGCTGCATTAAAATATTATTTACCTACTGGTGAGTTTTTTGGCTTTTTGTATCTGAGGCGAGTCTTGTGTTTTAGAACATCATTTGGACCCAAAGTCTTTGTTTTATGTTAAACAGTGAGTATTTTAAGCCAAATTACTTCTCCATTTTCTATATGAAATATAGAAATATAAGTACTTTTAATTAGGGCATATTAGGTATGTAGAAAAACTCATATAGTGTGAAGTTTGATAAAATTTTATAAGGTGAGCACATCCATATAACCAATAGAGAGTAAACATTTCCAGCTTCCTATGAAGAAACCCCCTTATGTTTGCTTTCAGTCACTAGCCTTTGGCTTTAAGGATGACTACCGTCTTGATTTGTGTGATTCCATTTCTATACATCTCAACGTCAGACCAAACTAAACTATAGTCTTAGAAGTCTGTATGCATTACCCTTAGAATGTGGTAAAACTCTTGAGAATAGAGATAGAACATTGCATACTATTTCCTTTCTAATAATAATGATGATAATAATAATAATAACAGTCATACTGAAGTGTACTTTAATATTTTTCAGTGACCCCTGCAGAAATCTCTTGTATTTGTTACATATATTATCCATATGTTAAAATACACACAGTTTTCAATCTGGAGTTTGCTTTAGATTCAAGGCAAATGCAGAAGAATCTTCTTTTGCTTTACTTTTCAGTTTTTCATTGTTGTTTTTCATCCTAAGTAACTTCCTGACATGGGAAGCGTGAGAGGCACCACTCAATGAAAAACTTTCAAGTGTACCAAAATGAATGATTCTTAGGACAACTGCTGGCCAATGTTGTTGCTACCACCTGCAGCATCCCTGGTTACTACTCAGGCAGATAATTATCTACTTTCTTCTTTTGATTTTTTTCCCATTAGCACTGATTCAATTTGAACAAAACCCCATGTGTTTAATGAAATTAATTTTCTTTATTATTTTTGCTATAAGCAACCACATTTGATCATAATGAATTTTGAGTACTACAAGGTTGTTGTGTGTTAGGCATTTTTGTAATTTGAAAGAAGCAACCTTTATGAGAAGCTAAAAGAGATAGTTGAAATCTTATCAAATTGAATCAACATGTGCATGGCATTTCCAACCAGATTTCACTGGGGGAGCAGACACTTAAAAATTGATCCAAATGAGACATATGCCTTCAGCCGGGATGCATATTCTCAGCTCCTTTCTTTCCAGCACAAAACTTGATACTTGCATGCATGCTGACATACTCCGGCAGAAGCACACACACAAACACATATGTGCATGTGTGTGTGCGCTTGTAAAGGAGGCTACAAAATAAACTTAACTAATTGCCGTTGTCGTATTCATCAAGGCTGATCATTAAGCCCAAAGAAGAACAAGAGACAAGATTAGTGTTCAGATCAGGTTCCAAATGCCTCTTAATTGGGTGTTTGTAATCAATCCTGATTGTAGGAGTCAGTGACTTGGCAGAATATAGAACCTCAAAAAAAAAAAAAAAGATTTTTCCTGCTATTCTGTAGTTGATAGAACTGTGTCTAGCATCTAGGTCAGTTAGGGATGGCATGAGGTCAGGATAACTCTCAGATTGGCTGTGAAGCATGCCAAACACATTATGCTGCTTATGGTTGAAATTACTTAGTCTTTGCAGTTAGCTTAGCAAATGAATTTCGTCCATTCAGAACTCTACTAAATTCTGCAGAAGAACAGGGAGGAAAAATAATCTTTTGGCTTCTGTCCACTCAATTCCTTGTAACTTGGATTTTCTCCTGATCATGCCCAGGTCTATATAGTACACATCTTATATCTTATTCAGTCAACACTTTTTTATTCTCCTTTAATTTGAATAGTCAATAGAAAGGAATGGTCATGTCTGGTTCTTACTGTTGGGTCCTCACTATATGCCTGCCATGGCACTCACTAAGCACTATGTGCACAAGATCTCACTTAGTCTTCCTATCATCCCCATTTTACAGATGGCAGCACTGAGGTTTACAAGAGTCAGATTAACTGAGCCGAATGCTCAGCCCCTGCACCAAATCTCTTTCCATCTTTGTGACTGATGGGGCTTGGGATGTGCCTTTTGAATGAGAAAATTCTTATGAAAGGTCACCAGCTTATCTTTTGTTCAAGTAACCGCTTTTTATGAAACATCTCACACGAAACTTTGAATACAAAACAACTAATTCTGGAGAAGGACTTAATTTTTGAACTCTCAGTTAAGATTATGTAAGAACTGCTAAAATTGGTGCACAGAAGCTTCAAACCAGTTGGTGATTTTCCACTCAGTTAAAACTTGCCTTGGGGTGTTGGGTGGCTTAGCATCAACTCTTAATTTTGGCTTAGGTCATGATCCCAGGGTTGTGGGATTGAGCCCTACATAGGGTCCACTGAGTGTGGAGCCTGCTTAAGATTCTCTCTCTCTCTCCCTCTCTTTCCCTCTCCCTTGCTTGCACTTGCTCTCTCTCTAAAATTAATTAATTAATTGATTAATTAGTGTAAAACAACTTCTTTAATTTGAGAATAAAATCTATATTCTGGTGCTTTTGGTTGGTGGAGTTTGAAAGCACAAAGTACATAAAAACACAATATTTATCTAAAGCCTGATAACCAGACAGCACAAGGGTTTGATTTATACAATTGGTTCAGGGGACATGTGAGATCCCAGCTGGGTCCAGGGCTTTCTCACAGGCCCAGATGTCAGAAGGCTGCCTTGTCTTCTAAGCATTGCTCGTTTACTTAATCTCAGGCAAATGTCAGGAAAGTTTTGCTCTGTCGTATCTTCCCTGCCTGTAAAGTTTTGATACTTCTATTTGCCATCATGACTCTGTAAGGGTTAAAGGGAGAATGTTTGCTCAGGCACTGGATTCCTATGAGAAAGAGAAGAGTGTTTTCTGAGAAGAAACAGATGCTCCAGAGTATTTTGTTTTTATCTGGTCAGATACTTGTATAATCAGCTGGCCAGGTTGGAGGCACTGGCTTGTTACTTCTGATTGACTGGCATGTCACAGAGAGAGCAGCCAGTCCCAGGCTGAAAGAGGACGCTGAATGTCTTCTTATTCAAGTTCTTAAATTTCTTTAGAACAGCCAAGGGTGGCAAAGGCCAGTTAATATATTCCAACTTCTTGCCTGACTCTCTAGCCAACAGATGCTAGGAGCAGGGAAGCTATTGTGTGAAATATAAGCAATCACTGAAATGGCATGGAAAGAAATTAAATGTGCTCAAAATCTTGGTCCCAGAGAGATAACTTTTTAAAAATCTGAAGGCACTGGGGCACCTGGGTGGCTCAGTCATTTAAGCGTCCGACTTTGGCTCAGGTCATGATCTCACAGTACATGGGTTCGAGCCCCACATTGGGTTCTGTGCTGAGAGCTCAGAGACTGGAGCCTGCTTCAGATTCTGTGTCTCCCTCTCTCTCTCTGCCTCTCCCCCGCTCTCTCTCTGTCTCTCAAAATAAAATAAAGACATAAAAAAATTTTTTTTTTAAAATCTGAAGGCACTAGGGATGCCTGGTTGGCTCAGTCAGTTAAGCATCCAACTTCAACTCAAGTCATGCTCTCACTGTTCCTGAGTTCGAGCTCCACATTGGGCTCCACACTGTTAGCTGTCAGCACAGAGCCTGCTTGGGATTCTCTCTCTCCCTCTCTCTCTCTCTGCCCTTCTCCACTCATGTGCTCTCTCTCTTTCAAAATAAATAAACTTTAAAAACAAAATTAAGAGCACTAAATTCCCAAATTTAAAGAAAAATGAACAGCCTCTTGACCCAAACAAAATAAAGGACACAAAGCCCCACAAGCTTGGTAGCTTGGCTTCACCTCCTTTGGGATGATGATTTTTAGACGGTTCAAACCCTGGCAAATGAGAGTGATATTTTACCTTTTATCTTCTTTCATATCTGCCCGTTCATTCTTGAATAGCTTGAGAAAATGGGCATTTGTTTGTAACACAGTTGATCACAGAAAAAGATGATTAAAATATATAAAATTTTAATTTCTGGATCAATCCACTCTTGGAAAAAAATGTCAGCCACTAGAAATGACAAATCCTCATTAGTGCGACAATGAGAGTGTATTTGCATCTGTCTCCTACCACCCATCTGTTCACGTTGTTCCTTCTAACCGTACTAGTAAGTTTTGTCTCCCCCATTGGGTAGTGACCTCTTTGGAGGCAGACACTGTGTCTTACTTTCATTTCTACTCTCCACAATCCTCACAGTGCTTTGCACATATCAGGCACTAAGTTACTGGAACGACACAGCTGACAGTTTTCTTGAAACTGAGGTCTGGAAAGAAAAGAAGAGAAGAAAACAATGTTGCCCTGCGTAGAGTTCACGGTGGGCAGTCTGGAGGACAAAATAGCAAAAGTCAGTGAAGGGAGAGCAAAGGAGCAATTCTGGTAACTGTGCAAGTGGGTGTTCCATCGGTCTCGGTGCCAGTCTTTTGAAAAGACATGGCAGCAGCCACTCCCCAGACACAGAAGTACATTCTCAAAATCTGGCCAGGTTCCCCCTCCTGCATCCCCACCTCCCTGGTCAGAGGCATCAGAACTGAAACTCTCTTTGTTTTTTGTATTTTGCTTTTTATTTTTTAATTTATTGTCAAGTTAGCTAACATACAGTGTAGTCTTGACTTCAGGAGTAGATTTCCGTGATTCATCTCTTACAGAGGACATCCAGTGCTCATCCCAACAAGTGCCCTCCTCAATGCCCATCATCCATTCTCCCCCAACCCCCACCATCAAACCTCAGTTTCTTCTCTGTATTTAAGAGTCTCTTATGGTTTGCTTCCCTCTCTGTATCTTATCTTTCCTTCCCTTCCTCTATAGTCTTCTGTTAAGTTTCTCAAATTCCACATATCAATGAAATCATATGCTATCTGTCTTTCTCTGAGCGCCTTATTTTGCTTAGCATAACTTTGGAGCCTCAGTTACCAGCCACACAAGCAAGGCTGGAGATCAACTGGGGAGTGACCAAGCAGGAGGGTGGAGCAGGGTCCCCTATATGTACAGCCCACTGCTCTTCCCCTGTGTATGTTTGAAACACATTTTAGCCCTGGTTCCACTGGAGCCAAAACATCACCAAAACTGCCCTAGAAGTGTCTTCACTTCTACAAAGGGTAGCCCATAATTTTATTTTTCAGTGAAGGTTGTTGACCCTGGGCAGAGGGAGGAGAGGTTTTTGTTTGTTTGTTGTTTGTTTTAGTATTGATTGGATTTTCATTTTTTTAAAGAAAAAGTTTTATGTTTTCCTTATCCTTTATTCCATTGCCAATTTCTTTGTCCCTGAGTAACTATTAGGTTATCTTGGTTCAGTCCTTTAAGACATCCTCATTTTCCTCCTTAGCTGTTCTAGCCTCATACCTGGCGTGTGTGTGTTAGTTCATTAACAGGAGCTGGGGATTTCTGATTGTCGGGGGAACATGTTAGCAGCTCCTGTGAAAAGTGTTCTGGTGAGGATCAGGAGCATGGAGTATAATTGCACGCCTGCCCTTCATTTGCATCTGTGAGGCAGGACACAAGGCGGGTGGAAGGGGTCATAATCTGTGAATGGCTCCGTTGAGGCACTGTGAATACTGTGGTTTTGACAGTCAGCCAGTGCAGCTCAGAAAGATGTAACAATGTCAGGCTCTGATGAGGCAACACAACCTAGACACAGCTTCAATTCCTCTTTTTTCTTCTCTTTCTGAAGAAAAAAAAAATGCTTTCCTTCCTCTACCTATCTTGGTGACGCAGTGTTGATGAGATAATGTAGGTGGAAGTAGCTTAGGAATACAAGAGAAATATGTTAAATAAAGCCTAGGTATTACTATAACAGGAAGTGCATCCGCAGGTTTTGTTCCTCAAAATAAGTTCAGACTGTAAACAATAACGTCTGCATCCTTACGAGGAGGCACTTAGAAATATTTCAAAAGCACTACACGTGTCCACAATGGAGATAGTATCTCATGCTCAGCATGTATTCAACAAACAAGAATTTCTGAACGTTCTTATAATAAGTTAGTCAGGATACGTGGACTATAATTGCTGTCTTCTAAAACTCTGGATGGGTGGAGTTTCTGGAAAAATCTCATCAAAGATGCTATCTCAGTGTTGCAAATTTGATAATAAAATTCATGGTTTTAAAAACTCATAATTTTCTCAAGTTTGCTTAAGGATTTATAAATACATTTATTCAGTACATTCAGATAGTAAACAAGCTGACACTTTATGTAAGACCGGAGCCAGTATCATGGTAGCTCTCACAGGTGGGATGTCAGTCCTTTCCAACCAGTTAACCAAAATTGTACCATTCCATTCATGCACAAGAAAGATGAAATTAGATGGATTTTGTATTATAAATTTGTAGAGAAAAGCAACTGGGAAAATATATGTCTTTAAATTGATGATTCATTCCATTCCTGTCCCTGTCCCTGTCTCTGCACTTCTGGTGGCCCCAGGTCCTTTAACTTTGCTATCTCCCTCCCCTGGTTGTGAGAGATTTCCCAATAGTGAAGGGGTGTCTTGGTGACTGTGACGAAAAGCACATTCTCAGCAAGGCCCTTCGGAGAGTGGCAAAGGAGAGACTGCTGTTTTAGCCCCCTCTTCCCATTTCATCCTCATAAATGACCTTAAATAATACAGTCATATCTGTAACTCCTCAAATGCACTTTCAATTCTGTTTTCATTTGAAATGCCTACAGGTGTATGTGGCCAGGAGCTCCAGCCGAAGGGGTTTGCTTCTTTCTTGTGGGACCATTGTGGTTCTCAGTGGGTCAGATAGATTCTATACGACTTTCTTACTAACAAGTAAAAGAAATCCTCCTGGGAACTTGTTACCCTTCACACAAATATTTCATCTCTCTCTCTCCCTTTCCTATTACTACACAAGTACTATGCTCCACAACTCTGCCTTCTCACTTAACTCTGTTTGGCATAATTCCTGTCCCCTCCAGTTGATTGAAACTGCTTGCTGAAATGTTACATTCCAATTATTCTTCTAATACTCAGAATGCTGGCCTCACCTTGGCTCTAATTTCTTCACTCTACGTACAACATTATACACAATTGGCTACTCTCTACACATCAGAGCTTTCTTCCTTCCTTCCTGCATCTCATCATACTGAACCACCTTGGTTTCCTCCCCACTTCTCTTTTTGGACTCTCTCTTTCTCCTCTCACATTAAAAGACAGGCCTTTGCCAAATTTTTGCCTTTGCCCTGATGTCTTCTTGCTGAATTGTCTTGTTGATCATAGCCACTCAGCTCAGATAATACCCAAATTTCTGTCCAGCCCAAGATTTGACCTGAGCATTGAACTCAAACTTCAAAATTCATTTGGGATGATGTTGACTGCCTGAATGGTAGACCGTTGCTACAAATGAAAAATCCAATTTTGCACCACCCCTGCATTTTCTTTCTCTTATGGACTCCATCCTTCCCTGTTTATCCAAACTTGACACTCTGGAATGTCTCCCAATGCCTATTTGTCCCCCAGGTGCAGTCAACTTAAAGGCCTCTAAATTACAAATCTACAATCTATCTTTTCTGTTACATCTCTACTGTGATTGCTCAAATCCTCCTAACACTTTTTAACCCCTTCTTCATTAGCCTTATGAAGCAACCTTCCTTACTCTTCCTTTTTGCTTAGAAACATGGAGCTTCCCATTCCTCCTTGCTTCTGTCTGTATTTCTCAGTCTTCCACAACATAACTTCCCCCATCCCTCTGGTCTATCTCCTTTGGTTCCCCTAAGCATCCTAGCCAAAACATATTATAATTCTTTACACTTAACCCCTGATTTCCCACCCCTCACCTATTCATAACATGTTTCCTTCACAAATGTGGGAAGGGTCAACACCTTTCACATACCTTGTGTCCCTGTGAAAATGTTACACATCATTCTAGTTGAATCTGAAATGCTGCTTCCTTCATAAAGCCATTCACAGAGTAAACATGGTCTCTCTTTCTCTGTGCTCCAACACCCTCAGAAACTGTATTTATACCTCATTCATGTTCTTTAAAATATTCTGCATTGTGCCATAATCATTAATATTCTGCTGCTCTTAATCCAGCTAGTTCGTGACGTACTCAAGAACAGAGGGTGATATTGTTTTTCACCACTTGCAGGGCCTAGCATAGTGTTTCACCTATTATAGGTGTTAAATTAACATTTCCGAACTGAACTGACCAAGTGACATCCAGCGAGTCTTCTCCAGTGTGTCCATCTAGCATGGAAGAACCAAGCCAGCTTTTTAGAGAAAGCTCTAACTTAATCGGGCTATTAAAATGCACACTTACACTTCTCATTTACATGGTAAACCCTTCATTTTCCTGGGTAGTGAAGTCAAACTTACATTTTTCCTCTAAAAACCTAGACTTCAACAGGTGAATGGCTTTAGCTAACTCTCAAAAAATATGCAGAGGTAGTGTTTGATTGAAAGCTTTGTTTTCTGTCTCACGCTCATCTCCATAATCTGTTTTGGAGTTAGAGACATAACATGTATACTGTTGTATAGGCATATGTCCTGATTGCTGAGTGTTTTCTGACATCCCCACAACTCTTAGGACCTTGTGTCACTACTCTGGAAACTTTGTCCTTTGTATATTCATATCTGGGCTCATGTCCAAACCACCTTTATGTAACTATAATACAAATAATTTAGAGCTTTCTTCCATTCCAGCTGACAACCCCAATATACTCACATGTTAACTTGCCAGCAGGCTTGCTGAGGAAGTTGTATAAAGTGAGGTTCTCCATCAGAGAGGTCAACATGGGTTACAAACTGTGCAGAATGGTATATTAGTGCATATAACCAGATAAATACCATGCCCCAGGCCTTGGTACAGATACTTGTAAATACTGCTCTGGGGAGGTGTTAGACTGAGCTAGCCCAGGGGTTGCTGCAGTGGGTGTTTTCTAAAATGGACACTACAGAGCTTCAGCTGCTCCTCTGGCTCAAATCATGCCAATGTTTCCTAAGTGTTTCTTAAAGCTGTGTGTCACAATGAGCTAGTGTCCACCCAAGAGGAAGAGACAAAGAAAATGACAGGTGCATGGCTACACCTACAAGAGCAAGTAACCTCAGCCACCACGCTCATTTTTAGATTTCTTACTACCTTACACTGAGTTCTCTGGGATATTTCCAGATATTTCTGTTATCTGTCTAGTCTAGAAACACATAGCACATCCTCATTTTCCCATCTCCAGGTTGTCTGCAACCCGAGAACAGAATGTCTTAGATGAAAAACTCTTGCATTTCCATGGGGGTAAAAGATTAGCTGGAGCAGAGGTGGAAGTGCTACCTGACCAGGCCCTCATGTTATGCTACTTTGTGCCAGTTCTTGGTTGACCATGTTCTTTGCTCCTTCGGGAGACTTGCTTAGTTAACAGTGTGACCTTCATGTGTGATGCCTACATGAATCTGTCACAATCCTGAATTCTAGAAGACACTCAGCCTTTATGTAGCTGCGGGCTCCAGTATTTCATCTTTCTGGGCTTGCATTTCCTCATCTGTGAAGTGAGAGGGTTGGGCTCTGTGCTTTAAGCCGTTTTGCCTCTAATATAAGAAAGCGAATGTGTGCAGGGGAATTCTGCTGCCATAACAGCATATTCCAAAGATGTCTTTTCTGGTGATTTATCCTGTCCTTGATCCCTGGCCCTTCCTTTGTCTTTGACAAGACCCTCTTTCTTTTGTCTGTCTTAGCTATAAGGTACCCCAGCTTAGTCTAGACCCTCCCAGCCTTTTGCAAAATGGCCCCTTCCATTTCCTTAATCTTTTTCCCCTCTGAAACACTCTTTTATGTCAGTTTTCCACCCCCAAATTGTATCAGACATTTTAGACTCTATTTCAGCAACATTTATTCCAAGGAATTGCCCTTTTTTCCACCTGACTTTAATCTTCCCCATTACCAGGTCTGTTTTAGCTAATCAGTTATTTGGAAGAACTGGGAATGTGGTCCTCAGAAATACTCATTTCTTGCTGTGCTGTCATTGAATATGATATTCGCAGGCAATGGAAATACCGCATAGGAATGAGTTGTTTATTCTTAAAACTAAATGAGCCACAGGCCAAGTTCGAAGTATAATTTAACTGCAATTGATAGCCAAAGTGTTAATCGAAACTTGGATTTGATCACTAACACAGAAGAAGAACCTTTTTGTTCAACATAGCTTATTAAAATTAGATTGTGAAAAATAGAAATTACATTGGAAAAAATACAAAGGAATGACAACAGCGATTTTGTTAATGAATCCCACCTCACTCTTTATGTCTCAGAGGCAGTGTAAACTATGTAATAAGCTATGCATCTATTTGTAAAACAGTCTCGAATTAAGGACCTTATTCAGATGCCATTGTAAAAATAATTTTATGAAATTGTGGTCTATCAACAGGAGATAAGATGGCACTTTGTTGTTGCCTGCTGAGGCCCATTATGAATATTCTATTTCGGAAGCAAATCACACTGTAAATACAATGTTCAGATTCATTTATTTCCACAATGGCATTTTTGCAAAGGTGCAATTTCATAATTTGACTTAGCATTGATAGCACATCATCATTTCAAAGCTCTTTATAACCACTGGTTAATTCACACATCCTTGGGAAATTGTTTATTTGTACCAGCCGTGTTTTAAAGTCAAATCACCAAAATGTATACAGATAAAGCAACTTGCCAAAAGCAAAACAGGGAGAGAGATGTGATTAAAATATGCTATCATTCTCCTGAACACATCTGACTAGGCACTTTTGAACATACATGTGTTCCCAATAAAAACTAAGAGCTCTCTTAATGATTCTATTACAGGCAGGAAACTTGGTTTAAAACAATAAATCCAAGTCATTCAAGATGCAAACATAAACAGGACCTGAAATGAAAGAACATATTAATTGTACTTTTCTCCTCCCTTTGGTCCCTGGAGCCATATTTTTGTTGAAGCAAGTGATCAATGGTGGACTAATGTCTAAAGTTATTTAGCTAATTCCTAGCATTAATTGGAAAATGTCTAGTATTTCTAAACACCACAATAAAAAAAGAACTTGAACTGTCAACCCCATTATTTTTGTCACTACATCCTTCCTATGACTGACCCTGGGATTTAAGCTCTTTGTGCTTCTTATCCATGTTGTTTTAGGGTTTGTGTAGATATCAATTATACAGGCCCTGAGATTGATGGTGAGTATAAGTTTACTGTTCAACATCCATCACAACATATTCTTTAAAAAATACGTGGTGATAAATTCAGAACTTATAAACTTGAAAGTTGAGGTCGACTCAGGCACTTTCCAAAACATTGTTTATTTGGACACAAATATTCTTCCTCTGAATACCTCAACTGTTGCCTGCTACTTCATTCATTCATTCATTCAAAAAGTATTTATTGACCACACAATATGTGCAAATAACTGTTCAGTGATAGAGCAGTGACTATAACAGACATCATCCCCTGCCTTCATGGCACTTATATTCTAGAAAGACGATGATAAACAAAAGAGAGCCATTTTGGTAGGAGTTGTCCTTTGTGCTCGCTCTGTGCCCTTCCATCTTAATCCTCATTATCTTCACCTGCGGTTTCCAGACTGGCCCACCTGGGACCTGGCTCTCGCTCCAAACAAGATGCATATAAAAACATCTGGCTTAGGCAATTGTTGGTTGACTGTCATGTTTGTTTTTGGTTGCTGATGCTCTCTACATGTAACCTCTGCCGGGGTTCCAGACCCTCTCTTAAACAGCCCTCAGTCACTACCCTTGCTTCCCATTCTCACTCAATCTCCATCTCTAAATACTTGACCGGTGCATGCCAACCATCCACCACTGGCACTGGCTAGCAAGGTCTTGCCTCGGGTCTTGGCTCCTTTGCCTATAATTATGGATCCCAATCCATCCTCTTTTACTCTCCAGCAGGCCCTGACTGACAGTCTTCAGGAAGCAGGAGACATGGACAGAGTGAATATGTGGCTTCCAAAGTTCTAGGATGGTTTGGGGTTGCCTTAAATTATATGTTTGCTGGAGCCAGCTCGGCAGGGCTGCTGGGGATATGGCCTCTGGGTGATTCATATACAAGAATCTCTCAGTGGGGACCAAGCACAGTCATCTCTCACATTTTGGAGTTGGTTTATAGCCTGAACAACAATTTTACTGGCTCTTCAAGTGGCAGAAATTGAAGAGAAGACAGAAGGAAACTATAGGAAATCTTTTCTCCCTCATATCCCTAGCTGGAGTATAAAAATAATAATCCTTTAATCAAAATAGAGCAGAATGCTTTACCTTACCATTCCATCTTCGTCTCTTTCCATTAAGGGCCTCCATCCACTTCCTGAACATATTGAGGGGCAATAAAAAAAGAAAGGAAGAGATAATCCTCAAGGAGACATGGACAGAACTTGACCAGTGATTGGATCTGAGGAGATGGAGTCTGGGGTTAGCGACTCTGGGCATCCCTATCTTCAAGGCCTGAAAAAACAATAGTACCAGTAATATAGATAGTAAAAAAGCAAGATAGTAGGTCCCATTATTAACATTTTGAGATGCTTTTGAAATATACACACAACATTCGATTGCTTTTGAAGATGATGAAGTTCAATACTGATAAAAATGAATTTGACCACTTCATCTTAAAGGAAGGAGGAAAACTAGAATTCCTGTACCAAATCTCCCAAAGATGGCAAATATGTTTGGTATGGATTAGCAGTGGCCTTCTGTAGTACATTTGAGAAAACTTCTTGGGAAGGAGTGGCACAGTAGAATTTAGTGCCTCCCACAGGCTTGAGAAAGAGGTGGTAGTTCAAGTGCTACAAATGCCCATCTTTAGTCCCATGCAGAAGCAACCTCTTTCCAAAATAGGCTAACCACAGAATGGTAGACAAGAGTTTTATTTAGAACAAATATTTTTGTTGATTAAAGCTATGAGTATTTCTCTTTCTTGAGCACAGAGTAATCCGAAATAAATTTTTAGATCTAATGGTTATCAGTTAGACAACTGATCAATGACAACTTTTGGATTACTTTCTTTGTCTTAAAAGAAGTCTTATGCATATATTCTATAGAATCAATTTTAAAAACTCAAGATTTGCAGATACTGTAAAAACATACATTATCATTTTTATAGTTCTAAATAAAGATCTTCTCTGTGGCTTGGCAAACTCTACGTTCTGATTTACACAATAGGCCTTTTATGAAGACGTGTACACCACACTGAGGTTGCATATATATGACTGACTTGTGCTGCATATTTTTCCTTTGAATAAATATTTGAAAAAAAAAAGACACAAGAAAATAAGTCACCCGTAATCCTACCACTTAAAGATAACACTATCTTTTTTTTATATTATCTTTTTTTAGTCTTTTCTCTTTGCATTTGGAAATATGCATATGTGAAAAAAATTGAGATGATTCTCTGTAGACACTTTTTATCCTCCATTTTCTCTTAAAATTACATTTTAAGTATTATATTAGGCCCTTAAATAGTTTTTAAACATGATTTTTATAAATCACATTATCTGCATAATCTTTATTAAACTGCTTAGGACATTTATTTTCAATTATTCAAAATTATAAGTAATAATAATAATGGTGAGATGAACATCTCTATGCACATTTTTATGTATCTTTGAGAATTTCTTTGGAAGAGATTTCTAGAATTATGATTTCTGAACAGAACAATAAGGACAGTATTAAGACTGTTGAATACAAATTGCCAGCTTGCTTAAGAGGGTAATTCTCAGGGATAGGGGAGATTGGTGAGATGTACTTTAAAACCATCTACATTTGCAAAAAAAATTTTGATATTTTTATGACATAAATTGACACTTTAAATCAGGAATTGGCACACTTTCTGAAAAGGATCAGTTAGTAAATATTTTAGATTTTGCTGACAAGACAATCTCAATCTCAACTTCTCAACTCCTCCATTAGAGTGTGAAAGCCCTAGATAAGTAAATGAATAAGCATGGATGTGTTTCAATAAAACTTTATTTACAAAAACAGACAGACCAATTTGGTGTGCAGGCCAGTTTCCCAAACCATCTCAAGTGAAAATTCTACCATTCTGTGAAAGTATCTAAATTTGTCACCAGCAAGATTTGGGAGCCATGCTTTGCAGTGTTCCCTTCATAAAGATTGGAGCTTGTAAGATTGTAAATCCCAACTATAGCCTAGGGAAGGGAGTAAATTTGCTTTTGTTGAAAGGCAATTTGGAAACTAAGCAAGGAAGCTATGAATCAGCCTGTTGTTTCAACATATGTAGAGTATGAAGAAGTCTATACAGTTCAGCTTCTGTTTGCCTCTGTTGGGCAGCTGTAGCTCTGCCTTGCATCTTTTCTTAGTGTGCTTTCTTGAGATATTCACTCTAACTCCCACAAAAGTAGTCCCATCTATATACACAAACTAATTTCACTCAATGTTGATTCAATCAAGGGCTTCATCACTCATTAATTCCAGCATTACTGCACAATTCCTAGGAAAACAAAGCTGACGCTGGAAGAAAAAAAATCGTATGAGAAATAAGTTTGTTCTCATGAAACTTACCCAACAGGGAATATTTTTCCCAGATGTTAAGCATGCAATTGCTTTTCCTTAGGTGACCCTTTATGGAGCAGATAAAAGACATCACTGTACCTTTAACAAAGGCATAAAACAAAGGAAGTTATCTAAATAATCTAATAATCTAAATAATGCTACTATGTCATAGGTAATTAGCAATTACTTGTCAAGGAAATTAAAAACTAGCTACATGTAAAATATATGTTCTAACAGTCTTTATGGCAAAATAGAGGATGAAGAAAATTACTTACAGTGACTATCAGATCTTACAGAGATGGGCACACAGGAGTGCGTGCACGCATGCACGCGCATGTGTGTATGCACACACACGCACACACCCTTGTGACCTTAAGAATGCAAAAGCAGCTGCCTTGGAAAACACCACAGCTGAGTCCAGCAGTAGTTTTATGCTCATTGTTTCTGTCTCTTTCATTTGTGCTAGGGAAAACAATGTGAGCTAGATGCAGAGAGCTCTTTGCCAATAATAGAACTGTGTTTGCTGGGGAGCGCAAGCAAATAACAAAGAGTTAGAAAAAAATGGATTTGACCTTAGCAAATTAATATAAACAATAACTTCCCTGCACACGCACCCGTACTCATTCGCACATACACACACCGTATATGTATAACAGCTACAGTTACAGTTTTGGTTAGAAATATATTTATCTTTACTCAAAGACCACAAATTGTGTTCCCATCATAAGCTTTTAGGCCTAATATAGTTTTTAAAATGTACAGAAGTTACAAACACATACCCTGTTGGCTAAGATGATAACCCAGATTTATATTCTGACCGTTCTGTTGGATGGATGAAGAAACTGGAGATTTAACAGTGAGTGACTTGCCCAGTAAGTGAGTCTGTGGTACAAACTTGTTCCTCTGATTCCCACAACGATCTCCTCACCCATTCACTCTGCCTCTTAAGTTATATTGGGTTGAGAACTTATCCTGTGCCCTCTAGAAAGGTAGGACTGGGACCAGTGGTTAGAAATTATAGTCCTAATAACCATCACAACCCTTCTAATTTTCATAAAATATGACTTCCTGGGAATGTAGTCTCAATCTTGAGCTATTTTAACTTTAAAGGTTTACACATTTTAAAACAGTGGTTTTAGTACATTATATATATTTGTACAAATGCAATTCAGTACCTTATAATATTTGCTATATCACAGAAAATCTTCAGTTATCAGCGAGGCCACCCTAAATCACTACCATTCTGTGCTGTTAATTGGTCCATGGTAATGTCACAGAGTACCCATTTGTAGCCTGGCAGAACACACCTTCATGATGCACAGTGTTCTATAGCAAATCACTCTTCAATTACAAAGAATTGATTTGATTCTTTATATTACTTTAAATCAAGATGGTTACATGGAAGCTTTTGCTTTTCTGGCTTTCATCATTTAGACTTAAAGTAAGTATGTGGTTTTCCGCTCAATTTCTACTCTAATGAGGGACTGTTTTATAAAGCAGCGGGCTCCCCTTACCCCAGAAGCTTTGAAGCAGTGGCCTGATGCCATCTGTGAGTAGTAGTACCATGCAGTTCTGTAAAGACTCAGACCTAGACTGAATTGGGCGCACAAATAAATGGAGATGAATAGATTTAACGCCAATGCCATGGGCGTTGGTTTAGATGGAGTCATTTTCATTCCCCAGAGGACATAATGAAAGACACAGCCTATCTCAGAGCTAAGTTTGATTTGGCTAATAACATTACAATGGCTGTTATGGGGCAATCATCATGTTCTAGATGACGGGTGCCAGGTGCTGAGAAGCAAAGGAACCAGTGAGGCAGTATTGATTAAAAATAAGTGAATAAATAAAAGGCGTCCCAACCAGAATGACAGAGAACCTCATTAAAGACAAAATGCTACCAACTATCTCTTATGGTTGGGCTTTGGTTTCTTCCCCCATTCTTTTCTTAGCTTTCTCAGTATTTTGCAGTGATAAGTTAGTACTTCTGGGGTGCTATGGGTTCAGTTTAAATAAAGAGAAGTAAATCAGTGAAAGAAGTGGAAATGGAAGCCCAAAAAAGAAAGTACTATAGTGAAAACATGTCTTGGATCTACTTCAGTTACTTTCAACCGTTTGAACTTTTTTTTTTCCGTGTTAACCAAATTACTTTCCTTTATTTCCCAAGAACAGCTAATTATCATACAGGGAATACTTGTTCTGTCATATGATTTGGTTGAATCCTCCGTTTATATCCCGATGGAAAAACAGATTCCCAAAATTTCAAAAAAGCAGAATCTTCATTTCTTCTTTCTTATCACCATGCCAATATTGTTTGAGCATATTCAGTAAAAACAAAAGGCAGGGCGTATATCACAGGAAGTACCACAGTGGGCACTGGGCTCAGGAAGATGAATAATGCCTCGTTTACCATCCTCAAAGGGGCTATAGTAAATGAGGAAATCAGGACTGGTAAACAGATGTTTTATAATTTAAGATGATAAGTGTTATAACTGATGAGTAAATGAAGTGGTTTCTAAGTTTGGTTATGTGGGCAAAGCTTCACTTTTCTCCTGCCATTTCCATCCCATTTAACATTATTTACTTCTTTCTCATTAGCCACCAACCTCCCATTTAGAGAGGAAACTGAATATCCATTCACACCCACAAATTTTGGCCTTTCACTTCATTTCCCTGTTATAATGAAATAAGGCCCTAATCATTGTCAACTGGAAACTAAATAAGGTAGAGTTTAAATATGAAATTGTTATTGATCTGTACTACCTATGACCGTGTGGTACACAGAGACAAAGAATTTTACCCTGGGATGCATCCCTTAGGATTTAAAAGTTTATCATCTTGTTTAGAAGATGGAGTTTATCCAAATAATGAGATAACAAATGAAACAAGGCAGTTTGGAAGTGCCAGCTGAGTGTTACAGAGGAATGTGTGATAAGAATTCAAAGCACCCGTTTTTCCTTGTCAGGTAATTAAAAAGAAGAATGACTTCTACAGATAAGCAATACAAGAGGGAAGGTCTTTTAGAAATGTTTGTTTGTTTGGGTATACTTTGATCTATTTGTCCAATTTAGAAAGAAGGTAACTGATAGCTTTGATTGCTCTCTCTCACTTCACTCTTACATAATGAGGTTCACACACAGGTGTGATTAACTACAAAAGAATGCAAAATCTCGCCACTGTGGAGGGACAGATTTTGCCTGAAATTGGTAGATAGTAATGAAATTACAGAGGGGCGATTAACTATCTTGGACAAAGATGTACTCAACTTTGAAAATATGAGCTGTGACTTATAAAATAATAAAGTTTACTTTACAAGCAATCATACCCAGAATTTTTGCATGGAATGACGTCTCTACCTTTCACGTCATTGACTGTGCTCCCATTTCTCAAAGCAAGTTTCGAACTGGTCTCAGGGCACTTACTAACCACAGGGATAAAAGCAATCTTTGTGTCTACAGTTATTATTCTTATTTCTAAACGTTGAGGTCCCCAAAGTTGCCAGACCACCTCACATGGCTCCCCTGTCCCCCTTTGTACTGTGAACAGATCTGATCAGCTTGCCTTCCTTGGCTGTTAATCAGGATGGGGCTCCAGGCCTGGACCACTGCTCAGAGGAAATCTTAACTATTTTCCAGGCCCCACCTCCTCATTAACAGACAGAGCAGCAACAACTTACTCTTTCTGCTATTTGTGTGGCCCTGGCACCCCTGGCAAGATGCCAGCACCTCTGCCATGGATGGTAATAAAGTGCCCTCCAAGAGAACATCTGACCTGCAAAGTGTTAATGGCAAAAAACTGAGGGGAAGTCCTTATCCAAAAGCCATCTTTTGATCAAGGAAGGGCCCTCCGCCTCAGAGGAAATCTTTCCTGTTTACAGACTTCTGGAGCTTTGAAAAGCCTTGGCAGACTGTGGGCCAGGCTCCTTGGCTTTTACGCAGAGGGGCAAACAGGATGAGACCAGGATGGAAACTACATATCATAAGGACCCAGAAGGGCAGGAAGTAACAACAGGAGAGGGAACTCTTGATTAAAAGTATAATTGGAAATGTTTGTGGGAGGTGGGAAGGGGATAATGACATTAAAATACGTCTGTAGATTTTGTTCATGTTTGTAATAATACAGCCATTAGCCCACCTTTTCTTCAATTGGTTTCCCTTGTCACATTATTCTCTGCTTTGGCGAAATCTGAGTTGTATATTTTCCCTGCATGGAGATTCTGTGCTAAGTCTATTTGGGAGAAAAGACTATCAAACTTCATTATTTTTATTATCATTAATTTCTATGTGAAATGGAACTTGGGAAAGACTTTATTATTCTTTGTAGAATTAATTATTCTAGAATTAGTAATGAGAAGATCCAAAATGAAAGTAGATAAAGGATGAAATTGTTATTCACTATGCTTTTTCTACATTCTGTTCTCCAAGAATGACATAGAGGGCTGTGAATTCTTTTCTAAAAACGGGCTCAAAATTAGACATTACTATAAAAGGAACAAATTTTCTTGCTTCAAAAACTGTGTGTATGTGTGGTGGTGGTGGTGGTGGCTGTTGAACTCCCACTTGTGGATGGGGATGTCCACAAAATGCCCCACTAATCTTTTATTCCCTTTCCTCGCTCCACCCATCCAGCCTGCATGTGACCACTGAGCCACACCCACTCAGCTCTGTATCCCACACTACAGGGTGAGCCAAGATCATCTGTTTCCAGACAGAAGTCAGTAGTAACATGTTTTATAATTGTAGTCCTATGCCAACTAGAGAATAAATTGTCATTACCAGATGGCTCCATGTTGCAGAAAATGTGCTAGTACAGAATTCTGCATCAGCCTCCTTGACTTGCACCCAGCAGGTGATATTTATGGACTGTTTACAAGTTGCTCACATATGGCATTCTAAAGAGGTTTGTAACTTTTATATGCTGTCATCCAGTTTATTTATTTTATGAAAATCCCACTCCAAAGGTCAGCCTCGTGCTGTCTACCTCCCTAACTTCAGACTGAAGGAAAAATCTTGAATATAATCTCAGGACACAGGAACTAAACAGTGGGGCTTTCAAGCCCTCCAAATGTAGTGCTTCCCACACACATCCCTGCAACGCTGCTCATCTTGACTACAGGCATAACCCCGGTGAGAATGGGGTAGCATCTCTCACTTATTCAAATGATACAACATTCACGTGCTTCTATGTGGAATTGTCTGCTAGCGCTGGGCTTGGTTCAGCTCACATGCAGGAGAGATCCTGGCAGCAGCCTTACAGAATGAAGTATAATCAGTCACATGGGAGGACAAGCCATGGGCACAGAGGCAGAAGTGCCCACAGCCCCCTTCTACCACGTATTCCTGCCTCAGTCCTCAGTGGGCCCTGGACAACAGGTAGGAACCTCTCCTGGCCACAGTCCAAAGTAGAGAATCAGGGTTCCCACCTGAAACAGTGACACATTGGTACCTGAAAATATTTCTTCCTGACCCAGGTGCACTTTTCTCTGGACATTGGCATTCCTGACTTTATCATCCTCAGTCCAGGTGGACACTCAAAATGGGTAGAAATTCTATTTGGTTTTAGGTCAATGAAAATAAGAAGGTGTTTTCTTGTTCTTGGGAAAACTAATCTAAAGGAGTGACGTTATTTGGTCATTGGAAACATTTCAATACTGAAACTAACACAATGTGTCCCCATGGCAGTGGAGGAAAGAAGGGGCAGGCTGTCCAGGACCCCCAAGGACCAAGGACTGTGAAGATTTCAGACATCTTGAAAGTCAAGTTCTTCATCTTCAATTAGTAGGAAATAGGAGACAGAAGGAAGCTTTTTAGAGCATGAACTTTCTCAAGTGACTTTTCCAAGTCACATAGGTAAATCTTTTCCTTTTTCACAAATTTCTGTAGGTAATAAGAGACCGTATGATAACAGAGTTCAGATGGGGAAAACAGGGAGGCTAGTGATTCCCTACAGTTCAACAGGCACTGTCAAGCCAACCAGGATCCAGTCGTTATTCTCAACCTATTGCACCTTACTGAATAAGTTCTTGCAGAAATTTTTACTTTTGTATTTTTTAAATGTTTATTCATTTATTTTTTAGAGAATGCAAGTGGGGGAGGGGCAGAGAGAGGGAACAGATGATCCAAAGCAAGCTCTTCACTGACAGTCTGACAGCAGCAAGCCTGATGTGGGGCTTGAACTCACGAACCGTGAGATCATTACCTGAAGCAAAGTCCGACTCAACCAACTGAGCCACCCAGGTGTCCCTGCAGTGATTTTAAAAAAACACCTAATACTGGGCCCTCAGATATCCGAGCTAAGAGCCTGGGGATGGTGCTCAAGCAAGGATTGGAGACAGTACTGGTGAGCAGAACAGAGACCCCATCTCAGCACCCATGCCTGTGACCCACAGGACAGCCTGCATGGCTAATGGACCCCTGCTTGGGGGAGCCAGGGGGTCTGGGGAGGGATGGTTCTGGGGGAAAGGACACAATGCTTTTATGGTGGGGGCTAGGGCAGATTTGGTTCAGCCTCTAGAAAGAGTAGGGCATGGTTTATAGAGCTTTACTCTGGGCCACGCTGACCCAGGGTCAGACACTCACTCTGTGACTTTGGGCAATGTAATCTCATTAAGCCTCATTTCTCTCAAGGACAAAGTGGACCTAAAAATAGTACCTTGTGGGGTTATTGGAGTATGGAATGAGATTATACAGAGCAAGTGCCTAGAAAAGCTTCTGGCACATTTACTATTCAAGTAAATGCTCATGAATAGTAGGTGGTAATAGCAGTGGTGGTGGTGGGAGTATTTTGATTAGTGGGAAGAATATGGGGTTTCCATTCTGGCAACATTCCACCCTCGGCCTATAACAATAGCAGTTACAGTTCCTGTGGTGTCTACTGCATGCCTGACGGTATGTGTATATCTTTAATCCTCACAAGCACACTGCAAGATATTGTCATCTCCATTTTACAAAAGAGAAATGAAGTATAAAAAAGTTAAAAATTAAGACCACAGAACTTGCAGTGGCAGAACAAGGGTTTGAAGCCAGCTCTTTCTGGTGCCATGACCACCGAAGGGTCAATGCTACCTGACCAGATACTAAATTATGGGACCCTGTGGTCCCTCCCAGCTGAGTGGAGGTCCCAGAGCCTCTGACCATGTGACTGGTACTAATGTGCTTACTTCCTGGGCAGTAACTGAAAAGCACTTGGGATCTTGGGAATTGAGGACGATATAAGGTGAAGACATTAAATGGGTCCTTCGACTCTGAGGTTGAAAATTCATCAAGCTCTTCTCAGGGCAAGGGACTGTGAAGAATGGACAGGGGCTAGTGGGAATTGGCTGTGTGCAGGCAGACCCCTCAGGTCCCCCAGTGGAGCAGGAACAGCAGGAGTCCACTGGCCGGTAAGTCCCTAGACACCCAGAGACACCCAAGTTAGAAAGAAGTTTAATGTGACTTTTACATGCTGCTCCGGGGACAAGTGCTGGAAATAGTTCTCTTAAAATTTGCTATCACCAACTGAAAAAAAAAATTTCCTAGGGATCCCAAGATCTTAAAAATCTTCTTGGCTCCAGAAAAGCAGGTACATTTTCATTCCTGCCAATATGAGCAAGATTAGCAGGATAATGTGAGTTGTTCAGTATATTATTAATAGGAAACCGTAGTACTCATTTTCAGAGAATAATGTAATTCCTAAGAATGTTTCTTAGAGCAGTGTCCAAGGGTCTAATTTTCTTTTCTTTTTTTTAATCTTTTCTTTAAGTTTATTTATTTTGAGAGAGACTGACACAGCATGAGCTGAGAAGGAGCAGAGAGAATCTCAAGCAGCCTCCATGCTACTAGCACAGAGCCCAATGAGGGGCTCAAACTTACAAACCTTGAGATCATGACCTGACCTGAAACCAAGAGTCAGTCAATTAACCAGCTGAGCCCCCCAGGTGCCCCCGAGTCTAATTTTCTAGAGCCTTGAGATCTACCTGACTGCAGGATCTCAGGAGATCACTGAGAAGGCAGTCTTGTTTTTCCCTCCCCTCTCTCCTCAAGTCTGAACAATTTAAGGAAGTTAACCATACCTTGAGGCCCAAAGTTGACTTTTTCCTTTTGAAGGAAAAGTAGGCTTGCTGGAACAGAGTGTACTTTGACTACATGAGATACAAGATGGGAAGTAAAAACTGCAGAGTCCCCAGAAATATTTCAGAATCCGTATTTCTATTCAATCAAAATCTAAAGAAACAGAAATTCATAGCAAATGGCTTCTAGGAACATCCTTGAAGAAAACTGTTAATTAATAGACTACAGATGAAATTGTCACCCCTTAAAGAGTGTGCTGCTTTGTATAACAAGACACACAGGCTGTGACTGTAACTAAATTTGCTGTAAATTATATGGCATCACCACAGACAATAGTGTTTAGTGTTAGTTTTATATTACAGATTGTGTAGACTTCAAATTTGTAATTTATAATCAATTTATAGAGTATTTAAAGTTGCACTGAAGGAAAGCTTTTTCTATGTTTAGATTGGATTATTAGGACTGACATGCTAATCCTGTCTGGGCTCTGATGGCCCAGTGGGTGCCCTCCAGGGAACTGACTTGCCTAAACCAAACTTGGTTGGTGCGTGGCCTTGGAGCACTCGGCTGCCAGATTCCTTGTTCCCCTCTTCCCCTGCAGCTCTAGAGTAAGAACAGGCTTCTTGTGCCACTCTCGTGAAATGATTGTTCCGGAACAACCTTCCTGGCTCTCCTGTCTGCATCCAGGCCTACCCTGAGAGTGCAAAAACTTCTTGTGCTTCTCATCAAAGAACAAGCTGGTTTCCAGCTGGCTCTGGGCTGGCTTGGGTATAAGAAGTAGGATTAAGATGAAAGGAATCATTTTTCATAGGTCTACTTAGAATAACTAAAAGGAAAAGGAGATGGAGAGTTCCAGAACAATCAAATAACCTCTAGAGAGGTCAGTGGACCAGGGACAGCATGCCTTCAAACAGACCTTCCTGTCTAGCTGTCGGTTCCTGCCCTCACTGAAAAGCCTGAGGATACAGATGAAAGAGTTTCCAGAACTTAAGGAATATACTAATTCCCCTTTCAAGAAAAGCATTCCCACCAACCATTCATGTTGAAAATTATTTTATTATTATATTGCTTACTATATATGTACAAACATGTGTTCATGCTTTATTTATGCTTAGCATTCCCATAGAATAAATAAAACAATGCAAGTTTACACATTAATCTTAACATAACAACAAAACCAAAACACTTAGATAACAACATCAATTTGACATGATAAATTATGGCATTTGGCAGAAACAAAATCCCTGTCACTGGGTAACATAATAATAGTGTGATGGGTTTGCAGTTTCATACTTTACTTATTATTAACTTAATTTCCTTGAGTTTCAGCACAATGGACCACCCTTTCAGCTACCAGCATGGTCTTTGCTGTTTTGTTTTAAATTTTTTATTGTTTAATTTGTTTTAGCCACTGATGGTGGTTTAAAGTAATAGTGTATTAACAATGGCTTGATTTAATGCTGTAGCCCAAAATATTATGTTGGAAAAGTTAATGAAACATTCCTCACTGCCTATTTATTTCTAGAGTTGTCACTTGTGAACTACTGCTTACTAGTTCCCCAGTGACTAGACCATGGTGCGAATGGCCAGGATCCCAGTGCTTTAGAGTTCAGTTCTATGTTCCTCCTGTGTTATCCAGTATGACTCATCCCAACCACTTGTGTCTGTTTGAATGAATGGGAAGCCTTTGTCTACACAGGGAGCCATGCCCTCAGGTGATCTGCACTTCTTACTTATTTAATCATAAACACAAACACACATATGACCATAAAAAGACATTGCAGTGTTCCTTATATGATGGTTATCTAGGTGATCTAGAATATATTTGCAGTGCGGTTTTTAAAAGACAATCCTCAGAAGGAAAGCCCCAACATTTTAAATTCTTTTATAACTGTTCGATACTTGAAGAATGACTGGCCTTAGGTCCAACTGCCTATATCTGATATATTGGAGATGGTTACAGGGCAAGTCGCAGGCTCTTGACCTTGATCAGAGCTATGATAAAACCAGAACCAACATGATTATTTTTAAATCCTGGTGTGTTGTTAATGCAAAAGGCCTTTGAGTCCTTCTTGGGCAATACCTTTAAGATAACAGATGAGAAAACAAAGGCCCACACCAGCCAAATGACTTGCCCAGCATCACTCCACTGTTTAATGGCAGATTCCCTCCCAACTCTTTGAGCAAGTCTGTCCTATCACTGCATCAGCTTCAGCCGGGCGGTCACCCCTGGCAGCTCAGCAGGTTGGTTGCTATGGCACTGAGGAAATGCTCCTTGTTTAATATTATGGATTTTGCTCAGATGCAAAATGGATGTTGGTTTTCTCCCAGGTCTCACTTATATCGGGTGAACCCTTCAGGATTTCTCAAGAGTGGCTTATTACTGCTTTTCTTCCTCATTAACTTTCCAATGCTTATTCTTCTGGCCCCTTGTATCTCTCAGCAGTTGCTAGAAATGAGTTTTACTGAAGCATTATTCTGTAAAAAAGATCACACCCAGAATAAGGACTTACATATATTAGCAGGAAGTTAGATGTCACTTTAGACTTTGTTACGATTCTCACATTCTAAGAGCATAACCCGAAGCATTTGAGAAATGTAGGGATCTTACCACTACATAAAACGTCGCATATACATAAAAATCCGTAAGTGATCAACATCTTATATTGAAAGAAATACACTGATTTTTTTCTTTCTTTTTTTTTTTTTAAATATTTTTATTTATTTCTAGGAGAGAGAGAGAGAGAGAGAGAGAGACAGCATGAGCAGGGAGGGTCAGAGAGAAAGGGAGATACAGACTCTGAAATAGGCTCCAGGCTCTGAGCTGGCAGTCAGCACAGAGCCCGACGCGGGGCCCGAACCCACGAACCGCAAGATCATGACCTAAGTGAAAGTCGGACGCTTAACTGACTAAGCCACCCAGGCGCCCCAGAAATACACTGATTTTTTAAAAAATGTTTTCATTTATTTCTAGGAGAGATAGAAAGAGACAGCATGAGCAGGGGAGGGTCAGAGAGAGAGGGAGTCACAGACTGAAACAGGCTCCAGGCTCTGAGCTGGCAGTCAGCACAGAGCCCGACGCGGGGCCCGAACCCACGAACCGCAAGATCATGACCTAAGCGAAAGTCGGACGCTTAACCGACTAAGCCACCCAGGCGCCCCAGAAATACACGGATTTTAACTTCAGGTTGCAAAGCCCACTCTGATTTTATATAAAGTTCTACTTTGTTGAATTTGCTCACACATGGTATTGTTCAAAGTAACATGAAGTAAAACATATACTTAACTGGTATTAGTGACCTCTTTGAGTTGTCTGAGGAAGGAACATTATCCACACTACAACTGTGATGGATAAAGGACTACACATTGGGTATGGATGAGTGAAATTCATTCATTCACATGGTAATGGAAAAATTGATAAATCCACAGTATGATGATAATGCTACATCCCTATTACACAAATCAGCTATGTTTTAGGAGATTTTTGTGGATTTTGAGCCTGTGTGTGTGTGCATGTGCGTGTATGCTGTTAGCAGATGCCAAGCATTCTTCCTTCAAAGATAACAAATATGTTTTCTGTCTTCTCCCTCTTGCTAAATGCTGAGTGAGTGTGTTTTAATAGAAGTGCTGGAACAGGGAGAGAGAATCCAGAGTCCACTACTGACTCTGTTGCAGTCTGCTGGTTGTATGACCTGTAGCAGTCACATCACTTACTAGGGGCCTTCCTTATTACTTTCCTTATCTGTGATATTTAGGGGTCGGAGAAGATGCCCTCCAAATTCCCTTCTGTAATTCTTGTTCGTGATAGCTTTCTTTGTTTCTAGCATGATGAAACAAATTGTGTGTGATTAAATACACCATCACCATTATAAAGATGTAATAGTCCAAACAGGTTGTAAAATTCTAAGGATGCACACTGTCTCTGTTTTCTTCCACACTGGAAGCCAAGATATCTACTAAAGATGTTAGAATCAAAATCGGCTGAGCCAAAAGCATTCCAGGGAAGGAAAAGCCTGGAAAAGTTCCTGTCCAGATTACTGTATTAAAGACTGTATTTTATAAATGTTTCTTATCTCATCTGAAAAGAAATAGAGAATCTAAGTATTCTGGGATAAAAGTAGATTTGTTATTTAAGTATATGTGCATGAGTACATTTAAATAAATTGGAAAAAAAGAAGAAATGTTCTGAAACTGAAATGAAACAGATTGGAACTGCCTTCAAAAATTTTCTTCAAAGTAGAGGATATAGAATGCAGGAATAAGTTACTAGGGAAGCTGTGGAATTTCTTTCTTCAATGGGTTTTAAACATAGGACAGACACAAATCTGCTCATCTGCCTGAACTGGATTAGGTTGTAAATGAACTCAAGCCCTTCGATGTTGATTCCCACGAAAATGCTCAAATGCCTTTCTCCGCCCATTAAGATTCAGGGTCAAAGTCAGCACAATGGTACAGGCATAGAAAACTTAATTTCCTCTCCTCCTGTATTTGTAACTAAACATTAACTGAGCCCATCAGAAGGCTTGAAAACATTTGTTTTTTCAAGTGGGGGTTTAAAAATCACTTTGCTTGGTGTTCACACATATGCTAGAGAAACAAGAGAGCCCACAACTGTACAATTCTATTGTTTGAGAAAAATCAGGACAGAAGTAAACTTGTAGAGAAAGTTTGCATTCTTAAACGGTACAAGTGAAAAATGTGCTTGGGAAGTCTGTGGAAAAATAGTAGATAGGGTACCAACTCACTCTGTGATTTTGGCTACTCCACTGTTCTCTCAGTTTCCATATTTAAAAATAAGGAGATCAAACAGACAATTTTCAAGGTCATTATAACTTTAAAATAGATATATATAAATCTGTCTCCCTCCTTCCCTCTGTCTCTATATAGTATATGGCAATATATATGTATGATTATATATATGGCGTATATGTGACTATATATGTAAGATAGATGTGTGTGTGTGTGTGTGTGTGTGTGTGTGTGGAGAGAGAGAGAGAGAGAGCCAGAGAGCCAGAGAGAGAGAAGATATATAGATATATATACCTTCTAAATTTTTCCCCATTTAATTGACTCGCTGATTCCAGGAAACACTTTTTGACCCATCTTTTAAATGTTTATTATAAACAAGTTTGCAAGCTCTCTGAATTTTCTCTAGAATTCATGCCAACACTCTTTTGAAGATTCTATTTGCATCTACTGTATGTTCTCCACAGATGTCTTACTGCACTCCACGTCTCCACAACACAGCTCTGTTTAGTGGCGCGCTATGGTTGCCGTTGTTCATAGTTGTCTGGAAAAGTCTTGTCTCCAAATTACAGTGGCTTTCTTTTTTTCTTGCCCTGAAGCAACAAATGATGGGAGAAATCTGTGTATGTTCTGTTCTTCAGAGTCAGAGTTGCCTCAAGCATAGAATTCTTAACCCTCTAGTTTATTCCAAATGCAATGGAAGTAAATGAGAACCATGGGCTGCCTATCAGGGCATTTGTGTAAGTTAAATTAATTTTTAGAACCAGATTGCATTAGTTAAGGCTGGGATCTTAATGTGTGCCGACAAAAATGTCCACTCAGCCTATCAAGGTGCCCGAGACGTATTGCCCAGATAATAGCTGAAAATTTGAACTTGGCAGTTTTATGGATTGGTTTGTATCTAAAAAGCAGGCAGCTTTTAAAAGCTCTGCATAAACATTGCTTTCTGTGGACACCTACGGCGTGACTATTTATAAAAATACCCAATCATTTTTCCCCTCCTAAAAGTACTATTGGCAGAAGAGGGTTGATATTTAATCTATAACCTGCAACTCACTGCACCCTGCAGTGGCAAAGAACGACACAAGAGCCAGAAGAAAGAGATCAAGAAAGCATTAAAAATGTCAGGCCACAAGACCATGTTTAAATTATTAGGTGAGATGCCATCCTGCATTTAACAATGGCCCGGTGCACCTTCAGGCCCACTTCCTCTCCACTTGCTCTGTTTTGATGGGTTACTGCAATCTGTGCTGAAATTGAATTTCAGTTTGTTTCAATAGCATTTTGCGTAAATAAGAGTGACTCTTGTATCTTGTTTGTGAATCTTGATGTAATAATCAGAGGTAATTGAAGCATGCACAAGCCACAGAGACTTATGACATGTTTTTAAACAAGTATTGACTGATATGAAACTAATTTAACCAAAACTGGAAATCGGACTCCTTGGAGGCGTGCACAGAATACAGGGTCTGTTGCAGTTGCACTGAATTGGTCTTGAAAATGGCTTGTTCAAGTCTCCTTACCTTTCCTGAGGAGTTTAGGTGCAAGTTAGTGGCAGACAAGGTTGTGACCTCATGAATAGGGCTAATTATCTAACTACTGGAATTAATCATTTGTCAGTTCTGTGGTTTGGATTAAGTGGTGTCAGTCATCCTCGACTGCCTTGGTGGCTCCTATGGATAAGAAAACCTCTTGGTAACAGAGGCACACAAAATCAACTCCAAATGACAACATTTTATATAAATCAGCATGGATTTGGAATCTTTTTGTTTTATAAATGAATCTTCCTAAGATAAGATTGTAATCTTTTATATTTATGCTCACGCTTACATGGATGTATGTACCTACAGACACCCCACATATGTTATATACATTCTCACTTGCAATGTGCCTCCTGTACTTATATTCCACTGTAACGCTACTTAGATACTAAAAAGGAAGAATGAAAGAA
The DNA here is from genome assembly GCA_017311185.1 of Proteles cristata cristata. NCBI lineage: Eukaryota > Metazoa > Chordata > Mammalia > Carnivora > Hyaenidae > Proteles > Proteles cristata. The sequence continues at coordinate 2,069,986 of JAESUZ010002751.1, read as the reverse complement.
CAAACCTGTAGTTTACATCTCTAAGCCGTATCGCAAAGATTATTATAACAGGTCGTGCTATTCTGCTTGGGCTCCAGATTTAAAGTGGGTGAAAAGCATTTGAGGATAATAATTTGAAATTCAAATGATGGAAAAAAAATAGTCTAAAATGTTGGCTTCCACAGATACTGACCTTAAGTACAAATGGTGGTGAATTTTTTGTTCACGCACTAGAGAGAAGAGAATGGATTGTGTGTAGTGCACTCAGAAGATTAGTGATAAAGTCTCTGAAACCTTTTGATGCTTGTCCCCTAATTGAAGGAAGTAGACAAGAGTGATAATGCAGAGAAGGAACATAATGGGAAGAAAATAATTAACAGCTTCATTAGGCAAATTTTACCATTTGAATGTGTTTCTAGCACACACTAATGTCAGTTGGATTGAGACTTTATGTGGAGCAAATTTCTTTAAAAGACAATGAATTACTACATACAATTTGAAATGCATAAATGCCGCCCTTATTGGTAACACTACCAGAGATCATGGAAAAGTTGAGATCCAAACAGTTTATTTTTCTAAATAGAATCTTGAAGACCTGGACCTCATTAGAATCATCATTCCACCTGTGGAAACCGAAACAGGATTGACAGAGCAACTAGGGATTTATAGACGTAATACCTATTATCACTAATAGGACTTAGGTACCCAAATCCCAGAACGGTAGATGAGACTATGCCCCTAAGTATTTGGCATCCTCCTCTGCAGAGGTGTTGTTGTAGTGATGGCTATTTTAATAAGGTTTAATGTAATTGGAACAAAAGCAGAACCACCCAGGGTCTTGAGTTTTCCCCACAGTGATTGATATCCTTTGTAGAAAAAGTTTCTGAGAGCGTAAGATGTTTTCTTCCAGAACCATTTAGTAAACAAATTAGACAATTCAGCTGAAATGTTGTTAAAATATCAATACCAAAGAGTTGGACTACCTGACTTATGTGATGTTCACTCTGGTTTCTCTTCTTTATTCATCTTCTCTGTAAGCATGAACTTTTTTCCAGGGAGGCAGTTTTGTTTCTGATTCTCATAAACAAGAGATAAATAGAGAGACATATTTTCTACCTGCCAGAAATCTTACCCGGGGGGGTGAAAAAAAAACTAGGGCATGGCAATACCTAAAAAACAATTCCAGGGCAACACTGGGCAAATATAATTACCTGGTCTGTACTGGCTACCTAAGGGCTCCCTAAATTCAAATTGAGGAAACATCTACAGATGACCGACTATAAGGAAAGCTTCACAGAACAGATGAACTTGAGCTGAGCTTTGAAAGAATGGAATTTGGTTTGGCAAAAATAAGAAAAGAGAAACTTTTAGGAAAAGATGACAAAACAATTCTGTGCAGTTATTCGCAGGTGAGGGGTGGCAGGGAAGTTATCACTGGTCTTTGGTAGAGCAGTACTATCTGAGCAATGGTGACTGGGCAGAGAGGCTCGAAGCAGAGACCCACAGAACTAGCCAGGGGAAAGCTCTTTGAGTTTGTGTCTTCAAACGAAGACTCTACAGCTAATACCTGGACATGCATTTGCCTTCAAGTCATTCTTTCTACCCTACCATTTCTCTATGGGCCTTTTTTTTAGGCCATCATAAACATTCCTTCTATCTGCATTTAAACACTGTTTTTCAAAAGTCCAGGATAGAACAAGAGGGAGATGCGCCATGTTGTTTGCAGCCCTAGAAGAGCCTGGCTGACTGTACCTTGAGCCAGCTCTGAAGTACTGAACAAGCAGAGCATGCTCAGGAGGCAGTGGAAAACACCCTGCTAGAAAAATATCCCTGAATCATCTTCAACTGGCACAACTTCAAGTTCTTAGACTTTCTGTCTAGCATCCATGCTATTGGTTCACTTTCTGGTCCCTGACAGTGAGGTCAGGAGCCAAGGATGAGGAGTCGGCTCTGTCTATACTTCCACTCATACTCTTGACTCTATTCCAGGAGCTTCTGTCTGACTCTAGGTGAACAATTCAGGAGTTAATTCACCTGATTCATTAGTCAGTTCAGTAAAGAATCACCTGTGACACCAGTAGTTTAACAAAATCGACCAGCTGCTCTAGTCATGATGTGGACATAGCTGTAGTAAAGACACCCTCACGTGTCACAGACACCACCTATTCAGTCTTCCCTTTCAAACCTGTAAAACAATGCCAAGTGTAAAAGCTCCCTCAGCTTTGCAGAAAAAGAGTGTTGCATAAATATAAGCTATTATTCTTTTTTCACCAAAAATTATATATACACATATATGTGTCACACATGCTAAGAATACTTTCCTCTTTAATTGCAAAGCATAATGGGAGTAAAAATCAAAGCTTTTGCTAATGGTCTGCCATTTACACAGAACATTTCCATTGAACAGATCAATATTATTACTGTTCAAACATTTATACAGCCTGTGTTTAACATGTCTGTCACACATTAAGGGGCAAGTATTTTTGAAGACATTGGATTTTAAAGAAGAAAAATTAGAAAAACATCAAGTTGAAGTTATTATTTTTAATGGGTGCCAAACCCAACATTCCTTCTGCTTTGATAGTATTTGAACTATTAACCTGTGTTTCTGGAGTGTATGTTCATCAGTGAATAATTAGGGAGGAATTTGGTAGTAAGAAATTGATATAAAGGTCATTTGATTTTAAACTTTAAAAAGCCTATTTTAAGGTTTAAAAATTATAAAGGCTATGTGTGTGTTTAATTAGTGAAAATGTGTATTTCACCTATGTCTGGCGAGGTGAATTATTACAACCTGTCATTAGGAAAAATATCCGGAATCAATGGAATTTTTACAATATAGCAATAATATTGCTATATTACACACACACACACACACACACACACACACACACAAACACACACATACACAAATGTTAAAGGGACTATCCGTTGGCATGAAATTACATAGTAGTGTGAAGAGGAAGTGGGTAAGAGAAAATTCAGCATAGAAATTTAACAGTTACAAAAATAGGAACATTCTCAGTCCAGCATTGGAAGTTCTTGGCTGGTGTACCTAGTTTGTAAAAGAAAAATCAGCAGAATAAATTATATTCTTTCTCTGGCATCAGAAAGCCAACCCTCAAAGTGAATGTGGAAAATGTTTGTGTTAAATGGTCACCTGGGCTTTTTTTTTTTTTTTTTTTTTTTTTGGCCCTCTGGCTCCATCCATGGGGAGACCTAGATCAGCCCTTCCTCTGCCCTATACCTCCCTCCATTTCCTGGGTCCCTGCTCCACAGAAACAATTTGTCAATAGGCAAGACCCTGCATCAAGATTGCCTAGCCCCAAATCAATAGGAAGGGTAGAGGCTGGAGAGTATGGGAATGGAGGGAGAAGGAAGGCATAGTGAGGTGTGGAAGAGAGGAGAATAGAAGTCTAGCCACACACCCTGCCTTTCATGGCACCGACACTACTCCAAGTGCCCACAACATTACAGTGTTTGAAATATATATGCACCTCTCAAAGTGCTCACCATTCTTATAATTGCTAAAATAAGCTTGTCTCAGCAATCTTAGTGCAATTTTAGAAGTGGTTTCCTTATTTATCTGTACGTTTGCCTATTTTCAAAGGTGTCAGTCTCATATATGGGTTCTTTAATTTTTTTCTACTCTTACAATCCAAAAAAGTTAGAGACTTTAGGGTTGTGATGCTTATCCACAGATACCTGAAGAGCTCTCATGTGGAGGAAGAATTAAATGTGGTCTTAGGATAATAGATGGAAGCTACATTAAATACTGAAGAAGCATTTATTGAGGGAACAGATCCAAGGCAAAACAAGGAACACACAATAATCATCAATACACAAAGATGGAATGAACTCCCTGTCTGGACTCAGTGCATCTCCTCTTCCTATACACTTTGGAGCAAGACTGAACAGTCCCTTGGTAGGAATCTCATACTGGAAGTAATTTTTGATGAGCATAAAGACCCTTTTCATCATCTCCTCACAAGTGAAATGTAATGGTTTCTCTTTCATCAAAATACAGTGGAATGTTGTGGTTCTTCTGTTATCTGGGTTTGAAATATTGCTCCACTCCCCTTAAGTGTTCTTGGCTTCAGTTTTCTCATCTATATAATGAAAAAAAATTTTTTTTTAATTTTAGAGAGAGACAAGGAGAGAGTGCATGAGTTGGGGAGAGGAGCAGAGGGAGAGAGAAAGAGAGAATCTTTTTTTTTTTTTTTAATTCTTTTAATGTTTTATTTATTGCTAGGAGAGAGAGAGAGAGAGACAGCGTGAGCAGGGGAGGGTCAGAGAGAGAGGGAGTCACAGACTGAAACAGGCTCCAGGCTCTGAGCTGGCAGTCAGCCCAGAGTCTGACGCGGGGCTCGAACCCACAAACCGCGAGATCATGACCTAAGCGAAAGTCAGACGCTTAACCGACTAAGCCACCCAGGCGCCCCAAGAGAAAGAGAGAATCTTAAGCAGGCTTCATGCTCAGCACAGAGCCAGATGGGGGGCTTGATCTTACAACCCTGGGATCATGACCTAAGCCAAAATCAGGAGTCAGATGTTCAACCACCTGAGCCCCCCAGGTACCCCTATAAAATGCAGTATTGGTCTCCTATCCCTCAGGTCTGTTCCCACTGTGAAATTTTGCTACTTTTCTTCATGGTGCTCACCATAACATGAACTACATAGTAAAAACCAGGACATTCTCAATTCCTGCTCTCAGAGAGGCAAACTGAAGTCATCTATGCCAAGTGCATCTGTCAGGCGTGGTCAAGCCTATCTTACCAAGTATAGGCAGTCTTAGGGATCAGCATTGTACTTGTTTAGCTAGAAACAGTTGCTAAAACAGTTTTCCAAGCACCGATTAAAATTAAATTCTAACATTTAAGGCAGAAAAGAAGAAGGAATTAGGTTGCCAAAGTTATCTCTGTCTTCTCAAATTTATGTCATCACTTACAAAATTGATTCCCTTCCTGATTTTTTTTATTATTTCTGACCTGTGGCTAGTTCAAAGTCAGTGACTTTCCAAAATGGCACTTTGAAAATACTTTCTGATGAACAATATTTATCAGATATTCCACAGGTATTATGTGACAAAAGATTCTTACAATCAATGAGATTGGCATATGTTGGATTAAGCCAAGTTAAATCAAGGTTTCAGACCTGTGGGACTTCTCACAGCCTTTAATATACTGACATAAATTGTGAATATTCACAAAAGGAACATTATGACATGAAGTATTCCCATATGATTTGGGGAAAAAAATTGTTTTTTCTATGAAACATTTCATGAGTATTCTGGGAAACACATTTTAGGACCAATTCTCCACCATTTCTGCTTCCATTAATTAAAAAAAAAAAGGCAAACAATAGACTGGAAATTGATGAAAACAATAATAATATTATCAGGTAATTTACCATTACTAGAGAAAAAAAGCAATCACAATTAACAAAATATCTGAAATATGGGGTATTTTTAATGTAATATGACAATCTCAAGGACCTGCAGTATTTTGCAGTATTTTCCCTGGAAGGATTCTCAAAGGGCCTGTTTTATTGTACATTTGTAAGTGAGCACTTATTTGCCCCCAAATAATTCAAGAACTAAAATGCTGAAGAACCTCCTTCCCGTCTCTCCGTGTGATTTTACACCATCAATTCCCTAAATAAACTTTTATTTATAGATAAAGTGCAGTAAACTTTAGCCCTCTATGTTAAAAGCATTCAAAGAAAGTAGGCTGTTTACATATAATGAAATGTTAAATCATTTCATGTATTCTGGTTTTAATGCAAAAAAGTCACCTTTCCTTATGGAATAATTAGTCAAAGTAAGGAAGATAAAGCACAACTTTCTTTCCTTTACCTACCTGTCTTGTTTTTACAGCTGAGTCTTTACTATTATCAAGAGGAAATTTTTTATGCCTTTCTCTAGCTTATGTTGTGCTAAAGAGAAGAGTGTATTTGGAAATGCTCCCTTTATGGTCCCTTTTATTTCAGCAAACTTGACCATATTCCCTCTTCCTTTCTGTGAAGCTGGCCATAAAAGACACCTTAGGGTCAGGGAGGAGTTTAGATGGTAGGACAGAGGCTGCCTGATCTCCTGGTTGAGTTAAATTCATTCTTCCACCACAGAACCATTTCAGCGGGCTGACCCTCTTTGTGCTCATATGGTTAAACTTAGATGGTGCTTCTGCTCTTAGGATACTGACAATGTTTATGGCCACTGCTTTCTTTTCTTCTAAACACACAATTACTCTTTAAGGTCTGTATAAATCATGAGGCCACCTACATCATTAAAATCCTTTCTTCCCTCCATGAGCTTGCTCCTAACACAGAGAGAGTTCAAGTCTTGCTCTATACCAATTAATTACTGAGTCTGTAATGGAAATCAGTGATAAGAAAAAATTATATAAACTAATGTTGAGGCCAATAGCCAATGATTCCCTGAATATTTTTTTAACTGGCTTTCATGTTGTCATATAGAAGAAACCCTAGTTGATGTTTAACATATTTTATGTCCACAGATACAATTCTCATTACATAAATTCTCTGCATTAAAAATTAATTTGGGGGTTCAGAATATATGCTAGGTTAATAAAACTACAGGTGGCCCAGTCATGTGCAGCTCATACACCTGCTTTTTGAGTTAACAGAAACTTAAATAATAAAAAAACAAAAACCAGAAAAGAACAAATACTGTAAGCATGGATGCCTCAGACTCTAAAGATGACTTATAGCAAGTCAACAGTATGCTGCTTTCAGTAAACATTGGGGGTTAAGGAAAAGGCAAACCTCCCTATGACCCTGATCTTTTTCTCAAGCGTATTTCATGTATTTCATTCTAGTACCATAAATGGATTAGGCCCCAGGGCATCTGGGTGGCTCAGTTGATTGAGCATTTGATTTTGACTCAGGTTGTGTCCTCATGATTCATAGGTTCAAGCCCCATGTCGGGCTCTCCACTGTCAGCATAGAGCCCACTCTGTGTCCTCTGTCCCCCTCTTTTTTTGCCCTTCCCCTACTTGCACAGTCTTTTTGTCTCTCTCATAAATAAACATTAAAATATTTTAAAATTAAAAAAAATAAATGCATTAGAGCTATACCTAAAAGATTCATGTTTCTTGGTTATGATCAGCTTAGTGATTTGTACCCTAGGTAAGCTCTAGGGTCTACTGAACAGAATCGTAGAATTCCAACTTGGGTGAGTGCTCCCTGCCCATCCTAAAATTCAACTTAATGTTGCTTTCAATGCTGGTGTCCCTAAAAGGAAAAGAAATCTAATCTGTTTCACTAGAACTATTTTTCTTTGGCATTTTTTTTCTTTCCATTTTTTCAGAAAAAGTGAGTAGTCATTTCAGAGTAAGGGACTTCCCCATTCTAGAATGAATAATCTCACCTACCTGACACCAAAGCGTTCTACTGTAATTAACCTGCAAAGAAAAAAAAAACTTTAAAAAATGAATATTTGCCAACTTTAGTTCCTGCAGCTCTGATATGCAAACTACCTAGATCCCCACTGAATAATTACTAATTAATCAGAAGGATATTTTTAAAATTCTTGAAATTAGCACCTCAGGTCCTATAGTTTAAAATAGAATTATTACTTTATTTCTTTTTCCAAACAATGAAAAATGAAACTTGAGGATTATGATTTTGTGACACAATAAGCCAGAGTCACTGCCTTTCTAGAACTGGAAGTTGTACCTAGTGTGCTTCCATTGTACCAATTATGAGGGCTTTTTGAGAAAATTCAGCACTGCATGCTATTAGCACTAATCCAACTACAGATCGTTAAATCAGTTGGGTACATCAGTGGAAACACTCAACAGATTTAGTGATTTAAAAAAACGTATCGTGGTTATATACAAATTGATTTCTTTAATTCCATTATTGACAATGGCTTTCATTTATTGATTTTTGTTGGCAATACTGGGGCAAGACCTATTGCCATCCCACATCATATTTTTCAGAATAACAGGTTATGGTAATATTCTGAGACTTAGTCATCTGACTGATAGATCCCCCTGGGAGATAACAGTAGTTAGATTTCCTGCACTACCTGAAATACACAATCTGTTTTGAACTGGGTGGCATACTTTTTGGAAAACAAAGCTGTGCGCCATTTACTTTTCTATATATTCATCTCTTTTCTTCTCATGCATTCCAGCCTCACTTGAGAAGGGATATCAGGCCTGGCAAAGGTCATTACACTCACTATCTAATCTAACCTTTCCTATCATCCTGTAGGTTAATCCTCATGTTGTTCATTGTACAGGTGAGCAACAGAGGCTCTCAGAGTTTGGGTAATACGTGCCCAAGGCATTCAGCTAGTAAGTGGCACAGTGGAAAGACTTGTATCACAGTCGTCCCAGTTGGGCTAAACTGGCTGCATGGTGGTCAGGCAGGTGGCACTTCCTTGCCTCACTGGCCCCTGTGACACTTTATGGGAGGTCAAATACAGTGATACACTTTGATAGACCAACGGTGCCAGAGTGGCTCCTGAAGTCCAGAGCCCAGACAAGCCCCCAGTGCTTCCTGCCCCAACTCTGTCCACTGGACCAGGTTAAAAGAAACTCAGCTAACTTAAAAAACTCGAAATTATTCCCTTTGGAGCGCTGAGAGGAGAGGAGCAGAGAGAAGAGAATATCTTTCTAGAAAAAAAGCTTAAAGCTACACAGATTTAAAATAAATAAAAAGGAAGTAAAGGTGTCCAGAAAAACCTGTCACTTCCTGATGGCTTGACTTGCTGTATAAACCCATCTTGAGACAATCCATACAAGTAATTCCTTTTTTTCCCCCTGAGAACAGTGGAAAGTTGGCAAGAAGTAAAAATTTTCTATGAAATAGGGAGGCGAACAAGTTGTAAATGATGTTAATATCTTCCAGATGGCACAGTTTTACTTGGGAACTGAATTTATTGTAATTAAAGGCATGTGAATTTTTCTATAAATACTGAACTTTGCGAGTTTGACACTGGAAGACTCCATCACTTCTGGAGGGTAGTTGTTTTTGGGAAGTGTTCCTTCTCTTCCACTTAAAATGCATCATTGGATTTCATAATCTGAGTTAAATCATAGAAATATTTTCCCATGTGAAGAAGCCTTTTATTATCTTCCATGCCAATAAATCTTAATCATGAAGTGAGATTCTTCAGAAATGAGAAATTTCAACTCCAAACATCTTCTATTAAAATTATATATTTTGACCATTATTTTACACCACATGTCTTGAATTCTTTTATATATTTATTTTTAAATGAAGCTATTATCACTTTTCTGTCTCCAGACATATGTGTTGGGCAATCTTGGAAGTTCTGCTTTTGCTTCAGTCAGGAGAATCTGGCTCACTCCAGAACCCTGCTTTCCTTTTCCCAGCAAGCAATGCCTGCGGGCTCAAGGCTCCCAAAGCAGCAGCCAACATGACACGAGAACATTAAAACTGCTTCCACAGTTGCTTCAACTTCCTAATCCTGCCCTTAGTCTTACCCTGGATCCACTAACCTCTGCTCCATCGGGAGATGCAAGTGGATGATCCCTATTGGCTTTGGTTTCTACCGTAGCTGCCAAGCCCCATATGTTCTACCAGAGTTTGGTTTGTGTGGTAGGAAGAATTCTAAGAAGGGCCCCCAGAACCCTCAGCCCCTGGGATGCACACACCTTCTCCCAGTTATTCAATCAGTCATTAATCCAGGTGCTGCTACAAAGGGATTTTGCTGATTTAATTCAGTGGCCAAACAAGCTGACCTCAAGAAAGGGAGGCCATCTGGAATGAGCCTGAACTAATCAGGTGAGCCCTTAGGCGGGACTGAGCTTTTTCTGAAGAGCATGAGGAATGAGTGAGGCAGATTTTCTCCTGTTGGCTTTGAAGTTGGAGAGGGCCACATGACGACAGGTGCAGGTGGTCTGTAGGATCTGAGAGCAGCTCCCATGTGACAGCCAGCGATAAAGTGGGGGTTACAGTCCTGCAGCTACAAGAAACTGAATTCTACCCTAGTGGTGAGGGCTTTGAAAAGGACGCCAAGCTCAAGGTGAGACTGCAACCCTGCAGACACCTAGATTTTGGTCTTAGGATGCCTCAAGCAGAGAACCCCAGCTACACCATGCCAGACTGCTGAACTATGCAACCTAATAAATGTGTGTTGTTTTCAGCCCCTCCGTTCATGCTGATTTGTTATGCAGCAGTGGGGATTTGCCTATAATCTGCTGGACATTTATTATCTCAGTTTCTCTCCTCTCCTAGTCCTGACTGGCCACAACCCACAGCATGCTTCATAATCAGTTGTCATCCCTTTGCATGGCTGCAGGGAGAGCCATTTAATATCTCTTTTAATTTTACTCCAGCTTTTTTTCTTTACCATTTTCTTTCTTTACTTCTGTAATGCCTCATTTCCTGGGACTGTTAACTCTCGTACATATTATTATGTTACTATCTAGCCTATTAATCATCAGTTTTCAATAGCTGCAATAAAATTATGGATATTCATTATAATGACCCTGAGGCATCACAAAAGCTTAAAGATGAAAATTTTTATGTGTGAGATTAGCTTTATGAGTTTTACTGTACTCTGATTATTGAGAACAAGTTATCTGACTCCCTACATATAGAAATCTTTACTATACTGAATCAGCAGAACCACCTTCTGGAAAAGATGCTAGGGAGACTGTATTGTGTTGGGATTTCCTGCAGGAGAATTATATGGAAGCCTGTGAACAAGTGCAAGGTTAACATCGTTCGAGCCTTTGAGGAGGACGATGACAAGACAAGACAAAAGTGTTTGCAAGTTTTTTGTTCCAAGAGAGGTAGGGGGTTGGCTTCCCATTTATAATCTATGGAGTCAGTTACAGGAGAAATGGTTTGGCTGGAGTGTATGCAGCAGCCACTAAGCAAAGCTACCTGTTCTCTGTAGCACTACATACTTCCCAGCTCTGTGGCGTGGGCCCAGCCAATCAGGGTATCGTCCCTGCCCTCTGGACCTTGAGCTCTGTACCGAGGAATTCCAGGGTAGTGAAATGGAAATGTCGATAAAATGCCACTCTCCTTATAAGTGAATGGGGTTACCAATATGTTGGGTATCTCCTCCAACTGAAAAAATGCTACCCCATGCCCTGACAATGTCAAGAGCATTAATTAGTACAACTATGCATAACCACATTGTAAGTATAACTATAGTAAGGCTATGGACTAGAAGTTAGGGGTGTATCAAAAGGATAACTAGACTTAGGGTATATCAGAAGGATCGCCAGAATAGAAGAGAGACTGAATGTTAGAAAGTGTCAGCACAAGTGAAAATGAGCCCTAGCTCTAAGACTAATGTCCTACAATCCTACTTGTAATACAGAGTGCACACAAGAAGAAAAAACACATATAATAATATGAGAAAGCATATCATTAGGAAAAGATATTTAGCATTATTTTAATAAGTGGAAAATTACTTGATTAACTTAGAAACAAACATTAAAGGGGAATATGACAAAATATTAAACAAAACATTTGTGTTTCTATCTATAGTACAAATTTTAAATTTTTGTCAGATTCAGAATGGCTTTCTTAGAAATTGGCACTTCATAGAATTGGCCAGCACAGCCCAGCTTCTCTGTTCTTCTGAAAATGTCGAGGGCCCTCTGGCTGTGCCTGAGGCTCAGGCTCTCTCCTTGCCCTGAGTTTGGGGTGTTACCACCTCCTTCCTGGGAGAGTGGCCCAGGATGGCTCTAACTCTGGTGGTGGTCAGAGGGGCCTGCCCTTCCCACTTACCTATCCTGGGAGAACGGATGGGCCTGCATAACCCAGGCTTTGCCTCTGTCCCATCCTTATTGGAGTAATCTGTGTTTAGGCCCCAGTACCAGCACTGGGGAGAAAGCAAAATTAGAGCTGCTATTCAACACCACTCCAGCACACTCCTCTGTTTCATCTCTATTTCTCTATTGCCCAGGCTGAGCTTGGGTTCTAGTCATGTGGTCCCTGAACATCCAGCCCGAGCAGGAGGACCAGGACCAGAATAGCTCTGGAAGGAGGCCCATTCAATGACCACCATCAATTCCACTGAAACTTTCAACCCATGTGACTCCCTGGAAGCCAGTGGCTCTCTCTGTCTCTGTCTCTGTCTCATACACACACACATGCACATAAACCTCCATACACTCTGAGATATCTCTTTATATAGCTCTAGCACACCATTAAGAAAAAAAATCAATGAAATATTAGTCGACATGGTGGTTTTCTAGCAACCAGGTCTAGTGACCTGTTAAAAATGAATTATGGGTTGTTAATGAGTAATTCTAAAATAATAAGGTCATACCCATCCTCCACCTCTCAAAATATATGTATGAGAGGGAATAACAAGAACAGAAATTGGAATCAAATTTTCCCAAAAGTAGGCAATGTTGAAAGGGTGCAAATTACTTCATCTGTGTCTCCCCTCCAGTGCTTCCCCAGTTCTGTGCTCCCTCTGGGATGATACCACCTAATAAATACCTTCCTGGGATCATAGTAAAGACTATCTCAGATAATACATCTGACAGCACTTTGTAACATGGAGATTACTGTACAAATGGCAAGTATTATTGCCAGTATCAGACAGCATAAGATCAAATCTGATTCATTTTAACCTTCTAGTGCTTTAAGAAAAAATAGCACACAGAGACTTTCATTGATCCAGCTGTTTTAAAAAGAAAAAGACAAAGTCTTTGATTTATTTCCAAATAAAACCTCATAAAAATAGTGTTTTCTGACCAAGAAATAAAAAATTGTTAGCTAGGCAACAAGGTATTGATTTACTACTTTATATATAGACAGTTAATGCCTTTCAAAATAACTTATTTGATTACAAAGAACACTTAACCATTGTAAAATTTTTGAAAAATACAGAAATGACTAAGGAACATAATCTCACTACCCAGAGACAATCACTTATTAATGGCTCCACATGCTCCCTTCCATTTCTTTTTCTTCATATGATTAAGAATTGAGAATATACTGGGGTGCCTGGGTGGCTCAGTTGGTTAAGCATCCGACTTCGGCTCAGGTCATGATCTCATGGTTTGTGGGTTCGAGCCCCGCGTCAGGCTCTGTGCTGACAGCTCAGAGCCTGGAGCCTGTTTCAAATTCTGTATCTCCCTCTCTCTCTGACCCTCCCCTTGCTCATGCTGTCTGTCTGTCTCTGTCTCTCAGAAATAAATAAAATATTAAAACAAAATTTAAAAAAAGAATTGAGAATATACTATATATAGGGTTTTACGTTCTGATTTTTCATTTATGATATCATTACCATTTTTCCTATGTTATATAAAATCTTGTGTTGAATATGCTTTATTGGCCGAGTAATATTCCATGATATGAATATATATAAATTCCTTCTTGTTTCCTTCCTGTCTGCCTTATTTGAATTTCCCCCCATTATTCTAAATAAAACTTCAGGAAATATTTTTGCATAAATGGTTGACATTATTCCAGATTATTTCATTTGAATGGTTTTCTAAAAATTGTTTATACTAAACAAGAAGCTATGAACCTTATAAGTCTCTTCATATATCTTGATTAGAACATTGCAAGCAAGCCAGAACTTAGGGGTGAATCTCACATAAAATCACTCAGAAACACAGATGCAGACTAATTGGCTTCTTTTAGCTCCATCATTGTATATTTTTATTTCCTAATCTTTCCCTAATGCTCTCAGAGTAAAGTCTGTTCTCTGCCGGGGAATATGTAAGGTAATTCTTGGACAGCAGTGTAGTAATCGTTTACAGGTTGTTCAATAGGGATAGCTATTAATGCCTTGTGCAAAATAAACCAAAGATCCAAAGAAACACATTTTTGCAGGTGAAAATTATGTTAGCCAACATCATTTCTCACTCTGGTTTATGATGTCAGGTATCAGATTTCTCCATTATTAATGTGTACATGCACGTGGGGGCAGAGCCTCTTGGAAGGAGATTAAAAAGACACCAGCACCTGTAACCCCCCTTCCTAATCATGTGAGAATGTCCAGAAGCTGTGAGGGGCTGGTACAGTAGCTCCCCTGCACAGACAACACCCCGCAGAGGATTAGCTTTCTTCCCATTAGCAGGCTCCACCATGGAGAGTCAGGGGTCATTTGTACTCACAAGAGAAAACCGACTTGAGTAAAGTGTGCTATTCGTCTATTCAGCACTGCATACCTATAAAGCTTCTGAAGCTGCTCTTTAGTGACTGAGTACATTTCTCATTTTCCCATCCCTTCTTCCCCTACTTGGCGAGTTTCCTAAAGCCGTAATTCAAACTTTCCAAAAGAAAAAAAATAATAATCTCTGGGTAATCCTTTCAAGAATTCTTAGAAGGAAATCTTTATTCTTTTATCATTCTTATGGGAAACCTAACTCGTGATTAGTATGAGGATTCAGACTATTGTACCACACACATATATCTAGGTTGGGTGGGGTGAGGGGAGGAGGAGTGTGGGAGCAAAATGCCCTTTAGCTTAAGGAATTTGGGCTCCCGGGGAGCCTGGGTGGTTTCGTCGATTGAGCATCTGACTTCCACTCAGGTCATGATCTCCTGGGTTTGTGAGTTGGAGTCCACATCGGGCTCATTGCTGTCAGTGTGGATCCTACTTTGGATCCTCTGTCTCCCTCTCTCTGCCCTTCCCCTGCTTATGCTCTCTCAAAAATAAATAAACATTAAAAAAAAAAAAAAAAAGGAGCTTGCTCTCCCAAGCCAGGACACTCATGAGAAGAGCCCCAATGTACTACACCCTAAAAACAAACAGGGACCATGGGAAAGTGTCTTTTAATTGTAAAACAGTACAACATCCCAATAAATATAGGCTGCTTAGCGGAAAGCTTAAGGTAGGAGAGTTAAGAAAAGAAATGGTAGGATGCCTAAAGGGGGAGGTTGGTTGTCCTCTAAATATTTAAAAAATCCACATGATGTTTACATTCCTGTGATAAGTGGGCAGGATGAGGTTTGACGAAGGGCTTCCCTGGCTGGAATCCTTGTCTGCTGTGGTCCAGGGCCCTGCACAGAAAGGCGGTGCACTTTGGACTCAGATGCGGCTTCCCTGTCACCTGGAGCACTGATGTTCTAGAACAGGGCTCTAAACGAGCTGACCCCTCCTCTAGCTTCTATGCATCTGTCCAATTCCTGAGACACAGTTCCTGGCTCTCCTCCGGCAGCCACAACGTGTCGGTTCAGCACGAGAGGCAAGCAAGTGGTCCCATTTCCACCTGTGTAGGTCCCAGCCGTCATGACTGGGGATCTTGACATTCCAAGAAGTGCAGCGCTTGCCACACTGGAGCAGTAACAGAGCAATGTGCAGCCGGCTGGGGGAGCAAAATTTGCAAACTCAGTATCCCGGGCCTCAGGCCAATGCAGGCTGGGTGCGTTGCTGTGGTGACACATTTAGTCTCTGGAGAGGGATTGCTGGCACGCCCGCTGCATTCCTGGCACCACTTTTGCCAGCAAGAAACTCATGGAGTGGAACTGGTATCAACTCCAGAGGGAGACGCAAGCTGCTTTAACTTCCTTGGCAGTAATACCCTTTGCAACTTGTGCACATAAACCCTCCTGAATATTTACACGAACTGCCATTTGTGACACTCTTTGGGGCCCCGTTGGATGGTACGTTGAAGGGAAGTGCTAAAATGATAGCAGCATTCCAGTTTATAAATGTAACTACTGTATCCCTGAATAATTCAATTTCCTAAAATTGGCACTTAACGATGCAATGACTTATCTCTTGCTGGGAAGAGATTCTAATCCCTCTCCTCCTTTTAAAAATAGCTTTTACCATTGCCAAGAGGAAAGCCTGGTATTTACTATTAGAAAATACGTGAATTAAAATACTAGCTTCTTTCCCTGTTGCAAGTCACTGGCACTGTATTAGCTGAGCTCTCTCTTACCTGGGAGGAAAGGCCCCCCACAGCAGTGCCCTCAGTTCTTAGGAAAGCCTGACCCACCTCTCTTATTTGTGCCTGGAAAGCAAAATGCACTAGAATTTGGCCACTTAGTATTCAGACCATGTCAAGATTCAAGTAAAAAGCCTATATTGCACCATCACCAGGCCAAACATAGCCAAGAGCTCAAACCACAGTTAAATTATAAGCAAGCGTGGGGCAAAACATGCAGACCTGTCTAGTCAATGAAGCAGTAGAGATAAAAGGAATTCCCAAATAAATGCCAACTTGAAGGCTTTAATGAATACAGAGATGGTGTTCTTTCCAGCTGCCCCCAGTTGACTATAAAAGGCCAGTAAGGATTTTGAGATGCTTTCTTCCTCCTCTTCCTCCTCCTCTTCCTCGTCCACCATTTTTCTTCTCCTCCTCCTGCTTTATCTTCTTTTAACATGCAAAGCATCTCCCAAAGTATTGAGAAATGAACAGTTCTGTTCACGTACGTAGCTTTGCAGACGGACAGCAAAGCTAGCTGGCCAGTGATTACTACTGGAAACATCACATGCAGCAAAGGAAATGCAGTTAATACAATAATTCACATATGTTAATGCTTAGTTCCATCAATGTCGGCTTTATTTTCTTCTTGATATACACAAAGCTGGCACACAATTTTAACTGATGAGGTAATGTCATTTTTAATTTAGAGAGCCGTAAGCCGTCCACTCTAACTAGTGATATCATCTTTGTGGTTCCCTCATGAGACTTTATGTAAACATAAGTAATGTGTCCTGGACAGTTTGAAAAGAGATTGTTAAAGATGACATTGGTCATCATGAAGATTTCCCCCACTTTGATCTCTTTTAAATTGCCATATACAGTTTATATTACTGCCATATTCTAGCCATTTCTGAAATTAATATATCCCAGGACTTTTGAACCAAGTTAAACACAGAAATAAAATAAAGGTTTAAAATGAACGGATTGTAATGTTTTCATGTCAGTCTAGAAGAAAAATGGAGGACAGCTCAGATTATCTGGGTCCTAGGTGACTTGGTAAATAACAAGAGAAGAAAGGGAAAGACACTAAGAAACGTATAACACTAAACAAACAATACTCTTCCTATTTTTGAGGGGGAATGCTAGTTTATTGGAGACAGTGCCCCAGCTCTTGGAGATAAAGAAGTATATGTGTTATCTCAGTGCAATATTTAGAATAACATTTTATTGTGACTTCCTTCACCATTTGTCTCCTTAGTATATTGTTATTAAGCCTGAATCTTTAAAAAATCACATCACTTTGGTGACCTCAAGTGTGTCACATTTCCTTTTCAAGCAACAATATTCCTTTAAAGATTCAGGCTGGTGGGTATAAACAAAGTAACTTTCCATTTTTAAATAAACTTTTTTCTTTGGAGAGATTATGTTCTGTAATGCAAGTATAGTTTTGGTGAAGATGATCTGTGTTTTAACCACTGTGGGTACTGAGAGTGTTTTTTCTAAGTCTGGAGTTTGGTAGAATTGAGTTAAATAGTAAAGAATCTGTTTATTATTCTGTGGCCATATGTTTAGAGGGTCGCTCACAGAAATCAAAGTATTGTTCATGGAGAGCTCCAGCCAAGGAGACATTTTGGATTCATAAAAGAACTTCACAGTTTGAAAAGAATGCATAGCATTATGTATTGACACCCTACCACCACAGACAAAGGAACACAATTTAATAATAGAGAATTGTGCTCATGAGATTTTTCTTTTTCTTGTTAATTGGTTACTTTAACTGACATTGTCTGCAAGTATAATGGACACCATTATTCTTAATAGTTCTGTGTTGCCAGATGATGTATACAGACATGATGTAGTCCATTTTGATTATTTCATTTTGCTAGATTCTTATCCCTCCATGTAATACGGTGGTGAATGCAGATAGCGCTGTTTTCCTAACAGATTATGCTAGATAATGCTGCCTTCTAAATCACTGAAATTAAGAGGGCATTTCTCACTAACCTGTTGTTGTCTCCTGTATTTATGTACCAGGTATGACTATGTGGAGGTCATCGATGGAGAAAATGAAAATGGACGCTTATGGGGAAAGTTCTGTGGGAAGATTGCTCCTTCTCCCGTGGTGTCTTCAGGGCCGTTTCTTTTTATTAAATTTGTCTCTGACTATGAGACACATGGTGCTGGATTTTCCATACGTTACGAAATTTTCAAGAGAGGTGAGTGGCTTCCTGCAGAACAAGTGTGGTTAAATGTTCATTACCATTGTTTGATTCCATGAACGACAAAGGGAAAAGAAGACAAGGCATAAGGCTTTGATCTTCTTGCAAAAAATTATATATTCCACTACAAAACTGTTGGAAAATACTTTAAACAAAGGAAAATTACACAATGTATAGAGGAAGTCATGTTTAAGATTTTTTTAAAGTGGTGCGCCTTGGTGATGCAGTCCTTTGAGGGTCCGACTCTTGGTTTCGGCTCAGGTCATGATCTCACAGTTCATGAGTTCAAGCCTTGCATCAGGCTCGGGGCTGATGGTGTGGAGTCTGCTTCAGATTCTGTCTCTCCTTCTCTCTGTCTCCCCCATTTGTGCATTCTCTCTCTCTCTCTCCCCCTCCCCCAAAAAATAAATAAATAAACTTTAAAAAAGATTTTTAAAAGTATTTCAGGGCTCAAAATTGCATCATTTTAATGTGCTGACCAGTGTTTACAAGGTATATATTCTGTTAAACTCTTTTAAGAGCCTTTATTCTTATCTTTCTTCAAAAGTAAGTGCGATCTTCTCTTGAAGTTTGATTTCTTTTACTCAAAATGTGTGAGTCCCCTTTACTTTAAAGCCATGTATATACATCCTGTTCCCTTTATATTATTACAAAATTCAAAACTGGTATTTCCCAGGAAAAGGAAAGCAGTCTACTGGACTTAGAGTTTCTAAAGCTGCTGAAGGAAGAAGAGGCTTTCTATTAATGTCTGTTAAGAAGAGGAATCATTGGGGAAAGAACCTCTTCGAGGAAACAAAACAGTAAAACTTTAAATTCCATTTCCCTTAGGAAATAAATATCTTTCTCCATCTCCAATATAATCACTCAGTAATCTTCTGTTCAAATGGTATATATTGAGATGGATAGAATCTGACAGTTCTTAGTCTCCCACCCTTAAAGAATTGAATGCATATATCAGTCAATTGATAAACAATGTATCTTTTTCTGGATGTCACTGTTTTTCACAATAGCTGATAGATTCCTTTAATCTGTTCAATTCAACCTTCCCTGTTAGGTGTCAACCTAAAAGTAATGTGGTGGGTAAGGGGACAAAGTCAGGGACAGAAACTTAAGATTTGAGTGTACTGTCCTAGAATAGGAGCTCTTTTATTAATAGAAAAAAAATCTAGTGACATCAATTATAGATTCTCAGCAGCAACTGAGAATAACCAAAAGGAGCCATTAGGAGTTTCTAGGAATATTGGTACAACTTCTTAAAATTTCAAAGAAATCTGCCACTGCCCCATATAAGTATGAATAGAGACAACTTTCTGCAAAAATTTATATAAGCACATACTTAGAAAAGCACATTTTAGGGACACCTGGGTGGCTCAGTCGGTTAAGCATCTGACTTCGGCTCAGGTCATGATCTCACGGTTCGTGGGTTTGAGCCCCGCGTCAGGCTCTGTGCTGACTGCTAGCTCAGAACCTGGAATCTGTTTCAGATTCTGTGTCTCCCTCTCTCTCTGACCCTCCTCTGTTCATGCTGCCTCTCTCTCTCAGAAATAAATAAAACATAAAAAAAAAAACTTTAAAAAAGAATATTTTATTAGAATAAATAGTAGTATACATTTGACTTCAGTAAGTACAGCTGGTTACATATGTACATATTTTCTTGTGTTGAAAGTTGTTTGGCCTGCTATAGAAATCATGTTGTACATGTATGTATATGGCACACATGCACACACACCTACATTTGCTCTCTTACCTCTATATGGCACTATCGAAGAAAAAAGGTGTCAGAAAGGAATTTAGGAGTCGCCTTTTATTTTCAGTATTTCTCAAAGATCTGAAGATGGTTGAAAGAGGAGAGAGAGAAAGAGAGACAGAGATCTATAACTAAGTCATTGAGAATTCTTCATATTCCTTCCAAATAAACTCAGCTCCCTATACTTCCATTTCCTCAGAGGCACTGTAATTTCTTTATCCTGATCTCCAAAACCACCCGTAAAACCTGAGCCTTATTTTTTCTTTCTCTTCTTGTCGCTTTACATCCAATATGGCTTCTAGTTCTTTTGAATTTACATCCAAAATCCTCCAAGAGTCATTCTGCTTTTCGGCATCCATTGCCATTAACTGAATAGGCCCAATTTGGGTTCTCCCTGTTTTCTTATGAAACACACAGCTTCTCAAACAGTCATCAAGCCACTGTCCTCCAGAGGCCTATGGCAGGTGTCCATCCTCTATTGGGTCAAACCCCAATGTCCCATTGGGTCAAGCTCAAGGCTTGACATCAAGGACGCCCAACCTTCTCCAGCATCAAATCCTACAGACCCACACCTGGCCTCTTGCTTTGGAGAGTGCACAGAAAGTCCAGCAGTCCTGAATGTAAAGTTTAATTCTTCCTCTGACTATCAGTCTGAATGTTCAGAGCCTTGGATTCCTCATGTGGTAAATGGATCTGGCACAGGCTTATTGTGAAGATCGGTTGAAATGAAAACATGAGAAAAATGTAGCTCGTGCCTGTCACCAATGATGTGTTCAGTAAACAGTGTGTACAGATAAAGCTAGTACCCTCAGTATTCAGAGCCTTTGCTCTCTGCCCGTTTACATCCCTTAACCTCCAGGAAAACTGGCTCTTTTTTTTCTTCTTCTCAGGAAGCTTTTCCTAACTATTCTACTTTTTTATTTCCTATACATATATCCAATTTGTCCTCTACACATGCAAGTGCATGCACATACTCACAATATACACATATGCATACTATATATACACACATATATCCAAATATGTTTCCCTAACCAGTGTGCTTCTTAATATTTTCAAATTTGTTCATATGTGCACATCTTATGCCCCAACCAGATAGGTACCACCTGAAAGATGCAAAAAAAACATCTTCCCCTTGCCCCACTGCATGTACTATAGTCCTTATAGATGTTCCATAGAAAGTCAGTAACTAATACATTTATGCATACATATACAAGTTCATAGACATTTTTTCCTCAAAAGCCATTTAATGATATTATAGAATCCATGAATCTCCTTTTTTATTTTTGAAAACATACCACTTCTTCCAGAGTGCAGCAATTTCAAGTTTCCTCATAATTTATACTAATTATACTAATAATTTATACATAAATTATACTAATCATAGTTGGACCAATAAATGAGTCTTTCTCCTATCGACCTTGAGGTTTTCTGGCACTAGATTACATATAGTTCTAAGGGAAATTTAGGCCATTTCTGCATCCTTAAGGCAGCATTTCTAGAAGACCACCTTTGCAAAGGTCAGTCAGCAAAGCCAGTCCCCACCTCTTCCCATGCTTCTTGAAGCCACCCTGGACACCCTAATTTTCTATCCAGGTCCCTCGCTTCCCTCTTCCATGTATCTTTTCTTAGATGTTGAAGGCTTGGGCCATCAACCTGAAAATTATTACCATTCACCTAAGATAATTTCTCCAGGAAATCCAAACATCACTACCTATCACTCTTCCCTTATCCTTCCTTGGCCTGGGTCATCTGGGCTCAACCACTGGAAGAAACTGTAGATATTTTCTGTGGGTGTCCATGTGGGGTAAGCATGGCATTGATTGACAGCAAATTGGTCCCCTCACATATTATTTGGTTATGAGTCTGGATATTTAATAATAATTCCAAAGAGTACCTTAGCTATTATTATTATTATGTACCCTTACTGTCATTAGCAATGAAGCGTGGCATTGTTACAGCCACACAAGGTCCTCCAGCTCTTACAAATAACACCAAAAGCACAGTGGTCACTGGTGGCTGATGCCATGTGTCACCTCACCTAGGAACATGGGGCTGCTCTCCTCCTCTCCTGTGAAGTGCTCGGGTACTCTCTGTAGAATTCCTTCACCCACTCCGGCCATGCTCCTTTTTGGAAAGTGCTGGCTCGACTGTGGCAAACCTATGCAACAGTGAACAGGAAAAATATTAAAACAAATCTTGATGTTTACTGGAGGAAGTAGGAAATTACAGAATCTTGAAATTTAAAGGGATTTTTTCCCCAAATCCTGAAGCCCACCTCCCATTTGTAATATACAGAATCTGAGGACTGGGAAGGTTAGGAGGCCACCCAAGTTTGCAAAGCAGAGTAGCAGTAGAGGTGAGACTGGATCACAGATCTGGTGCTCAATCCAGTTCTCTTCCACTACTCCCTGGAATTTCCCCAGTTTTTGTTACGCTCCTTAGTAAACCTAGGCCAGCCTTAGTGAAAACACTGTAATTTATTTGATTTTGAAAGTATGCCTTTAATTCCTATCATTTTCTCCTCTTATTGAATCTTGACGTCACGTGGATAATTTTATTATTTTAAGAAGGAGAAAATATTAGCACCTGAATTAAACCCCACTATCAGCTTTCCTTTGCAAGGACCTAACCAAAGTATCCCCCACACCTCCCCACACACACCAACTCTGGCAACAGGGAGGAAGCTGGAGGTCTTCAGTGTCACTATTCCTACATCTTAAAGATCAAATGAAAGGGATTCCAATATTATATTTTTATTCTTTGTAAATTAATGTCTTAAATTGACAAAGTCCCTGTCATCTTAGAAGCCACTCATGAACTTAGATTATAACTGATATAGCACATTTCATAAACTTCTTACCTGTAATTGACATGGTAAAATGCCACATGTTAGTAACTTTAACCAGAATCAAGTAAGTAAGTATCTGAAGCCATCATGGTGAAGGATGAGCCTCATCTGTGAAGGCTTTGGGAGGCATTTTAAATAAGTCAGACCTCTACCGGCTAGGTGTATTGTGCACATCTAGTAATATTTATTCTTCTGCATCTCCAGTGCCATGAACATCTAATACGTACATGGGGAGCAAACAATTGATTTGTTTTCTCAAAAGGCTGCCAGATGCACTAAGGTGGAGATTCAGCATACCAATTCTAGACACTAAAAATAGAGATCTGTTGGTTAAATTTAATCTGTATTGATGCCTGCAGTGTTGCCTCCAGTACTTGGCTCTGTGGGAGAATATTTAGTTAAGAACACTCTCAACAAGCCTCCTTATTAGGGCTGAATCCATGCATGTCATCACAGGGTGCCCATCAGCGAGACAATGGCCCAGGGAAAGATTTGTTGAATTGAACATCCCCAGGTTGGATCTGGAGGTCATTTCTGGTTCCCAGAGATCTCTTTGGAAATCTTAGCTGTGGTGGCACTGATAAGGGGTCAGGCTGATGTGTTCATATTCTTGTAGATGGGCCATTTTCAACGGTGTGGTGAATACCACCCCATTTATTGCTGGACACCATGAATCGATCTCATGGTCATTTGTACCATCTTAAGGTCAATTTGCAATATAGGTGTGTATGAGCTTGACAATTTAAATTACAAATTACCATAATTTGTAAAGTGTTGATAACACAGAATAGTCATTAAAGTTATACACTATAAATAGACACATAACATACCCACTCATATACGTTAAAAATAATTTTAGAATGGCACTGTATCTGATACGTTGGGGAAGGCAACGATGTCAACATTGATATCAAGTGACTTCTAGCAACACGGCCTGTAATCACAGTTTATCGTGCCCTCACTAACAGCCACACTTTACCGGCACACCTGTGTCAACACCACTCAAAATGAGTCACTCACCCGGGTACATGTACGAATTACCTTTCACATTTAGTTTGTCAAAGAGGCATAGGTCACATCTGGCAGAGTTACTGAGTCACTGGCGTAGGAATCTGAAACCCAAACTCCCTCCACTGAATTCTCTCCCTCGCCTTTGTAAATGTTCTATTTCACCAATAAAGGGCTGTCAGCCTCAAGATTTAAAGATTTAGGCTTGAAGGGGCTATAATTATTTCTCTAGGGCTCTGTCGAGGTTTCTGTAGCTTACTCATTCATTGTTCCCACATGATTTGATATTTGTCATTTTTTTCCTCTGCAACAGCAGAAGTTTTTAAATTGCTTCACACAAATGGAAAACTAAGGTGAGCACAATAAATCTGAACTTGACTTTCCATACCCACCACTCCTATAGAAAGGCTGAGTAATGAGTGATTAGGAAAGTGATTATAATGGTGAGCTTTTATTAGAAAGATATGCTGCCTTTGCCCAGGTTATTTCTTGGTGAAGTTGTGTGAGTGGATTTTCACTTTGCTCTTTCTTTTCTTTTGCTTGTAGGTCCTGAATGTTCTCAGAATTACACAGCACCTAGTGGAGTGATAAAGTCACCAGGATTCCCTGAAAAGTATCCCAACAGCCTTGAATGCACTTATATTATCTTTGCACCAAAGATGTCAGAGATTATCCTGGAATTTGAAAGCTTTGACCTGGAGCTTGACTCAAACCCTCCAGGGGGGATGTTCTGTCGCTATGACCGTCTAGAAATCTGGGATGGATTCCCTGATGGTAAGAAGGGCAGGAAGCACCCCAAAAAGGAAGAATCTGGGGGAAGGGCACTAAGATCCTTTTACAAGTGTCAATGATACATGCATCATTTTTTAAAAAATAGTTCAGAAAGAGGAGAGAAAACAAAGCAAAATGGTAACTCTCTTTATGAAGAACAGCGGTGAAATATTTGAGCTCAAAAGACAGTAATTATCTAGTCTAATTTCTTCAATTTATAGATAAGGAAACTGAGGCTATGAGTGATTATACATGGTCTCCATAGCTATTTTTGTGATAGAATTGGGACCGACACATGGTTTTCCCACCTAAAGTATTTGGCTCATTTCATTGACCTGACTACTAGCCATTAATTCATAGACTAAGAGATCAGTTAAGTCATACAATTCACTTCACAAATGCAGAGACTAAGGACAGAGAGGTTAAGTACTTGATACAATATTAAGGGTGAAATGTGCACCCATTATGTGGTTACCAAAAATTTAGAAATTTAGAAAAAGAATGAAGATGTTTGGATGTTCCTAATTTAGACAGATTCCTTATCTGTTCCCTAGGAGATTTTTATCTTTGACAATTCGAATCACCTCAACACATCATCTGTATACATTATTTTTATCATTTAAATTCACACTACATTTAAAATATATTTACTAAATACCTGCCATGTACCAGGCACTGGTCTTGCTACTTAGTAAACAGAACAATCAAAGATGGCTGCCCACCCCCTCCTGCCCAGAAGTTTCGATTCTGCCAAGGGCAATGGGCCAATAAATAATACACTTTTAGAATGAATGAATTCTGTCCTTGAAATGCAGAACGTGAGAAGTTTTGTAAACAACAACAACAAAAATGAAAGAAAGAAAAAGTAGAGTAAAGCAAAGGTATGAAAAGTACTAGGGTTAGGAGAGAAGGATATGTAAGTTGAAATTTTAAATAAGGTGGTCAGGTTCGGCCTTATTACAAAAGTGACATGTTAGCAAAGATTTGAAGGAGGTAGGGGGCAAGGAGTAGCTGTGTGGACACCTAAATGAAAGTTTTCCATTTCTATCCTTGTGAATTAGAAAGTGAATGGCAAATATACACATCCAAATCCTGAACAGAGGGAGATAATATCAAATAATTTGTTGCAGCTGTATTGCTTGTCTTGTGTTTAGTCTGGTTTAATACTAGGATTTCTCAAAGGAACACACTCTACACGGATCAGAAAGGGCAGTTTGGAAGTTCTTATGAATCATGCAGTTAGAGATATATAACCATCTATAAAATAGAGTCAAATATTATGATCAGACTGGAGGAAGGAGTATTTAAATAAATATTAAATTGTAAATGAAGGGCAAGTAATATGTGAAAGAGATTGCCTTTGCTTTTCAAATGACATTAAAATTATCAGTATAATTCAATTTAGCTATGTTCCTCCACAGTAAGCAGCAATGGAGATAAACTGGGTTTAGAGAATGCTTATATTGTCATTGTGGTAAATGGGTGAGTTACCATTGGTTTAGTTTCTTCTTTGCTCTTTTACTATATAAATAGGGTTATGATGATCTTACCAAAACTCCTTCATTAAGTAATGAGATTTGCCCAAACAAAGTGCTGATTGATTTCTAAGTATTCAATCCAATAATTAGGAAAACAGTATTATAATAGTATTATAACAATAGTTGGAACATTTAATAATGGGTTTATTTGTTCACAACCCAAATTTGCAGCCTTCCTTTCTAGAACTTACATTTAAATTGACATCTGAAAAGGAGGTCCAATCAACCAACTTATTTAGAATACTTTCAGAAAGAGGCACATTGTTATTAGTGTCAAGGGTTTTTCAAAGTAGTAATTTTCTGGCTCTAGAAAATCACTGAGTTGAAGCAAGGAACAATTAACAATAAGAGTTATCAGCCTTGCAATTCACTCATGTTTTAAACTATGGTGCACTTGACTTATTCCCAGGGAAAACTGGCCTTGGAATATGAAAACCATGTTTGTATATTTGTTAAAATTTACCTACCCTCGTCCAGCCTACGCCAGCATAACAGCTCTCTCCTTTTTAGGCAAAAATGACAGACTGCCTGGGTTTCTTGTCAGTGGCACTAGAAACATTTTTGTTATAGTAGTTCAACACATACAGTTCCTTGCCAGCAAAATTGCTTTTACTCTTTGATATCCCTTCCAAAAACAATAACCAGAAGGCGCTGAAGGCTTTTAAATAAGAAGTGATTTTGTGTTGCCTTTTATCATACACATTGAATTAGGTGACTAAGTAATTGAAAACTACTCATTGATTCAGATTGACTTTGAAGAAAAGTAGTTTACTCCCAAACTCAAATGGAGGTATGCAGGTTGTGAATCATACATCTCTGTCTATCACTCCTGATGCTCCATGGATTCAAAAGTAGTGAATCAGTAGTAATTGGTGGCAGTTTACATATGGTTTGTGAGCCATGAGCTGAGCACACTGCCCTGCCCTGATGGATGCCACAAATGTTTGTGCTGAATTCTGGAACCAAACATGAATGCTTAGCTCACACCACAGGGGCACACGTGAAGTCAGCTCTCCGCCCAGGCTATAACTGCTGTAGTTACCTACATTCCAAAAACTATAAACTATTTGAGGAATAAGTTTCATGAATAGTAGATTGATTGTTTTTTATTGACTTAATGTTTATGTTAAAATTAAATTTCTGGGGCACTTGGGTGGCTCAGTCGGTCAAAAGTCTGACTTCTGACCAGGTCATGATCTCATTCTGTATGTTCGAGCCCCATGTCGAGCCCTGTACTGACAGCTCAGAGCTTGGAGCCTGCTTCAGATTCAGTGTCTTCCTTTCTTTCTGCCCCTCCCTTACTCATGTGCGGTCTTTCTGTCTTAAAAATAAATAAAAATATTTAAATATAAAAAGATAATAAAAAATAAAATTAAACTTCTAAAATAGAAATATAAAATAGAAATGATATAAACATAAAATATAAACATTTCAAAATATAAATGATATAAACGTCTAATTTTTTTTTCTGAGGAAGAGTTGCCAAGTCCAGATATTCTACAACAAAAAGTTTATAATTGTAGGAAAAGAATACCTGGTCTATTTAGTACCTCTTCGAAGTGATTATCTTTTTTGTTTGGTTATTCAGAATGCCTCCTTTTAAAAGTCCGTCTTTATAGTAGATTGCTGCCTGTGTTTTTTTCCTCATAGAAAAAGATCAGGATATCAAATCATCTGATTCTGAGGTGGGAATAATTATAATTATTGGAGAGGTTAATGGAAAAATACAAAGACAGGGTATTATCATTCCCAGTTGCAGTTAGATATTTTAAGCAGCACAAATACTATATTGCCTTTGAGCCTGAAAAGATATGGTCACTATAGACCTATTGTACACCCTCCCAAGAGATTGCTTAGTATATATTGCTTACTTAAAGTCTTCAATAATGCAATTTTTTTAGTTCTACTTCTGTTTTTGTGACAGTTTCCATTCATCTCGTTAGCCTTTGGGTACATGATACCAGAAGAAGGAAATCCAATAGCTGTGTTCATGTAAATACACAAATGAACACACGCATGAGATGGATAAGTACTGCACCCACTCTTGCTCAGATCAATATTGCATTAGCTTGCTAGACTAAGGTCTTGCTGTTGTTCAGGAAAATTCAATACTTCTTTGTCTTATAGTCGAAAAAGCCTTTTCACTCTCATATCTTGAGGGCTCCTAAAGAGAGTTGCACACTGCTGTCCGGGGGCAATGTTCTGAAGGACAGAAGGCAGATTTACCCAGCATGTCTTAAACATTATAAACCAGTGAGTCATGGAGATTCTCTAAATTATGAGTCTGCATTAGACAAGTTCTCTTCTGTTTGCTCTTTCAAAGAGACTCCCCCTCCCCACTCCTCAGAGGAATGGGATGGTGGGGTGGGGGGAAGAATCTGCAGCCAGAGCTTAAGGGGGTGAGTGCAGCTTCCCTTGTGCACTTGTATTCTTGGAGGGTCAATGGCTGTGGTGATCAGAGACCGGCTCCAAGGACTAAGGCTGTAAAAGTTTGCCCACAAACTAAAAAAAAGAAACTTACGAAACCACAATAATGGAATTTAAACAAGGGGAAACAGTGAGAGCCTATGAATGGACCTTAGGCCTCTCATTAAGAGTGCAAAGCAGAAATGGGATTTTTGAGGAAAGACTGGTGTTTATGGCTCTAGCTCGATATTTTCATGCATATGTCATGGGCAACTTTGTGCTCCATAGGGAAGGAAAAAAGCGTTGAGTTCATTCAGAATAAGAAAATCTGCCAAAGAACTAGCACTTGTTGAAGAAGCTGAGGCTCAGATTAAAGCTCACGAGACACAAAACTGCGGGTTTCATCTCCTGAGATACTCTCTTCTGCCAACTGGGAAACCTGATAGAACAACATTTTCTTCCCATAAGAGTTCCTGTTCATGACCATGTCATGCCTTGTAGATAATCTGTATCAATTCCCCTAACTGGCCAGGGTCCTTGTTTTCTTCATAACAAACCAGGCTACACGGGTGCACGCGCACGTGCACATGCACACGCATATGCAAAGAAACACACACACAGTGTTTGGTTACTGGAGGGTGAGGGGTTATAGTAAAGAAAACTCTTTCAATTCAATCAAATCAATTGCTGTGAATGCATGGGGAAGTTATCAGATAATCAAAGTAAGCATTTTTCACTAACTCAAATGTGGAAACACTTTGGTTTAGTTGTGGTTTTTGTTTTGTTTTGTTTGAAGAGGGCCGGCCAAGAACTGAAAACCTGTTAGCCAAGGATCTGAGCACTCTAAAAAGCAGGGTGCTCACACTAGCCAGCTGCCTACTAGGAACTCAGTGGGTAGGTGGGGCTCCAGGGAGATCAATTCTTATGAGATTCACTTTTTCAATCACATTTGAAACTGCTCCTAGTCTTCATCACCTGCTTTCTGCATCCAAGCTACACACCCGGGCCTTGGCACACCAAGTCCCTTCTGTAGGCCCTTCCTTCCAAAGAGGGATTCACCCACTGTGCTTCCTTGAACAAAGCAATAACTCTTAGTTGAAATGCAGAGAACCATGGATTTCTTGGAGGGGAAAATGGACCACACCAGATTGTCCTAAGCCCAAACCATCTGGTATGTTTTTGCCATATGTGCAATGCAAAAAAACTAGAGAAAAGGGGATTTTTTTTTTCCTTGCTGATGATCTGGATAGGGAATTGGAGAGATTCTCCAAGCCCAGAGGGCTTGTGCACTGTCTATGTGGCAAGATGCAATTACTAATTGCCAAGGTTTATCTAAAAGCACTTCAACAAAGGGGTGGCCAGTTTAAACCAAATTGCAGTTTGATTTACCACAAATTAATCAGTGTTCCCAATTTTCTCACTGCCCCAGCTACTACTTTTTCTCCTGGTATGTACAGTCAAATGGCTTTGGGCCACCTTTTGGCCACAAGGCCTAAGTGCAATGTGGTCATGTCTTTTAAGTCTGGGGGAGAAAAAACTGAGAGAAAAGTCGGATGCATTTTCTTTTCATTTGGCTTACAACTTATTATTATGTATAAATTATTGGTATCTGTAGCTTTAAATTTTTTTTTTAATGTTTTTATTTATTTCTAGGAGAGAGAGAGAGAGAGACAGCGTGAGCAGGGAGGGTCAGAGAGAGGGAGTCACAGACTGAAACAGGCTCAGGCTCTGAGCTGGCAGTCAGCACAGAGCTTGACGCGGGGCTCGAACCCACGAACCGCGAGATCATGACCTAAGCGAAAGTCGGACGCTTAACTGACTAAGCCACCCAGGCGCCCCGCTTTAAATTTTTTTTTAATTGCTCAATTATTAACTAGCCTTTAGATAGAACCCTGTCTGTGATTTTCATCGTAATGAGGCTCCAGGACTAAAAGATGGAATGAAGAAGGAAATTGGGGTTACTCAATACTGGATCAGATTCCTGGCACTGGTCTGGTTGCATCTGGGACCTGTTCCCTGGATCTCCTCATAGAAGGGGGAGAAGTGAGGAAGGCAGCTTCCAGAACCCTCGGTGATCACAGCCTAACTAGAATCTTTCAACACTGGGCAGGGTTTGCAGTTTAGTCCTGGAGATGAATGTCAAGGTGACACTTGACAACCCAAATATCATTCACTGCAGATGAAGCAAGCATTTTGATTCTGTTGCTGAAAACAATCCTGCTCAGTGGGGAATGTAGTTATACTTGTTATTGCCCTTATGAGCACACTTTAAATCCTTCTCCATAAACCTGATCCAATATGTTCACAGTGAACCAATTAACCAGGGGAGACTTGTTTTGGGTAAGAAAACACTTCTGGGTTCTGCCGGGACCCATGTTTGCAAATGGTTATTCTTTCATCTACTGTGAAACAAAGGATATTTTAATGTTCTCTACATTTCTCCCTTTCTAGTTGGCCCTCACATTGGTCGTTACTGTGGACAGAAGACACCAGGTCGAATCCGTTCCTCATCAGGCATTCTCTCCATGGTTTTCTATACTGACAGTGCAATCGCAAAAGAAGGCTTCTCAGCAAACTACAGTGTCTTGCAAAGTAGTATCTCAGAAGGTCAGTACTGATTCACCCTGCAAAGCCCTGTGGCAAACACTCCATGTTATTCCTCCTCACACACCTGTGGCCACAAGAAACACTAAAGAAATGGTTTGTGAATTGGAATGTCGAGTATTTATTTTTCTCTTTTAAATGGTTTTCATGGATGTCAATAGGAAGAACTGTTTGGTGTGCTTTCTTAAGGAAATTGTGGATGAGAAGGCTGCTTGTAAGCCTCTGAAATCATGGGAGAAAGTGAGAAATGCAAAACAGTGTCCTGAAACAATGAAATATAGCCAGACTCTATTTGTCACCCTTGAATGTGTATTGGGCTGAGAATCGTAAAAGGACAGGCATTGGTCAGATGGGATAGGAACAATCTGCCATACTTGATTGACAAGACAGCCTTACAGAATAGGTGACACCTGGTGGTTTGGTTTGTGAAGATCAGGATGGAAGCCACTTTGGTTTTTGTTCTTAGATGAATAAAAGTGGATATTAGTGTAAAAGAACATGTGTTTCATTTTGGTTATAACTTTCCACAAAAGAAAGAGGAAGTACTATATTTCATATCTTAGTAAAGTACTCAACTCAATCAACTCAACCCTTCCTCAAAGATTATGTAGTGTCCAGCTCTTTTAAAGGCCTATGGAAAACACCAGAAAGAACAATGAATAAATTGTGTGTTTAATTAGGTCTAGCTGCCAGGTTGTAAACTAACATAGGGAAAAGAACAGGGGCTGTTTGGAGACCTGTCTTACGGATATACTAGTATCTCTCTTTTTTTTTTTAATATTTGTCAGATGGTGCCCTGGGTGGCTAAGTCAGTTGGGCAACCCTCTTTTATTCTTTTTTTTTTTTTTTTAAGGTTTATTTATTTTTGAGAGAGACAGACCAACAGAGTGTGAGTAGGAGAAGGGCAGAGAGAGGGAAACACAGAATCAGAAGTAGGCTTCAGGCTCTGAGCTGTCAATACAGAGCCTGATGCAGGGCTCGAACTCAAAAACAGTGAGATCATGGCCTGAGCTAA
This sequence comes from Proteles cristata cristata, assembly GCA_017311185.1. Taxonomy (NCBI): domain Eukaryota; kingdom Metazoa; phylum Chordata; class Mammalia; order Carnivora; family Hyaenidae; genus Proteles; species Proteles cristata. The sequence continues at coordinate 2,037,997 of JAESUZ010002751.1, read as the reverse complement.
AGTCAGAGGCTTAACTGACTGAGCCACCCAGGCACTCCATAGATATACTAGTATCATTTCTACCAGATCTTACTGGAAAATGAAAAGGCCAATTAAATTTCAAGATTTTATTTGTACTTAATTTGATTAATTATATATTTTATATAAATATATTTATATATTTTTGTGTTTATAAATATTTTTCAAATGTTTATTTTGAAAGAGAGAGAGAGAAAGAAAACACGAGGGAAGGTCAGAGAGGAGTAGAGAGAGAATCCCAAGCAGGTTCTATGCTGTCAGCACAGAATGCGATACAGGGCTGGATCTTAAAAACCATGAGATCATGACCTGAGCTGAAATTAAGAGGCAGACACTCAACTGACTGAGTCATCCAGGTGCCCTTATAAATATTTCTATATTACAAATAACAAATACAAGCTTAAAAGTATGAAACCAGTGAAAGAAAACCTTTATCTATTATGATAGAAAATTCAGAAAGGGTGCAAGTTTGGTTAGTTGGCATTTTTCTTGATGGTTGAGAATCCTTAATCTGTAACGCTCTTTTTTCCCGTGTTAGTATTTTTGATTCACATTTCCTAAAGCTGATTATTCATTTCCCTATGTCATATTTCATTGTTTCACTGAGTATATGAAGTCTAATGAAATACATGCTTTAATGATTCATAGTCATCATTGTGAGCATTATTATTTTATGTTGTAAAACTGTGGTCCTCTTTGGGGCCATATGATACTGGGATTTACTTCTGATGGATACTCTTGTGTTTTAATAATATAAACTAATGATGTTAATAATCATGACCAGGCCAGGGGCAGGAGGCATGAGAACAAAGGGAATCAGGAAGAGGCAGCCCCGGTGCCAAATATAAGGAAATCTGAAAGAGAATTAAGGTCTACGGTCCACCAAATATGGATTAGAAATGGACATAGAATCTTTTTCACTTTTACTGGATCTTGGAGAAAATAGTAAAATAACTTTTGGTGTGCACCCATATGCCATATCTACATATATTAAACTTTGAAAATAAATCAAAAGTGCCATCATTTCCTAATAATTTTTTAAGATTTATTTATTTAATTTGAGAGCGACAGAGACAGAACAAGTGGGGGAGGGGCAGAGACAGAATCCCAAGTAGGTTCTGCACTGCCAGCAGAGAGCCTGATGCAAGGCTTGAACTCATGAACCGTGCGATCATGACCTGAGCTGAAACCAAGAGTCGAGACCCTCAACTGACTGAGCTACCTAAGCACCCCCTAGTAAATTTCTAATAGTATTTCTGTTGACCTAGGTCCAGTTAGGAAAATAGTTAATCATTACAAGATCCTAAGAGCCTTGCTTTTAAAAATTACTGCCATGAAATTATTCCCACGTATCAGTATCATATCCCAATAAATCCCTCACTGTCATCTGTAAGATTTTGTGTGAACAACAAAAGGAATGTTTTAGTTTGCCAGATTATAAAAGGAAATCTGCATTTCAGGGCCCTTATGTTTTCATGACTTTGGGTCATTTTCTCCCCCTCCAGATTTCAAATGTATGGAAGCTCTGGGCATGGAATCAGGGGAGATTCATTCTGACCAAATTACGGCTTCATCCCAGTATAGCACCAACTGGTCTGCAGAACGCTCTCGCCTCAACTACCCAGAGAATGGGTGGACTCCCGGAGAAGATTCCTACAGAGAGTGGATACAGGTATGTAGCATGAGACGTGGCATCTTTAGGGTTGAAGATTTTGGTCATCTAGAAAGGTTGTCGGAAAGAAAGCAGTGCCATGCCCGATGCCCTCAGGTGAGAAGAGAGAAGCAGTGGGCACCAAGTGTCATCACTCTGCAGGGCTATCATGTCACCACAATCTAAGGAAACCAGGCCTGGTTGATATCCTTGGAAATTCTTTTTTTTTTCCTCAGATACTTAGATACAACTCTTCAGAGAATGTGAGCACAGATGTCTCACTTTGGTAACAACTGGAAGATCTGATTTTCCCCAACAACTACACATTTTCTATTCATATACTTCCTTCTTCAACAGATTTTTATTTCCTGGATGAAATATATTAGTCCAACCAGCAGACATGCATGAAATAATGATATCAAAGTACAAGGCTTCTTATTTGTTTGTTTGTTCAGAGGAGCAGAAGGGAAGAAAGGAGCTGAGGTTTACTTTTCCATACAGGTGTACATAGCACATGCCCAAGAAAACAGTCAGATGGAGGGCACTGGTCTTTGTGGGCTGTGTGTATACACATATATGTATGAAAGGGACACATTTGTATCCTTTTTATTTGCTTCTGCATTCCTCTCTTTGTCCTGACACTCCCTTCCTTGCCGTTACCCTTACATCCCCCACAAACTCTCTTCTGCACCACAGCTCTCTTGCCCTCAACTCATCTCTGGCACCAATCCTAATGCCTCAACTTGTCCAACCTAGTTGTCTGGCTACTCCCACCGAGGCCTGATGCTCATGTTCTTCACTTTTTCACCCACTGTCAAATGAAACATCCGTATCTGGCTGTGTGGGTTACACTCTGGGCAAATTATACAAAGTTATTTGCTGAAGGATCCAGTCTTCCTTTTCAGAGAGTAGGCAAAGTTGTCTTACATTCATTGCAAGATATATAAAGATGACTAATTCCCAGAGAGAGTTTCTAAGCAAGGAAACAACCAAGATGATTAATCCCCTACTTTGTACATCCATTGCTGTCTCAGTCTTTTGAGCACAAATCCCAGATTTTGTTTTACTTTGGAAAGGTCAATATTAGTTTAACATACACTTAAAGTAAAATGGCCTATTACAGGAGACTGAACTCCTGCTAACCTCTAAATGATAACACTGAGAAATGTGTAGAGGGTGAGAAAAGATGAGATTTTTACCTGAGGATTGCTGAACCCAGCTCTAGATTGAATCAGAAATTACATGAATTTGCCTATGTCAAAATAGCTCTTGGTAATTTGTTTTTCCACATCCCCAAACCAACAGGCAGTTCAGTATGATTGACAGACATGTGTCCAGAGGAAAGCTTGCATTTTGCAGTGCTAAGCATGTTTGCATGGTAACGTGGTCCTATTCTTGATAATGTGGAGACTGCTCCATAATTTAGGGACAGTGGTGGGCTTGAAAGAGTTCTAAAATTGCAACTGTAGCAATTCTTCTGTGCAAGGCAATTCTGTGTCAGTAGAAACATGGAGACAAGATGGGCTCTCACAAAGCATTTGTCAACAGGACAAGATTTACATCCTTCTCAGGAGCTAGGCAAAAGAAAAAAATCTGAAATGATCCTACTCTTTTCTGTCAAAGCACAGAGAGCCATGATTAAAAGAAGCTAAGTAACCAAAATCCCTCAAACAGGGTTTACCTCTTATTCAAGCTACTCTCCACCTCTGCCCGGCTAGGGGTCTATTCCATGTCTTCTGACACCAGGACCCAGACAGGGGGAGCAGCTGTCATCTCAAATGTTGCTGGTCACCAAGCAGAAGGAAAGAGAGAGCACAGCCATCATTCTAGCTCTTGTGGTCCCCTTGAAGAACACTTCCACCCATTTTCATTGCCAAACCACATCCCCTGGCCACACTTAGCAGCAATTTGTCACATGCTGGATGGAGGAGAGCTAGAAATTTGGTGAATAGCATGAGTGACAATTGTGCCATTTGTAGAATAGTGACTATTTATTGAATGTCTACTATGGAGCCCAACTTCTGCTGAGTACTTGACATATTTTTATTTCATCCTCACAGTAATCCTGTGAAGGAGGTGCAATTATCCTCATTTTACAAACGAGGATGCTGAGGTTCAGAGAGATTAGTAAATGCCCAAGATCACAGTGAGTGACCGGTCTTGGAAGCAGGATCTGCCAGACTCCCAACACCTGCTTCTTTACACTTCGGTCTCCTCTGTCTTTATCATTTGTTACCTTTCATATAAACTCGAGTGTAACTTGTGCCACAACTTCCTTCATGCCTTTCCTCATGAGAAGACACATGGAGATGAGTTGGGTGCTTACTGTTTCTAAACCTAGCATTCAGTGCCCTTATGCCTCCATCCCTATGGAAGATGAATATCAGAGAGTCTCAGCATCTGTTCACCTTGAGGTAAAATTATCTTTTGCTCCTTATGGAGCTCAGTGGACTCATTTACATGCTTGTTGTGTCTTCCCACATGGTGGGAGCTTTTATCATTCACCCATCACCTAATTATGAATAATTTCATATGTTTCCAGCTTTTCCAAAACTCCTTGGAAGTGGCTGGCTTGTTGTTTTCATTGGGTAGATGTTTTAAATTAACCAACAAGTAAAACATAATTGAGGCTGAGGGCAAGAGACACATACCTCCAATCACAGGAACGTTAGCACACAGACATTTCTATTTATATGCACAACAGTATGCGGATGGTATTTGTTTTCTTTTTCTGCTTTCTTCACATTTTGCATGAGATATACCCCACAAAACATGTTGCTGTAGCAACAAGAACACTTGCATGTGTTAAATTAATAAGGCAGTTTGGAAGCTGACTTTCCTTCAAGACAGGAACAGTCTTTGGTTGCCATTGTTTTCTCTAGGAAATTACTGAGTGACATAAAAAAACAATGCGTCGTTAACCGTGGGTATGAACGTCTACATTGGTGCTTCCTGTGAGATCTGTTGTCTGCCAGAAAGCTTAAAAACAAGTCAAGAGGCAATTTAGTGGGAAGGGGCATAAGGGAAGTCCCCACTCAGAGCTTTGCACATGGTCATATCCTGCTCAAACGGCCACTTCATATCCTGAGCAGCTAAAACCTCTTAATGGTCAACAGCAGAGTTAATTTGTGAAATTTGCCCATGTTTTTCAGAGTATTCCACTCTGTTCTGTGTCTTGGAACTGCTTATCTTATTATTAATTTCACGTTTTTCTTCCTTTTGTTTCTGATTAAACAATAAAGGTTCAAGTAAAGACTCTGTATATCAGTGGTGCTATAAAAATTCTTAATTTTCAAGCACATCATCAGAGCCCAAGCCATTAATCTCACTGAAGCTGAGTTTCTTTCCCTGTAAAATAAAGGTACTGTAGCCTTCTCCACTCAAGCTCTTGCAGTTCATGATACTATAAATTTCGGAGAAATGCAGCCTTCGGGTTTCTTCTCCTCTCTGCATACTAAGTGCATAGCGTACTGTCTGTTCCGGAAACGTGTTCTCATAGATCCTAAGTGTAGCCATTCACACACAAAGCAGAATTTAATTCATTAGTTATTTCAATGTTTTATTAATGATAGTGTTCACCACACTGTAAACAGATTTATCCTTCTCGCTTTAATTAAAGCTCTTGGGAGTGCTCTCCTCAAAACAACTGTGACTTTTCCCTGATTAAAATGCCAGGAGACAAGGAGGAAAAAAAGACAAGAGATATAATGCCTGGATAAGATATGAACTTTGTTGATCCAAAGAAATAAAAATGGCACCAGGGACTAATCGATTACCACACCCTCCAGTGACTTTAGAAATAGAATTGCTTGATAAACCAACTCTGGCTGAAACTCCACTCTTCTCCAAATTTGGAGGCATTGTCTTTTGTGGGAAAATTTTTGGGTACCAGATTATTTATGCCGTCACTTATTCCAGAGAAGCAGAAAGCGAAAGCGGCTGGCTCCTAAACCCCATCCTGTTTAGTTTGGTAAGTCAGCCCTCTTATGGATTAATCACACAGAAGAAGGGAACTTCCACAAAGACATTCTGTAGTTCTGAGAATACATCACCAAGCCCCTAGAGCGAAATCGTCTTCTCTCTCCACTGCATTTCTTAGTACAGATGTTCGTTCTGAGGAATGAGGAGAAGGGAAGTTCCAGAAGAGAAGAGCTAGCACTAACTTTATGAGGAGGCTTGTTTCTGTGTTTTCCTTTTGCCTTATATATGTTCCTGTTGGATAATAATCCACATTTTCTAACTGAAGGAACTTTGAAAACATACATCAGCAACAAAAAGCCTTAGTGTGGAAAGAAGGTCATCTGAACTGAGTTATAACACACCTATAAGACCACGCACACAAACACACACATCTTTATGTTCATTCACTCACTCACAATCATAGTGTCAAAGAAAGTAGGTGCCCTTATTAATGGTCAACTTGTGAAACTGATCAAGTCCAGAAGGCCTTTGAGTTGCTTTGTGGATTTGAAAATTTGTTGTAAAATTGCGGTGCCTGGGTGGCTCAGTCAGTTAAGTATCCAACTCTTAATTTTGGCTCAGGTCATGATCTCATGATTATGAGATCGAGCACTGTGTTGAGCTCTGCACTAGGCATGAAGCCTGCCTGGGATTCTGTCCGTCCCTCTGCCCCTCCCCCGTTTGCACTCTCATGTTTTCTCTCAAAAATTTAAATAAACAAGTAAATAAATAAAATTAATTGTAAAACATGTTCTAACAACAAACCTTTGTGTTTCTATAGCACTTTTCTTTTTTCTTTCATTTATTTCTTTTTAATTTTATTTTATTTTGAGAAAGAGAGACACAGAGAGAGAATGCAAGTGGGGGAGAAGGGCAGAGGTAAAGAGAGAGAGACTCTTAAGCAGGCTCCATGTTCAATGTGGAGCCTGACAGGGGGCTCGATCCCACAACCCTGGGATCATGAAGTGAGCCAAAATCAAGAGTCAGTTGCTCTAAGCTACCCAGACACCCTACCTTTCCTTTTATAAAGCACCTTTTTTGTACACATCACAGTTTAGTCTTAGAATGTAAGTTAAGCAGGCCAAAGATTTACATCCCCATCTTTATGTGAAAAAACACAGGCTCAGAGAAGTTAAATGGTTCATGAGTCCCAACTTGGGGAAAAGATGAAACTTGTGGGAAAAATCAGGCTTACACAATGGAAGTGGACTTCCTTCCTCACATGTGAGAGTGGTGTCAGTGTGCACAGAGAGATCTGGAAGGCAGACAGCAGCTGGTGAATCACCACTTGTGGTCAGACCTGATTCAAGCCCAGCATGCAGCTGGCCTTTGCATAGCTCCTTCGCCACTCAAATTGTGGGTTTTTTCACCTTACACTATCTCAAATGCAGTAAGCTGCATAATTTTCTCATGCCAGCTCTAGAGAGAAAAGCCACAAAGTCTGGCAAGGTTGTAAGGTTGTAAGGGCTCACAGATTCCAGAGGAGAGACAGTCATTCAAATAGCCAAGTTCCTATAATCCCCAGCCCAAGGGGCTTTGCTTTATACCAGGAGGGTCCTTCCAGCTCACTCCCCAAAGGCTTCCCCAGCTTCCAAAGCTGTGAGTAGCACCTATCAAAAACTTCCAGAGTGGCTTGGTCATCATTAAAAAATGGAATTAACAGTTATAATGTACTGATAATGGATATAAAAGGTAATTTAAACGCATGGTCTTGGGGCTCCTGGTGGCTCCATTGGTTAAGCATCTGACTTCAGCTCAAGTCATGATCTCACCACTTGTGGATTCGAGCCCTGCTTCAGGCTCTGTGCGGACAGCTCAGAGCCTGGAGCCTGCTTCATATTCTGTGCCTCCCTCTCTCTCTGTCCCTCCCTTGCTCATCCTCTCTCTCTCAAAAATAAATAAATATTTAAAAAAATAATAATAACAAAATAAAAAATAAAATAAATAAATAAAATAAAATAAAATAAAATAAAATAAAAAGACATGGTCTTGATTTCAGGAGCTAAGAAGGGGCCAGCTGGATGCCCTGTAAGTAACAAATGGAATGAAATAACTCATGAATTCTTGGAAATATTCCCTCTGGCCACATGGAATTATTACACATTTTTAGCAAATCTTAGGTGGGAAAAGTGAATGCTCCTCATTCAGTTAAAAGAATTTGTTATTTGGAATCCTTCTTTTTATCTTTAAAGTTACTTGTCTCCCAAAATTAGAGTAGAAACTAAAATCATTTATCTTAGAGCTTTAGAATATCACTTATTTCAATAAGTTTCATGTATAATTTTCTTCTAAACTTACAGGGAAAATCTTTTGTTCTCATAATAATGTGTTAGGTATGGAACAGGTATGTCTGGTGAAATAGTTTTTGACTTTTTATACAATTGTTAGTTTTTAGCAGGTTTATAATCTGTAATGCTGTATTCATGATTGGTTCCATTTGCTAAATTGACTGGTCCAGAACATATATTGAGCCAGGTTATCCTGACTGTAAACTCTCTGTTTATAAACCATACACTTTAGAGGGTACATTATCTCATTCAGATCATTAGTAAATTGCTGAAATTGCAATAAGATGATTCTTTATAAATGTATAACTAGCGAACTGACAAAAATAGCTCACTGGGTTACCTAAATGTGGAATGAGGCATGTAAAATATAGTGTTGGCAAATTTAGGGAAAATACAGCTGTTTGACTGAATGTTTATTCCCCAGGTGTGCTGTGTGTGTGCGTGTGTGTGTGTGTGTGTGTGTGTGTGTTTGGTGCAACTAATATTACTATGCTGTTTTAGCTAAAACCTTGATCTGGAAAGAAGACAGATTGCTTTAAAAAAATTCCCCTAAGATAAGCCTTTGGTTATCTTACCCTGATTCTGCAGGGACCTCTACTTCCTGCATAAAATGAGTGTTTTACATCCTATCACAGGGCTGTTTTCTGTGACTAGGTTCCACCCAGGAAGTCCCTGTTCCCAAAATTCCTCTCTGGAGGAACTTTTCCTTTGCTTTCTCTGGTACCTTGTTTTTTAAAGTTATTGGAAGTCATTTGAAGGAAATATTTATAGGAAACATGTATAAGGATGGGTTACATTCAGAATTTGTTGCTGCTTTAAATGATATTATGATTTGGGGAGCATGGGGAAGCGTGTGACATAATTATTTAGATATTTTTACCTGACTGTTTTGTCATAAAGAAAATACAAAGATCATTTTAACTGTTTTTGGTCAAATCAACCACTTTAAATTCAGTTTTAAAAATCAGTCAAATGATTTTACTCATTAGAATTTCATGTCAACACACCCCAAAGAGAGTGTATAGACACTTAAAAAAACCTCTTAGGTTTTTATGATGAAATCACTGGGAAGACAATCTTGAAAAAAGCCACAACTATTCAGGGAGAATTACACTTCACATAGATTAATTTGCATACCACACACATTTCATTTGCTTCTGGTTTTGGTTTCTTAATTGTTTTATGCCTATTTGGAAACAATATTCATAGTTATATTCTAGAGGAGAATTGTTTTCTTTCTAGGATAGCTCAGCTTTAAGTATAAGACTAAAAGTAGATGCAAACATTATTTTGTCTAAAGTCATTATTGTGCATGAGTTCAGAGGTTAAGTGATTTGGAAGACCACATAGCAAGTTAATGACACAGAACCTGGACTAGAATCTTAGCATCCTTACTGCCACTTCTTTGTTACTACTTAGTTTTAAGCATGTGCAAACATGAATTTGGATCCTTTTTGAAGATGATATCCTGAAGATCAGGTAAGCACATTTAAATCCCAGCATATCCCATCTTTGTTATGAATCAGTAAATGATGTCTATCAAAATGAGCAGTCATTGCCAAAGCTTTAACCTTGGTCAATGGTTGGACTATTTCCAGAGCAGAGCTCCTTGGTCTGAACAATACTGACATTTTAGATTAGATAATTCTTTAAATTTTTTTAATGTTTATTTATTTTTGAGAGAGACAGAGCATGAGTGGGGAGGGGCAGAGAGAGAGGGAGACCCAGAATCCAAAGAAGTGCCAGGCTCTGAGCTGTCAGCACAGAGGCTCATGCAGAGCTCATACCCAGGAGCTGTGAGATCATGACCTGAGCTAAAGTCGGACGCTTAACCAAGTGAACCACCCAGGTGCCCTTAGATTAGATAATTCTTTATTGTGGGGGTTATCAGTGCATTGTAAGATATTTAGCAGTACCCCTGGTCTCCACTCACTAGAAGTCAGTACACCCCCCCCCACACACACACATGCCTCAATTATGACAACCAAAAAAGTCTGTAGGCATTGTGAAATGTCCTCCTGGGAACAAAAATCACCTTCAATTGAAAACCACTGGTATAGAAGATGCCCCAAGTGCTAATCAAGTCATTTTTTAAATAATAAAGTTGATCACCATTAATAAGGTTGATCACAAAGGAAAGATAAACTGGTTGCTTGGCTGTTTTTTTTTCTCACTTTTCAACTGCTTGTAGATATCATTTGAATAGAATTGTAGTTCTTTTGTTTTCCAAAAATACAGATGCATCTGTTTACCTTATGCAGGAAAATAGCATCATAAACCTCCTGGCTTATTTATCTTAAGCTTCTCTATTTTTAGCTTTTAAAAGTGAACTGTTTTTAGCTAAATAAATACAGATGTTATTTCAGAATACTACAGCTTGGGTCTCAAAAGGCACTGATAAGGACTGGATTAAGAAAAGGAAACACAAAGATAAAATCACAAGTCATTGTTGACAAAATTTAGGAAAAATAAGACTGAAATGAGCTCCTCGACACCTGGACATTGTGTATCACTGACCTTTGCTGACGTATTTTAATTTTTGTGCAGTATGTAAACCAAATGTGTGTGTGTGTGTGTGTGTGTGTGTGTGTGTGTTTCACTTCCACGGTAATCAAGAGTAAGGAGCTGTGTTTGAAAAGCTTGTCTATTGCTTATTAACTTATCTTTTCATGGGAAAAATACTATTAAGTTTCCAATTTTGTAACCTAAACAACAACACATTAAGAGCTATCAATTGCCAATCAGTTTCATATCTGTGGACCAATAAGAAGGCAAAGTTGATGGTTTCACATCTGTTTTGGGTGAAAGGCTGTTCCTGTCTGTGGTATTTAAAATTTAAAGAACTTCTGTTATTATACAATTGGGAATCCTCAGGGAGTAAAATGTTAATGAAATCCATAACATGCACAGATTTTATGATAGTAGTTTTAAGAAATTCCTTTGGTGGGGTTTGTGGATTTCTGTCCCGGCGGTAATAATTGTACCTTTTACAGAGTGCATTAATGTTCGCATTTAGGAGCAATGGCTACGTTTATGCAGCGTGTAATGTAACACCCGAACTCCTAAGCTTTAAATAACTTTCATATCGTAATTTGAAAGCCCTAGAGCAAAAAATGTGCGTTCCTCAGAATTGGCACAACCCACAGTTTAAAACTTATCTAGCACGTTCACAGCAACCTCCCCCAAAGGTGGAAAAGGTACAACCTGGAAATTACAAAGCCTGGATGCAAATAGGCATTCCAGGCCCACTTATACTTCTCATTTAATGCACCATTTGAAAGCTACACATCAAACAGACAATTTTGATCCGCATCAAAATAACAATTTGGGATGCTGACCTGCAAGAGATACAGATACTCACATTTATTTCCTTTCTCCACTTGCACCGCCCCCTCCCCCAGCTTTCAAATTTCATTCAATTCTGTGTTCAGATAAAGAGAGGAAAGCAGATTAAATCAAAAACGCTCTATAAATCCCAATAGTAATAAAATGCATTATGCTTTTATATTTCCAGCTATTGAACAGAGTAAGCATGTGAAACTAATTGCACACATTATGACTCAGAATAATCACATATGTAATTGTGCATGGGACATGCAGGGTTTTTTTAAAGCTCTCTTTGCCTTAAGGGGTTAAAACCACAGTTATGACACTCTTACAATTGCTTTTCTTCAGAAGAGTGAAATCTTAATTTTACCAAAGTTTTATTTTCTCACAATTCTAATGCTTTAAATTTCTAACTACATTTTCTGGATTTAGCAGAAAACAAATCAGCTCCTTTATTCTTTGAGCAGACCTGAGAAGGACTATTGATAGAGTTCTTTAGGGGATGGGTAATTGAACCAGAAAGCTTCTGAAGTCTTTTCAAGCATTTAAGATTCTGTGATTCTATTAAAAATAAGTTTACTCTATCAGCTGGTGCCCTGGACTTTGCCTAAATGAAAACATAAATATATGAAGCATAAGTGGAATTCATTATAAATACTACTGATTAATGTGTGAGTTAGCACATAGCAAAAATGTATTCTTAATTCAAAAGATTTTCTCTCCTTTGATCAAGTAATTGTTTAGGTTGGCTTCACCATGAAGCTTATCTGAGGACTTCACATAGAAACTTCACTAGCAAGGCATGTTTTCCTTGGTTCTTTTGTACTAGCTCACAGGGATGAGCTGCCCACCAGGGGACATAAGATGAAGCCCAGAGAGGTCACCTTTCGTGTCTCTCCAATCTTTGAAGGAAATATCTTTAAGGCATAGACTTACCTACCATTATAGACTGTTCACACCTTAAAGTCTTTCCAGTACTCAGTCTTTTTTTCTTTCCTTAAGAAGACAAACACCAAGGCCCCTGGGTGGCTCAGTCGGTTGAGCCTCCGACTTCAGCTCAGGTCATGATCTCACCACTCGTAGGTTTGAATCCCACATTGGGCTCTGTGCTGACAGCTCAGAGCTTGAAGCCAATTTCAGATTCTATGTCTCCCTTTCTCTCTGACCCTCCCCCTCTCATGCTCTGTCTCTCTGTCTCAAAAATAAATAAAATATTAAACACATTTAAAAAAAAGAAGAAGAAGACGAACACCACATTCAAGTCTGAGGATGTTACAGGCCATAATATTAGCCCAGAAAAATAACAGGAAAAAAAAGTGGCCCCAGGGAACCTGGACGAAGCTGTATGAAGAAGGACATTACAGTGTCTTATGCTTCCAAGACTTGACATATTTACTTTCATCTAAAGCTGATGCAGATAGATACATCTCAGAAGAAAGTAAGACCAAGACCCAGGCAGACATGCAGGCTAATAGCTGCAAGTGCAAGAAATCTGACAGAGCCTACAGTTTGAGAATCTGGAAATGAAATCTAGAATTTGCAGTGGGAAGTACTCATGATAATAAAAAGAAGCTAGCAAATTATGAAGTATGAAATACTGAAGAAAATGTTTTTGATATTTTAGGAGATACACCAAGCTCATGGGGAGAAAAGAAAATAGCTCTTTTTTTTACATTCTCAGTGTTAAGAAATGAAGCTATAGTACACAGGATTTTCCTGACCTAATTATTTAAACCTTATCTTATTCTTTTAATTTTTTTTAACATTTATTCATTTTTGAGAGGCAGAGAGAGACAGAATGTAGTGGGGGAGGGACATAGAGGGGGTAGATACAGAATCTGAGGCAGGCTCTAGTCTCTGAGCTGTCAGCACAGACCCTGACGTGGGGCTCAAACTCACAGACTGCAAGATCATGACCTGAGCAGAAGTTAGACACTTAACCGACTGAGCCACCAGGAGCCCCTAAACCTTATTTTAAAAATCCATACTAGCCATTGCTACTCTCAATCCGCAACATTCTATCATACACATATTATACTATTTCTGTAGTTTTGACTTATGTTTCCAAATATTGCAATCAGGAGGTTCTCATTAATTTAGAAAGCTACAATGCCAAGACAGCAAGAATTCATTTATTTAACAATTCAATTTTCCATGGAAAGAAAAACCAGTCAGTACATTTGTGCCTATAGTGTGGTATTTCCTCTCGATCAACCACTAAGAAATAAATGAATCTCATTTATTGCGACAAACATGGAAGGTATCTTACGTGATCTCCATCTGCACATTCCTATGTTTTCTGGGCAGTAGGACAAAAAGGAAAAGGAGACAGGAGTAGGCAATTTGGTGTTCATCCTGTATATGCTGAAATTTATTTGTGATTATTAATTTCTGTAACACAATAATCCAGTCCCCTTAGTCTAAGAACTTTGTGGTTTTCAAGAAGAATTTACATTAACATCTGTTTATCTACTTATCTTTCTTTGAAGTGTCTAGACTTAGAATATTCATGTGTCTCATATAAGATTCATCTTAATTAAAATCTTTTTATCAAAAGTAATTCAAATGTTATGAAGCAGCTAATTCGATTTCTTTTTAAATACTGGCAGTTTTAGTAAAACCGTGCCAAGTGATGTGTTCTTATCCTAACTTTGTGTCTAAAAGTGTAGTAACAATGGAATAGGATTCTTATCATTCCAAAAACCCACAAGGGTATATGAAAGGAATGGTTCTCTAGCATTTGCAAATATGTGCCTTAGTGCTATGGTTTTCTGTCAAGAACTGCCCCTTTCACATACACACACACAGCAGTGTGGCCATGTTGCCCAAGAAAGCATTTCACCTCTTATCACCTCCAAGTCTGTGGTTGAAATAGATGTATCCAACCACGTGTTAAGAATGGTTCCAGTGGATAAATGCAAGTCACAGCTTCCATTATGTTAAGGACTTTAGGCAGTGCTAGGGGACGAATAACATGATATTCTTAGTGTAACATCTGTGCTCATTCTCCTGTGGTTTGAATGTACTCATGCACATGCATTTTTCCCATTGTGTGACCCAGGCTGAAATGCATGAAATTAATATAGATTTTTTTTCAGCCTGCATTTGGATGGCAAAGCAGCATATCTTCAGAGCACAGAATGATGTCGTGCCTTTTCCCTTTCTTTTAAGGGAAGCCTCGAAATTACTAATCATTATATAACATTTCTCCTCTCCTTGTTTTCATTGTCCAGCTCCAACATGAAGCCAGTCAGTCCAAAACTGCAGAACGTCTCTTGTGAATTGTAAATGCAAATGATTCTTTTAGAGAGTAATTTTTCAAAATGCATTATTTCAAGGTTTTTCCTGCTCCCCTTTCTCAGTGATCTTCAAAAAGAATCAGTATACACTTCCTGGCTGAATGATAAACTTCCAACAGGGAAAATCCAGTTGACCAAATATTCAATCGTGATGTTCATTTCATCTGTTCTCAGGAATGATTGGCATCCCTTCAGAGACTAACTGTTGACACACACTTTCTGACAGCCAGCTGTACCTAGGCAGTCTGTTCTTTCTCTCCTTTCTTGTCTCCGGGACGGCATTCCTTATAACCTTAGGCGGGTAAGCGACTTTAATCTCAATAATCCCATCAGCTCCTTGCAGGATTGTTCATGCCAAGTGGAGGAGTTTTCTTGGACACCTGCACTTGTGGGTTCACCATCAGCACATGAAAAATTCTCATTAACATGACAGGCCCACCTAGCTCCCTGAGAAATACATGGAACATTGGTGTAAAAGGACGCCATCAGAGTTTATAGGCCAAGAGGCTGATTTAGACCGTCGCCCTCATCTGCAAGTCTTTAGTTTCCAGAAATTCATCCTTGTGTTTGTTTTTGAAATCAAGCTTTTAGGAGGAGGGAGAAAAATTAAAGGCATGAATACTGGAAAACTAATAATAAACAAGTCTTTTTGTTTGTGCTGAAATAGACAGATGCCTTTGGAGTACAAATGTGTGTTTATCTTGAGTCATTTAGGGATCTCCCCACTAATGCAGATAAAACTTAACAGGAAGCATGGAACAACAGCTTCTGAAACATAAATAAATATACTTTACCTGTACATGACATTTAATATGCTTTTTGGTCTTTTAGGTTTGAAAATCTCTTTAAACTCCTTATAGACCTGGAAGATGTATGTGTCCATAACTGAGGTCACTGCACCTAGAAAGGGGTGAATGTGACCTTGCCTCAGTGTAGAGCTCCAGTCCTCCTGCCAGGAGGCTCACTTGTGAGGCTGCTTCTCAGACACCATAAGACAAAAGAACACAAAATTTGCCAAAAGCCTGAAATCTGCATGCATTTCAAAGCCACGTGCAGCTATAATTCCAACGTCTTATAAAGACCACACGTTAATTTGGTAAAACCGTAGAGACTTATAGTTACGTGGTGAAATGTTGAATGTTGTTCCTCTTTAGAAAATATGGGAAGGGTATGGGAAAAGCCTAAGATACCAGATACATAAACATCCAATACATAAACATCCTGTGGACATCATGCTTGCAAATAACTTAGCTCTAAAATAAAAGATTTGCATAATATTGAAAGCATGATAGATATTGTAAAAAAAAAAAAAAATTATGTGAGTCCTACTGGCCTTTGAGGTGACTTGTGGAAGGAAGGACACATACTAAGTTACTTGAGAGGTCATCTGAGAAATAAGTGAAAAGGAATACTTCACACAGCATGAACCTAGCCCATGAAACTCATTGTTCAGTGGACTCCAGCCTCAAGTAGTGGGCTTTTCAAAGGATTGGAAATTTTGTGAGTAGTTACAATAGTTGAAGTTATAAAGGCTAAGATAAAAATAATCACATTCAAATCCTATGTTAGTTGGCCAAACACTAACTTTGCCTTTAATGACAAGCAATTGGCTTTTGCTTGAAAGAAAGGGGTTTCAGATCCTGCCAGCAATGGTGTACGGACACAGCACTGAATTTAAATCCAACAGACGTATACTGAGTGTCTGCTAAGGATTAGGCACTGTATGTAAGGGCCAGGCCAGGTAAATTTAAAATGAAGGATTCTGTCTCTCCTTCAAAAGAGTTAAAATCCAGGCACGCGCACAAGCACGCGCGCACACACACACACACACACACACCACCACACCACACACCAATTACCTGAGTGACTAAGAAAAAAAATATTAGGGTCACATTCTTATGGTTAATGTGTGTAAGAATGCTTCATTATGATTCTCATAATAACCATGGGTTGTAACTAAATGGAATAAGCCTTGGTATTTCTGTTGGAGAGAGGAGAAGACTAAGGCTTGGGACGGCTAATTAACTTGCTTAACATTGTCCAGGTCACTTTTTAATGTCAAAGCTACAGAGGTACTTCTGGAGACTGTGCTACATGCCACCACATGCTGCCTGCATCACCCCAATTTTTTCCCTGCAGTCTAGAATTGACTGAGCATTTATAATGCAGTCTATCCACTCTGTGCATAGATTTATTGTTTACGTTTTCCCTCACTAACTAGAGGGCAGGAATCTGGGAACCTTCCCTCTCTTTCACCCAAGTATCTAGCACTTATTTGTATTATAAATGAATAATTGCCGGCCACCAACTTCCCTCCACCGAAACAAAAATACTCACCATTAGAAGCTCATGTTCTGAACTCATGCCCTCTCCTTAAATGTTTGTGGAGCAAATGGTATGATTTCCACAGCAGTGTGAATCCCTGAAGCAAAATAATAGTTTTTATGCCACTTCACTGAAATGTTTTCTTTTAAATATATATATAAAGTTAGGGTAGGACTACAGAGTGTGCCATTAGAACTCGAGAGAGATGTTTCTGACTCATGCAGACTGAGGTTTAGGTATCTTCCCAGGAATGCTTGGATTCCCAGAGGCAAGGAAGGCCTGTATTTCAGCAGGATTATCTCAGCAGCACAGTACATGCTCATGAGCTTAAAGCTTAATTACAAATAAGATTTCATTGTCTCTCTGTCACTAGCCACGCCCTTCCTGGCCTGGACTTGTAGACCACATGAAGACCCATGCAAAGGGTGATGCATGTTAGGGGGAGGGGATGGGGAGGACACTTATCCTTGCTCTCTAAAGCAACTTTGCCAGGAGATATTAGATAGAAGGAAAATATTCATCATATCTGTTATTTCAAAATCCAGACAGTTGAGTGGGATATTTTTCCAGCTAATTCTGCCTTTAGCTCATCAATCTTGGCCCCTTCCTTGGCCAAAGTCTTACCCCATCTTATGAGATCTAGTTTGATTCAAATGACCCCTTTCCCATAAAGCCTAGTCTTTCTCTTCCTGCTTGGAATCATTATTCTTTGGGACCCCATAATGCCTCATCTGTCAGCATAGTGGCCTTTTTTTTTACTTTCAGCCTTGTGTTATCATTATTTCCACATAGGCCTACCAACTTCCAGAGCCTGGCAAACAGTACATATGTGTTGGGTTTAATAGATTAGATGTTTTTATCTGGACACTTGGGATCTTTCAGTTTAATTTCACATTTTCAGTGAACATCTATGATGTGTGATGTGCCATAATTGAGATTTAAGACACTTCTATGTGAGCATGCTCCCTGGCTCCACTTATTAGTTTATAATTTGCCTCCAAATATTTTTAGAAGAAGATCATTAATGTTTTTCTATATAAGATTTTAGAGGTTTCTCAAGTAAGAGAGGAAATCAAATGGAATAACTGTCTGATTTTTCTGAACATGATTATATCTCTTCAAGAAAATCTGGAAGGAAAAAACTCTCCTGTTTTGCAGAGAATATGCGAGGCTTTCTGCCCATACTTGTATTAAAGATGTTTTTCATAAACTAAGCTGAACATTTTCGGGTGGGTGTCACAGTCCCATGTGCTGCTGTCAATCCAGAGATCTTCAAAGCTTCATGCTTTATCACACAGAGGGGATGTAGACCAGTGGTAGTGCCTCCATTCTAGAACATTTCATCTTTATGGCTTCCATATTGGAGTGATTTGACTAGCTGGATTCTGGAAATGACTCCAGTTGAAATGCTAAAGTATTAACCTGCTGTGCAGAGTCCCTTTTGCTTCTTTTTTTTTTTTTTTTTTTTTTTGCCCATGCCACTTGCCAATTTTAACAACTAGAGCAGATTTTACTATTTAAACAGAACCAGATGGAACTTAAGTTCAAAGAACATATCAGAGTTAAATATTGCTTTTTAATTAGTTGTTTCTGATTTATACCAAAAAAATTAACATGAGATAGAAAGAATGTGCAATAAATTCAGACACAAAGGAGCCCACTTAAGCATTATCTCTCTTTATTAGCCAAAAAAGACAAAGGTCTGCCCTTGTTTAGAGATGTGGTTTTTCTTGCCTCTTTCCTTCTTCTGTGCTGAAAGTATAGTGGCAAGTCAAGGAAACCAGGCTTTCCGTGCATTTGTGCTGTGACAACCTTATCTAATGTTATTCTCAGTGGCTGGCTCATGTCTCCCGATAGGAGAATTCATCTGTTCATTCATGAAGGGTTGTTGTACTATTGGAGTTTTGTTATAACCAGTAGTTTGTTTCCACCCAAGAAAAATCCTTTCCTTTAATTCAGCTATGGAGGAAAAAAGAGAGAGATTAATTCATACAATTAAGACCAAAAAGAAAATAGGTGAGATTCTTCCTGCATTGCGCTTTTCTCATACTTGGATATTTTTACTCTTTTACCAGAATTTTAGAAGTGTTTTCTCATTACCTTTTGCTCAAAATGATCGATCCCTACCATCCTGTTTTTTAACAGCATAACTGAATTGTTTGCAAAGTTTTGCTTTCTAACAACCTGTGTAAATTTTGAACCCATAGTCAATGGTTCCATACTTTCTATGATTATACAAAAATGTAATTTTAAAAAATCAGATTTCATTATTCTTGACCAAGCAATTCTTTTGATAATTATCAAGTTTTTACAACACAGATGGTGGAAAGCATAGGTGAGAGTTTGTACATGGGCCACAGATCTGCTCTGGGTAAGTCCTGGCCCAGTCACTGATGAGCTATGTCACTCTGGGCAAGGTCCACCCATCAGTTTGCTCCTCAGTTGCTTTGTCCATAAAAGCCTCCATGTGTGACTATTGTGAGAATTCGAAGAGGTCATGATTATAAATTTAGCCGTTAATAAAATGCCTGATACATAGGGATTGCCCTGTGAGTTTTCTGTTAATATAGTAACTTCAGCCATAAGTATTTTTTTTATGTAATACAGTAATAGTGAAAAAATACATAAAGAGATAGAGAATTATGTCACTGGCTATAAAGTGGTTATATTCCAGTTGGGAACTATACAAAGTCCAAGATGCCAAGTTAGGGAATATAATGATTGGATGCTTGAATTAAGTCCTCAGATCCTTAATTTGATTTGAACATTGATGTTCAAAATGCTCAGGCTCTATCAGAAAACATGTGTGTTATCTAAGGAAATGAGACAATTACTTAAAAAATATTTTCTTTAGCTTGTGGTGTCTAGTGATGAATTAAACAGCTCTTTGAGTCATCAGAGACGCTCTAAAAAAAACCCAACACACTCCCCCTGCTTCAAAATATTTTTCCTGTTTTTAATCAGACTTCAGTTCTTTGTCCTTTATTTTTTCAGGCTCTTGTATTGACCTGCTTTGAGAATGTTAGAAGCTGGTAAACACTCCCTTGCCAATGCTATCTCAATGGGCAATATTTTATTGAGCAAGACAGATTTTCATTTTAGAAATGAGGCTTTCCACATTATGACATTACCAATAGCTGGTTATGTATTATTATAGAAAGCAACAATATTCATTTCATGGCTCAGAGGCTGCATGCTTGTGTTTAAACGGCAGTTTGCAAAGGTTTGCTACATGATTTACTACACAATGCTAAAATGTGTGCTTTGTCCAAAAGTGATTCCCAGTAAAATGTGTGCCTCTCCTGGCTTCTCTTTATCTAGGGAATGTGTTTCCTACCATTACTAAGACAATGCCATGGCCCTAAAGTGCATGTGGATTATACTTGTAGACATCTTACAACAAAGAGTGAGTCAGGATCATGGTCAGATCTATGCCATAGGGGGCCCTCACCCCACAAGTGCTGCTAGCCCCTCACCCCCTGTCCCCCTAAAGTGGATGAGGACAGGTATTTTCTTCTACTAATGCATCTCTTCCAAAACCCAAAATGAAAATTGGGCTTTCCTCTTCTGTATCTGCTGTCTGGCAATATCTTCTCTTTGAGGGAAAAATACAGTGAAAGTAAGATGGGGGTAGACATTCTACCAGCAGTGTTAGAATATATATTTATACTGGAATCAGGATATCATATTGGGTCACTTCTGCTGATGATGCTATTGAAAACTAACTCAGAGAGCAGACGATGGAACTCAAAAGTAGCGTGCTAGACTTCTGTAAAATAGTCTACAAACTACCAGATAAGTACCAGATGTTTATGTTTGTCACACACACAGAGTGAAACATTCAACTATTTTAGCGAATGCATTGATGCTGGGTTCCGTGCTTACCCCTCCCATCATCACACCCCTTTACCATCACTCTTAAGGTCAAACAGAAGTTCATCAAACTCAGATGTAAAATCACATCCATCTTCCAATTAAAAATAAAGCAGCTGTGAAATAATGATATTCTTTCAAAATAAGAAAATAGTGATTGGAACAGAGCTGATTGGATTTAGGGAAAGCAGGTTACTTAATTATGGTTATTGTGTGAATGGGTTTTTATGGAAAGAAAGGAAGTATTGTTCAGAACGATGAACCCTCCAAAACAGAGGGGTGGCATTATGTAAAACTGTTCTGGGGTTGTATCTTTGTCTTTCCAGCTGCCTGTCTTGGGTCACCAATCTCATCTATTATGATGTGAGGTGGGTAAGAGCTCATCATAATTCAAAAAGCTAAACCAGCAAGAGGATGGCCGGTGGCTGACTTGGAATAGTTTTCATGAATTCTAACTCTTTAGCTTAAAAATGACTGGAGTGCAATACTCTTTAAAGAGCACTACATTTCTTAACAAATAATGTCTATAGTGGTGAGAGAAGCACAGTAAGTTGTTTAGGGTCCATTGATTTCATTCATTCATTTCCTCCTGTTTACCTCTGCACTTGTTACCCCTCCTCACCAGAACATTCCTTCCCTCTGTGCCCATTTGTCCACTTCAACCGGCTATCCTTCAATACCCGTCTTAGACATCAAAGTCCACAGTGAAATGTCTATGGTGCCCCAACTTCCAATCCTCTGGGTAAAATTTTACTCCTTCGTCTGTGCTGCATCCCATTTCATGTGTATTGATTGCCCCATTCTGTCATCATGTGTTTGTGCCTCCCACAAGCTGACTGCTCTTTATATTCTCACCACTTGATACAGAACTTAGAAGATGAATGGCATTAAGTGCCCACTGAATGAATGTTGATTAGGTTGAATAAAAATTTTCACAGGTTGAACAGATCATGCTGCAACCAAACTGTGGAATACCATGAAGCCACCGAAAATACTTTTGGCCAAAACTTATACCCATAAAACTAAACAAAAAGCAGGCTATCAAACATAGAGTTAATAGGACCTCATTCTTTTATGATAACAAATCATACAACACAACATTCACATCAATTTTGCATAGAAGAGAATACTCTGGAAGGCTGTTATTGGTGACTTTGTCCTAATGTCAGTCTTATAGAGATTTTGTTTTCTTCTCTAATCTTTTCTGCATCTTATACATTTTCAATAGACGTCTATTACTTTTCTATATAAAAAAGCAGATGCTCCTTGGAAGAAATCCCTGAAAGTCTGAATGGAAGTAAAGCAAAAACACAGCCTGATGAGTTTAGTGGTGGAGACATGAGCTCTGCCCCAAACATCCCCGGGGGAAGAAGGCACTTCATGCTGTTTACCGGACCGAGAAGAGGAAAGAGTCATTTGTCGTAAGAAGAGGAAAAGGTTATTTTAGGTTAAGAGAACTTCACGTGGCAAGGCAGGGAAACAAAAAGGCTGATGTTAGTAATAACAAATGATTTAATGTGGCTGGAAGGGACTATTGGAGAGGGATAGATGCAGCAGGTAGGACTGCAAAGGCCGATGGAGGCCAATGTCATGGTTATTAGAGCCAGCCGGCTTCACAGGTGAGAAAGGTGTAAACACCTAGGCTTTAGGTGAGTCCTTTTGGGTCTTCTGACACAGACACGGGAAGTGTGCTCAGCAGGGCTTCTGAGGCTGAGGGTTTTGCATCTCTCCCAGACCCTGTGAGGCACTCCAGGGTTGCTGTTAGGGCATTCCTCAAAGATACCTAGGAAGAAAGGACTTGAAAGAACATCCCTGGTGTTGCCCCTGAGAATTCCAGCGGTGCTAGGGAGGCTGTGTCTTGTTAGAGTTCTGGCTACCATCCGGTTTTAATTGCAAAGGTTCAGGCCCCAGCCCTGATCATTTTGTGAGGTTGTCATTCATCTTTACTAAACCCAGTGGCAGTAATGTGAGGAAGAAAAATGAAATGAAATTTCAAGTATCCCAGTGCAGTATAAACAAGAGGATCTGCAGAGTTTTAAAGCACAGCAGGAAATTCTGTGCAATTACAAGAGGAGGTTGCTAATGCATTTCATTGCTGTTGAGAAAAGAAAATGTTTTTTTCTTTTTTACAAGTGATTCGTGTATATATTTGGGGGCTTTTGTATCTGGGACCTTGGACGTTTCTTTCCCCTTTTGGATGCCCAGTTAATTTCAGTCGGCTGCTCCTTCCTTTAAGTCATGTGTTTTTAATACCTAGGGTTCATCTAGTTGACAACCAATTAAATTCTCTCCTACCTGATAGGAGGTAGGAGTTACCAGGTAGTCCTACCTGGTAACCAAATTTTATCCTGAAAACGAAGTTTAAAAATTAGGAAAAGGACAGCCAGGGAATGAAGTTCTAATGTTATTTCAAATCAGCCTAAGCTGAATGTGCACTCTTGAGAATTTAATCATTTCCAAACTGAAGAGCCATTTGTAAGTTTGACAGGAAGAGTTTATTTAAATAGCTCTGCTTCATGCTCCCTTGAACGTCAAGACTTGAAGGGCCCTTCAGCTTGAAATGGATATGGCATTGGGCATGACTCAATGGATAGTCAGTAAAGCACTAAGTGTTCTGAGAGCATTTGAAAACAGTTGAAATTGTTGAGTGCAACCATGTCCAGAGTGCCCATTAACTTTCAGATTGCAGTGTTAGGAAATCAGAGAGTTTTTGTGGCAACTTAAAATCACCCGATTATTTGTCTGTTATAGAGTTAGATTTAGGGTTGCCATAGAACATTCAGAACATCCAGTTAAATCTGTATTTTAAGTAAACAATGGACCAGTTGTTCATATGTCCCAAATATTGCACAGGATGTAGATATACCAAAAACATTTGTTGTTTCTCTGAAATTCAAATTTAAATAAACAGTCTATATTTTTATTTGCTGAATCTGGTAAACATGGATTTCCCTCCCTTTTTTGAAATTTGTATACAAATTCACACAAAATATTACAGTTCACTTGTGAAAAAAATTCAAATTTCAGAAAAAAAATCAAATAGCAAGAACAGGTACTTGGTAAAAATTTGTTGAGTAAATATTTTTTTGTTAAAATTAAGGCGTCTACCATTATTATCCAAAAATATTAATTCCTATTAAAGTCTTGTTCATTTTTTCTCTTAAATCTGGTAATAGCAACCAGAGCATAGACTTTACATCTTTATTTATTTATTTTTTTTACAAATAGTTTATTGTCAAATTAGTTTCCACATAACACCCAGTGTTCATCCCCACAAGTGTCCTCCTCCATGCCCACCCCTCCCCCACATCCATCAATCCTCAGTTTTTGTCAGCATTCAAGAGTCTCTCATGGTTTGCCTCTCTCCCTTTCC
Source organism: Proteles cristata cristata (assembly GCA_017311185.1). NCBI lineage: Eukaryota > Metazoa > Chordata > Mammalia > Carnivora > Hyaenidae > Proteles > Proteles cristata. The sequence continues at coordinate 2,013,883 of JAESUZ010002751.1, read as the reverse complement.
CCCACCATTTCCCTCTTTCTTCTCCCCCTAGACTTTACATCTTTAAAGTCAAGTAAATGACATAAAGACAGTTTTACGTTGAATGATTGAATGGTATCCCTTCCTTTCTAGATGAAATCTCCTATTGTTGAATTGTGTAACTTCAACTTGGCTTTTATGAGCTAGTAATACAGCTGTTTTTCCTGGATGTAACTTTGTGTTCAGTTTTGAAGTGAATTGGCAACATGTTCATTTAACTACTCCAAGGGCCTTCAGGAAAAAGCAATTCGTGAAAGACAATAGTCATTCTTCATGAGGCTGACTGTACATAAAATGGAAATTCTTTAGGTGTCCATGGCCTATAGGACTGGAGGGTTAATTGAAATTTTGTTTTCTGAAAATTGTGTTGTCGTGTAGTAAGTGAAAGCAGAATTCAGAAGTTTTGGTGGTAGGTACAGGGTATATTGCAGGGGAGCAGAGTTGTTTTCCTTTTTTTGGCTTTTGTTACTATTTTCATTGGAAAATGGCATTCTCTTACCTCTTAATAATGAATGTACTGTTGAAACATCTTGCTAATGTTAAGCAGTTGTAATTTTCAATTACTTTCTGTGTCCTTTAAAAAGTATTTGCCAGGGGCGCTTGGGTGGCTCAATCGGTTGGGCATCCAACTCCTGACTTCAGCTCATGTCCTCACAGTTTATGGGTTCAAGCCCCACATTTGGCTCTGTGCTGAAGGCGCACAGCCTGCTTGGTATTCTCTCTCTCCCTCATTCTCTGCCCCTCCTGTTAATGCTCTATCTCTTTTTCTCCAAATAAATAAATAAACATTTTCTAAAAAAATCTTTCAAAGGTATTTGCCATATATTTGTGTATCATTTCTTTAAAGTATCCTATTTATACAGAAATACAATAGATAGAGGGTGTAACAAATGGAAGAAAACAGTTTTAAACAAATATTGAAAATATTTCTAATCTATAGAAACTAGTAATGGTTTTTGCTTTAAGATCCATTCTTGGTTATTGGGGCACCTGAGTAGCTCAGTCAGTTAAGCGTCTGACTCTTGGTTTCAGCTCTGGTCATGATCTTGCAGTTTCCTGAGTTCAAGCCCTGAATCAGGCAGTGCACTGACAGTGCAGAGCCTCCTTGGGATTCTCTCTCTCTCTCTCTGCCCCTCCCCTACTCATACTGTCTCTGTCTCTCACAAAATAAATAAACTTTTAAAAAATTTTTAAAGATTATTCTTGGTTATTAATGATGGAAATAAGGGAAGTAAAAGAAAAGAACTGTAGTTGACCCTTGCACAACATGGGTTTGAGCTATGGGGGTATACTAATAACTGTATTTTTATAGTATGGTGCTGGAAGTGTATTTCCTTATGATTTCCTTAATAAAATTTTCTTTTCTGTAACTTACATTATTGTAAGCATACAGTATGTAATGCATATAATATATAAACTATGTGTTGGTCGATTATTTATATTATCTGTAAGGTTTCTGGCCAACAGTGGATTATTAGTAGTTAGGTTTGGGGGGAGTCAAAAGTTATACACTGACCTTCGACTATGGAACAGGTCAGTGCCCCAAAGCCCCTCATTGTTCAAGGGTCGACAGTATTTTACTTTACTGAAAACATGGAATCATAGGAAGTCAGAGTTGAAAGGAGCCTTCTAGGTTATCTAGTCCAACTCTTTTATTTAACAAATGAAGAACTGGAAACCTAAAGTCACTGAAGATGAAGTGACTTGTTCAAGGCCCAACAGCTAGCTAGTGCAGAACCAGTATTAGACACGCAAATGACCAATGCTTAGATCTTTGTCCCACCCACTAATGTCACAGAGTCACAGGAACAACCCAAGCCACTGCAGCCCTCTGGCAGGAAATCAGAGACTTTCAGGCTTGGGTCACCCTCTGTCATCACTGCTATGATGCTCTTCAAGTAGCCCAACCTTCAGGGGTATAAGATAGGTTAGTGAGGGGCGCCTGGGTGGCTTAGTTGGTTAAGCGTCCGACTTTCACTTAGGTCATGATCTCGCGGTTCGTGGGTTCAAGCCCCGTGTCGGGCTGTGTGCTGACTGCCAGCTCAGAGCCTGGAGCCTATTTCAGAGTCTTTATCTCCCTCTCTGACCCTCCCCTGCTCAGGCTGTCTCTCTCTCTCCTAGAAATAAATTAAAAAAAAAAAAAAAAAAGATAGGTTAGTGAGAGATGAATGACCAAGCGGGTGTTGTTTTAATTCCCCTTTTACAGTGGGTGGACTGGTTTCACAGAGGTTGAAATACCCAGTGCAAGGTGGGGGTGGGGGGTTCACACGCTGGCCCCTCCGTGGCCAAAGGCTCACCATGACGCACAGCAGCAGGGCAGACAACTGGCAAACCCAGAGGCCTGGGGGTTTGCTGCTGCTGAAGTTGCTGGTGGGTTTTTTGTTTGTTTGTTTGTTTGTTTGTTTTTAAGAGAGAAAGAAAGAGGGGCGCCTGGGTGGCTTAGTCGGTTAAGCATCCGACTTTCACTTGGGTCATGATCTCGCGGTTCATGGGTTCGAGCCCCGTGTCGGGCTCTGTGCTGACTGCCAGCTCAGAGCCTCTATTTCAGAGTCTTTATCTCCCTCTCTCTCTGACCCTCCCCTGCTCACACTGTCTCTCTCTCTCCTAGAAATAAATAAAAATATTAAAAAAAGAAAAAAGAGAGAGAAAGAAAAAAAAAACACCTCCTGGTGTTGAGGAGCTTCTCTTGGGAACTTACAGTAGGAGCTTGTGAGCTCTAGCCATTGTCACATGGAGGCATCAGTCCTTCCCAGATGATGCCTTGCAATCCACTTGCCTCTTGAGCTGAATTGCAAAAGAGGCCATGGGAAGATATGGGGAAGGAAGAAATCTAAAGATGAAACAGAAATCCTTACTGTGCCTTCCTTGTCTCCTCTCCATTCCAAATTATAAATCTCTGGCCCGTTCTCCAAACCACAGCATTCCTAGAGCTTTCAGGGTTCTCTTGTTTCTGTCTATATTCTGTCTGGAAGGGGACAGATGCTGAAGAATGATGAGGAATGAGAGCCCATTAGACCCGAGTTGTAGTCCAAGCCTCTCCAACACCCAAAATGTGAGTTTATCTTGTCTTGATTTTCTAATCGTAAAATAAAACATACCAATGCATTGTTTGGAAAGTACTTTTAATATCTTAGAAAATGCAGCAAAATGATATTGAAACCAGTGTTCACTTTTGTACCAAGATCAAGCAATTGTGGTTGCAGCAGTGAGAAAGTTCTCTTTCTGGCAACTGCCAACACCTGACAGTTGCTGTCTTAATCATAGCTGTGCCTTTCTTTAGGAAGAATGAAGTGGGGAAGTTAGGGGGTGTTGATACCAGGTGGAAGTAGGACCTGTTACTCTCAGGTGGATGAAAACTGCACTGTGGAACCCACAGGAGAAGATGTTTCAGGTTATGATGGTGCAGGGTGAATGACTGACCATGCTTGTATTGTTTTGCAGGTAGACTTGGGCCTTCTGCGCTTTGTCACTGCAGTCGGGACACAAGGAGCCATTTCAAAGGAAACCAAGAAGAAATATTATGTCAAGACTTACAGAATAGACATTAGCTCCAATGGGGAAGACTGGATCACCATAAAAGAAGGAAATAAACCTGTTGTAAGTTTCACCGCCAGCCCCTCAACCAATTCAGTCTTTGAAGCAGATGATCAATTTTTACTTGTTTGTTTGGGAGCTTTCTGTCTGGCCTTGGCTTAGTTTGAGATTGATTTAAAATGAAAAGTGCAATTTGAGGTTTATATCTGACCAAGGGGTGGGAGTGTGGGTGGGGGGATCTCACGTTCCCAGATCCAGAAGCCAAGAGGAAATTATACAGATGCTTCCAAGAAAAGTCAATTCCAGCCAAATTAAGTGTTAGACTCAAGAACCACTTTAACCCTCCCGTGGGGACATGGACCATGCACAGGATAAGCACTGCTTTTTAAAACCTGAGGCGTTTTTCTGTTTTGTTTCCCCATGTTTCTTCATTGTCTTTCATAGATTCCTTCTTTCTTCCTCTCAGTCATGGGCTGGCTTTAGAAAATTCCTTTTCATCTACCCTCTGTGGCTCACAAACTAATTTACAAGTGTGTTTGGCCGCTCTGTCAGAATGAATAGAAGAAAGGCTATTCACAGTATTCCCTGAGATCACACCAACGATGCTACCTCCTCACTGCTCTTAACCAAAGAAGACACCAACCATGCCTTGCCCTGGGTGCCCTGCCCTAAATCATTTGGAACTGAGATGTTTTTCTCAGACTGCCTGTTTATTTGAAGTTATGCGTGCTCTGATTTACTAATCAAAAGATTTCTGAAATCTCACATTCACTGTTTTCCTAAAACTGAAAGCTATCCCTGACGGCCAAATAAAATGCACAGAAATGATAAGGGTAGTAGCAAAGATCCAGGTAGCTTGAAATTTTGGATTTGGAAAGAGGCCAATTAACATGTCCTTGTCTCTCTTTTGAGCATGAATGGCCTTATTTTCTCCTTCTGGGTCTGGAACTAAGAAAAGTGTGAAGTGAGAAAACTGTTAATTCCCTTTGATTAGCTGTGAAGCCCCCACTCTTATTTAGGGCAGAAAAAATGAAAGTAGAAATATAGACAGTTGCCTTGTGGGAGGGAAGTTCTATGGAAAGCAAGTTCAAGGCCACTGTCTAGCCCTGAAGGACAGGGAACCAAACCTCCATCTGGGGAAGAAAAATCCTCACAGCCAACATTTGCGAAGTTTTAGCAAGTAAATTTTGATCTTAAGTCTCATGACTTAATCTTGACATATGTTTTGAAGACATGCTTTAGTTTCAAGTAAACAAACAAACAAAACACTAATGTCCAGGACACTGCAAGGGGAGTAAGGAGAACTGACCTCAGGCTTTCAGGCCATTTCTTTAAAACATGAGTTCTACTTCTCCAAGATGTCCTCATCAGCCATTGGCCATCGGTCATATGCGTGGCCCAGAAGAGGCTGTCAAGAAGCACACACAGGTTCTGAGGGGGTGTGTGACAATGAACGCAGCTCACTCTAGGTCCACTCTCAGGAATATCCTGGCACACGGAAGGGCTTCCAGAGTGGGAGGCAGAAAGAATAAAGAAGGATTCAGCAAAAATATGGATGTGACATCCATCTGAGCACTTTTATTGAGCCTAAATGCAAGCCAGACGTCACCTAGAGTCCTGTTACTGGTGTCTACCCTCCTTTCCCTGTACTTTGCAGCCTTTCAGCCACGGCCCTCTACTCTCTTCCCTGCTTTCATTGGGGAAAGCCGGCCATACCTCAATAAAGAGCAGCCTTTAGCCAACAATGAGGCCAGCAGCCCTCTTTATGTTGAAAGGAATGTATGTACTTCTATGATTTTCAGCAAACATGAAGTCCCCTCAGTGTGAGCCCAAGTTCACCCCTAGCCTACGCTGGGGCATGCAGACTCTTAACTGACTGTCAGTCTCTCCCTGAAGTGGACTTGTTGACCCTTCAAGCATTATATGGCTTGGGACTCTGCTCCCTCTGGCAGCTACCCATTCTTCTCTGTCACACAAAAATGCTCCCACACAGATTGTTTCCCAGAGAGATTTGCCAAAGTAGGACAGAAATCCAAAGGCCATCACAGGCAAGGATAAATTATGATATTAAGCCATCTCTAGAGAGGGATCAGGCTAACAGCCAACTTTGTAAAGCATTTGACCACCTTCCGTCACACAGGCCACTTAAGCTAAATGAAGTTAAAAACATCAGCTTGACCTTTAGAAGTCATTTCTCCCAGGGGAAAAACAAGTCTTGGGAACTTGTGGTCCTCCTCTGAAAACTTACCTGGAAAGGTGGGGACGAATCTCCAGGCCACTGATGGGCTCAGTAAGCTCAAGTGACACAACTTAATAAGAATATGGTGCAGCTGTGTAAGAAGCAGAGTGCTAGCTGATTTTACTTTAACGTGGGATATCCACAGTTCAGGGCTGAAGTGAAAGCCAGGGAAATGGAGGCTTTCAGTTCCTCCTGAGATAGGTCTAGTGCTGGAGTGTTCCAGGATGGAACTTGCTGGAGAACAGGCAGTGAAGCCATGCCCAAGAAGAGTGGTCCAACACATCCTTGTCAGAAACTCATTCATGACTGGCACTTAACTACATTTGCAGTTACATGCCTCATCTTTCTTAAAATAAAATGGCTCATTTTTAAAACTAGAAACAGGGGTCCTGGAAAAGCTGATTTCCAGTTATATATCACTTATTACTCAGTGTTGATTTTGACCACTAATACATAATTTTATCGATATCCAAAACAGATGAAAGTCACTACTTAATGTCAGGGATAAGATTTTCCATCAAGAAATGGAGTTAAAAGGGGGAAGCTACTTGACTCAATGCTGTAGCCAGGCACATAACCTAGAATTTTCAGAAAGCCAAACCCTATGGGGTGGCTGGCTAGCTCAGTCAGTTAAGGATCTGACTTCAGCTCAGGTCACGATCTCACAGTTCATGGGCTCGAGCCCCATGTCAGGCTCTGTGTAGACAATTCAGAGCCTGGAGCCTGCTTCAGATTCTCTCTCTCTCTCTCTCTCTCTCTCTCTCTCTCTCTCTCTCTCTCTCCCCCTCCTCCCTGCTTGCACTCTGTCTCTCAGAAATGAATAAACGTTAATTTTTTTTTTAAAGCCAGACCCTACACTGAACTCAAAAAGTACTCCTTCTGGGGGCTCCTGGGAAAGTAGAATAGAGTGAGTTCCCATGAACTGTCTATAGTATTCTGTAGGTCCTTATGATAAAGTTAATAATTTCCATCTTTTTTTTTTAGGTAGTCTTTAATAAATGTTATATTTGTAATAGTGCTTTTGGAGGCTCTAGGCTCTCAGAAAATTGAATAGATGATTAGGACAACATTCTGTTTTACATGTGTTTTTTTCTGATTGCCATCATTTGAAAAAGATAGCATGGCAAGTTATTAACACCGCCTCAACCTTTGATGGGCAATGCTGAAATTGTAAATAATTTTTATGGGCATTTGTGGAAACGTATTTTTGTATTTGTCTTAAATCTGAAGAGTCTGTCATTAAAGGGCCTTTTCATTTTCTATATAGATCTTTCAGGGAAACACCAACCCCACAGACGTCGTGTTTGGAGTTTTCCCTAAACCACTAATAACTCGATTTGTCCGAATCAAACCAGTGACTTGGGAAACTGGCATATCTATGAGGTTTGAAGTCTATGGCTGCAAGATAACAGGTAAGCACAGCTTGAAGATTGCCCAGGTTTGATTTATGTAAGGTTTACAGTTTGGAATTTTTTGTAGAGGAATTTTATAATTTTATATAAAGCTGGTTGTTTTTTGTATATAAATCTGGTCATTTTCATTTGGTGGTTAAGGGCATATGCTTTGAATGTAGACAAATCTGAGTTCAAATCCTGTTGATACTCCTTATTTGCTTATTTTGGGGGGCATTTACCATCTTTTAAAGCCTTAGTGATCCCGATTAGAAAACAGTCATCATAGTGCACAAACACCATGCAGGGTTGTTGTGATAATGGAGTGACTCGCAGATATAATGAGTTCAGCACAGCCTGGAGCGTAGCTGGTATATTCTAGGCGGCATCTTTCCACTGGACTCCAAGCTCCATGAAGGTGAGCACTGTGCTTTTCATCCCCGTTTCCTGGGTGCACGGCACACTGACTGGTGCTTAATCGATTTGCGATGAAAAATGATTGCATGACATGCTCTCCATCTGCTTTACATTTTCATTTTGAAGGCTACAAGTGGCTCTGTCAGCCACAGTCAAGCAGGAGTTGAACTTACCAGAATTTCTCTCTCTACTCACTATACCTGGACAACTTTTTGTTTCAATATCTATCCATCTTTTGTTGGATGCATATGCTAATATTAGAAATCAATCTGTCAGTGTTTCTAGTTTTTTCTTTGTTTCTTCTGACATGAATAGAACTTTTAAAATATCTGTTAAATTGTTGCTAGAAGGATTATACCCATTTGAGAGATGAAGAAGGTGCACTCTGGAGGCGTTAAGCAGCTAAAAAAACTGGGCCAGGTTGGGACAGAGCTGGAAGTAAAAGAACTGTCGTCCCTGTCACCCTCACTGCATTTCTCTGGCAATCACTGCAGCTGTTACCTGTCCACTGATCTCCCTGTGCAGCCATTCTGTGTTCTGAAGGAAACACCAGTCAGGCCAGAATTCTTCTCCATTTAAGTAAACACATTGCAAGGGTTTCATTAAAAAAAGGTGTGTGTGTGGCGGGGGTGGGGGGTGGGGGGTGGGGGTCAGTACAATGTAACCTTCAGTGTAAGTTTAAAAGTTAAACAGAATCAGTAACCGATTCACCAAAATGTAACTAAAAGTGAACCACTTTTAAAAGGCTCTCAACTATCTTTTAATATAATGTTAGTGCACATAGGGCAGTAAATCTCTTCTTCATGAATGCCAGTACTCTTGTTTTTGTTTTTATCCTCTGTAGGATAATTATATCTAGAGAAGGAAAGTACTCAATTTTTAAGCAGAACAAACAAAAACAAAAACCGACCACCTGGGCAATTTTCAATGAAATTACAAGCCATTTGGACAAGAACGCCATGAGAAAAAACTAAGGAGAAAAAAACTATCCTTGTTTATAGGACAGTCCATTTTGGCAAGTAAAAACTGACACTTGATTTTACCAAAAACTTATTTATTTCCATACCAGAGACAGGCTTGTTTATTGTTTCAGGATCTAAGACTTAGAAAGTTCAAGGCCTTGGAGGCAGGAATTGGGTGGAGAGAGGTTTGGAGGAAGAAGGGATGTTGAAAAGTTAGATATAACCTTGGCTTTATTTTTGATCACCAGTTACATGAGAAAAAGTTCTAGGTTATTTTCAGAGCATTAAAAATTTGAAAAGTTACCCATAAATTTGTAGAAACAAGGCCATTTGAGGTCAGAGTGGAAATTTTGGTTCATTTCTAATCTTACGTCACTGCACACACGCAAAATAAATAAATAAAAGAAGAAGTAACTTTGTCAAGACTCCAAACATGTTGGTCTGAACTCTGATCTCTGAAGTTCTCTTTTTAGTTAAATAAAACACTTACTTAAATTTGAACCTCTTTTTCCATTTTCACAAGGATTTCCCTGAGATTTCATTCTACATGTATGAGTCTTCACACGTGAATAAGGCAAATACTTTATTAGATTTTTAAAACTAAAAATGTTACATGACTCGATGTTAAAGGATTAGTTAAATATCTGGTTTATTTACTTAAACATAGATATCTAAAATAGCATATCCTATTTTCACATACATTTTATATTACAATTATTTTAAGGAGCTATTTTACCCCAGAAGATATTGCTTTTAGGTTTATAGTGCTAATCTCTTTATCACTACCCCTGATATATTTTAGATACTTCTCTCTAGTAAGGTAGCTACAATCTCCAAATAACTAATCCCGGCAGATTTTTGGGAAGGCAGCATGTTATAATGATGGTCAAGTGGACAGAAAGTGTGCAGACATCTCTCCAGGCCTCACTCTCGACTGTCCACTTGGTGAATGTGAGACCATGGGCAAGACATTTTGTCCTCTCAGCTCCATTTCCTGGTCAGTAAGATTAACCTTAATTCAGCTGTAATGAAGATTAAATTGAAAGTATTCATAATACACTTGGCCTAGAGTCAGTGTTAACTAAATGGTACCCAATAAATTACACAGCAAATGGTACTCCAAGAGCTGAGCCTAGGACAATCCCAGCAAGCAGAACCTCTGAGGAGACAATGATATCAGCATTTGCTTCTTGCTGACCAGAAGCAGATAGTTTTCAGCTTTCAGAGGCCATAGTCCTCAGAGTAGAGGCTGATGCAAAAGAACAAGGCTGCAGGGTCCCTCCTTGCTGGACTAGAAGATCTGTGAAAGCAGAGGCAATGTTTGTCTTACTTTCAATCATATCCCGTATGACTGGAACATAACAAATCCTCAATGCATTTGTTTTTCAATGAATGAATGAATGAATGAATGAATGAATGAATTGCAGTTTTATCCACAAATGACTGAATTTCAAAATATCATATCACCCTCTCCTCTTGAGTTGGCAAGTCCTAACTCAAAATGGATTAAAACAAACAAAAACCATTGAATTAAGTTACCCTGTGAATACATCACCCGACTTCCAAAGTCTCCAGAGCCCTCAAGTTTTAACCTAATTTTGTATTCAGAAATTATTTTTTAGAAATACAGTAATCCTAGAGAAGCCAGAGCATACAATGTGGTCACCATATAGAGATATAAAGAAAACAAGACTGGAGCAAAAACTATTTGCTTTATTAGAAGCAGTTTCATTATTTTGACAAAGCCGACTGTAGCATTTGGACAAATATGGATATTGAGGGAAAAAATCTGGAGGGTTACTGCTTGATGTATGAGAACATACCACAAACTCTTTTAACCTGTGTTTGTTAACCAGAAGTCTCTTAACTGGTACTTCTGCACACATCAATGTGTTCTATGTTGGTCAAAGTTTGCAAGGATGATCTCAGGTGCCACAATATCCTGAGTCATCATGGGAAGATTAAATTATGCTCACTCAGTTTTACCCTTCAAATGTGGTTATCACCTTCTCATTCTTTGAAACAAGGGTATTTGATTTACCAGTGTATCTCAGTTTTCCTATTAAAACTCTATACAAAGATTTTAGCACAAAATATCAGTGAAAAGAATCACCTTAATTCCCCACCACAGAACTCATCTCTCCCTTCCATCTGAGATTGCTTTTAAGTTTTCCAACAGGGTTGCAAGATAAAATACAGAATGTCCAAATAAATTTGATGCAGATAAATAGCAAAGAATTTTTTAGCATAAGTATGAACCACACAATATATGGGACATACTTATGGTAAAAAATTATCCATTATTTTAAATTCTAATTTAGTTTGGCATCCTGTTTCTTGTTTTGTTGTTTTTCTTTGATTGTTTGCTAAATTTGGCAACACTATTTCCAAAGGACTTGACATGTAGCCAGGCTAAAACACTTCTGAGCAAGCCTGCTATGGAAGAATAGACCTAGATCTTAGCATCTCATTCAAACCTTGAAAAGTTAATATAACTTTTCTCCTAGTCAATGCCAAAAATGAGTCATTGTTATTCAAAATTGTTAAAAGCGCTAATTTTTAGCCAAAGGCAAATCCAGGTGTCTCTTCATTGTTTGTTTTTGGATGAGGCAGACATATAGAAGGAATGGGTGTCTAACTGTGCTATGGATATGTTAGTGGAATGAAGGCTGGGTATGACTAGGTTTGTAGATATGTAAACTGTGCCTTAGCCAAGTCTGCTTTAGAGGAAAGGATGTTAATCTGGTAAAGTGTGTATGCTCCTTACAATATTCAAGTTAATTGTGTTTTTGTCCAGATGGCAACATCTGGTACTTATTATGAGCTAAACATTTTCTTTATAAAAGCTGATTTTGAATCAGACAGGTGTGACTACAGTGACCAAAAATATGACTTCTATTTTTAGCACTACAATTTCATAGACCCTCAGTAATATACTTCTTTTAAATGTCTTAAATCCCCATTGAATTTATTCTTTGTCTCCAGGACCCAGCCAAGAGCAGATACTGTGACTAAATTGCAGGAAAGGGTGCTTGAGAAAAATGGCAGCTGCCTTTATTGTGTTAATAAGTTGATTCATTCAACAAATATTTGTTAAGTAAATACCACATAGAAAGTGGGGCTCAAGGAGTCATAGAAAATTTTTAAATATGACTTGGTTCATGTCCTCAAAGACTTAAAATCTGGTGAGGCAAGTAGCAGTGATCCAAGGAGCTGAATAAAGTCATCAATATAGAGAAATGCACGTAAAGTGCTAATGAAGAGTCTCGTACAAAGAAAACTGCGCCTAGTTGGAAAGATCGGGGAAATGGTAGCATTCAGAAACAGCTCGAGATTTGTAGTGGTTTAGGTAGTGGGAAGTGCAAGATAATGGAGACTTATTAGTGGAGGGAACAGAATGAAAGAAAGCCTCCCTCCATCCCATTCCTATAAGGAAGCAATTTATTCCACTTGCCTATAGCAAAAGGGGTAAATGTGGAGAGACTTTCAAGGCTGCAGTGTAGAAGACTGGAAGACAGGCTGGTGTGGTTGACATTACATACATAATTCTGAGCCAGGACTGAATGCTTGGATAAAGAAATGACATGACCTGAAATGTACAACTCATTGGAAAGTATCTAAGCAATTATTTCTTAAGGGCCAGCTGATAACATGGCCACAGCCTAATCTCACTAATTGCATGCCCTCTCATTTAGGATGACTTTATTTTTTAAGCTAAATTTTAATTATATTATGCAGAATTGAGTTGTTTCAAAGAAAAATAGGTTATCATTCTTATGCATGTCCTTGATGTAGGTATACAGTTTTTGAAAGGAGAATAATTGAATGATTTGTTATTAAGAGACCAATCAATTAATCAATGATTGATGCTCTCCTGATTCTCAGAAGCTACTTGGGATGATACAGAAGATATAAAAAGATCTGACGCTGTTCGTTGTTTGATGAATTTATAATCTAGCTATGGATGCAAGATTATCAATCTTAAAGCATGGAGAGAACACTTTAGTGCTAAACTGTGCTGCTTCCTGCACATGCAATCATATTTCTGACAAGGGAGAGTTTGGAATAAAGGCTAGAATAGCTTGAAAAGTTTTCATGAAGAGTCTTAAGCTGGGTTTTAAAGTTTCAGTGGAATTTACCTCTGTCAACAGGAGGATAAGGGCAGCAGGAACATTTTGAGCAAAGACAGTGATGAAGATTGTATCTAGGGTGTATGAGAAGATGGATTTGCTGAAATATGCTGTCAGTAAGAGGAAATAAAACTAGATAAACAGAATGAAGCCAAAATGAAGATTTCAAAGGCTGAATAGAGACTTTTTATATGGTTCTATAAATAATGGAGACCCATGGAAATTTTTTAAAGCTCTCTGTCTTTTATTATTGTGGTAAATACTCATAATGTAAAATTTATAATTTTGGCCATTTTAATTGTATAGTTCAGTTCTGTGAAGTACGATCACATATTGTACAACCATCACCACACTCCATCTTCAGAGCTTTTCATGATCCCAAACTGAAACTCTGTATCCATTAAATACCACCTCCTCATTCCTCCTTCCCACTAGCTCCTGTGGCCACCATTCTACTTCTTCTCTTTGTATATTGGACTCCTCTACATACCCCACATTGATGGAATCATATAATATTTGTCCTTTTGCATCTGGCTTGTTTTACTTAGCAATGTTTTTGAGCTTAATTTTTGAGCTTAATAATGATATTGCAAAAAATTTTTATGGAAAGTGAATTGGCAGTTATGAGTGGTATAGATTCATAACTGGGGTCTAACAAGCCAACCAGACCATTTAGCATGCTGACCAGGAGGGTGCAGACCAGAATAATGCCAAAGGAAATGAGGACCATAAGCCATGACAGAATTTAGTAGCAGAAGCTGGTTGGTGGTTCCATTGTTTAAAACACAGAGTTAGATAAAGGGATTCAGTATCAAGGGGGAAAGGACCATTTGGGTTGAGACACTGTACGTTTGAGATGACAATGGGATTTTCATGTGGAAAGTTCCTAAAGCAATTAGAACAGGGGTGGGCAGGACAGCCCTCTGTGGCTGGAATTATTGATTTCTTATCACTAACCCATCATAAACTGAACTTCTGTTGGACAGGGCCTGTACTGAATCTAGGGCTAAGTGCTGGATACCAGAGGCCCCAGAACATCAGTACTTTGACATTAAGTTTGGAAGAACTCAAAAATGGGGAAATGTATATCCTCACGGATGAGTTTCCTTTTTAGAATGTGAATATGGGAGAGAGTTCTGAAAGTCTAGGAGAAAAGTTTGAGAGATGGAGAGCTCTGGTTTAATGTCAAATGACCCAGAGACTTAAAAATGTATATGAATGGGTACAATGTTCCTATTCAACCTGTGGTATTCTCTTTCTAAGCAGAGAGACTTGTAGGAAATTATTTTACATCATCTATTTCATTCTGCCCTCTAGATTATCCTTGCTCTGGCATGTTGGGTATGGTGTCTGGACTTATCTCTGACTCCCAAATAACAGCATCAAACCAAGGGGACAGAAACTGGATGCCTGAAAATATTCGCCTGGTCACCAGTCGCTCTGGCTGGGCACTGCCACCTGCTCCCCACCCATACATAAACGAGTGGCTCCAAGTGGACCTGGGGGAAGAGAAGATTGTGAGGGGCATCATCATTCAAGGGGGGAAGCACCGGGAAAACAAGGTATTCATGAGGAAATTCAAGATCGGGTACAGCAACAATGGCTCAGACTGGAAGATGATCATGGATGACAGCAAGCGGAAGACTAAGGTGAGGTCCAGGGACGGGAGCGGCTTCTGGGAAGGAAGGCTTTTCTCAGATCATTGATTTAAATGGAGGATCTCCAGCATTTTCCTGAGAAAGTACAACTTTGTATTTCTTTTAAGCCATTATTTCAGTGGAAGTGTGATGCTGTCCATAGAACCCCCATTCCAGGGAAAACAGGAATGAGATGTTAAAAGTGGTATCTGAGATCAACACAGAAAAGAATTCCATTGCTGGTTGCCTTTCCTTCCTTGAGGAAGAGCAGAAAGCTCAATACTCAGGAGACGGAGTGGCCCAGAGGCTGGGGACCTGGGGACTGACAGAGCAACCCTGCAGAAACTCAGAATCTCTTAGCAGATCTTAATCTGTTAGCCACTGCCCGCCCCCCATCCCTTTCCCCTTCTCTCACCCATCCCCCATTTAAATAGGTTTTTTTTTTGGTGGGGGGGGTGTTGCTGTGTTTTTTTGTTGGCTTGTAGTGACATACACATAACGTAAAATTTACCATCTTACCCTTTTCAGATGTACCATTCAGTGGTGTTCAGTACATTCCTATTGTGCAACCAATCTCCAGAACTTCCTCACCTTGCAAATCTGAGACTCTGCACCCACCCTGCAATAACTCTATTTCCTAACACACCAGCTCCTGGCGACCACCATTCCACTTTCTGTCTCTATGAATTTGACTCCTCCAGGAGCCTCTTTTAAATGGAATTATACAATATTTGTTCTTTTGTGACTGGCTTACTTTACTCAGCACAGAGTCCTCAACTTGGAGCAACAGGATTCCATTTCTTTTTAAAGCTGAATGATACTCTGTTGTATGCATGTACCACATTTTGTGTATCCATTCATCCACCTATGGACACTTTCATTGCTTCTGCCTTTTGGCTTTTTTGAGTAATGCTTGAGTATGTTTTTTTTATCCATTGAAACCTTTTAAAATGCAATTGGCTCTTGATCCAGTGATAAGGAAGATATTCCAACATTCACCATAACATGTGGTCTCATTTTTTTTTTAACCAAACCAATTCTTTAGGGATATGTTTTACTTAGGCTGGTGGTCAAACTGATTTGCATTTCCTGAGCACACAACACCCACTAGACCTGATGATGGCTGGTTTGAGTGTGAATAAGCAACAACCCATAGACCATCAATTCTGTGTGCACTGCAGGAATGGTATTCAGCTGATGGCACTTCTCACCCCCAACACAACTGGCTTTCCATCCCAGCCTTTGCATCTCTACTTTGCTCCTTTCGTGAAAAAAATTTAGCCCATTGGGAGGAAGGTTATCCTTGCTCCCACTCTAAGCAAGTGTGGGGATGTGGCTTGAATATAGTGACTCAGGCCAAGGGCATTGCAGGCAGGAAACGAAAGCCAAATGACACAGCCAGATCCTCCTTTGTCCAAATGCGAGGCTCTGCAGGGACCACCTGTCCCCCACAGGTTGCTGTCCCCCAAGGCCGTGGTCAGCACCAGTGTGGCGGGCCACTGACAGTGATGATGCTGTCAGAAATGTAAGAATCTTTCTCCCACTTAGCCCCTACTTAACTTGTGGTTTCTAAAACATTTCCAGTGTTGTTGGTTTTTTTAATCTCCGTGCAGCTACTTTCCTTCTTGTGTTCATTTCCTTTCCCCTTTTTTATGCCTGCCCCTCTTGTTTTGATAAAAGAAAAAGTAAAATAAACATCAGAAACCAGAGTTCCCCTTAAGAGCCAGTCTTTTCAGAGGAGTTGTGAGCCTCCTGACTTTGTCACAAAGTGTGAGTATGCTGTACATCAGCAGCGTCCTGGAGCTGGTGCTGTTGTGTGACATGTTCTTCAACATGAGGGTTCTAGGAGAGAAAGAAAACAAATTACCATATGCTTTGGCGAAGATGCCTCATCGAGTCTGCAATTAAATCTAAAGCTATCATTCTACTGTAGTACATTGTGTATAGTATTCCACCAGAAGCCAGCACAGTTTTCAATCTTAACAAAAACTCCATTCATGAGTATGTGCGTTTTTTCTCCTAAAATATGATTTTATCCATCATTATCATCCTCCTGTGATATTTAAAACCATAAAAGCCTCTAAATTATTTACATAGAGCCTAATCTACCATTCCCAGCATGTCCTTCTCCTTAAATAAAATCTTTAAAATGCAAAAAGACATGGGTAAATCCTTCAGTTTAGGTGCAGTGCATATTGCTAAATTATATAATGATATTTTAAAACATGCTCTATTTAAACTTACAAATGAGGGTCACCTGCTTAGGGTGTCAAGTATCTTTTATGTGATAGTAGAATGAGTACTGGGCTTTATGAATAAAACAGTACTTTGATGGATATAAAATCCTCTATATCCTGCTCCTCACTTCCTACCCTCACGTAGTGCATGATGAACAAGGTATATCAGAGTCTTTGAACTGACTAGACTTCTCAGGAACAGAGAGGAGATCTACATACTCAAAGCCCTCTTCTTGTAAACCATGATGAATAACAGGACACAAAGATACTTCATAAACAATCTTATGTTAGCCAAGTTAGTCCATTTCCATATGGTTCTTCGCTGCTAATATTCTTCCCAGCCCATCACGGACAGCTTTCATAATGTTTCTACATTGTCCTATTTCTTTACTCAGGTTAAAATTAGAAGAAGAGCCGGGATTCCATAGCTATAAGTGCTTTTCTCTTATGATTGTTGGAGATATGTTAACATAGAACAGGCATGTGTAGTAATGTTGTTTTCATTATAATTATATCTCACTGATGACACTTAATTGGGCCTAACAACAATATACGTCAGATTCTTAATTACTGGAAGCAACTGTGTTCTATCAAGAGTGCAGAACCCTGATAGTGATTTTACTCTTAAAACTAAGAGAAGACAACTTTAGGTGGAGAAGGGATTCTATGTTAACCTTGTCCTTTAGATTTCTGGAGGCTTTTCTTGATTGGACAAGACCAATTAATTTACTTATAGAACTCAGAGAGCCTCTGGTCATATCATAGTCAACCCAGTCTGTCTATTTTCACTTACATGTGTGCCCCTTTTAGCCCTGATATTTCCACCACTGAATGATCATGTCTTTTGCTGGTTTATGACATCTTGATCCAGCAGTTGGGTAAGGTCCCTGCTCCTGACTGACATGGCCTGGGCTGGCCATCCACTCAATCTGATCTGCCAGTCTGTAGCCCAAACTGCAGTACGTTTATATTTTTATTTATTTATTTATTTCTAGGAGAGAGAGAAACAGCATGAGCAGGGGAGGGTCAGAGAGAGAGGGAGATACAGACTCTGAAATAGGCTCCAGGCTCCGAGCTGGCACTCAGCACAGAGCCCGACGCGGGGCTCGAATCCACCAACCATGAGATCATGACCTAAGCGAGTCGGACGCTCTACCGACTAAGCCACCCAGGTGCCCCCAAATTGCAATACGTTTAAAGAAAATTAAGGTAACTAAGTATGTGGCCTTGGTTATAAACCTCAGTTTCCTGAATTTAGTGAAATAGGCTGGATTATTTCTAAGAACAGAGGCATCATAGCAGTATGATGAAGGGCACCAGTTAAGACTGCCTAGGTTTGAATCCTGGCTCTGACACTGTACCTATGGCCTTGGGCAAATTACTTGACCTCTCTGTGCCTCACCTGTCAACTGAGGATAATGATAGAACCTACCCAAAGGAGTTGTCTTGAGGATTACATGAATTAATATATTTTAAGAACTTAGAACAATGCCTTGCACCAGTAAACGTGATGCAATGTTTCATGTATAATGAGACACTCACAATAAGGCAACTTGATTTTTCTAATCCCCCTCCCCACCTCCCATTCTGTACAGGATTAAAGAATAATGTTGGGAGAAGAGGATATAAAACGGCTTATCTATTTCTTGGAAAAGTTATTGTTCCATTTTCTTATGATTCCACTCAAGGATTTTGACCTTCCTGTCAATGTAAAAAAGGAAATAAAATAATCAAGTAGAAGCAGTGGCAATGGGTGGCCTGGCCCCTGAAGAATGTCACAGTGACTTCAAGTCAGGAATGCACTTCAAAAAAGGAGCCCATTCACACTGCAGTTCAGCTAGGCATCAGCGCCTCACTCAAATAGTCAGGACCCTTGTTACTTTCCTGAGATGAGAGGCTCTTTTATCTACAAATGACTCCAACTGGTGGTTCCGCTTAAGTAAATAGCAATTTCAATGAGTTGGAATAACCCCAGTTCCTGACTAAATAGCACTTGCACTACATTAAATTTAATATCTCCTACTCAAAAATTTAATCACTCCCTCTTCTATAGGTTTCAGCAAAACTAGGACCTGCTCCTTTAAGAGAATGTACCAGGAGTTATCACTGAAAATGTGGTGTGTATCCCAGCTCTGAAAAATGGCAGCTTCTCTTCCTGAGTTCTCTTCCTCCACTTCACGGAAGTGGTAGAAGTGTCACGTCTCGCAGGCACATCAGCGTAGCATTGAAAATGTGTCTCATTAAATCTTCAGCTTCTGGTATAGCCTCAGTGTATACTCTGAAGTTTCTGAGAAATGACATCTGTCACTTCTTAGAGAAGCTTTAGTTGTTTTTTTCCCTTTCTCATTTATGAAAGAAATGTCAGCTGTTTATGAGGTGGTGGAATGGGGTCTGTTTCTCTGTTCAGTTAAGATTCCTGAAGGAGGGATTCCTTTACCGAAAGAGAGGTTTTATTGATAATGGTGTTTCTCCTACTTTAGTCTTTTGAGGGAAACAACAACTATGATACACCAGAGCTACGGACTTTTCCACCTCTTTCCACACGATTCATCAGGATCTACCCTGAGAGAGCCACTCATGGAGGACTGGGGCTGAGGATGGAGCTGCTAGGCTGTGAAGTGGAAGGTAATTAGTGTCCAGAGTCCCTTCTAGTTTCCCACTTTTTAATCTCTTTCTTCATGCATTTATGCCCCTGATGGTATGGCTGAAAACTGCCAGCTTTTTCCCCTGGGTCATCCTACCTTGTGCCTGCCAGTCCGTGAGGCTCAATGTTCTAGCACATTCCACCAAACAATGCCTTCAGAATCCCACTATTTGTATCGGTTGTTTGCAGAACTCTCCTCAGATCCTTTGGGTTGCCTCCTTTGACTTTTTTAAAAAAATAGTATTTCTGAGGTGAAATTTTTATAACATAAAATTCACCATTTTTAAGTAAACAATTCAGTGGCATTTAGTATATTCAGTTCTTTTTGCAACCATCACCTTTTATCTAGTTCCAAAGCAAAACCCCCACCCATTAAGCCGTTTCACCTCAATCCTTGACAACCACCAATTCCTTTGACTATTTAGTGTTGTTTAGCCGTCTGTGTCCCATTCAACTTTCTGTCTGCAGTGTTGATCACCATCTTATACGAGTGGGAAGCAGTGTTTGACAGACCGAACCATCAACATTACCTTGAATGAACTGCTTAGGCTGCTGCAGAGAAACAAAACTTTACATGAGATGATATGTATTAATATACAGTGAGGTCTGTTTGAGATGTTACTGCATATACTTATCATATGAAAGTTATCTCAAAGACAAATTCAGCTCACACTGACCTTAGAACCACACTTACCTCTGCATTTTTAATCACATAATAAATAAAAGGAATGTTTGAAAAATGGTATGATAGTTGTTTATTGTACCATCTAATGCTTTTGTGCATTAGAATTCCCATCTGCCTTCGATTTGGGCATAAATGAATAACCAACTTTTCTATCCCCATAAAGGTCTTTCTCTAGGTTAGCTCAAAGAATGGCTATTGTTGGTACCCAGATGTTAATCAATTGAGCATATGCTCATGGTTGTTTCAAAGAATGCTTTTTAATATCACCTTCTTGTGGTTTCAAAATTATTTGTGTTTTGAGCTACCCAAATATAATTACATTCTTGAGCACATTAAACATCATAAAACTTTTCTTATGCATTAAAGAATCTGAAGCTATAAATCACCATACTAGTGAATAATTCATAGCTACTTTTGTATGTATTTATTTTAAAGCAAGGCCATTATCTCCCATTCTTTATTGTGTAGTTGTTTCCATATCTGTAGTCATGTCTCAGACCTCTGAATTATCCAGTCACTATCAACACAGACTAAGAATGACTGTGTGCCAGGGCTTTGGCAAAGATACCAAGAAACAAAAAGGGATGGGCAGATTGAACCCACTGCAGACATGTTCATTCCATTTACTGGGAAATGTGTTCATCTGGAAAAGGGAGTCTGCTGCCATGATACAGGTTGTTAGCCTGGATTCTGAAAAGCAACACTGATTTAAGAGGTGGAATGAATGGATGGTTGAAAAGACTGAGGCTGGTGGCAGTTTGCCAGTGTCAACTCTGTAGTGAGAGGTACAAATCGTTGGTGAAGAGATTTGCCGCAGATGTTTCCAAGCACTCACAAAAGTGAGGAAGTTGCCCTGAGCTATAAGAGAAACCAACATCCGGGGAAAGTAATGTCAAAATTTTTTGACACAATTAGTGTCAAAAAAAATTAGTGAAAGGGAGTGGGGCTTTTTTTCTTCCTTAAAATGATTAACAGGCTCTATTAAATATCTGCTTCATGACTGTGCCACGGGAGATACCTAGAGGAATACAGAAAGACGGTGAGATACAGCTGAGCCTTCCACAAGTGTCCGTCCTACTTGAGGTTACCATTTACAAAAAACAATTAGAGAATCGCAAAAGATAAAATACATTCAAATAGTAAAATTGGGAAATAAAAATTATTCACTTTCTACTTCTTAAACTTAAACCGAGTACTACCCTGGGCCACTTCCAAGGCAGAATTCCTCCTTTATAAATACCATAAGGAATGCAGATGAATAGAGTTTAAAATACTTAAAAGTGGCACATAACTCAGTGAATACGAGCATCTAGATTAGCAGGGAGGATTCCATTAATTCAGTGATAGCCATAAGTGGAGCCCAAAATTTGTGTGTATGCATTTCACAAAGTCTAGATGGTATGCCTAAACGTTGTGCACGTTCTCTGTACATGCTGGTTTCCTAATTATTAGTGTGTGCTCTGGGCAGTTGAGGAAGTTGAAACTAGCTACTTTTCTTTCTTTCTTTCTTTCTTTCTTTCTTTCTTTCTTTCTTTCTTTCTTTCTTATGTTTATTTATTGATTTTTGAAAGAGGTCAGGAAAAACATCCCAAACAGAGTCCGCACTGTCAGCTAAAAGCTGGATGCAGGGCTTGATCTCGTAAGTCCATGATCTGAGCTGAAATCAAGAATTGGACACTTAACCGACTCAGCCACCCAGGCGCCCCTAGCTACATTTCTATATATGTCATAACTCTGCTCAGTAATTAAGGACAATAAGAAAGAGTATCAATTTTTTACTGAGAAAGAAGAGGTTACCAACACATTCCCAGACACATGGCCAGCAGCTATTAGAGAACTGGCCCCTGTTCCCAGTATCTTGTCTGGTTCTCAGACATCGAGAGAGCCATACGTTATCTCAAGCCTTGTAAAGTGAAATGTAATGCCAAAACCTGTAAAATATTAAACAGATTGCAAGAATGAGTAACAGGCTGAAAAATAATAGACCAAACTAAATTTAAAGAACTTCAAAAGCAGTCTTTGATTAATGTGGGCTACCTTTCAACTACAAACTCAAAGATACAGGAATATCTGCCCACGGTGGAATGCAATCTTCCTTGAGTTAAGGGAAAATGACCCCAGGACATCCAAGACAGCTCCTCTCAAACACCTGCTCTGGAGAGGGGATCACGAGTTGAGAAGCTTATGTAAAGGGAAATGGAGTCACTCACAACAATTTTTTTTAAAAGAACAACATTGTACTAAAAGTGTATCTTGAGACTTCCTTTTGGGGAAAAGTTCTAATACAAACCTAGCAAGCTTAGCTAATACTAAGAAAGGAAAAGAATTCATGACAGGCGAGTTCTCTAGCCCATTGAGAACGAAAGGAAAAACAGTTGAAGCAGAATCTCTGTCATCAAAGTTCTCAATTCCAGGGTCATGAATAAACAGCCAGTGAGAATTCAAGCACTTTTCAAAAAAGGATGTTTATGCAGATAACGATGTATAAAATGCTAAGGCGGCCAACTCTACTGAGTAGATATGGATCAAACACCAAAACAAAGCAGTCCCCAATGCATTCTGCCAAATCCTAGTAGATTTAGCTCCTGAAAGGGAGGCGAACCATGCTCCTCGCCTTCTTACCACAGATTAGAGTTTTCTGCAAAGGTGTTAGCAGATTCAATACCCAGAATTCTGCAAATACATTTCAGAGGTGTGAGGTAGTAATCCTTGGATCTTGTTTCAGCACCTACAGCTGGACCGACCACTCCCAATGGGAACCTGGTGGACGAGTGTGATGATGACCAGGCCAACTGCCACAGCGGAACAGGTGATGACTTCCAGCTCACAGGTGCAGAAACCATCTTCATCCCATTGCTGTGCCATTTCAGTCATGTTATAGTGGAGACCAGCTAGTGTGTGTCTATTCATGTTTGCGCCGCTCCTCACGGTGGCGGCCATCAACCACCGGAGTGCTTGCTTCCTTTCCTCTTGCCGTCCGCCACTGACATTCAACACAATTATTTTAGCCATTTCCAGGGCCAGGGGCTAGGATTTTCTTAATTCAATAAGAATTTCTCCATGGCAAAAATGTGCTAAACTCATCGTCATCTTCAAACTCCCACCCCCATAACACGTGCACTACCTACATAACCACACACTGTAGAATGTTTATTTGCATTTTCTTACAAGGGAAAAATGTTTTGAGAGGAACCTTCGCCCAACTAATTGATGAAATTAGGCTTATATTTGAAATGCAGCTTTTAAGATAGGGTTTTGTAAATCATTTTACATTAAAACTTACAAAGGCAGAATTACTTCTTATTTCACATCAGCTACAGCTAGCAAATGTATCAGGGCCAGTGTGTGCCAAATACCTCACTAATTAATTTAGAGTATTATTCCACAACATTCTAAAACCCTAAGAGCTACAAAGTGACCTTCTCTCCTACTTGGAATAGCAGAGGAAATATTAGACAAGTGGGGAAATGGGATTGTACCACTTGGAAATTGGCCAAGGCAGTAGGATTTTCACCCTATTGTTGCCAAAGGCACTGTGGGACCTTTATCACCACCTGGGTCAAATGCAGTTTCGTAGAGCATCTGACTCTCATTTTAGATTAAACATGAGCCCTTGGATGCAGGTCTGTATTTTCAGCCAGAGGGGACTCAGAGAGCTCACATAATTAATTTCCATGGGCAAAACTGAAGGCGTTACCATGTAACTTCATAATAGTGCCATGTTATTGGCTAATGCATTAATATAAAAATCTGGAAGGAAATGTCCCACAGTACATTTCCAATTACTTCAAAAGCTCTCCTCTGAAGGAGCAAGAGAGCTCGGCACTCAGAATAAGAGGTGAAATGTAGCTCAGGGACGTAGTACCATGAGCTGGGTTTACATTTAAATCCCAGCTCCTAAGGCTGTCTCCCTCCAAATTTCTAGGCTAATCGCTTACAGTCATAGGGCCAATAAATGTTACTATGGGCTTTTGAAAATAAATCTTGTGTGTAAGTAGCCAAAAGCCACAAAAATTAATTAATGTAGAAGCATTTTCTTTGTGAGATGTCAAGTTCAAGCTGAAAACCCTACAGCTGATATTAAGAACAGAGTACCATTCTATGAACCAGGTCCTGTGGAACCTTCCCAGGATTGCTTGTAAACACCCTGCCACAGACCTCAGGCTCTTTGTGGACTCTGTCACACATCCGTAGTGAAATTCCTCATAAAAAGGAACGACTGTAGTCATCACAGTATACCCTTTCAATTGCCCTCTTGTGGAAAAGTTTCTTTTCTTTATAAACCCTAAAGTGGTCAGTTAATATTGATTAGAAACAAAGCCTCAGATTTACTTCTCATATCAGAACAACCAACCTTCTCATTTTTGGATCAGTCCATGACTGAATCAATTGAAACTGAAGCCTTTGAATGAAATAGGGCAAGTATGTTAGCCTGGAGCAAATTATGTATGGCAAACGAGTAACAAACCACAGAAAATGGGTCATTTATAGTAGAAACACTGACTGTCATTTAAATATACAAGGTTATAGTTTATCTATAGCATTTAAAATCATTTTATTTTAAATCATTTATTGGTGAGATAGAAAAAAGTTCTAACTTTTTTTACATATTACCATGGCAAAAAAAAAAAGTTATTTTCTCAAGCCAGCCCGCTTGTCTCAGTATTTCTATGAATCCAGACATATATTAAGAACTTCCAGAGGTGTTGATAATGCCTGCTCCATGCCCCCATCAAGAAGAGGTGATTTCAGAAGGCATCTCATGTTTCAAATTCATTTATTGCATTGTGGCCAATTTTGGGTTTTGTTCTTACTGTTGCTGTTTTTACTTTTTGGCTTTATGAAGTTATTTGTTCTCCTTTTCTGAGAAAGGGTGTGCTCCTACATAAGCTTTTTTGTGAAGAGTAAAACCCTCCCCTGACCCAGGTATCGCTGTGCATGAGAACAGCTCACATCCTAGGCTCACACACAGCTCTGCATCCTCCTTGCTCCTTCAGGCACAGGCTTCACTGTCTGGGCCTCAAACGTCACACGTTGAGTGTAATGGAGCTAAAGTAAAAGCATCCTCACCTTACCCTGATAGGAGGAAGTGCGGAAATGAGGATGAATGCTCTCTTTCCCGGTGCTGGTTCCTTAACGCAGACGGTGTCCCTTTCATTTTTTCCTCCTGAGTTGACTGCTTTGAATATAGTGGGAAATAAGTATTTTAGCAAAATGCTCATTACTTACAAACAACCCTGAATTCCAGGTGAACTGTACAGAGTGCATGGAAATGTGGAGAGATTTTGCTCTCCCACACTGCTTGCCAAGGTGAAAATTCACTCCTGAAGTTAGTCATTTGCAAATACCGTTGAAGTCATTAGATAATACAATTGGCTTCAAAGGCACCAGGAGGCCAAATTTCTCTTTGGATCTGTGCATACCCAACATCCGAGTTTGGCTCCCAACCTATAACAAAACTGATAATGCATATCGGTTTTAAAAAGTGAATTTTCACCTTGAGTCTTTCTCCCATAAGACCACTGGGAACAGAATGCTAATGTATTCTGGCCTCCCTCCAATTCTGCCATTATAGATTCACCTTCTTAACCCATAATATACATAATTCCTTCTTCTTAGTGCTTGCCTCATTGAGGCCACGCACATGTGTGACCGCTCATCCAGCGTATTTACTGGGAGAACAAGGGTAACATGACTTGATGCTGTAGTCGATTAGCTCCAAAAATCTTCATACCATCCCAAGAGCATGATTTTAACGGCTCTGTGGTTCATGATCTGGATGATTTCTGATCTGTGAAAGCTGCAGGGTAAAACTAGGACCTGGCCAGAATAGAAATGATCACACATCTTTATCAAATGATAATACTGGAAGGTGTACAATGGCACCTTATAACCACCTCCAAAACTATCCATGATGCTCATGAGCCCACCCCATGCCCTTTCCCTGAGTCTGCCCTGGGCTTTCTCTCTTAGAATAACAGATTATCTCTGACCATAATCTGCAAAACAGATGCACATAAGGAAAGATGGCTCCAAAACCTAAGTAATAAACAGCAAACTGGTGTTTTCCTTCACTTAGTGAGTTATAAAACCCACCTGAGAAGCTTTTGTAAATTCAGATTTCAAGGCCTGACCTTTGGAGATTCTGGTTCAGGGAGACCTAAGGAGGACAGGAAGATTGGCAACTGCAGTTTCAACAGGCATTCGGGCGATTCTTGTATTTGGCAAGTTCAAGAACACTTTATTTTTTTTAATGTTTTATTTATTTCTGAGAGAGAGAGTGAGTGAGCAGAGGAGGGTTAGAGAGGGAGGGAGACACAGAATCTGAAACAGGCTTCAGGCTCTGGGCTAGCTGTCAGCACAGAGCCCAATGCGGGGCTCGAACCCACGAACCGTGAGATCATGACCTGAGCTGAAGTCGGACGCTTAACCCACTAAGCCACCCGGGTGCCCCAGGAACACCACTTTAAAATAGAAGTCTAGGGGCTCCTGGGTGGCACAGTTGGTTAAGCATCTGACTTTGGCTCAGGTCATGATCTGACTGTTGGTGACTTGGAGCCCTGCATTGGGATCTGTGCTGACAGCTCTGAGCCCGGAGCCTGCTTTGGATTCTGTTTCAACCTCCCCTGCCGCATGTGCTAGCTAGCTCACTCACTCTCTCTCAAAAATAAATAAACATTAAAAGAAAGAAACAGAAGTGTAATGATGAGGAGCAGAAAATGGAAACGTCAGGCTGCAGAAGAAAAGAGGGTGTAGCTAAATCAGCACATGGGTCCCTCACCAGGAATTCCAAAGTTGCCCTGACTGATTGAGAGCTCACAACATTCAGGATATTCTTGGTGCAACCTTCCAGTTCTCTGGCCTGTGAACTTTTTCTGCAGCTTCTCCAAATCACACACTGTGCAGAATATTTGTCCTTGGGAAAAATAAACAACTACAGCAGCGAAAGAAAGGAGGAACTGCTGCCGCCCACTTAAACCTTCAGTTTTCAAAATAGATTGTGGGGAGCAGCCCTGCACCGCCCCTGAAGCCACACATCTGAAACCTTGGGAAACTATTTGAAGCTTAAGAGGCCCAGGTCAAGTTTAATTCCCAAGTCACTGGGGAAATGTGGAGGCTTTCCCCTTTCACTGTCACAATGGTGTAGCACACCTAGCCTGGGAACCAGGGACTGCCTTTGGAACAAAGTCTTAAACTGTCCATACCGCCTGCATGCTTTATGAGCAAATGTGTTGAGTAAAAAATAGTAGTTTATTTGAACTTGATATTGTGGCGGGAAAAACTAAGTAAAACAAATTACTACAGGAGGAGTTAAAGGAAGGATATTCTATGGAAAATATTTGTCTCTAACAGACGTATGTATGTATGTATTCCTTTAACGCCTATTATCCCCAATGCTTCCTTTTTCTCATTTTTGTCTGTCCCTATTTTTGTTTTTCAGGCGGGACCACTGTGCTGACCACAGAAAAGCCAACCATTATAGACAGCACGATACAATCAGGTATCCAACAAAACAGAAAATGGCATAGATTCCACGTGAGCTTCTTCCCCGCCTCCTCCCCACCCTGAAACAGTGCATGGCCGCCCCCCTCCCCCCTCCCGCCCTAAAATAGTGCATGGCTCTGCTTCTCGGTTTCGGATTCCCCCAAAGTCCTAGAGGAGGGATGCTATGCAGCATCTGGTCTCCAAGCATGAGCCATAAATATTGCTTTCCTTTCATCCACATGTATATGCAGCAGGGAGTGAGGTTTCCTTCTCCATCAGTAATTGCCAAATGGTGACAATCCCAGCTCCCGACTGAAGGAACTGAGTAACATACTTTGTTTAACGCAGCACATCTAGGACATGGACTGTGTTTGCAAACTACAGGAGAAGGAAATCTCACAGGCAGCAGCCTGACTATTTATTTTCATCACAATTCTGCAAAACCGAGACAGGCAAAGTTTGTCAGTTTTGCCTGCCACGAAGTTGGCAGTTTGACAACAGCGTTTCCAGTGGGCGTGCCACAAAGTGGGGTGCAGGAAACCAGGGCTCTGATTGTGCAGGGGGAGAGCGGCACCCTTGGGAGCGCCTCCGCATCCTTTTATTCATAGAAAAGCATAATGACTTTTCAAACCGTTGGCTTGCTGTTTATCAGCGGCCAGTGGCAGTGAAATGGCAGCCTCCCCCCTTCTCTCTTTTGTATTTTGTTAGTATTCTGTAAAATTCTTCCCTTCAGACACACGTGAAGGGAAATAGTCAGTATAAGCAATCAGAGGTTTAAAATACTTTAAAGTTAATCATAAGAGTAAGGTGACCAGGTCAGTTTTCCAGCTTCTCCCATTTCCTTTATTGAAGCTCACTCAGCCTTGGCCTCCACAGTCATTTATTAATGGGGCGTGTGGTGTATATCAATGTTTCCTCAACAGTATGACACTACTGAGCTAGGAAGAAAGTAGAAAGGACTGCTCTAATTAGTATGCTTCCTTAAAGGGCGCTGTCACCATTGACCTGATTAAACTGCAAAACAAACTTCTCTTCACTTGAACTTAACCCCGAGTTTCCCTGTGGCAT
Organism: Proteles cristata cristata; assembly: GCA_017311185.1. Lineage (NCBI taxonomy): Eukaryota > Metazoa > Chordata > Mammalia > Carnivora > Hyaenidae > Proteles > Proteles cristata. Next base: position 1,985,436 of record JAESUZ010002751.1, on the reverse strand, counting down.
GCTCAGGTTGACAGAATTCCTACCACCCCATGGCTTAGACACCCCCAATGACGGAAAGGGGAAACAGAAGAGCGTCTGCTCACCTAAGTTCAGAAAACACTGTAGTCCAAAGCACATCTTTTCAAGTTATAAAATACAGCCTCCAAGGATTGTGCAAGCACCCTGGGTGGCTGCCGTAGGTCATGAGTGAAGCCCAGCCTCTCACTCGTTTCCTGACTTCTCTGGCAGTCCTTGCCCCTCTTGGGTGGTTTTCTGTAGAGTAACTGCCGGCTGGCTCTCTGTGACCTTCTGTAATAGGGAAGAAGGCTGAGGTGAAAACATGAAGTCCTAATGATGTAACATACATATTCGTTGCTCTGTTAGCTTTTCATTTGCCAGAGAGTTAACTAAAACCACTCTAAGGGGCGCCTGGGTGGCTCAGTCGGTTAAGTGTCCAACTTCAGCTCAGGTCATGATCTCACAGTTTGTGGGTTCGTGCCCTGCATCGGGCTCTGCACTGACACCTCAGAGCCTGGAGCCTGCTTTGGATTCTGTGTCTCCTTTTCTCTCTGCCCCTCCTCTGCTTGTACGCATGCACTCTCTCTGTGTGTCTCTCAAAATTAATACATAAACGTTAAAAAAAATTTTAAAGAAATAAACATTAAAAAAAATTTTTTTAAACCCACTCTGAAGTTGCCAATGAACTTGTTTCATCTCCTCCCTCTTCTTGCCTATCAAAAGAGCAAGGGATCATTTAAAAACTAAAAGTGAGCAACAGCTCTGGAGAAAATGGAAAGGTATACACTAGATTCCAAAATAGGATAATTCTCCCTAGAGGTTCAAGGTTAGATGACTTTGTATTTGGTTGGTGCATGAGTTCAAGGGCCAGCCATCTTATAGGGTGTACTGTGGTCAGAGCACAGATGTACAAATCGAGAACCAGTAAGACCCATGGCGACCACCATTTGAACCAATTTATGTCAAACCAGAGCTTACTGATAAAGGTGGCCTGCTCTGGTTTTGAGTTCCACAAATCACTTTGGTTTCCTGTTTTTCCATTGCTTGAGTCCTGAATCTGTCTCCCAGTCTTTGTGGATAATGGACCACCTGACCTTCTTTGAGGAGTTCTGTTCTTTGTCACCGATGCTCAGAACAGTTCATGAGGCCCGGAGGGTGCATAAAGTCAGAGGCCAAGTCTGATGTTGAGGTGTTCACCCAGTGGTACAACCCACATATCTGATAATTTGATCCATGCTGTTCTGCAGTTTTCAGATTCTTTGGGCATCTTTACAAGCGGCAAATTGGACCCTTAAACTTTCATCTAATCTCATTTTGCTGAAACCATTAGATACTCAAGCAGAGATTTAAGATTTCATTTTTGAGGATTCTTATCAATATAATAAACTCAGTAGACATATAACATTCATATACTGTCTGGGTTGTAATCAGATGTATAAAAGCCTATTAATGCTCCACCAGGAAATGATGAGAAACCTTGCATTTTAAATCCAGCTCCCTCTGCTGTAAATTCTCACTCTCTGAGGATCTTCAAACACTCCTATAGCAGCTCAGAGTATGTTCCCAAACTCTGATTACATGGGCCTAAGCTCCTCCATTTATTTGGACTGAAAGACCAGTCTGTGAGTAAGCTAGTTAACATCCTCAAAAGAAGTTTTAAAAAGCAGATTCCAAAATTAAATCCTTGTGCATATATGGTGCTAATGATTCAACTGTGGGCAAGATAGTTCAACAATCGCAGCTGGTACGTGCTCACAGCAGCTATAAATTTGTTTTAAGTTCAGAATATTGTTTCCTGCTATTTTTAAGAGTCAAGAAGGGATTTAGCCAGATTATTCCCAATGAATTTAATGAAAATCATGCAGCCACAGGGCCTGGGTAATATTTTGAAGACGAAAGGGTCAATAGTCCTATATACTTACTCCATTCATAGATTTGCTTTTTACTCTTTCTTTCTCTCCTCCTCTTTTCTGCTTCTTTCCTTCTTTCTTCCCGTCTCTCTCTTTTTTCTTTTCCCTCCTTATAAATGTTTGTGTGTCCTTTATGTGTTTAATAGCCTTTCTGGCCAGGCTTGAATTTTCAACATTTTCTCACTCCACACCTCTCCCCACCATATGCATTGATTAAAAAAAGAATATTTCTTTTAAATTAGCAAGATTGCCAGAGATTATATGATTGGGACAAGAAGATGAAAAAGTAGTAAAATACAAAACATTAGAGCAGTCGCCTTCTTAAAGCCCTGGGATTGGAGAAAACATAAGAAGATAAACGTAGACCGCTGCTCAGTACAGCTGCAAAAATACTTGAGTCCTCATTTCAAGCAAGGCTGTCCTATGTCCTGGTAATTACCAAAACATCCAAGTTCATACACCTTATGATATTACCAGAAAATTAAGAGCCAAAATAATACATGATGTGGTTTTCTATACTATACACTAATCATTTGATGTGTTAACCAGAAAATACAACCAGAAATGTGTGAGCTGTAAGGGCTTGCTGACTTCCTGCATGCCCATGTCTTCTGAACCCAAAACCACACACATATCAACATTTTCCAATATTAACATTTTCTAACATGGGATTATGCGGCAGTACATTCCAAGTTCATTGGTGTTGACATCCAGGGTTGCTCAACCATTCAGTCACTGTTCAATTGACTGTAGTTCATCTGCATAATTCAATCTTGCTGCTCAAAAGTGTGGTAAATTTTGGAGAGGGTTTCTCATGCTTTAAGAAGCCCTATTTCATGGTTATGATAGACTAGGCATGAAATATATCTCTCCAGTAACACCATAGCTGTGAAATACAGCCCTTTTGCACTAACAGAAAGTACGCACGTTATACTCGTCACGTGGCTCACACTAGAGTTACTTTCCCAAAGTGGCCCTGCACACCTTTCCAACCCTCCGGAGGTCTCCTTGTCCCTGAAGAGAGAATCTATCCAGCTCCGATGTGACAATACGTGTGGTGCATTCCTTCCAAAATTCTACATTAGCATTTGAAAAGGATTCCTTGGAAACTAAAAATGCAAAGTAAATCATCCTTATCTATTCCCTAAATCTTTGTCCCATTTAAATCCCTCCTGCCAGTGTTAAAGTGGGAGAGGGGCAATGGAGCCCAGGCTCCAAGAAGAAAGCAAGCTAGGTCGTGTTAAACCCGGACAAAGTTAAAGTTCAAAGCGAGATATGATCTCAGCCCTGACCCTAATACACCATACGATACTGTATCTCCTTTACTGTACACAGGAATTGTTTTGAGGCATGTTCAAGATCCAATTGGCGAGGCCCCCTAGGCACCTTTCTCTCCGTTTCAATGCTGCCATCTTGTGGACTACCTAAACCCAAGAAGCGGTGACCTTCCTTCATTAGAGAAAACAGCCGCGCTTTGTGTGTTTAATTTTATGTAATGGGAGAGGAGTGGGACTGGCAGAAGCAGGAGAATTTTATCTTCAGGATTATCTTTATTATTAGCTTCAGTTTACCAAAAACAAATTCCAAGCCACAGTGATTTCATTTTTTCCATTCTTAAAAAGCAAAGCTACTTCTATGAAAAAAAGGGTTTAGTAAAACTTAAAGCTATGGAGGTTTAAAAAAACACCACAGTCAAGTAGCTCCTTGTAGAACACACAAGACAAATAATCCCTGAGAATCCATTCATACTTTTCAGATTCCAAAGGAAACATTTTTTAAAAAATTTTTAATGCGCAGCTATTTAAAAATGTTTTGGCTTTACATGAAATTTCCTGGATGTTTTAAATGGGGCAAACGATTTACATACACATTTTAAAATTCACTAAAAAAGCAAAAACTTACACTTAAAATTAATTGACCTGATACAAAGCACAGAAGAAAAACTAATCACAAGAAATGCGTCAGAGATCTGACCTAAAGACCTGAAACATTAGCCAGGATGGTGAGAATACAGATAACTTCCAGAATGAAACATCCAGCCTAGTCTTTTGAGGTTCATGGGTCAATCTGTACTTAAAATTCCTTTCATTGGTGGATATCAATTTATATAATACTCAAGAAAAAAATCTTTCATATTAAATATTGTGAACCAAGGGAAAATGGTACAGATGTAACACATACGCCTAGGAAAGTAACCTTTCTGGAAATTTTATGTAAAACCAATTTGGCAGGCAGTTCATAATCTTTTTAAAGCTGGATTTAAAAAAATTCCTAAACGTGATTTTGCAAACATTTTGACATCTCCATGCGTCTTTTGAGTTTCCTGGTAATCCTGGATTTTGTGGCTTTTCCAGAATTTTCAAACAGATGTTAAGTTATATAAATCGTGCCTTCTGTGAGCAAATTAAGGGCCTTTCTGACCTAAATGATTAAATTTGTCTTTCTCTGCTTTTCTCTATTTTTCCTTTCCACCCACTGAAGAGTTTCCAACATATGGTTTTAACTGTGAATTTGGCTGGGGCTCTCACAAGACATTCTGTCACTGGGAACATGACAATCACGTGCAGCTCAAGTGGAGCGTGTTGACCAGCAAAACCGGACCCATCCAGGATCACACAGGTAATGGAGAGTTCACTTCAACCTTATTTCTTTGAATTAGCAAAGATGTGGCTATGGAGGATTTCTGGGGTCTGTGGGATCAGGGTTGTTCAAAAAGACTACGGAGGTTTCACTCATACTTTCCTTTCTTAGAACGCCCAAGCTCTCCTTTCCTAGAAGAGATGCTGTCCACCAAGTAGTAGAGAAAGCTGATTAAATTTGGCAACTGATTGCCTCTCTGATAAATAGCAAACTGGGCAAAGATGTGTGAATAAGTACCTGTTCATACTTTTTCTAAGCTGTTTACGGCAATTTCAAATGTACTCAAACAGAAAAGGCTTAGTGAAAAGTATGCTATATGTATATAACCCAACTTCAACAGTCACTAAATCACAGGACTCTTATTTTATCTCTCTATCACCCCTGACTCTGGATTATTTTGAAGCAAGTCCAGACATATGTCATTTCATTTATTTTGCAGCTAAAGAAACAAGAAGTGAGCCTATTGCTTGCTCTCTCGACCCTTGACATGGAAGTGGAACAAGGTGGGGTGGGATTCTTACTCTTTTGAGGAAGGCTGTAAATCTAGCTCATTTTTTCTGAGCAGGTGGAAACCTCACCCCACTCCACCTCCTGTCTTACTTTCCTGCTAAGATTAATTAGGGGCAAAGGAATGGGTTGGGGGTCACAGGGAGCCGACAGCTACTCCAGGGAACTCTTATCCCCTTTCATCCTTTTTCCCTCTTAGTCATTTTGTAACCTGGTGTAAAGATCCAGTGGTATCCTACAAAGACCCACATATACACACATTCCCACATACAACAGACACAACCCACGGACGTCTACCCTACTCAGTGAGACTTACAGGACTCCTCACTCACTCACTTACAGGACTGCTCACTCAAGAGGTGGCTTCACAAATGATACCCTCAAGGGGCATTGTCTGATGCTGGGAAATCTCATTAAGCAAAATTGCCCCGTGCTGAGGCTTTGGGCCAGTGGGTCAGTGAGGCAATGGATGGGCAGAGGGCACTTCATGCCTCTCCCATTTTATTGTTCACTTTTTTTTTTCCCAGTGAATATAACCATTAAGTAGGTTGAATTGGCCGCCTTCCACCACAGCTACCTCTTTGCCTAATGAGAATGACAAGGAAATTGGATAAAATTGGACTCCTTCAATTCTGAGACACTTTCAATTGAATCTTAAGACAAGCAGTTTTAGAAAACTTAAAATACTTTGACTGTAAATGGCACTGTACATATAAATGGCATCAAATTAACCAAATGCAATTAGCTGAAATGAAGGCAGTAATGGTGGAAAAATTGATGCAAAGTGAAGCAAAATGGCTCAGTAGGATCTGACATTCAAAGGAGGTTAAAAGCTATGTTAGCCACAGACAAAAGCTAAAAGGCTTGCAGAAGTAAAGTGCTAATTGAGAAAATGAAGACAGAGTTCCTGACCCAGAACTGTGATAAAACCCCTGAAAGGAAAAAATATCAACGCTTTATGTGTTGGAGTATCAGAAAAGGAGGGCTTGTCTTAGATTAACGGCTGAGAAGTGTGATTCCTTCAGAAAGATTTGTCTCTTTTGTTCTCCCAGACACCCAGATTTACTTGGCTGTAGTACCAGGTCTGCCCTGATGAGAAAAAGCCTGCTGCAGCTCTAGGAAAGCAAACATTTGCTGAGAGAGAGGGGTGAGCTCAACATCTGAAAGGCAGGAACTTGTTAACATAAAAAATGTAGATGAAAAGAGCCTACACCCAGCACACTTGCACACAGACAGACATTAGACAGTATTCTGCACTTTGCAAATCAGACCTGGAGATTTCTTTAAATTAGCACTTTCTAGGTAAAATATCCTGCTGTTCATTTTTGAATTTATTCGAAGGAATAAAAACCACATGGTTTTCTGCAGTTGACTTCTAAGAGGAAAGCTATATGTCTCCTTATGGATGATTCCTGAAGCCCAACATCTTCCCTGGTTCACTGAACAAGGGTTGTTTGAGGAGCCCTATTACTTGGTAGATGTTGCACTGGGCGCTGGAGATTCGGGAATATAGAAGGGTGACCTGCCCTGAGGAGCTCAAAGTCTGGTTGCGGATGAGAAATGATTACTGTGCAGGCGTGAGGGTGCCCCAAGGTGGGGGTGAGCAGCGACAGGAAAGGTAACACAGGGGATCCAAAAAAACAGTTCTGTCTGGAGAGCTAGGAATGGTGTGTGCAGACGTGGAGGATGGATGGCAGGTGGTGTGTTTGGACAGGCTCCAATGTGAAGCAGTTACATATGTAGCAGGGGTGTGGCCTTGGGTGCCACGTGAAGAGGTGAAAAGGCTAAAGGTAGTGAGGAGCCACTGACAAGCTTTGAGCAGAGGAGTGACAAGAGCATGTTTTTAGAAGACCACACTGGTGTCGGGGCAGAGGTCATGAGAGATTTCTCAAGCAACCATCTTTCCTCTACCCACGTCCAGTTTTCTCCGTTTTTCTTCTGCCTCTTCTCTGACTATCCAAAATAAACCTCCGGGGCACCATAAATATGCTTCCTCTCTGCAGCGTCTCTAACTTTAGTATTTTTCCCTCAGATGGGCGCATTGGGCACAGAGGCATGATGGGTGCATTTTCCACCTGTCCCTCTTGGTGGACTGGTACCCTACTCACCTCAGTGAAATGGCAGTGTCACGCAGATAGGGCACCACCCCCTCGGTAAAGTAGTGGGAGAAAACAAATCCCAAGAGTCCCCTTGGTCACAGGAGCATGTCACAAAGACAGTATCAAACATGCTGCTGGAATTTCCACCCTCTTAGTATTCCACCCATTGGTTTCATTAAGAGTATTTCGGTGCAATCTCATCTCAGCAGCCAGGTGAGGGAAGAAAGTTCCCCGCTGACACATCCACCTCCACCTGGCCATCGTTGACACAGGCAAACAGATACAAGGACATGCCCACATGTGCACAGTGAAACACTATCTCACAAACACACAGACCCCTTGGGCAGCCAACAAAACATCCTGCTGCCCACTGAGGCCCGAGTGTCAGATTCATACTTACATCAGGTGAGGCATTAGAGTAGTATTTGCATAGCAAACAGTGAAACATGAGTTGTGTGTGTAGACCAGGTGGTGGCAGGAGGAAATGTTCCCACTGGGGGTAATTAAAAGCAAAGCCAAGAGTAAGTCCTTGCAGCCTGGCAAGTGTCTACATTGCCAAAATGGCATGTTCTAATAAGCCTCAAATATGCAACCTTGCTTCTCCTTGAACCAGAGGCCCACATCAAAAAGAAGCAGGACTTGAGTTGAGACTCAAGCTCTCAGGTGTATTTAAGGACTTTATAAGCCATTAAAATAAACGAGGGAAAAATCATCTGAATTTATTGGAAAAATAAGCTCATTAGACTATTTGGAAACACTGCAACTTTATTATTATTAAGCAGCTATAGTGCCCAAAGTATCATCACCCAGCTCAAATAATAAATAAGAAGCCATCAGAGCTGTTCATTTGATGTCTCTGGCCACATCAGTGCTGCTGAAACTATTTTAAAGTTGCATGAAAATAGGTCTGCCCTCTGCTTTCAGCGTGCTTGCAATGATGCAAAGACAAACTGGAGTCACAGCCCACGTCCATGTGACAGTACCTCCCAAATATGTAGTATCCAAATTGGTGCTGCTTCACAGCCTTCTCCCAATCAAACGTCCACTCACAGAGGCTCGGAGTGCAGACTCGGGTGCCAAAGAGGTTCCGCAACAACGGCACACCACCTCTCCCTTTCCCTGCATATTTGGCTTCTTGGTGCTCAGCCCAGGGGAGAAGCTTTGAGTCACGGACCTGGAATGAACAGAGGAAGAAAGGATTCATACATGCAGCCACTCTCCCTAACCTGGCTTTTTGTCACAGCAGGAGATGGCAACTTTATCTATTCCCAAGCCGACGAAAACCAGAAGGGCAAAGTGGCTCGTTTGGTGAGCCCTGTGGTTTATTCCCAGAACTCCGCCCACTGCATGACCTTCTGGTATCACATGTCTGGTTCACATGTGGGCACGCTGAGGGTCAAATTGCACTATCAGAAGCCAGAGGAGTATGACCAGTTAGTCTGGATGGCCATCGGACACCAAGGAGACCACTGGAAGGAAGGGCGTGTCTTACTCCACAAGTCTCTGAAGCTTTATCAGGTAAGTTCCCTTCCCCGGTGGGAGGGCAGCACCTTCAGAGACCCTGGGGTAATGAGAAAATTATGGAAAAGAGAGGCGGGAATTATTCCAAACATGATGTCAGGAATTTCTCGAACCTGAGATTTTGCTGTAATCTTAGTAGCGTATTTCACAGTCTCCAACATTACAGGAATAGAACCAATTTGCTGAGAAAGGGAAGAATGCTACTCTATAATCTATCTCTGGCTGCCACAATGAACATTCCTTTGACTTGCTGCTCTTCCCAGTTTAAAGTTTTGAGTTATAAAAAGAAAGTGTGAGAAGTTTGATGCCATCACTAGGCAGTTAACGTAGATTGATGTTCGAAGCGCATGCTTACGTGAAATTTCATGAATTTAATTTATGTGCCATAGATTGAACTGAACAAGCATTTGTAAACACTGCTATTCAGGACCAAACATTTCAATACTGTGAAAACGATCTCATTTTGTTAGGTGATTTTTGAAGGCGAAATCGGAAAAGGAAACCTTGGCGGGATTGCAGTGGATGACATTAGTATTAATAACCACATTTCACAAGAGGACTGTGCAAGTAAGTATGAAGTGCTATAAAAACCAGACGCACTTGCCCGGGGCACAATTACTTTCGTGTGATGGTCTTGGTCTTACTGATTTAGACCTAGAATTTCAATGTGGGCTATAGGCACATCATGTGAAATGCATATTTTGATACAACAGGGCGTTAAATCAGGTCAGTTCACCTTTAGTGAACCCCCTTTCCTAACCTAGTTCATTTAGTGTCTGATTGTACCTGCAAAACCACATAAATAATGTGGAATCCAAAAACCATAGTTCAGAAGAAAGATTCACAGCTTACAGGCTATATATACCATGCCAAAACATTTTGATGAAAAGTGGAAAACTCAGACATCGGGATAATTCCAAATATCTGAGTATATAAACAAAACAGCAGGCCGTTGAAAACTTTGAGCACAGTGAACTTAATTAAGATTACATTTTTAATGAATCATAGAAGCTATAATTCTTTGCTTTATTACAAATAAGTAGATGTTTCTGACTCTAAAAATAGTGGAAATGACTCAAGAGAATAAATGAAATTTTGAGACTTTGCCTAGTATTAGAGTCTATGGTTTTTATTGGTCTGCATGTATAGATGAAAGTTGACATAGAAAACCAATTCATATTCCCTGGTTCTTGATATGTAATTATAAATAGAATCACTAATGGCAATGTAATAGCACAGTAATTAGTCTTAAGCTCCATTTGCCACACTTAAACTTTTGCTATATATCATATAATAGGATGTTAATTATAACAAAATGGAATAAGCCTATTGGGCAAATTTAAGACAAAGGGGGCCTGTTGGCTGTAATGGGTTTTTGGTCATTTCAGCAATTTACAAAGCTTTTATTATACAATATATTGAATATATGTAATCTTAAAGTGGCAATAATTTGATATGGTCAATTAAAGAAATCAGGGGGAAAAGAGCAGTGAATAAAGATCTGCTTTTTTGTACTATGTAAGGAAATCTATTTAATGCCATACTATTTAGCAGGTCTTCACAAGAAATGCTAAGACTTAATATTTCAGTTGCATTTACTCTACAGATTTGCCACATTCAAGTCTATACTGTTGTTAAAATATGTATTTCAGGGGTGCCTGGGTGGCTCAGTTGGTTAAGCATTCCAGCTTCAGCTCACGTCATGATCTTATAGTTTGTGAGTTCAAGCCCTGTGTCAGTCTCTGTGCTGCCAGCGCAGAGCCTGGAGCCTGCTTCTGATTCTGTCTCCCTCTCTCTCTCTCTGCCCCTCCCCTGCTCATACTCTGTCTCTGTCTCTATCTCTGTCTCTGTCTCTCTCTCTCTCAAAAATAAATAAACATTTTTTTTTTAATTATTTATTTCTAGGAGAGGGAGAGAGAGAGACAGCATGAGCAGGGGAGGGCCAGAGAGAGAGGGAGTCACAGACTGAAACAGGCTCCAGGCTCCGAGCTGGCAGTCAGCACAGAGCCCGACGCGGGGCTCGAACCCACGAACTGCGAGATCATGACCTAAGCGAAAATCGGACGCTTAACCGACTAAGCCACCCAGGCGCCCCAAACATTTTTTAAAAATAGGCATTTCATGCAGTTACACAGGCTTTCCTATTCCAAGATGAGAATTGTTTTTAGAATGTGAGAGTAAACTCCCTAAAGCAAAGAAATCAAATTTAATTCCATTCAGCAAGTTTTAATGGACTGCATATTGTATGCAAAGCAGCATCCAAGCGCTCCGTTGAATATATAGAGGATTTAAGACAATTCTGTGAGTTTTCTTCTTTCATGTGACTGGTCCACATGCCTGTAGTTGTTACAAGGCATTGTACTCAGAAAATCACAACTAAAGCACTGTCAGAATACTTTATGTTGCTGTCATGATAAAAAGATATCTAAGATAATTGTATAATTATTCATCAAACATATATCCTTGAATATTTAGCTACGGATGCTATGAGACTAACAGCTATTTATTGGTTATCCACACATTTATGCAACAACTATTTATTGAGGCACCTTTTATGTTCTGGACACTATTGTAAATGTTGGGAATATAGCAGTGAATAAAGTACTCAGAACTCCCCACCTCCTACTCAAAACTACATGGGCTACTGGGACTCTTCTTCCAGAGGTTTTTTGTTTGTTTCTTTGTTTTTGTTTTGTTTTGTTTTGTTGGTAAGACACAGGACACAGTCTCTTGCCTCAAAGAGCTAGGAAACAGTTACCTACAAAAGCCAGGATGGTAGCCATGTACACAACCCCACTACTGTTTCCTATTTTCATCAAATTTCCCCCACACTCCAGGTGCCAAAACCATCACCCTCCACTCTTCTCTTAAAACAACATGAATCGCTGTGGTACCTGGGTTTCGATGTGACACAGATATCCTAGTCATTTGACATTGCCTCTCCATTGTTCTATAGTTATGTGGTAGGGTGGGATTGGACTAAAAACCCCCAAGTAGATACAGCAAAACCATTAGTGTGAGGTAGGGGTGTGTGTGTGTGTGTGTGTGTGTGTGTGTGTGTGTGTGTGTCTGCGTGTGTCTGTGTGTCTGTGTGTCTGTGTGAAGGTTTATGTGGTTTGTGCGTATTAACTTTTGTTGGCAGTTCAAATATCTCTTTCGATTTTGTTTCACTTGCCAGAACCGGCAGACCTGGATAAAAGGAACCCAGAAAATAAAATTGATGAAACAGGTAAATTTTTCTTGCTGACCAATTTTTTTTTTAATTTACTATGGCTTTCATGGTAAATTTTATGAAGCAACTTTCCGGAAGTTTAGTGCAGTGGTATATCAAAGCAGTTCAAATAAAATAAACATCCCTGCCCAGGGTGCTGCTCAGAGTGCTCACTTCTAAGCTGCCAGAGGTCTAGAGAAGCTTGGGGGAGTGGCTGAGCCCTGGGGGCATGTGCCTGCCCTGCCCTGTCTGAGCTGGAAGAGCCCCTTGAGCATAACCACATGAAACACTCTCACTTTACAACTGTAGAAGTAGGAAATCAGTGAAGACTACGATCTACCCAGAGACAAGGGCTGATTTTCACACGATAATTTGAAGCCAACCTAAATTCTTGCCTGGTTGATATCCAGACATGATGTTTAAAAACTGGAGCCCAATTTTTGTGATACGCTGTTGTGTTTGATCCATCTGTTTGCCTCATCTTCTACATGGGAACCCTAACTTTGTGCTAATGAAGACAGTGATGTGGATGAAGATGATGATGATGATGATGATTGATGATGATGGCAAGGACTTATCGAGGAGCTAGTATGATCCACACACTTTACATATGTATCTTCTATGCTCTCTAAAGCGTATTCATTCTCGTTTTGGAGATGAGGTGACTGAAACTCAGATCAGTGATTTGCCTTTAAGTAGCGCAATTAATTGGGTGGTAGTCTTGGACCTTATACCAATTAATCTAAAAATGTGTGTTTTCCTTGATTACTTTGTAGTCAAATACAAGACATTTGATCAGAGTTGGGCCTCTCCTGATGCTATCTTATTTCTAGAAGCTTCTGTACGTCCCAGCTAGCAGTTGTGGGTTGTTGGACACTTGCTGCAGCATCACTCACAGCTGCTGCCAGCAGTTCTGTGTCCTGTCCATCAGCATCAGCACCCGTTGCCTGTAGAAATGTGGACTGGCTATAGTCAGACTTGGACTTGATAGACACAGATAAATATGGCACTGTCCTATGCCTTTAGTAACATTAACACGCAGCTCATTTAGTTTAGTTACATAGCCCACACTGAGATGTAAACTTTATTAGAGGTTGTTTCAAAACAATGTTTCAAGGGAGAGAATATTAATATGCCCCAAGGCTTGTTTTCCCCTGTTTAGGGAGTTGCATCTCATATTTTTAGTTTTCTTTGATTGGAATCTTTGTTGATCAGAACACCATTAAGTAAACACTGCATGTTGTGCATTAACATTTTAGTCTCATTTCTAGTACCACATAATTAGGCTCAGAGCTCCCATGTTAATAATTTCTCATGTTCCACTCTAAAGAAAACATTTCCCCAGTGGCTGAGCTGCAGAGCAGAATAACTGTCTCCAGTGAAACCACCAAGGCTGCAAAGATGCTGATTATTAACTGTGTTCTAGTCAGCACAACACAGACACAATCTCTAGCTCTGAGCCATAACCCATTTGAAATGTCAGCAGTAAGAATCCCCTTTGTCCTGAAAGCTTCCTCCTTCCTGAGTGAAACCACAGTCAACTTGGGGGGCTTCTGTCTGACTTGAGGATTTTACATGTGGAGGAACAAACATGTGTGTAAACGATGCCCAGACATGCTGGAAACAGCGCCACATGAAAGGGCAGCTTGGAAAGTTTCCTTGTGTCTGGTTTGGAGATTAGGCAAATGCACAGGGCATGGTCAAATCCCCCCACTGGACAATTGTGTGACTAAGCATTTTGCAGAGCTTGATGATCACATATCTGACCAGGGACTGTAAACACAGATTACCATTTAGTGCAAATGGTGGGCTTTGCGAAATCTGAATGCAATTGGAACATAACCCTCACTGTATGTCCAGAATCAGTTATTTCCATGTGCCGAGCTATCTATCAGAATCACAGCACCGACTCCCCAGGACACTCCCCTCCCATACCTTGATTCTAAATCTTGGTGTTTCCTGGCCATGGGGGAGCCAAATCCCACCTCAGAGACCACCCATAGGCCCTTGAGAGAGGACAGACAAAACTGGAGCATGGGATTTGCTTTTTCTCTCCTTTTTGTCTATTCTTCTGTCCACTTTCATCTGGTATGTTGGCAGTGCTCACGGGGCCAATTGTTCTTCTTCCCTAGGGAGCACCCCAAGCTATGAAGGCACAGGAGAAGGCGATGAGAACATCTCCAGGAAACCGGGCAATGTGTTGAAGACCTTGGATCCCATCCTCATTACCATCATAGCCATGAGCGCCCTGGGCGTCCTCCTGGGTGCCGTGTGTGGGGTCGTGCTGTACTGTGCCTGTTGGCACAACGGCATGTCTGAAAGAAACTTATCTGCCCTGGAGAACTACAACTTTGAACTCGTGGATGGTGTGAAGTTGAAAAAGGACAAACTGAATACACAGAGTACTTATTCTGAGGCATGAAGGCAGACAGATGAAAAGACAAGTCAGAGAATTGAAGGGGAAGGACGTAACTTGAACGTGCTGGGGAACCTGTTGTTGATCTCTCTCACTGTACAGGCTGGGAAGTGCGTTGATGACGCTGAGCCAGGCTTTTCTCAGGAGCATCCATGAGTACGGCCGACAGACATGAACAAGTTAGCTGTGTTCGCAATCGGAATCATGTACAGTCAGTTTTTTCTGTTGGTTTCATTTGAATAATCCAATGCTGGTGTTGAGACCAAGTATGAATGACTTAATGATTCATTTCGACTCTCCCTCCCCATTCTGTCTCCTCTTCCTTTTACGGATTCTTTTCGGAAACTGTGCAAAATCCAAGATGCTGGCACCAAGTGTATTCAGTGGGGCCCTTTTGATGGACATGCTACCTGTAGCCCAGTGCCCAGAATATATTAGAATAACCGCACTTCAGTGGACTCCTGAAGCTGTACTTGTGTATAATTGCCCACGTCGTGCATAGGCGAAGAAGGATTAGGATGTTTTATGTTAAAGTGCTGTAGCCTCAGTACCAGTATAGTGTGTCAGCTCTGTTTACAAAGCAATACCGTCAAAGTTTCTTGATGTTTTCCAGTGTTGTACTAAACCTCGTGCTTGTGAACTCCATACAAGAAACCGTGCCATCACCAAACACTGCTGGCAACGTGTACTGCCGACAACCGCAATGAAAAATCCTTGGCACTGGCTAGTCTATGTCCTCTCAAGTGCCTTTTTGTTTGTACTGGTTCTCATTGTGTTACATTAACAACCCACTCTGTTTCTCGCTGGTAAGAGCCCTACTCTTTAATCAAACCCTGGTGGCCCACTGACTAAGAAGAAAGTATATTTTAGTGTGAGATGTCAGCCCCCGGGAAGGCAAGGGCTTCGAAGATTTGGCAATGTGGCTTAATAGTTCTGCTTTTTCCGTAGTTCAATTTCATGTCTCTTGACCCTTTTGTATAAAGCTGCAATATTCTCTCTTATTGGTCTTTCATATGGAATGTATTTTCAAATGTAAACTCTTTCTCTCCTCTCTCTCTCTGGCTTTCTCTCTCTCTGTCTCTCTCTGTCTTTTTTCTCTCTTAGAATTTAAGCATTTGCCATTGTCCAGAAAAGAAACTTGCAGCTTTAACCTGCTGGTAATGGCAAGCAATTTTGCTAGACTTTATGTTTAAAAATAAATAAATAAGGGAAATTCCTAACTTTGCCCTCCAAAGTCTAACTTTGGTTTTCTTGTTAACTGGTTAAAGTGACAGTATCTTTTTTCCTTAAGCCATTTGTCTGTCTGCTCCAATCAAAATGATCTGAGATAGGAATGTTTGCATTTAATAGAGTGAGAAGCTGAGGGAAGAAGTAATACTAATTGGCTTTCAGGTGAGACCCAAAGGAAGGACTGAATACAATTCACCAAATATCCAAAAATAAGAGATTTTTACATCCCAATACGCAAAATGACCCTTGAAAAACCTCTTGTTTTGCTATTGAATCAGACAAGGGAAGTGGGAGAAAAAACAGTTAATTTAAGAAAGTGACTATAAATCTGGTGCCTGGGGTGAAGTATTTTAAGATAAGATGGGAAAGAAAATGAGTAAAGTCAAAACAAATCTTTAAAAACATCCATTCAGCAGCAACTCTGAAAAAACAGAGACTTGAATGAATGCACCTAGAAACTTCCAGTGGCTCACAAAGAAAAAGCCTACCTTGGGGCTGGTAAGACAGAAGCTAGAACAACAGCACAGAGACGTAAATATCGGACAGCATGCAAATTAATCCAAAGAAGCTATGGTTGTTTTCAGTGTAGTTGTATCAGGTCCCTGTGCACAGAAGAACTTTTAGATTTCCTCCTTTCATTGCTCAAGCTCTCATTCAGATGCATTTGTGGGAGTCACATTTGCATCATGGATGGGTCAGTCCATTCATCTTGGTTTAATTGGATTATGAATGTCTTTTGTTTCCAGGAAAGTATCGATCACTATGAAAAAAGAATAGATTTTTATTCCCAAAGGCATTCGTTCAGTTGTTACAATCATACCAGGATGAAAGCACCAAGACCTGGTTTTGTGTGTGTGTGTGTGTGTTTTTTTTAAGGCAACAGATTTAGTTGTCCTTAGCCAAGGAAAAATGATACTGCAACTTTAAATTTTAAAGTATCTTGCACTGATAAATATATTTAAAAATTATATGTTTATAAAGTTATTAATTTGTAAAGGCAGTGTTACAAAATGTTCAGTTTATATTGTTTTAGATTGTTTCGTAATTTTTAAAGGTGTAAAATAACCTATTTTTTCTTTATTGAAATCTATAAGACTTCTGTAGTAAAATGTTTTCATTTTACTGGTATATGATTGCTTCATGTTTTGTACCATCATAAAATTTTGTGCAAATTTTTTTTACAGAAATTTTTATTTTCTATGACAATATGACGCTTGTAAATTGTTGTTTCAAAATGAACAGCGAAGCCTTAACTTTCAATGACATTTGTATTCTCAGACACTGAGTAGCATAAAAACCACATAGAACTGAACTGTAACTTAGATCCAAACTATGACTACTACATTCCAAAGAAACAGTTGAATTAAACATTTTCATAAAACACCCACACCTGATGGCTTTTATTATATTAGCTTTGTTCCTGTTAAAGAAATTGGTATTATTCCAACATTGAATCACTTCCAAGATTTTTTAAAGTTCTTTTTCTTTTTTAAAAAAATTTTTTTGAAACTTATTTTACAGAGAGAGAGAGTGAGCTGGGGAGAGGGGCAGAGGGAGAGAGAGAGAGAGAGAGAGAGAGAGAAAATCCCAAGCAGGCTCCACACTCAGTGGAGCCTCACATGGGGCTCTATCCCATGACCCTGGGATGATGACCTGAGCCAAAATCAAGAGTCAGTCACTCAACTGACTGAGACACCGAGATGCCCCTAAAGTTCTTTTTTTTTTTTAAAGTATATCCTAAAAGGAAGAGAAGGTTAAGAAGACATATACTAAAGTATAATACTGACCCAAATTGGACACTGTCAGGATAAGGAATATAGAAAGCCTTATACAAAGAAAGAAATTTTTCAAACCCAAATTTTATGTCAAATCCTCTTTATTCCATTTGGTAAATATTTTTTAATGAAATTCACAAATATCTGTTGGTAAGTTTTGTTTTTATAGAAAGTAGGTAATAAACTGACAGAGTTTATGCATGTGCCTATGTAGGTGTAAGGCAAAGTTGAGCAAGATATTACAACTGGGCATTTGCTAATTCTTAGGAAAATTTCTATTCCATATGAGACCAAAATAATAGTAATAGTAATAATAATAACAGCAAAAACAAAGCAACAGAAGTGCTAAGCCAAAGCATGCTGAGTAGGACCCTTTACAAACTTCTTCCAACAACCCTACTGTCCACAGACCAACAATCCTTTATTTACCATCCTCTGATTAGAGGGAAATTTGAAAACATAGGAACTTCTTGAGAAGCAGACTGCTCTGCACAGTTCTTTGCATGGAATCAATATTCCTTCTTCTCTGGACATTTTTGCCTTTTGCATCTTCCAGGATTTATCCAAGAGTAGGACATTTTCCCTATTGAGGGGCTTCTCAAGTCTCTCTGCATAGAAGAGAGAGACAGAGCTGGGTAATCACTTCACCAAAGTTAAATTCTACCTACCTTCAGGGATGTTTCCAGGAAACATGATGACTTGCAAGGGGTCTATCAGAATTCATCTAGAGATGCTTTCTGAAAAATGCTAAATGCCCTCAATTAATATTCTCTCTAGTTCATGTTTAAGAAGGCCTTAAACATAGGTGTTTTTCACCCTGTTGTCACCCCTGGTTAGCTGCTAGGCTAGGTCCTTCTTGCTGGATTTAACGAGCTACATCACTCTACGATACTTCTCAAAATCAGGAATTAAACGAATCATGAGGGTTGAAACACTTAACTTAAAGCATGAAAATTATTTATTGTTCCATCTCCTGTCTTCCTTAATAACTTATTAATTGCCACTTGGGCTGAATTGCACTGGGTCTTTTTGCAAATCAAATGGATTTTGTAACATTCTATAATGTTTCTGCTTCCCAATGGTAATTATAGCTGTTGCGTTGCATTAAAAAGCAGTTCTGCTAAGCATTAGTCCTATTTCCCTAAACTATATCCACTAAGGGATCTTTAGCAGGTTTTCAACTTGGAGGTTGAGAGGGAGTAAAGGGAGCCCCAAAGTAAGTAGAACTGAGCATCAAAAGCAGGTAAGACTAGACTAATAACCTTTTTAAAAACCTGTCCCAATGAAACATTGCACTATGATACAAATGAGAGCATCACATTATCGTATTGCATGCAACGTGTTAGCAATAAAGATCCTCTTAACCAATCCTATCATTTTAGGAGGAAAGAAGTAACTCATATTCACCAGGATTTTCTATGGTGATGTCATTGTACTGCTTTTTATTGAAAACATTAGCTATTTTCACAGCAGCTCTGTGAGGTAAGCTTTGGAATATTATTCCACCTTATAAATGAGGAATCCAAAGTTTAGGAAGGTTGAGTGATGAGTTCAGTATGTCTCTTATCTCATCTCCCCTTCCATTCCTCCTACCATCTCACATAGAGGCCTTGCTACTCAAAGTGTAGCCCAAGAATCAGCATCAATAGTGGCAATCACATATTAGACCTGCAGAATCTCAGGCCATACCCCAGACACACGGAGTCATTTTAACAATATCTCCAGGATGACCTGTATTCCCATCCATTCGTGTTTGAGAAGTGCCAACACAGTCTGCAGTTAATGCGAAGCCAGGTGTGTGAGAGTTCGTCTCACTTCCTGTGGTGATTTTGAGACACTCAAAGATAGGGAAAGGATATATGCCTGCAGGCATATATTTTTAGACGAGTCTGGAAAACAGAAAGTAAAATTAGCAAATGGGCAATCCCACTCAGAACCACATTGTGGCTATCCTGTCTGATTGTTCCAGAGGGACCTACACATAGGCTTTTCTGAGACTGCAGAAATAATGCTGATGAAGTATTTTGCTGGGCAAAACTTTTAAAGTGCTATAGAGCACAGCAAATACTCTACTCATCAGAGTAAAATCAGGGTAAAAAATGAGGACTGGTTTGTCAGAGCCAAATCCTTCTACCCAAAGAAGTTGCCTTATTTATTCAAAACACAGTTTACTACTTTAGAAAGATGTTAAAATCCTGAATGGTAAAACAACTAGACTGAATTGTATTTAAATTTTTTTAATGTTTTTATTCATTTCTGAGAGAGAGAAACAGTGTGAAAAGGGGAGAGTCAGAGAGACAAGGAGACACAGAATCCAAAACAGGCTTCAGGATCTGAGCTAGCTGTCAGCACAGAGTTGTTGTTTTTTTAATGTTTTTATTTATTTATGAGAGATAGATTGAACCCTATTTAATCTTTCTTTGATGATTTCTAATCTTGTTCCTTAAGGTCCTTGTTACAGGTAATAGAGCTTCATTGTCAAATAGTGACTCTTGAACAAGGTTTTCCTCTAGAGAGATTGTCTCTCATCTGTTCAGTTGAATGGAACAGTACCCATTATGATATAAGAGTTTAAGAAACATGTAACACTTTTAAGTACCTACTTGTATTACTGCCCTGTTAGTGGTGTTGGGAAGCTGCTTGCCCTGGTTGAGTGTGACACTGGGATTGGACATGCTGTCCTGTAAAGAGCTGCTGAGTATCACCCTTGCACTTCTCGAATGAGATATCTTTCCTGGATGGAAAGCAGGTCCTGGTCCATCATGATGCTCCTTTCAGAGATTCAGACATTCCCCCTCCCAGTCCATCATTTCTGACATATGCTAATGCCACACCCTTCTTCAAGGCCCCATCATCATCCTGCAAGGATGTGGTGCTGGCGGTGCTAACAATCTTGATGTAATCCAGTTGGGAAACCATGCCATTGTTAATGTGAGCTATCTTTTCTCTAATTTTGTCCAACTTCTGAAAATCATTAATGTTGATTAAATTGCTTCTTGACTTTGAATATGTGATATCTTTAAAGCAAATTCAATGATTATCCTCAGATTTTTTTTTTTTGGTAATTTTTCTGCTATGATTCAAGCCCTCCATCTAAAAGATCTTGTTTTTGAAGTCAAACATAATGTTTGTTGCAGCAGCGTTTAATTCTCTATGTATGTAAGCCACCTAAATTGCTGTTAGTTGTAAGAAGAAATACTCTTTCTGGCATCCAGATAACAAATCATCCCTTTGATTTAGTTTCATCTATTGATTAGGAGGTTTGGGTGGGTGGAGAGGCCCAGGAAGTGGCACCAGTTCCATCTTTTCCCTGTTCCCTAAGCACATGGAGCTAGGACATCGGGTATTTGTGCTTCAGCTAATGAATGAGTACATGGTGGCATCTACTTTGCATAAACTTCTTAACTCCTTATCATCATAACTACCACAATTTCTTGAATGTTTACTGTGTACCAAACTTCACTAGATGCTTCAATTAGTCCTTAAAACAACCTTATTATGATTTAAAGTTATAAAATAACTCCAGTGAGGCTGAGAAATATAATTAATACCACACAATTAGTTAGTAAGTGGCATTTCCAAGACACAAACCCAGATCTGTCCACATTCCAAATGCTACTCTAAGCTACCTCCTTAGCTGAAGGAAAGGTCTTTTTGCTATCAATGTCATTTGTTACAGGAATGTTCTGGAATGAATGGAACTGTGATCTCACTTTATTATTGGGCTGGGTGTTAGCTGAAAACTAGGCTATGCAGTGGTAAGAAATAAACTCCCGAGTACCACAGGCTTAACACATAAAGGGATATATTTCAGTCATACAAAAGCTACTGTGAATCAGGTAGCTATGCAGGACACTTCTGTTCCAAGATGTGACTCAAGTGTCTGGGCTGTTTGCCACTGACTGCAATGCCAACCAGAAAAATGGGGCTTCAAGTCTCCATACAAGGGAAGATTAGAAATTTGTTCACTGTCTCTTTAGTACTATAGGCTGGGATTGGCATATGGCCCTAATTTTAAGGGTTCTGAGAAGGGCGGGAAAACACATGTATACTCAAGGAGTAGGAGGTGTCTCTGTCACAACTTAGAAGGGCAAAACCACACTCTTACTGGAGAAGGGAACTGAGATTATTCACTATGCCTGCCTCATGGGGAAGTGAGGTCTTTCAGACTGGAAACCAATCATGACTTAAGGAGAGAAATAACCAAGGATGAGCAGTCACATGAGATGAAATTGCTTATGTCAAAGATGAGACTCCTGGGGTACCTGGGTGGCTCGGTTGAGCATCCAACTCTGGATTTTGGTTCAGGTCATGATCCCAGGGTTGTGGGATTGGGCCCTTCATTGGGCTCTGTGTTGAGCATGGAGCCTGCTTAAGATTCTTTCTCGCTCTCTCTCCTTCTGCCCCTCTCCCCTGCTCTTGTCCTCAAGCACAATCTCTATATATATAAAATAAAATAGGAGGGGCCAAGATGGCAGAGCAGCATGGAAGCTTTTTTGCATCTCTCATCCCTGAAATACAGCCAGATCAACACTAAACCATCTTGCACACCTAGAAAACTGATTTTAGGATTAACACAACAATCTGCACAACTTGAACCAGAAAACTCAGCAGGTACATGGCGTGGAGAAGTGAATTGGGGGAGAGAGAAGCTTCAGAAGGCAGGGAGACAGTATGGAGAGAGGATGGAGACAGGGGGAGAGAATGAAAGCAGCTACAGAGAAAAGAAAGAGTATGCAAGGGACTGAATAAAAATGGGAGAAAGGAGAGGGTTTAAATTCCATTAAGATTCTATAAACAGGGGAAATGAAGTGTCTGAAAATCCACAGCTCACTACCTGGTGGAACTCTAGTGTGAAGGCAAATCCCCAGGAGCAGACAGGGAGGTTCTCAGGGTCCTCAGGCCACATGGGGAAAGGCGATTTTCCTGCTGGGAAGACATTTGGTAGAGACTGTGTTGCCATCCAAGGTCTCAGCAGACCCTGGAGAACAACACATTTGCTAGTGTTGGGTCAAGGATGTTAAGGGGGAAGCCTGGTGCCAGATGTGTGTTGTGATTTTCCATAATCCCTGAAACACTGCTGCCACATGATCACATGAACTTTTTCTGGGGCAGGCTGACACCCAGCCGCAGCGTCTGAGCAGCAGCAGCAGCATGGTCCCGCAAACATTACTGGTTGTGGCCGGCACGCAGTCATTGCTCCGTGAGACCCTCCCCCAGAAGGTCTGAGAAGATCAGAGCAGCAATCCCTCAGAAGTGAGGGGTTGGGAAACAGACACATCTGGGATAACCTCAGGAGGGAGGTACCATCTAGCAACCAGCTTGGTCATGGACAGTGTAAAAGCCGGGAGTGGATGGAAGCCAGAGACAAAGGAGGGGTGCGCGATTGCTGGTCAGGAAGAGCACAGAGTTCTGATACTAGAGACTGCATAGCTGGGTGACACCATTTTTACCCCTCCCATGCATGCACATGCACACCTACATGTACCACTACAATCCACCCCAGTAAGCTAAACAGGGCCATCTAGTGGACAATGAACCATTACACTAAGCCCTCCCAACAGAGTCAACCTTGCTCTTCACTCTTCAAGAACACCACAAGTCTCTCAGTCTGCTTAGTTTATCGACTATAAGGTGTTTCATAGTTTTACTTCTAGAAGAAACCGATGTAATTTCAATTGTATTTCAGTCTGTTTGCTGGTCCATCTATTCAATCTTTTCTTTTCTTATTCTTGAAGACAGAAAGAAAATTTTATTTTTATTTTCCATTTTTATTAAAAATATTTTTCTTTAATTTTTTATACTATATATTTTTTACTTTTTTGTAAATTTTTCTAATTCTATTTTACTTCCATCATTTCATTTTATTCTATATCATCGTATTCATTTTTTTCAAATATTCTTTTTCTTTTCTTATCTTTCCTTTTTTTCCCTAATCTACCAAGTTCCTTTCAACAACCAGACCAAAACACACTTAGGCCCTAGCATTCTTTATTTGATTTTTTTCAGGTGTTGTTTTTAATTTTTAAATTTTAATTATTATTACTTTGTTAATTCTTTTTCCTCCTTCAAAATGATGAAATGAAGGCATTTACCCCCCAAAAGAAAGAACAGGAAGAAATGACAGCCAGAAACTTAACACAGATACAAGCAAGATGTCTCGACCAGAATTTAGAATCACGAAATAAATATACTAGCTGGGGCTGAAAACAGATTAGAATTTCTTTCTGCAGAGATAAAAGCTAGTTAAGGATGAAGTAAAACATGCTCTAACTGACCTGCAATCTCGAATGGATGCCACAACGGCAAGGATGGATGAAGCAGAGCAGTGAATCAGCAATATAGAGGACAAACAATAAAGCAGAAAAAAAAATAGGGAGACTAAGGCAAAAGAGTATGATTTAAGAATTAGAGAAATCAGTGACTCATTAAAAGGAACAATTTCAAAATCATAGGGGTCCCATAAGATGAAGAGAGAGAAAAAGGGTAGAAGGGTTATGTTAAAAATCATAGCAGAAAACCTTCCCAATCTGGGGAAGGACACAGACATTAAAATCCAGGAAGCACAGAGGACTCCCACAAGATTCAACCAAAAGGGACCATCAACAAGGCATATCATAGTTAAATTCGCAAAATATCAGGCAAGGAAAGAATCATAAAAGCAGCAAGGGGAAAAAAAATCCTTAACCTACAAAGGGAGACAGATCAGGTTTGTATCAGACTTACCCACAGAAACTTGGCAGGTCAGAAAGGAGTGGCAGGACATACTCAATGTGCTCAATCGGAAAAATGTGCAGCCAAGAATTCTTTATCCAGCAAGGCTGTCATTCTAAATACAAGGAGACCAGAAAAGTTTCCCAGACCAAAATAATTAAAGGAGTTTGTGACCACTAAGCCAGCCCTGCAAGAAAAAGTGAAAAAAAAGGAGGTGAGAAAAAGTGAAAAAAAAGGAAAGGAAAAGAAAGGAAAGGAGAGGAGAGGAGAGGAGAGAAAGAAAGAGACCAAAAGCAACAAAGACTAGAAAGGAACAGAGAACACCACCAGAAACTCCAACTCTAGAGGCAACATAATGGCAATAATTCATATCTTTCAGTACTCACTCTAAAAGTAACAGAATGGATAAGAAAACAAGATCCATCTATATGCTGTTTACAAGAGACCCACTTTAGACCTAAAGACATCTTCAAACTGAAAGTAAGGGGATGGAGAACCATCTATTATGCTAATGGTCACCAAATGAAAGCTGGAGTAGCCATACTTATATCAGACTATCTAGACTTTAAAATAAAGACTGTAACAAGAGATGAAGAAGGGCATTCTACCATAATTAAGGGGTCTATCCTCCAAGACGATCTAACAATTGTAAATGTTTATTCTCCAAATATTGTAGCACCCAAATATATAAATCAATTAATCAAAAACATAAAGAAACTCATTGATAATAGTAGGAGACTTCAACACCCCACTTACATCAATGGATAGATCATCTAAACAGAAAATCAAACAATGGCTTTGAATGACACACTGGAATGGGTGGACCTAACAGATATATTCAGAATATTTCATCCTATACACAATCTTCTCCAGTGCACATGAAACATTCTGCAGAATAGATCACATCCTGGGACACAAATCAGCCCTCAAAACGTACAAAAAGATCAAGATCATATCATGCATATTTTCAGGCACAACCCTATGAAGCTCGAAATCAACCGCAAGAAAAATGTAGATAGATAACAAGGACTTGGAGACTAAAGAACATCCTACTAAAGAATGAATGGACTAGGGGCGCCTGGGTGGCTTAGTTGGTTAAGCATCCGACTTTCGCTTAGGTCATGATCTCGCGGTTCGTGGGTTCGAGCCCCACGTTGGGCTCTGTGCTGACTGCCAGCTCAGAGCCTAGAGCCTGTTTCAAAGTCTGTGTCTCCCTCTCTCTCTGACCTTCCCCTGCTCACGCTGTCTCTCTCTCTCCTAGAAATAAATAAAAACATTAAAAAAAAAGAATGAATGGGCTAAATAAGAAGTTAAAGAGGAAATTAAAAAGTACATGGAAGTCAATGAAATGATAACCACAACCCAAACCCCTGGAACACAGCAAAGGTAGTCATAAGAGGGAAGTATATAGCAATCCAGGCCTTCCTAAACAAGGAAGAAAAGTCTCAGATACACAACCTAACCCTGCACTTTAAAGAGCTGGAAAAAGAACAGCAAATAAAACCCAAAATTAGTAGAAGACAGGAAATAATAAATATTAGGGCAGAAATCAATGCTATCAAAACCAAACCAAACCGAACCAAACAATAACAACGACGACGACAACAACAACAACAACAACAACAACAACAAACAGTAGAACATATCAGTGAGGCCAGAACCTGGTTCTTTGGAAGAATTAAAAAATTGATAAACCCCTAGCAAGTTTGATCAAAAAGAAGGAAAGGACCCAAATAAATAAAATCAAGAATGAAAGAGGAGAGATCACAACCAAAACAGCAGAAATACAAACAATAATAAAAAAATATTATGAACAATTATATGTCAATAAATGGGCAATCTGGAAGAAATGGACAAATTCCTAGAAACATATAAACTACCAAAACTGAAACAGGAAGAAATAGAAAATGTGAACAGACTCATAACAGGTAAAGATATTGAATTAGTAATCAAAAATCTCTCAAAAAACAAGAGTCTAAGGCCAGATGGCCTTCCAGGGGGATTCTACCAAACATTTAAAGAAGAGTTAACACCCTTCTCTTGAAACTGTTCCAAAAAATAGAAATGGAAGGAAAACTTCCAAACTCTTTCTGTGAAAGACAGTTACCTTGATCCAAAACCAGACAAAGACCCCACTAAAAAGGAGAACTATATACCAATTTCCCTGATGAACATGGATGCAAAAATCATCAACAAGATGCTAGCTAACTGGAACCAACAATAAAAAAAAATATAATCACCACCACCAAGTGGGATTTATACCTGGGATGCAGGGCTGGTTCAATATTCACAAAGCAAGCAATGTGATACATAGCATCAATCAAAGAAAGGACAAGAACCATATGATCCTCTCAATAGATGCAAAGAAATCATTTGACAAAATACAACATCGTTTCTTGATAAAACCCCATAAGAAAGTAGGGATAGAAGGATCATACCTCAAAATCATAAAAGCTATATATGAAAGATCCACTGCTAATATCACCCTCAATGGAGAAAAACTGAAAGCTTTCCCCTTAAGGTCAGGAAAAAGACAGGGATGTCCACTCTTGCCACTGTTATTCAACATAGTATTGGAAACCTTAGCCTCAGCAATCAGACAACACAAAGAAATAAAAGGCATCCAAATTGGCCAGGAGGAGGTCAACCTTTCACTCTTCACAGATGACATGATACTCTACGTGGAAAACCCAAAAGAGCCCACCAAAAAACTGCTAGAACTGATCCATGAATTCAGCGAAGTCACAGGATACAAAACCAATGTACAAAAATTGGTTGCATTCCTATGCACCAATAATGAAACAACAGAAAGAGAAATCAAGAATCGATCTCATATACAGCTGTACCAAAAAACATAAGAATAAATCTAACCAAAGAGATGAAGAATCTATACACTGAAAACTATAGAAAGCTTGTGAAAGAAATTGAAGAAGACACACACAAAAAATGGAAAACTATTCCATGCTCCTGGTTAGGAACAAATATTGTTAAAATGTCAATACTACCCAAAGCAATCTCTATATTCAATGCAACCCATCAAAAACAACACCAGCATTCTTCATAGAGCTAGAACAAACAATCCTAAAATCTGTATGGAACCACAAAAGACCCCAAATAGCCAAAGCAATCTTGAAAAAAAAAAAAAAAAGCAAGGCTGGAGGCATCACAATTCTGGACTTCAAGCTGTATTACAAAGCTGTAATCATCAATACAGTATGGTACTGGCACAAAAACAGACACTCAGATCAATGGAACAGAATAGAGAACCCAGAAATGGACCCAGAAACATATGGCCAGCTAATCTTTGACAAAGCAGGAAAGAATATCCAATGGAATAAAGACAGCCTATTCAGCAAATGGTGTTGGGAAAACTGGACAGCAACATGCAGAAAAGTGGACCACTTTCTTACATCATACACAAAAATAAACTCAAAATGGATGAAATACCTAAATGGAAGACAGGAAGCCATCAAAATCCTAGAGGAGAAAGCAGACAAAAACATCTTTGACCTTGACCACAACAACTTCTTACCTGACATATCTCTGGAGGCAAGGGAAACAAAAGCAAAAATGAACTATTTGATGAACCTCATCAAAATACAAAGCTTCTGCACAGCAAAGGAAACAATCAGCAAAACTAAAAGGCAACTGACAGAATGGGAGAAGATATTTGCAAATGACATATCAGTAAAGGTTAGTATCCAAAATCTATACAGAATTTACCAAACTCAACACCCAGAAAACAAATAATCCAGTGAAGAAATGGGCAAAAGACATGAACAGACACTGCTCCAAAAAAAGACATCCAGATAGCGAACCAACACATGAAAAAATACTCAACATCACTCATCATCAGGGAAATACAAATCAAAACCATAGTGAGATATCACCTCACACCTGTCAGAATGGCTAACATTAACAACTCAGGCAACAACAGATGTTGGTGAGGATGCAGAGAAAGATCTCTTTTGCATTGCTGATGGGAATGCAAACTGGTGCAGCCACTCTGGAAAACACTATGGAGATTCCTCCAAAAATTAAAAATAGAACTACCCTACAACCCAGCAATTGCACTACTAGGTATTTATCCAAGGGATACAGGTATGCTTTTTAAAGTGGCACATGTACCCCAATGTTTATAGCAGCTTTATCGACAATAGCCAAAGTATGGAAGAGCCCAAATTTCCATCGATGAATGAATGGATAAAGAAGATGTGGTATATATATATATATACAATGGAGTATTACTCAGCAATCAAAAAGAATGAAATCTTGCCATTTGCAACTAGGTGGATGGAACTAGAGGGTATTATGCTAAGCAAAATTAGTCAGAGAAAGACAATTCTCATATGACTTCACTCATATGAGGATTTTAAGATACAAAATAGATGAACATAAGGGAAGGGAGCAAAAATGATATAAAAACAGGGAGGGGACTGTTTTTAAGAGCCTTTAAAATATAGAGAATGAACATAGGGTTGCTGGAGGGGTTGTGGGAGGGGTGATGGGCTAAACTGGTAAGAGGCATTAAGAAATCTACTCCTGAAATCTTTATTGCACCATATGCTAAGTTGGATGTAAATTTAAAAATAAATAAATTATTAATTAAAAAATTTTTTAAATAAGATACAATAAAATAAATGAGACTCCTGAATATTGGATTAAGCATCCTCCATATGGAGACAGGTCAAGAGACAGGAAGTGAGGAAACTGAATTTCATAAGGGCCTATGAAATTATTTCAAACCATTGGGTCCAGAGAATAAGGACCTTAGGAGGCAGTATGTGGGAGGTCTCTGTGAGTTTGGGGAAAAACTTTGATATTTCTCATACATTTTGTGTATTTCCATTTGATTTTCCTGTAATATTTAGTCATTTAGGTTTCAGTCACTTGGTACTAGTTAGCAATTTTTAAAGTCCCTACAGATCTCAACTCTTCAAATAGGAGAGAAGGAAATGTTTTTGTTCATATATGACTCAAACATAAGCAAGGAAGGCAAACAATACCCAGGGCTCTGCCTCTCCCTTTCCACTGAAGTTCCCATCTTCACTCCCTATTATATTTATCACCTTTCATTCATGTTATTATTTATCCACACTAAGCATGCAAATTTCATGAGGGCAGTGGTAAATATTTGTTGAATAAAGGAACCATGGTGAGAAGCTGGGAGAAGAGAATTTTGAAGGAAATGGGAAATGAAGAGACAAAGTTAGGGGTGGGCTTACGTTTTCTGGAGCAAGAACTTGGAGGTTTGGGACACCACAGTTTTTCTTAAAAGGGATTTCTTGGGGTGCCTGGGTGGCTCAGTCAGTTAAGTGTCTGACTTCGGCTCAGGTCATGATCTCATGGTTCGTGGGTTCCCACCCCACGTCGGGCTCTGTGCTGACAGCTAGCTCAGAGCCTGGAGCCTGCTTCGGATTCTGTGTCTCCCTCTCTCTCTGACCCTCCCTTGCTCACACTGTGTCTCTCTCTCTCTCTCTCTCTCTCAGAAATAAATAAAACATTTTTATAAAATTTAAAAGGGATTTCTTTCACACCCTGCTTGTTATGGAATTTTTCAATAACCATATGGCATCTCCTCTAATATTTATGTCTTGCATAGAAACAAGCATTCCCCCTGCCTAAATTTCTTTTTCTTATTCCTACCCAAAGGCAATATCATTATCACATACAATTTATCACGTGAGAAATCACCCATGGTGTCTCATAGCAGCCCATCTAAAAACTTTGGGAGTATGAACTTTCTAGATACCCTGTTGAAGATGCCATACCAGGTTAGCTCCGTGGGATGCCAACATTAGAGATGAATTTGGAGAACACAGCTGGGCCACCTGCAGGATTAGTTAGGGAAGCAGACATCTTCCTTGAGTGATATTGATTGAGGATTATTGAAAGATTTCCAAAAACCTAGCTTTGACCCTGCTTCTGATATAAAATAGAGATAAAGCATAAGCTAGTATTTTCTCTTCTCCCAAGATTTCATTTTACATGTAAAAATGATACTTTAAAATAATAAGACAGTGGTAGAGCTAGAAAAACTCACAGAATGGAAATGTTAAAGAAATCTAGGAAGATGGGAAACAAAGAAGACCTGGACCTTCTGAGTGAAAATAATGAATAATTTCAACCAGCCCACACGAATGCAGGGGAGAAAATTAAGCAAAGAGGTAGACAGAGAATGCTGGAAAGGGGGTTATAAACAGTAAAAGAGAAAAGAGAAAAATTGTAATTAAAAACCCCTGTATCACAATCTTTCCCTCTCCAGATAACTATGAAAATGAGATTAAAGTTAGCAAAAATCAGTAAAAATAATCATTAAAAGCAACTAAAAATGGTAATAAAACCTATTTAATGGACTTTAAACACTGAGACCAAACAATTAGAAAACTCCAGAGCAGCCAGGAACATGGGGATGGGAGGGTGCAATATAGCCTGGCTTCTCACCTGATTCGACCCTCAGAGGGATGCATCCAGGTGAATTGAAGACATATGAAGGATTCTCACTAACAGTGCCAAATATTGAGTTACACAAACTGAAAGGATGTTCTCATCTTCTTTCTTTTTTCAACTGAGAAATGGAAACTATTTTGGAAACTACTACCCAAAATAAAGGGGAAATTGGTGGGATAGGAAGAGGAGAAGACCACGAAGCTCTCTGAATTGGGGAAGCCCTCTGAGGCCCAAGAATACACCCTGTGAATGAGCTACACTCCACTGGTAGGTGAAGGGAAACTTGGTGAGGCAGAGCCAGCTGCTTCTCCAACTTCTTCCTTTAATAATAGAATTCCCAAATTTCACCCCCACACATGACTGCCCAGAATAAAGACTACATTTCCCAACCCCCTTGCAGCTAAGTGTGGCCATGTGACTATGTTCTAGACAATCATATGGAAGAAGTAGTGCTTGAAACCTCAAGTTAGTGGCTTTAAAAAAGAGAAAGATCTAGTCCTTTCTTCCCTCCTTCTCCCTTTACAATGGCTGGATGTGAAGGTGCTATAAGAGCTGGTATGCACTATAATGCATAGAAAACTTGCCAAAGAACAAAAAATTGTCAAACAATTTTGAATACAAAATTCAGGATCCCTGAGACTACAGAGCTGTTGCTGCCTCTGTACCATCAACCTGGACTGCTTATATTCAGGTCATTAAGGAAGAGAAATATAAATATCTGTTATGTAAATCACTACTGTTTGGGCCTTTGTAACTATATCAGTATCACACCTAACACCTGATTAGATATGTCATATAGAATGTTTAACAAAATCTTAGAGGAGAGAACTAGGCCCAGATATTGATGAAGACCACACACCAACCAAGATGGCCTTGCTTCCTTTCTTATTTTCTCACCCTATAGGTCAGGTAGAGTGCTGGGAGCCACACTGGCCTCACTGGATGACAGTCACAGCGAGGAAATGGTAGCGTTTCTACAGCTCCTGCCATGAGAAACGAAAACTGGTATCTCCTTCTGCTACTACTGGCTCATGTTGGAAATGAGGCTGGGGGTATTGACCTGATATTCCAGATCAGACCAATATTCCCCACACAGATTGCTCATAAGGAAAAGCATATCCCTGCCTTTTCCAAAGAGATTTCAGATCATCACTGTGGACAATCGTTAAAAGGCTCTTCCTAAGGGCCTTGCAGATCCAAGACTTACATAATAAAGGGGGCTTGAGTCTGGCCCTGAGACAAAGAGCCTAATTTAGAGTTAAGGGCAAATACCCACCCGCACCCAATTGTTTCTGCCTGGAGCACTGGCCGCCTCCCCCAAGGCATTTGTTATCAAGTATTTGGAGGTCTTATTCTGGCCTTGAATATGCTGATTGCTCCCTGTGGAGGAACCTATTGAGGAACTTATTTTGTGATTATGGGAGCAGAGGTGTCTCCTGAAAGACCTGTTTGACCCCTGCTCACAGAGAGGTAACTTCACCCTTTTATGCTAAAAACATCGTCTGGTATGCTAAAGATGCCTTCCTTCCCCATAAGATAACCATCTAAATTCCCTACCTCAATCACTACTGATAAAGGTTATGCATGAGTCTTCTACAAATCTATGTTCTGGGAAATTCTTACGTATCAAAGAAGTTTGTTATCAGAAATCACTGTCTAAGACAAAGGCGACTTCTGTGCTGTCTCCCAAACACTTAATGATAAAATGAAGTTGAGCCCCAGTCAGAGTGGAGAGGCCTGCCTGGTGACCAGAAAGACTCGGGCCTCTGTCATCCCTCCCTCACAGACACCGCCCATCCTTCAGGGACCCCTGGACCCTAGCCAGAGCCACTCTCTAACAGTAGAGTGTGAAGAGAACCAAGAATTACTCACTCTAGGGATGCCTGGGTAGCTTGGTCAGTTGAGCACCCAACTCTCGATTTCTGCTGCAGTCAAGATCATGGGATGCAGCCCTGTCAGGCTCCACATCGAGTGTGGAGCCTATTTGGGCTTCTCTCTCTCTCTCTCTCTCTCTCTCTCTCTCTCTGTAACCCTCTCCCCAGCTCACATGGTCTCTCTCTCTAAAATTAAAAAAGAAAAAGAAAAAAAGAATTACCCACTCTATATCACAACAAAGAGAAGGTCCAATCCATGTGGTCCAAGCATAATAAGATAACGAAGCTGGCACCAGGCAAACAAATAACAGAAGACATGAAAACATCGTGGGAAAAAAAAAGGTATCATAATCTAGAAGAAAATAGAAATCAAATAACAAGAAATTTACTAACAATTACTTGGTCTTATGTAGACATGAACATAATAAACAAAAATATAAAATGACAGAAATGGGGCTTTCAGACACAAGACAAATTGAGAATCAAAATAGCATTATTACAGGTTTAATAAATAACTTAAGAAAAAGCAAAAATACCATTGAACATACAATTACTGACATAGAAAGGCAAGGTTTGAGGTTATCATGATAACTGCAGATTAAAAAGAAAAATCTATTAAAGCAATTTGATGAATACTACTATGAATGGAAAATAAAAAGCAATCCAGCATCAAGATACTTTGTATCCTTATGTGAGAGATTCCACCTAAGAAAAAGAGGAGGCATTGAGAGATAATATAAGAAAATGACCTTGTGAAGAGCCAAAAATTAAGTCCTCCATTAAGAGAAACCTCGGGCTGCACGTAGCCCCAGTCCTAGATAAACTAAACCTAAAACTTAACCAGCTTTTCCGCTTCTGAACAAATGCCTGCGCTACGGGAAGCTAATACCTAACCAGCTCTTTCTGCTTCTGTAACAATCCTTAAGGCTTGCTTTCCCACCACCGGATTGCCCAAGCGACTAGCTTCATGTTCCCCCTGTCACCCCATCACCCCACCTTGGCGGAAGCCAATCTGAAAAGGCCAGCGGCTACCCCATACCTTGCTGAGGGAAGGGCCTGGAGAGAGAGATGTTAACCTGTTAGTCGCCAAACAAGACTTCAAACTCGCTCTATGATAGGCTGAATTCAAAGGTACCCCAAATATTATAATTGGATCCCGCCAAAAACCTGATGGCGGGAACCAATCAGATGCGGTATATGTTCACATTTTAATGTTAACCAATGGCAAACTTGTAACCATGGAAATCTCCTGTCCCTCCCCATGACTTATTTACTTCTGTCTATAAAAAGGCTGCAAAGGCTTTGTTCAGGGCCTCTTAGCGTCACCGGCAACGAGTGCGCGGAGGTCCAGGTTCGAACCTGCAAATAAACAACCCTTGCCGCTTGGCTTTGACTCTGGTCTCTGGTGGTCTGATTTTGGGGGTCTTCCGATCGCTGGGCGTTTCACTTGAAATAAAGAGGATGCTGAATCTACTTGTTGAAAAGAATACTGTGTTTCAGGAAAAAGTGATACAGAATGTTGACACTGCATTACGTTCTAGCTAGGCTGTTGGGGCATAAGAATACTGACAAATGTCTCAGATACCCACGCAGTAAGGGGAAAAGCCAGTTTGGACTCAGTCTTCCTCAGAGTAACATACAAGGCTCCATTCAAACCAATGGAGCACAACCTACAAAGTGCTGAAGGAAAGAACGTGTAACACCAAGAAAACTCTGCCAATCTGAATGTTATTCAAATATAGAACAGACATCCTTAAAAATAATCAATAAATGCAAAGAACACTTTGTACTCTGAGCTGCTAATGAAAGAACTACTGGGGTGCGTGGGTGGCTCAGTCCTCTAAGTCTTGGACTCTTGCTTTCAGCTCAGGTCATGATCCCAAGGTCATGGGGTCAAGGCCCACAATGAGCCCTGCTCTGGGTGGAGCCTGTTTAAGTTTCTCTCTCTCTCTCTCTCCCTCTCTCTCTCTCTGCCCCTCTCCCCCACTCATGCACACGTACACTCTCTCTACCCACTCTAAAATGGAAAAAAAGGTAATAAAAAAAGAACTACCAAACACTTAAATTCATGCAATTCAGAGATAAATTGAAAATAAGAAAACCGAGAATAGAGAAAGTGGTGAAAGGTAAAAGCTACATGGAAATTAAAGTCACTCTACAGAATAAGGATGCTACAGATTTAAATAATGTAAAATGAATGATATAGCTAGAATACTTATATCAGGATGTAAGGGTAGTGAGTGGAGAGAGAGGGAGAGATTGCTGATGCCCTCTTGTTTCAGAGCTAGGATTTAGAACACATCACTTTAGATTGCAACACCTGTTTGTTTGTCACAATTCTGACTCCTTAAAAATTTTCCCCAAATCCTCTATGGAGCATAAAGCGATCATTTAGGCACTAATATTGATGTTAGTAAAGAATCATTTTTTGACATTCTACATTTCTTTCATTTTCCTTTAATTTTTTTTTCCCAATGAGTAAAACCAAATTCAACAATTTTCATTAAAATTACATCTACAATACAATCATAAAATCCCATTTAGATAAAAATAATTCTGTCAATCCATTTATCAATCTGCATCATGTCTTTACTGCTCAGAAAGTAGGACTATTAATGAGTGTTACTTTTTAACCTGTATTTTTCTGTACTTAAAAATATTACAATAAGAAAAGAAAGAAACAGGTATCTGACTGGTGCAAATTTTGATGTGCCATGGCAATTTATTGAATAGTAATATGTGCTTGTTTTACTATCTATTTTCTTTTTTCCCCTTATTTCAAGGAGGCAGCCATATAATTCCTCATCTCCAGCATTTTTGCTAGATGTCAACTAGCAACTGATGTCAACTTTGCAAAAACATTAATCCATTAAAAATTAACATTAAGAATCTTACAGTGAAGAGGGGCGCCTGGGTGGCTTAGTCGATTAAGCGTCCGACTTTCGCTTAGGTCATGATCTCGCGGTTCGTGGGTTCGAGCCCCGCGTCGGGCTCTGTGCTGACTGCCAGCTCAGAGCCTGGAGCCTGTTTCAGTCTGTTATTCCCTCTCTCTCTGACCCTCCCCTGCTCACGCTGTCTCTCTCTCTCTCTCTCTCTCTCTCCTAGAAATAAATAAAACATTAAAAAAAAAAAAAGAATCTTACAGTGAAGAGAAGAGGGAAAAATTTGGGGGGGCGAGGAGTGATGGCATTGAGATTTGCCCAGGTTGGAAATGGAAAAAAAGTCTCTGGGTTTTTCTACACTCCCCACAACGGCTCCTGGGAAGGATAGGGAAATCCTACTGGTTTACAGTTTCTTATGGCCTGAAGGTGGGAACAATGAAGAAATCTTAAAACAAAATGGAAATTAATATTTATTATGTTCAAAATAAAAAATAAAGTATATTTTAAAAATAACTGAAAGTATCACTCTCAGTTTAAAGTCCACATGTCAGTTCTTAAGGCATTACTTAAGAAGTAATTATTACTAAGAAGATAATATATTAGCTAGTCGAAGCCTTGGTAGGAATTGGTTTATCCTGTAATGTTAGTTAACCCACTATCATTGAAGGAAAGTGTGGCTTTTATTTTTTTAATTTTTTAAATATTTGTTTATTTTTGAGACAGAGAGTGAGAGAGAGGCTGAGAGAGAGGAAGAGAGAGGACCCAAGGAGGGCTCTGAGCTGACAGCACAGAGCCTGATGTGGGGCTTGAACTCATGAACTGTGAGATCGTGACCTGAGCTGAAGTCGACCGCTCAACTGACTGAGCCACCCAGGTGCCCCAAAAGTGTGTCTCATAGAAGATGAACCATCAGGTCAGGAAGACCTTCTGGAGAGGAAGGAAACCAGGAGCGCTGGGAGAGGAGACAGCTCTGAAGGAAACCTGGATACCTGGAGAAAGTATCAAGAAGGGAAGAAAGATTCCACAAAAGGGAAGGAAGCCTGAGAACCAAAAACAAATGGCCTATATTCTCATTTTTCAAACCGGTCCAAGCAGGAAGATGAGTTTTTTGTTATGTTTATTTTTTTTCCCCAAACCAGTAGGCTCTCAATCCACACTGGGATCATATAGTAAGTCAGAGCATTGGAACAGCCAGCCTGGCACAAAGTAGGAATTCAGTGAGTTAAGAAATAAATGGGAAGCTTTATCATTAAGTTAATAAATGATTGAAAAATTTCATAATCATAGAGTATGAGGCCCCATGGAGTAAGGTCTAGAAGGTTATGTTTGGCTGGCCAATGATTTGTGTACATGTCAAGAAAGAAACAACTGTTTATAAAGCATTTAAATGCTACAGGCCTCAAGAACATCTTTGTTTTAGAAACCACCCTGGGAGTAACTTATTCTAGAGAGGAAATGCTTATGACAGCAGGTCAGAGTTAAATGGCCTGGCTCAGGCCTGTCTTTCTCTACCTGATAGCCCAGACCCATGGCACCCATTCTTCGCCAGCATACCCTTGCAAACCTGTGGCTGACAGACTTTCTAGGCTCTCTTACAAAACAAGGTAACACACCCCTCAGCCTCACCCCATTGCCACACTTTCATCATCAAATCCCTGGCAACATTCAGGGATTCGAAGGTCATCTTGAAAGCAGTATTATTTGTTCCTTCACTTGACAATGTCACCCCACAAAGTCTATTTTATAACTCCTTTCTGTAAATTCCTGCATTTACACTCTTTTTAGCTCATGTGAGTATATAGTAGGCAAAGCACTTTGCAGGGAAACTCCTCAGTAAAGGTGTTTTTCAAAAAGAAATGTTTTTATTAGGTCGAATTTTCCCATCACGCTCAGAATTCCTTTGGAATTCAGTGAAAACTCTCTGCAGAGTAGCCCAAGCACAGAGTTGTGCCACGTGCCATGTGCCTGCCTGCCTTGGGAGCCTCAGTCCTGGGGGAGATGGGGCAGGGAGATGGAGCGAATGTTTATAAAATACAGATCCACAGATAGACGCTTGCAAGCACAAAGTACTCTTATTATGAAATCCCAAGGTAAAGAGCACCTCCTAATGCAGAATGCCCAATTTGTCATGCTGTGTTGCAGTCACTTTTGACTGCTACTCTGAGCTCTGGAGAGCATGTTCTGCAAAGCACATGTCAAATGCTACCATTAAGCCCCTCTAACCCATTCTTGTTAGTAAGCTAGGCAGAAACCATAAGTGAAAAAAGTCACAAACACAATGATCTATTATTTTTAAAAGAAACTAGAGTGCTACAGATCTTAAAGAAATTCTAAATTATTCCATTTCACTTCTGAAATACATAAAAGATTATTAGATAAAGTAAAAGCAAGCAAAATGTTTATGTTTGTATAGTGACATTTCAATCATTTCTCACACCTGGTTGGCAATAGGTATTATACACAATGCATTATACAAATCTTATTTCTAAGTTCACATACTTTTATTTAAGCAGTGGAGATAAATTTGTTAAATATTGCATTAACTCTTCATAAGTCATGCTACCTTGCAAACCAACCTGTGCTACTTTAAATCAATATATTCATATTTCATCACATGAAAGGATGGAAACCAGAAACACATCAAGATAGAAAATGGAAAACAGAAGTTTATCGAGGTAATTCAATGTAGGCTTATACCTTGCATTTGTTCTGATCAATAATAGTCACGATAGCATTTAGTATAGTGAAGAGGACAATGGCTTTGACTTCAAGAGACCAAGTATTTATTTAATTTCTCTTTTTGTTCCATCCCATCCTCCCTCCATCCTTCCTTTCTGCCTCCCCTCCTTCCTTCCCTCTTCCCTCCCTTCCTTTCTCCATAAATATTTACTAAACATCTACCTGCACAAGGTGTTGTGTGACATAAAGAAATATATCAGATTCATTTTATGCCCTCAAGTGATCTATAAAGTTATATGGGAAATAGGAGTGACAGGATGATATAGCTATAACATGGGGTTGAAATTTACCAGTCCTAGAGAAAAATGAAAATAGAATTGTTCACTGTGTAGCTTCATTCATGTTACTTAACTTTGCTGAATCTCAGTTTACTCATCAAAATGGAGTTTACTTATAATAATGAAGATAATTCTATCTGACTCAAAGACTGACTGTAGAGAGAAAATTGGCAAGGTAAAATATCCAGAAAACTTTCCAGTGAGTTCTTTTCTTAAAAAAAATTCTGGACTTGATGTCAGAAGAGATGGCGGGGGGTGGAGGGGCGCCTGGGTGGCTTAGTCGGTTAAGCGTCCGACTTTCACTTAGGTCATGATCTCGCGGTTCGTGGGTTCGAGCCCCGCGTCGGGCTCTGTGCTGACTGCCAGCTCAGAGCCTGGAACCTATTTCAGAATCTGTATCTCCCTCTCTCTCTCTGACCCTCCCCTGCTCACGCTGTCTCTCTCTGTCTCTCCCTCTCTCTCTCTCTCCTAGAAATAAATAAAAATATTTAAAAAAAAAAAAAAAAAGAAGAAGAAATGGTACAAATTGTGACTCTGCGACAGGAATGATGAGGTTATCTCCAGATCTCATAGTCTCCCTCAATGCAAGAACAGGATTGAATTCACTGATGCTTAATGCCTCCTCTACTTCTAAAAGTTATGTTTATCTCAGCCAGTGGAGAGACACTTGGGATTTTTAGCAGAAGAATTACTTAAGTTGATTAGAAAGGTTTAATTTGGTAGCAGTAAATTGAGCAGGGAGTATGTGTAGAGTTAGGAGAAAAAGACAAGGATATCTGTTAGGAAAAATCTCTTTTCTCCACACCACAAAACAGCCACCTAAATAAGCAGCACCCACCTAGTAAAAGAACACAGAACCTTTAGCTGTTTTTTGATTTCCCCAAAGAACCATGCACATAGACTATTACTTATGGCAGAGTTGTATTTAAAGTTTGGGAGTAAAGTGTGTGTGTCTTGGGATGGGGTAATAGGAAGTGGGCATGAGAGCTACATCATATCAATGATTTAAAACAGAACTGTACATGGTACAGCCCTTGAAAGTCCCAAAGAAGCTATTCCCAACAGTGGAAACTTTGCATTGGCTTCTCTTCTCAGAAAACCCCAGACCCCACACACCACCCCATGCGTTTCTCTTCTGCTAAGGTACACAGGCACAGTTCCTCCTCTTCTTGGCCTTGCTCATGCTCCCCTCCTCCCCAGTCTAACAGTAATAACAGCTGACATTTATTTAGTGTCGATAATATCCCCAATAATTAAGAGCTGATCATGTGCCTAGAGCTATTTTAAGCATGTATTATTTAATCCATACAATTCTGTCAGTTGAGTATCATTGTGATCATCACCATTCTCATAAAGTAAGAGACTTGGGCACAAGGAGGGTTAAAGGAATATGACAAAGGTGACCACAGTCAGAACGAGGAGGCAGAACTCAGGGATAAGCAAGCTTGAGTTCAAGGTATGTGGCTTCCCTAACCAGCTTTGTCTCTCTTTACCATAAACCCTCAGTCCTTCTTTCTCTTACCTTCCAAGACCCAAATTAAACCCCTCCCATTTTTTGGTGCTCAGAAATGTCAGCTTTCTTGTCTTGTTTTAACTAATCCCACAGCCTTGTCAAAAGCCGCCATCTCTGGGCCTCTGACCAATGCCCTTCGTTGGCCATCCCCCGTTGCGCTTCCTGGGATGAACCTGTTTTTACCTGATTCTTATTCTCCCTTGCAGGGTGGGCTGGATCATGCCTGGATTCTCTCCAAAGCCAGAGTCAGCAAACAGCTATCAAGACACAAGGAAAGAATGCAGGTGCCTTAGTGTCCCCTCACCTATAACTCCAATCAGACTGCCACCCATCTGAATAGAAATAACTTGATTAAAGGTGACTCACAGCCAAGTCATCCATTAATTTCCACCTGAAAATGTGCCATCCCCTAGAGTTTATTATAAAAGGATTGTACCTGTACCACTGTCTTCAACATCAAGAAGGGAATCAATGTACTAACCTTGAAATAAGAAAAAAAAATTGAAGACCTTATTACTGTCTGTGGCAGTCACCTTCCAATTCTTTTACAGGCTTACACTTTTGTGGCTTGTGTTTACTTTTCAGACTCATTTCCTAACAATCTCATGTTGGTTGCTGAAAAATCCCTTTCTGACAGAGAAAGCACAAAGGTAGTAATCACCTGACCTGGCGCTTCCGGATCCATAGCGGCCAAGGTAGTAGTGAAGCACAGCTCCTTATAGAGAAACTTGACCTCTGAAATCCACTACCATTTGTCTTAACCTCCTTTGGCACTAAACCCTGTCTCAGGACTAATCATGCCTGTTTCAGCACAGCTCCTTGAAGAACTGTAAGTGAGGCACAGAATGGAGTGGAGAACAATATTTTGTAGGGAACAGGAGGAAAATTTGAGGATCTTGTCATTTTAAATCATGGAGAGGTGATCATATAAATTCCTGGAATCTTAGAGATTCATTTTATTAGCTCTCAGAGGAAGAGTAGCAGAATATGGCACCATTCCAGTGGGATTGAAATTTGTCAATTCCTGTTGAGAACCCTGATTTTTCTTTAATGTCTATTTATTTATATTGAGAGAGAGAACATGGGAGAGGGGCAGAGAGAGAGAGATAGAGGGAGAGAGAGAATCCCAAGCAGGCCCCACACTGTCAGCCCAGAGCTCACAAACTGTAAGATCATGCCCCGGGCTGAAATAAAGAGTCGAATGCTTGACCAGCTGAACCCCGAGAACACTGATTTTTATCTATTAGGTGTCCAGGTGTCAGCATGCTGTTCTAACATAAAAGATAAGATAAACGGGTGGAATGACTGCTATAAAGAAGACATGGGGCAACATAGTCACCCCGCACATGGGGGCATGCGATCTCCAGGTGCTGCTGCAGGACGTTTGCACTTCCCTGGTGCAAAGATTCTCCCCAAATAAGCTAGTGGCTGTCTTGCTCCAAACAGGAGAAAAAGGTGGACAAAACACAGTGACTCTGTTGTCGAAGGAACAAACTGAAATTAGTAGGCTGACTGGAAAAGACAAACAGAAGAGAAAAGCTCTTCACCAAAAGTCTCCAAAGGATACTTGGTTCTTCGTTCTTCTATAAAAAGGACTCTGTGGACTGATGTTTGTGAGAAATACTACATTGAACTACATCCTTCTGGAAGAATCAATCATAGCTGCTTTGATATGCTAATATACACTTTAATCTTTGATTCAGAATTTCCCATGCTTACTTACTCATGGAAGAATTGTGTGTGTGCAATACTTTGATAATATCCCCATTCTGAGAAATGGTTAGATAATAATAGACTAAAAATTAGATTTAGCTGCAGGAATGAAAGACAGGAACATCGGGGCATATTACACTTGGAAATGTTGCCTCAAAATGAAGTGGTCCTCAAGATCCTTTGTTCTGGTTGAGCAGATAAAAAGACCAGAAAAACTAAGACAATTGTTGATGAGGGGGCACAGATGTTTAGGAATCCTAGGCAAGAACTCTTGACCAGAATTTACAACTTATTCCCTATTCTGTTCTTTCAACAGATTCTTTATGCTAACGAGCCTGGCATTATGGCTCATCATCATCTCCTTGCTTAATCACCCTTGATTGCCTCTGTTGTGCATTCATAACCTCAGGTTAAAGAATGCAGACAACCCTTTCCTCTTCCCTCACTGTGACAATGTATCATAATTGAGCCATTTCTGCCTCTCTGGTCACCGTCATATTCTCCCAAGTGCATCCTCTGTACATTAATCTGCTAGTTAAATATTGATAGCAAGCAGCTCCCTTAATATTTACTTTGTTGCTCCATTATTGCTACATACAGGGTGATTATTTGTTTCTGTCTTCTCAGCCTGTTTAATCAGAACTGAGTCAACTTTCCTATGTTTAACCTTCTTGTCCAATCAGAGTCGGAGAGTGTTTGGGGTCTATTCTAACATCAGCTCTGAAATAATTCTCTATGGTTGGTGCATGTGCCGTCGTAGCCAGCAGGGGTCAGAAGGGCCTTTCTCTCTGGGGTCCAGTGGTTGGTAGTGAGAAAGGAAAACCCTAGAGGCACGGTGTGGAGTAGAAAAACTCTGAGCATTGTCTTCAAAGTGTCGCCTCAGAGAGAATCAGAGCCACCTGACAGCTTTTTAATTTTTTATGGAATGTTGGTGCTGGAGCTCCTACGATGGGTAAACTGGATGCAAGAGTGGTCAACCCAACAGGGACCATACAGAATTGGAGAAAGTGTCCCTACCAAAAATGAAGAAACCTGGGTGCAATCCCTGATCTTGATGAGAGTCTATTGGAAGCTTTGGGGCAGGTAACTGAAGTCACTTCATTTGCCCCACAGTGTCATGTGAGAGCATCAAGTGCTAAATTGACAGGAAGCATCTTTGAAAATATACCATTCTCTGCTGCTAAGGCTTAGAAATGTAAATATCCTCCTCAAAGGCAAGCAAACAAATCCTTTTGCTTTAATCAGAATGGTGTGGGTGGTAGTCTAACTCTTGTTTTTCAATACCTGCCCCCAGCAGAAAGATCATGGTTGCCTTGTATAGGTGTGTATTTGGGGGACAGGGAGATGACTAAATTTGAGATACACTGGTGTTAGTATCAAAAGAAAAAGATGAAACAGATGTCCTCTGGGCTGTTTCTAAGCCCTGGGTCTGGTTGATTTATCGGTGACTTGAGAACTGTCTCTCTGCCTCTCCACCCTACAGAGGAAGAGGCAAGCAAGAAGTGACTCCTCCAGAAGGCCACTATCTGATTTTCAACAAGAGTGCTTTGCAGTGTAGAGATTTTAAGTAACATAGGAATGACATGCAAGCACTTGGTTTAAGGTTTCCCCAGTGGTTGCTGATAAAGTGAATAGTCCTTTGCATTGATAGAGTGAGTGGAACGACACAGTGCTAACTTTTCCACGTGATTCCTCCCATCCTCTGAGTCCTGGGAAATGCAAAGTATCTGTGGCACTAGTGACATCCACAGTCGTGGAAACTGGAATCTAAAGAACTATCTTCCAAGTAGTCCCCTCGTTTTGTGCCTGGCCCATTTCTTTGTTGTTGTTTTTTTTTTAATTATTTCTCCAATGAATAAACTTCACTGGAGTTTATTATTTGATTAATAAACTCCATATTCTATCACACTGCCATACTTTTTGCAAATGATTAGACTCTCCTGCTTCCTCTTCCTCAGTTGATTGTCTTGGAATTTCCTACACATTCTTGGAGCCACAATTTAAATTTCTCATTTGGTATAAGCCCTCCTAGTCCCTACAAGTGAGAGAGAGTTACCATCGAGTCCTCCTAGCACTTTGCACAAACTCTGTTTATGGCAACAGCACATTAACTTTATAACTATGTGTTTACTTCCTTTACTGATGAGCCTGTACACAATAAAATAAAACTCGTTCCAGGTGGTTCGATAAGAGGGATTCAATCAATAAACTAGTTACAAATGTGTTGAAAGAGTTTATAAGCCACAGAAGGAACAATGAGACAAGGCAGAATTTGATGACACTGGAAGGTGCCAATGACTGCCGGGCCCAGAGGAACAGAGGCAAAAAGAGCTTTTATCAGAACCTAGAAGCCAGGGTGGGATCTAATCCGTGAAATCTGGGCCCACTGGGACACCACCAGTAAGCAGATTGAGATGGGGACAGATGTGCCAGCATCTCCCTAATACCCATCTTCCAATCTCCTGATGATGCTCCCACTGCCTTAACTGTGGCCCAAAGCCAGTTGCTAAGGGGACCTGGAGAAGGCAGCTTTCAGGAGAAGGTCTGAGGCTAGATCTGAGAGCAAAGGAGCAAGTGACAGGCTCAAATAGATTCCTCCCTCAGGAGACCCTGAGCTTCATTTTTGTATCCCAGGCACTAGAAAGACACTACATGAATCTGTTGAGTAACGTACTGAAAAAGTGAGACCTATTTTCTTTGTATTCTTG
This sequence comes from Proteles cristata cristata, assembly GCA_017311185.1. Lineage (NCBI taxonomy): Eukaryota > Metazoa > Chordata > Mammalia > Carnivora > Hyaenidae > Proteles > Proteles cristata. Next base: position 1,941,259 of record JAESUZ010002751.1, on the reverse strand, counting down.
TCAAAGGGGCTTACACCTTTTTAGAAACACAGTATCCATTTGTTTGGCCTACCTTAAACCACTTTCTTTTTCTTCGTCAAATTGAAAAGTACTCTTTTTTCCCCTTTAATGATGGGATTTCCATCTTTGTCTGTTGGCTTTTCATAGTTTCCACATGCCCGGAGTTCCAAGAGGAGATGATCAGAGGTAGCTGGTAATCTTGCTTGAAATTTGCATGGAGTTCAGTCATCAGTTCCCTAGGGCCCTGCTCCATAGGCCAGTCAGGCTAAGAAAGGAGCTTCTTTGCTATCAGATACTTTTTAAGTCTTTTCATTACCAATTCACCAGGACCGCACATAATGAGGTCTTGCAATAGCAGATAGGGAATTCATTTCTAAGCCAAGTGGCTGAACTTGTAGCTGCCACATTGTGGACCATTATCTATAATTACTTCATGGGTATTCCACAAAGATAATTTTCCTTGTGGGATAAAAAAGGCAGGTCTCTCTGAAGGTTTTATAGATTAAGCCAGGCCAAAGCAAGATGAGCTGGTGTTGATATCTAAGTGGGGGTGTTTCTTTTTTCCAGGATGAAACCATTTGGCTTCTGCCTTAACCATGAAGCCACTTTCGGTGAAGCAAGTGACAGTGACAACTGAGTGGTTGTATCATTACTAGTGTCTAAAACTCGGGGTTCCTGGCTCCTATGCATGAGTTTCTATTTCAGTCATGGCATTCCTTATAACTTGCTCATAAATCAGCTGGTTTCCAGATGCCTTGCACAAATTCAGAGAAAGAAAAAATATAGGGGCGCCTGGGTGGTTCAGTCTGTTAGGCATCCGACTTCAGCTCATGTTATGATGTCATGGTTTGTGAGTTCGAGGCCCACATCAGGGCTCATTGCTCTCAGCACGGAGCCTGCATCACATCCTCTGTCTCCGTCCCCTTGCCCCTCCTCTCAAAATTAAATAAACATGAAAAAAGAAAAGAAAAGAACATAGGCTCCTCCGTGGAGAAATGAATTCTGGAAAACTCAATGAAATGAAAGATAAAGCCTTGCCTGTGGAAGGTGGGTGAGGAGACGGCAGGGGTGTGGCGGCACCATCACAGGCTGCCTGAAAGCTGACCATGGGTGTCTCCTCCAACTCCATGTTGGGTGAAGTCACAGTGGTAGCTGGAATTGGATCAGAGTGGAAATATTTACACCATGCACACTGGCAAGCTCTACAAATCAGGGCTTCTTGCTTTTCCTTTCTCTTCAGGGATCTAGTTGTAAAACATTTACCAGTGCAGCACAAAGGGCTGAAGAATTCCAGTTTTTATTTACTTATAATTTTATTTTGGGGGGAGGGAGCGGCAGAGAGAGAGAGAGATGCAGAATCTGAAGCAGGCTTCAGGCTCTGAGATGTCAGCGCAGAGCCTGATGCAGGGCTTGAACTCACAGATTACGAGATCATGACCTGAGTCAAAGTCGGACCCTTAACCCACTGAGCCACCTGGGCGCCCCTGAAGAATTTCACTTTTGCAACACCTGTCTTTGATAGAGCCCACCAAATAAAGACCAGCAGGAACACATCTGCAGCCAAACAACCCAGGTTGATTAGCTTGATGCACCCAGGGCGAGGGGACACCTCAATGACTTTGGAGCATCTCATGATGTTTAAGAGGGACTGGGAGGCACCTGCGTAGCTCAGTCAGTTGAGTGTTGGACTTCGGCTCAGGTCATAATCTCAGGGTTCATGAGTTTGAGGCCTGTATCAGACTCTGCACTGAGAGCCTGGAGCCTGCTTGGGAACTGCTCGCTCTCTCTCTCTCTGTCTCAGAATAAACACATAAACAAACAAACAAAAAGATGGACTGGTGAAGGGAAAACAGCACTACACTGGAGGCTGCTATGAGCAGTAGGTTAGAACCTGGCTTTTCAGGTGTCCTCCATTATTCAGGAGGCAGGAGAATGAAGCAGGGCTGTGGAAGCCCCTGGGTAAGGAGCTGTCCTCAGGTATGAGAGTAGTGACCTTCAAAAGGAGAGAGGTTAGCCATCATTTTGCAGCAGTGGTATTGCCTTGGAGATGCCCTGTCTATGCAGCCTTGGCCATGTCCCATCAGAAACTTTTTTAAAGTTCTATTAGGGACATCACAGTCTGATTAGCAGTGCTAAGAAGTGAACTCAGGGTCCTGTTTTCTTCGAAACTGCCAAATTCAGATAACTGTAGAATGCTGCGTCCAAGCCTCTTGTTGCCTGGTTTGAATCCAAGGCTGCTTTCCCTGTGTCAAAGTGACCCACAGGCTTAGAACCTCCGGGCAAGAGCAGGGCATTCAGTCCCACCTACGTGAATCAAAAGCGATGCTTCTCAAAGTGTAAGAGGTGAGAAAACACAGTTTCCCAGCATAATTTCACTGCTTTCAATGAACAAAAGCTGTTTTCCCAGGTTCATACTTTCTACCAACCTTCCTCCTGCTCACCATCACGTGCTTCAGACTTGCCAGTCCAGCCACTGGATTCACCAGGAACGTGGTGGCATTTTTGCTAAAAGGAAGCAGAGACCCAGTGAAAGCTTTTAAGACCTCTGTGTCTTACACATCTTTTGTCTCCAGTGCCTGGCACCAAGTAAGTGCCTAATAAAAGGCCGGTGGGATGAAACCCTATGTGATGAGGGTCCTGGGGTCAGAAATGGGACTTTGGGCACTTCTCAGACCACCCTGTTTGGGCAGTCCTATGCTCTGTGCATTTATGGGTTGTTTGTTTATCCCTGCCAAGTTCCCTTTTCTGTCGAGAGGGCCACTCAGGTACCACACGGATAGGAAGGAACGTGTGGTATTTGCAGCTGTGCTCTCTAGGTGTGGCCTTTGATGCAAGTAAACATGCAGCCTGATTGTTTTCTATACTTCAAATCTGTAAGGCCACAGATGATCGGAAACCTTTCAGCTGGGTTTCTCTTATGCGGCCCACCAACTACCTGCCCCGGGATCACCCGAGGTGCTTATTTATAAAGTGCACATTCCCATCTCCAGCTACGTCGACTGAATTGGACCCATAGCATTGGATCTGTGGTTTCCACGACCTCACCTGCGTGGTGTTTGTACGCACTATGGTTTGAGAACAGCTCATCCAGATGGTGTGATTTTTTTTTTCCTGTAAGGTCTGTTCATCCAATGAAGAATCAAGAATCTACTGATTCACTTGTCCATTCGACCAACATTTACCGAGTGCCAGGGACAGAGGTTCCTGCAGTGACAAAGATCCTCGGGGAGCTTATAGCCTTCCCGTCAACTCATTTGTCAGGGCTGTTTGCCATGATATGAGAGAGATTGTTTTCTTTTCTTTTTTAATTAATGAATTTATTTTTGATAGAGAGAGAGAGAGAGAGAGAATGGGGGGAGGGGCAGAGAGAGAATCCCAAGCACGAACAACACGCAGCTCCAACTCAAGACCCATGACCTAATAATCTGAGCTGAGATCAAGAGTCAGACCCTTAACCGACTGAGCCACCCAGGTGCCCTTTTTGTTTTCCTCTTTTAGACCAAAAAGAAAAACAATGGCATCATGCTTCCTGATCAATGATCAGAATCACTAATGTTTACAAACTAAGCTGTTTACAGCAATTATTTCTCAGAGGAAGGGATGCTTGGGAGTAGGAATAGAGATATACTTCAAAGGACTGCCCCAGGTTTTATTGCATCCTCCACCCCAGTCCACTCTCCACGTCTTGACCTTGGTGACAGCTCAGTGCAGAGTCTGGCACCCAGCCTTATCCCCTTCTGCTGCCAGATGCTTCAGTATCTCCCAGGCTCTAATCAAGGTCATGGTGGTTGCCAAGGCAGGGACCTGAGCTCCCATGTCTTGGCTCCACCTGCCCAGATTCCCTGGAAAGTGTGCTTCTTCCATTACCTCCAGGCTCTGAGGATGCTGTCTGTAGTGTGAGGATCTCACTTACTCAAAGGGCTAGTAGTGTTCCACATAGGGCACACTTTGACTAAAAGGGACAAGACAAGCAAGAGCCATCAGAGAAATACCTTGCCATCCCACCTCCAACTTGCACACTCTTGCACTGTTCCAGGCAAGGTGATTCCTAAGTCTGCTGGGAGATTCTTATCCCTTTCCTTTTTCCATTTTTGCTGCCTTAGGAGAGCATCCTTAGGTGTTAGCATATAAGCTTCACCTCAGGCTTTGTTTTCCAGGAAACCAGGCAAAAATGACATCTCTATTTAAAAATTAATTTCTTCCAATTCATCTATTAAATTATTAAAGGTTTCTAACTTTGGCATTATGGTCGAGTGTCTGCCTCTGTTCTGAAGTTGAGGATGGTGCTTGCTCATATTTGTTTTTCCGCCCCAAGAATCATGCCCTCAAAATAGTAGCAAGTCAGTAAGCATTGCATTTGATTAAAAAATGCAAAATCTCTGCCTTCAAGAAGCTGTGACTAAATTTTCAGGCACCTGGTACCATCCTGGAAATGGGTTTGGTTTCCTCAACCAGTCAGTCACCTGGACAGTGAGCGAGAGCCACCCTATGTGGTCATGCAACAACAGGAGTAGAAAATGGGTGGAAGCCTGGCAAGAAAATAACAGAGGTTACAGATTGTACCTTTTAAATTCCCAAAATGAACTGCTAAGGGGACTGTGATTTTCCTGGGCTATGGAAATCACTGGTGCACCAGAGGATCCGCTGAATCACTTCTATACCAAGATCAATCAAGTGAAGCCACTGAGAAGCTCATCCCATATACAAGTGAATCTCTAGATTTTAATGTGCAAATTACCCACAACCTTATCTTTCAAAGAGCTTTTTACTTCATAGATTTTCATACAGTTACAATACTACTTTGGTTTTTATATTTTTGTGAAACACAGATTTTGCATCCAACATGATTTTTGAAAATTGAAATTGAAATTATTCTAAAAGGCAGTCTCCTGCCCATGACTCCCCCCACCGCACACACACACACAGTCCCCAGTGGTGTAGGCATGGTCCTCTGAGTTAACTATTAAGCAGCTCTTGTGGTTGTTCCCGCAAGTATTTAGAGTATTTTCCCTCTAAATACTCTATGTTCCCTCAAGTATTTCATGTTTCTAAACAACATATTGCTGATTCTAACTCTTGATTGTCCACTTTAGACATCAACTCTTAACATCCCACCGTGGTATATAGAAATATAGCATATTTCCCCATATCCCTGCTGCCTTCCCCCACCCTTCTGACTGGACTTTTCACAGGATTTAGCTGTATCAATAGTCAGCTGCATATGCCTATGTAATTATCGTTCACTACTGAGCCCATTAACACACAGGTCAATACTCCTGCCTACAAATTATTTTCCTGGGATTAATAATTGCTCCATTTAATTCATTTGCCTGATTTTCTTTGTATGTGTCCTGGTTTCTCTCCACATACTCCAGTAATTCTGTCAGATGTCTATAAATTTTCCTCTGCCATATGCTTATTAATACTTCCCCATCCACAGTTCTCCATCCTGTTTAGACAATGGCCTGGGGTCCTTCTGAGCATGCCTAATGGTTTATCTGTCATTCTGAGCCTCCTCCACTTTGGGGTCTTCTGTTTCTTAGATTATGTCTTGTCTAGTAAATGCAAGTGTAGAATAAAGACACCTGCTTGTAGGTTGGGACTCACATTATCCATTTTCCAAGGAAACTATTAGAGGATATGATCTTGCCAATGAGAGAGCAAACTAAGAAAAAGGAAGTCACAGAGGTTCAAAAACAGGAGAATGCTAAAGGAAGCTGAGTTGCTTCTCTGCCAGAACAAGACCTCTTTAATGCTGTCCTAAGGGGCAGACCATATATCAAATCACCATGCTGTCTACTCTAAATATCTTAATTTTGTATGTCAGTTATAACTCAATTAAACTTAAAAAAAGGAACTGAAAATGCTCTTAAAAAGTGTTTGATAGCACAGATTCTTTCTTAGTTTGATTGGCTCAGAGGAGGGCCATAGGGCAAAAAATCTTAACAGAATTCACTGTTTTACCAGCATATTCTTACTGATTGGTAAGCAGAGAATCAGAGGTTGGCAATTATTCTCCCTGGGCACTCTGAAGGCCTTGATCTAAGTCTCCTGGCTTACAGTGTGATAATTGAGAAGTCCAGTGCTGTTTCCATTCCCAAACCTTTGCATGTGACCTGTTGCTGGAATCTTTTAGGGTGATTTTAGTACCCCAAGTTCCACAATGCTATGCCTCTAGCTGCATCTTTCTTTAGCCCTCAGTGTATCATTATGAGCACATCATGGGCCCTTGAAATCTAGGCACTTATTTCCTTTCTGGGAAGTTGCCTTGGATTAATCCTTTTACAATTCTGTACATTTCATCTGCTTTACTTCCTGTTTCTGGAACTCTTTTCAGTAAGATACTCAATTTCCTGACTTAGTCTGTAAATTCCTAGTTCTTCATTTCCTTATCTCAATCTATCCTTTTATTCTTTTTATTCTAGATTATTTCCTTCTTTCTCTCCTAATCTTCCTAATAAAAAGGTGGAAAGAGTTTCCTAGTTTCAATTTCCATGATCTCTTTCCTGTTCTCTGATTATTCACTTTTTAAAAACTTATTTATTTATTTTGAAAGAGAGAGAGAGAGGGAGGGAGAGAATCCCAAACAGGTTCCGGGTTGTCATCATGGAGCCTGGTGCTCGACTCAGTCTCACAGACCATGAGATCATGACCCAGGCTGAGATCAACAGTCAGACACCCAACTTACTCAGCCACCCAGAAGCCCTTTATTCCCTTTTCCATCTTTTTAAAAAATTATGGTAGAATGTATATAAAATGAACATTTTCTCTTTAGCCATTTTAAATGTGCAATTTAGTTGCATTAAGTATATTCATAATGTTGCACAAACACCACTATTAATTTCCAGAACTTTCTCACGATCCTGTACTAAAACTCTGTACTTGTTAAACAACAACTCCTGATTCATCCCCCTCCCCTGACCTCAGCAACCTTTGACAATCACCATTTTACTTTCTGTCTCTGTAAACTTGTTTACCTCACTTAAGTGAAATCACACATTTATCCCTTTGTGTCTGGCTATATCACCTAGCATGTTTTCAAGATTCATCCACATGCATCAGAATTTCATTCCTTTTTAAGGCTGAATAGTATCCCATTGCATGTATACACATTTTGTTTATCCTTCATCCATCAAGGAACATTCAGGCTGCTTCCACCCTTTGCAATGGTGAATAATGCTGCCATGAGCATTGGTGTACAAATAGCTTTGTATACATTAGTGAACAAACATATTCAAGTTTCAGCTTACAGTCATGGGAAATCTATAGCCCCAAAGTGGAATTTATGGGTCATATGTATGGCAATTCTGTTTTATTTGGGGCAAGGGTGAAGGGAGCCATAATATTTCCCACAGTGACTCTACCATTTTACATTTCTAGATGCACAAGACTTCCAAGTTCTCCACATCTTCATCAACACTTGTTATTTTCTGATTTTTTAAATAATAGGCACCCTAGCAAGTGTGAAAAGCTACCTCATTGTGGTTTTGATTCCCATTTCTCTGATTAGTGATGTTAGGTAACTTGTCATGTGCTCATTGGCCATTTGTATGTTTTCTTTGGAGAAATACCTAGTGAAGTACTTTGCCCATTTTTACAGTGGGTTGTTTGTGTTGTTGAGTTTCAAGAGTTCTTTTTTTTTTAATTTTAATGTTTTTATTTATTTTTGAGAGGGAGGGAGTAACTGAACACATGCAGGGGAGGGGCAGAGACAGAGGGAGACACAGAATCCAAAGTAGGCTCCAGGCTCTGAGCTAGCTGTCAGCACAGAGCCCAATGCAGGACTCAAACTCATGAACCACAAGATCACAACCTGAGCTGAAGTCAGACTCAACCAACTGAACCACCCAGGTGTCCCTAAGAGTTCTTTTTATATTAAGGTTATTAATCTTTATCAGATATATTATTTGCAAATAGATTTCCCATTCTATGGGTTGACTTTTCAATCCCTGATAGTGTCCTCTGATGCACAAAAATTATAATAAGGTCACAATAAATCTATTTTTTTCCTTTTGTGCCTCTGCTTTGGTGTACATCTTATTACCTTTTTAATAATAATGCTATCTAGTTTGATGGATGCAATAGCATCTCTTGACTTGCAAGTATATGAATTTTCAAGTTTGCTTGTTTGATTTTCACATTTCCTTCTGTTCCCTGTATCATCTCGGTTTCTTACCACTGTTCCTGGTATTTATTTCTTTGGTTTTGGATTTGGTCTTGTCTTTCATACTGAAGTTTTTCTTTAAACACTTGCTAAGCCTTAGCAGTTATTCAGATGTAAAGGTGAAATATTGAAGCCTGATGGGGACTAACTCCATGAGGGACTGTGAACAAAATAAAATAATTGGCTTTACCCTAAGATGATAAAATGGCAGTTCAACCTTTTTAAGGTAAGTGTCACTAAGTATCAATATATGCATTCCTCTGGGGCCTTTAGATTCTTCTTTAGAAGAATCTTCTATCATCTGACCTCCTGATCTGGGGTCATTTGGTTGGCTACCAGTACTATGGAAGCAGGTGGGGGAAAGGGATACTTGAGCCCATCATTCACTGTAAATACATTTACTTAATATTCTTGTTTTTGTTTGTGTCCTCCTCTATTCCCCACCCTCTATATCTTTGTCTGACATGGTGGAGTTCAGAGCTTCTTGAGTTCAATTGTCCACAAGAAGAATGAACTTCTAGTTTTTGATTAAAGAGTACCAGAGAAAAGGAAATGTACCTGGGGACCTAACCTTTCTTCTTGCAGAATTTCTACTGGCTTCCATATGATAGTACCTCTCTTAACATAGGCTGCTAAAACAAAATACGATAGACAAGATGGCTAATAAACAACAGAAATTTGCTTCTCATAATTTAGGAGGTTGGAAGTCCAAGATCAGGTTGCCCAGATGACTGGGTTCTGATCAAGATCTCTTCCAGGTTGCACACTGCTGGCCTCTCATAGCCTTCCACGGTGGAGAGCAGAAATGGGAGGCAAGCTCTCTGGGGACTCTTACAAGGGCACCAATTCCATTCATAAGGGCTCCAGACTCATGACCTTATCTAACCCTTGTACCTAATCCTACCTTCCCAAAGCCCTGCCTCATAATACCATTGCTCAGGCATTCAGGTTTCAACCTAGGAATCTTGGAGGGGACACATTCACTCCACAGTAACATCTCACTGAACCCAATGTGTTTTAAAGCAATTATCTTGTGCCTCCAAATTCTGAGCCTCCCTCGGTGCTGAGGGCAAATCAGCTCACCTTTCTATAGTATCTCCTCCTGAAATCTAGGTTTAGATCCCCTACTTTCCTAAGTCATTGACACCACCATGGGCTTCGCATTTCCTAAGAATTTGCCCACTGTTGTCTTCTACTTTGAGAGTTTACTTTTTTTTTTTTATTCCTTTGCTGGAACATTGGGAGAGGAAAAAGAGATGTATGAGGTCAATTTACCTTGTCTTGCCAGAAGTTTCTACTGTCTTCCTGAGTTCCTGCATGTCCTTTTCTTTGTGATTACTGTAGTTCACCATTTCCCAAATGCCATTTGGAGGAATAGTGGTTACACAGGCTGTTAATAAAGATGTACAAAAAAAGAATCTCATGGCCAAATAAGCATGGGATACATTGAATGATAGACACTTTCCAGGATTGCCTGTATCTTTCAAACAAGTACCACTTTTTAAGAATGCCACCAGGGGTACCGGGGTGCCTCAGTTGGTCAAGTGTCTGACTCTTGATTTTGGTTCAGGTCATGATCTCACAGTTTGTGAGATCTAACCCTGTGTCAAGCTTGCCTGGCCTCCTTCTAATTTCCTAATTTCCTCCTTCTCTCCTTCCTCTCTGCCTCTCTTCCCACTTGTGTGCATTCTCTCTTTCTCTCAAAATAATTAAATAAACATTTAAAATAAAAAAAAGAAATGCCACCAGAGCCAGCTTAAAATTCACATAAGAAAACCATTCTCATTGCTTTACGGCACACTTCTTTTGTGAACACACACACACACACGTACACACACAATTTATGTTAGACTCATCTTACACATCTGAGTTCCCAGATTTGGTTCTAAATTATTTTAGATCTAAAATATTCAAAAGAATGTGCTTTGGTCTCTGAAGAATTCCAAACATGTTGTAAGTGATGACATAGTCAGCTTAAGTCTAGAGCCACGAAAGATAAGTACTTTGGAAGGAACAGCATGTAACTGAATGCACAGCCCTGCTTATGAATATTTTGTAAGTCTTTTGATTTTATGGCTACATGTCATATACTCAAATGAGGCAATCCTGTACAGCAGCTTCCAACTTCCTGAAAAAAAATAATTTCCTCAATGACCAGTGAAGTCTTCTCTTCTGACAGGCATCAAAATCAGCAAGGGTTTTTGGGCTCTGTTTTCTTTATTCTTTCTGTTAAGCTCTTCCTATGAAGTTGTCCCACATTTGATGTGTTCTTTGTTAAATACCACTCATTCTCTGCCAATTTAGAAAAACATGCTTTAGTTCCACTGCTACAGCTGAAAGGGAGGATAAAAGAAGGTCTGGGATTTTTTTTCCAGAGTGGGTGGGGCAAAGCATTTCCAAAGGCACCCAGTGATTTTCTCCATTCCCAATTTTGACATTTCTTTCATGGTTCATCTCTTTTCTAAGGAAAAGACGTTTCTTGTATGCCAAAATGCCACTTGTTACAAATGCAGTCAGCGTCCCTGGAGCACTCATAGGGGAACTTCATGATCTGCTGAAGTGTCTGGCTGACACACGGTGCGACTCAGCTGCCAGGACCCTAAATGAACGCCGATTACAATTAAATGCAAATTAGTTGCTGCAGTTCGTACATAATTTCTTCAGCTGCCTCTATATTCCAAGGCACAAATGCCATTCCAGACTGTTGTAATTAATTACCCCCAGATAAGTGTGCAGTAAGGATATCCCTATCATTTCATTTTTCATCATTGATTTACACATCTGACATGGGGAGCATGTAGTTTGCCAGTTAGGCAGTTTAATTAGATTAATTGACACAGCCACCAGTATCTTACAGAAGTCACTAGACTCTTTGCTACCCAGGCACCTTCTCTTTATGCAGTGCAGTACACTCAGGCTGGACTACAACTGGCACCAGGCACAAATCCTGTGGTGGGTAACCTTGCCCTCCGTCAGTCCCGTGCATAGTGGTAATAAGCATTGTATGTGCTTATTACATTTGTTAAATAAATGGATGGATGAATGTTCTAGAGCCTTACTTTCATCACTGTGAGGCTTGGCTTCCACAGGAAGTTGGAGAAGCTCTATGAATGAAGGAGCTAGAGGGTGTGCAGAGAGAAAAGCTGGTGAAGACAGAGCCTGTGGCCAAGTATCCAATCTTGCCACATTTCTGCAGCTACCAAGCCAAGCCTCAGGTCTGTCTAGCCTGGGGGTTCTACTGGAATGTGTTAAAGGTGGAGAGTGTCAAAATGCCATCTGGGCACCACATGGTCGCACTCTCCCTTTAAGCAGAACCTCAAGTGTTCGCAGCAGGATGCTGCTTTCTCTGCCAGCACCTACAAAGTGTCTTTGCAGATGTCTCCATTTGACCAGTGAGCATTACAATGGGCCCATTCATGAAATGAAATAGTGCCTTATTGCACATGGCAGACGTTTCTCGCTACACCCAAAATGTGGGCTTTCCAGCCATCATTGTCCCTTTCAAGTGGTTGCACAAGGGCTGTATTTTCTAAGCTCATCTTACATCTAGATGGCTTCATTTGACAACTTCTCACCCATAGAATTGTGGCAGATTGTATGATCTAAAGTCATCCACACCAAGAGGTCCCATTTGGACATAGTTTTATAATGTGATGCTGTATTCCTATATCAAGCAGTGAGCTCTGTGTTCTCTCCCTTTCATCTGGGTGAGCTTGTGAGGTTTATCAGGCCAAATCATAAAAGGTGACACAGCTTCTTCCCAGACCTCTTGGGATACTCATGCTGTGTGGCATGAATCACCATGCTGTATGGCAGCCCAGCAGCCACATGGAAAGTCCAAGTGTAGATGTTGTGGCTACAGCCATAGCTGATGTACCAGCAGACACCAGCCTACAATAGAAAGAGGTGAGTTAGCCAACAGCTCTAGCCCTCAGCCTTCAAGCCATCCCAGGAGACACCACACAGAGAAGAAGTAAGCTGTCCCCGCAAATCCCTGTCCAAATCATAAATACATGAGCAAAGCAAATGTCATTGTTGTAAGCCACTAAGTCTGGGTGATTTGTTACACCAGAACCAGAACAGGCATGTGAGTGAAATTAATATATGTCACTTCCAAAATGAGGCATTGAAGAACTAGGGGTGTCTTCTCTATATCGTCTCTCTTTCCCCAAAGTCTTAGGGCAGCTGGACTGTAAGAGGGAGTGACCCAAGTATCTTGGTTGCCATGCTGTGGCAAGTTTTCCATTACTCAAGAATGCCTGCATCAAACTGTTCTGGAGATAGAAATAAATTTTTGTTGTGTTAAGACATTAAAATTAAAGGGTTTGTATTTTTACAGCATCTAGGGTTATCCTAATTAACTCAATACATTCTTTCTAGTCTCCCCCAAATCTTCTACTCCAACCATTATCTTCCTCTCCTTTATTTTCCCAGTTATCTGTGTCATACTGACTGTTGTCACTTGGGTTTCTGTTCAGTTATCCTCACACCTATAGATGAGTCCTATGTGTCCTCAGAAGGATAATACTTAGAAACTTCACATCTCCTGGAGGATGGATGTATTGCCAGAGGTAAAGGAAGGATAGGAACTCTCACCTCTTATCTCTCAACACCTCGATGACAAAGACAGCACTGGCACAGGACACAGAAGAAAAGAACCACTGTGGTCCATAGAATAAACCAACACAGGTCAGCAGACTGGATCACTAAGCTCCCTTCCAGAGGCAGTCTTGTATAATGAATCCAAAACTGGCACACACAGACCATTAGGAGTGAACCATGTTGATATCCTTGCCCCATTACATAACCAGTTCAGGTGGGTAGATCTTTGGTTCCCATGGGCTTTGGTGCCAGCTAGAAGGCTAAAAATTTAGAGGTACAGGGTGGCATCTGCACCCTCACATCTAGTGCCTCTTCCATAGATGCCAGGGATCTGGGCCTAGTGCTTATTTCCTCAGCTCTCCATTGAAAAGAATCTTCCTGCTTCCCTGGCTCTCAAGGATCACTCACCCAACCCTCCTATGTAATAACAATGCAATGTCCTATAGCATCACGTCTGATACTTGGGAACACAAAAGCAGAGAATGCTGGCTCATTTTTAAATATTAATATTAGTTGGTGCTACAGGAAGCTTCAATGTGTCTCCTTTTGCATTTCTTTCTTTGTATTATTATTTTAAAATATCATTTATTGTCCAATTGGCTAACGTACAGTGTGTAAAGTGTGCTCTTGGTTTTGGGGGTAGATTCCCATGGTTCATTGCTTAGATACAACACCAAATGCTCATCCCAACACCAAATGCTCATCCCAACAATGCTCATCCTCAATGCCCCTCACCCGTTTTCCTCTCTCTCCCACCTCGCCATCCACCCTCAGTTTGTCCTTCTGCATTTCTGAATGCTCAGAGATCCTCAAAGGTCTTGCCCTCTGCCTAGTATTAAAATTTACTCCCTACCCTGGAATGTGCTTGGAAAAAACTGGAGAAATTCTGCTGGGGAGCTCAGATTGTGTCCCTGACACTGTGGAGGGGAATCTTGGTGTGAACCATGCTGTTCCAGGAAGTGGCTTTTCGAATGTTCAGCATAAAATATGTTCAGCATAATATATCAGTGCCTGCCCTGACCTGATACCTTCCCCGTGTATCTTCCTACGCCAGGGGACCTGCCCTTCATCCACCCGCAGCTTCCTTCCTGATGATACCTCTCACCCCTATTACTTAACAGCTGCCTAAAGCCTTCTCTGCTGAATTTTTTCTTTTTCTTTTCAACCCTGAATGACAGCTGCCCACAGAGCACTTGGGATCCAATCCAAGATGAGAAAGCTTTACAACTAAATGGAAAAGTACAATAAAAATACCCTTGGTTCATGTTTACTTTTTGAATTACTTTATCAGTGAGTTCCAAATCCTCTAAACTCACAACTGCCTGGCATTTTGGGGAGTATGATCACAAGCCAAGGTCTATGGGGTTCACTCTGGATGTTGCTAGCCCCACAACAGTATGAGACCAGATCACGTGCCATTTCCCCAAATGGCCTGTGGGAGAATTTTTTTGTTTTTTATGCTTCAATGGAGACCACAGACTGGAATTTGGCTTTTCACAGTTCATTCCTAAGTTGAACAAACCCCTTTTCTATGGGGACCTCAAGAATGTTAGAGATTCCCTCATCTTTCCATAGTTCCAAGCATGGTCTAATCCCTTATCTCTTCATGAGCTGTTTGGCTCATGCTGTTTTGATTTCACCGGAACAGCTGAGCCTCTGAGATCCCTAGCTCTGGCCTCCTTTCTTCAATGGGTCCCTCTGGGCCTCTGGGCTTAATGTCTTCAATGGAGATCTTGTGGGATAATGTTTCCAAATTTGTTTTCCAGAGCCTCAGCCCCTGGGAGCAGACTTGCCTGGGTTTTGTCAGCCCCTGCCTGGCCCCTCCCCATCAATCTCTTCCCACCCTCCTTCCCCTCCATCAGCAGCTCTGTCCCCGTTGGCTCCATCACTCACTGCTGACCTTGAAGAAGCGATAAAGGCTTTGGTGGCTGTGCTCAGCCAGGGTAACGCAAAGGTGCCAAAAGCCAATTTCTAGGTTTCAGCCACGACTATCTTTCACTATCTCCTAAAAGATTTGAGGGTTTTAAAGGCTTTGTCAATCCAGGAAACCTCTTTCCGCTCATCTCTGTCCTTGAAACTCCTCAGTAAAGCACCAACTCCCTGTTGACAAGACTCTATCTTCTTAGTAATGGAGCCAAGCATGATCTACTTTTGTGCTGCTCAGCACTGGGTGAATGGTGGCCTCACTGGACCCCCAAGATTAGGTCTAGCCATTACCCCATTTCCGATATTCTAGTCAGCCTGAAAACTATGTAGGGATTGAGGGTCTTCCTAGGTGCCCCCCACCTCCAGCAGGGCTGCCCCCTCCTCTCCTACAGACATGGGTCCTGTTTCCAACCCCAGGTTTGTTGGGCAAATACAAGCATCTGTCCGAAGCAAATGAGCCAAGAGCCTTGACAGATCCAGGTTCTTTAGGAAATCAGATGAAAAGGGATGTAAATCAGGGATGAAGCTCATTATGCTTTAGACCCAGCATCACTCAGGCCACAGGCTCACAGCTGTGGGACTATTTTTTGCTTTCAAGTTATACAATCAAGTTTCAAAACTGACCCTCCACACCTTGCCTAGCACATTGCACAAGCAGAGGCTGTTAAAGGCTTAGAGTCACAAAGGAAATGAAGGACAGACTGTTCTGACATTGTATTTCCCAGAAACAGACCCTCACACCAGGGAGGATGGCTTGATCAAAGCCACCTTAGAGTCACTGGAGCTCTCAGTTTAGGAGCACTTATAAAACAGGGGGGCTTTAATCAGGGGAAAGACACTGTCCCTGGCCTCAAGGAAGCCCCAACCTATTCAGCAAGATGAGTTTGGAAAACCCAAGCTTCTCCCACACCCAGCCCCCAACCCACATCACTGAGAATCTCTGGAGTTGGGCCTCAGGATATGCATTTTTTAGACACCACAGATTATCCTGATATTCACTCTAGGGTGGGAAGTCCTGGAAATACACACCAAAGAATGTGATGGCAGAATGAAGGAGGAGCAGCTTACCTATCCAGAGGGAAGGAGAGAAGAGTGCAGAGGGCCAGGGGAGTTAAGTAAGGAAATCATTCATTCATTAATTCATTTATTTAAGAATTCAAGGGGTGCCTGAGTGGCTTAGTTAGTTAAGCATTCGACTTCGGCTCAGGTCATGATCTCATGGTTTGTGGGTTCGATCCCCATGTTGGGCTTTATGCTGACAGCTCAGAGCCTGGACCCTGCTTTGTATTCTGTCTCTCTCTCTCTGCCCTTCCCCCATTCACATTCTGTCTCTGTCTCTTTCTCAAAATAAGTAAACATTAAAATATTCTTTTAATTCAATAATTTAAGAATCCATTTATTGAGAATTGATTATATGTCAACCACTCTTCTGAGTACATAAAACAGATTTTAAAAAATCCTTGTTCTGGGGCACCTGGGTGGGCTCAGTCAATTAAGTGTCTGACTCTTGATTTCAGCTCATGTCATGATCTCACAGTTTTGTGGGATTGAGCCCTATGGGATTGAGCCTTATGTTGGGCTCCTCATAGACAGTAGAGCCTGCTTGGGATTCTCTCTCCCTCTCTCTCTACCCTTCCCCTGCTTGCATGTTCTCTCTTTCTCTCTCAAAATAAATAAATAAACCTTAAAATAATCCTTCTTCTCATGGGGATGATGGACGTTGGTCTCCGTGAATAAGGTCCAGCTTGGGGAGAGGTGAGGGAGGGAGAGCAGATTCTCCATTCTGTGAAATTGAAGAACCCAAGGCTTTGACACTTATAAACGGCAGATGGTAGGTGCAAGGCAGGCCTCCTGACCCTACTGCCACATAAAGGGATCAGTTAAGACGAGGTCATAGAGCCCTGGCAAAACCCATGCAGATGTTGGCATTTAAAGTGGATGAGAGTTTACCCCTTCAGTTATTTTTCCCTTCCTAACAAAACTTTATGGGGTTATAAATGCACCCATCTTTTTGCTCAGCACTTTTAGTATTACCTTCTAGGCCTATTGAACAGATCTTCATCTACACAAATAACACAATTCCCTTAAGGAATTCAAGACATTTTTAAAAAAATTTTTTTTTAATGTTTTATTTATTTCTAGGGGGGAGAGAGAGACAGCGTGAGCAGAGGAGGGTCAGAGAGAGAGGGAGTCACAGACTGAAACAGGCTCCAGGCTCTGAGCTGGCAGTCAGCACAGAGCCCAACGCGGGGCTCGAACCCACGAACCGCGAGATCATGACCTAAGCGAAAGTCGGACGCTTAACCGACTAAGCCACCCAGGCGCCCCAGGAATTCAAGACATTTTAGAAACTGCAATCAAATTTGTAATATAAGGCAAAGCAAAGCATAACAAAAAAAAAAAAACAACAACAAACAACAAAAAACATCATGTAACCATTTTTTATTATGCAAAGCTATAATTAAAATTAGGCAAATATACAAGGAAAGAGCACAGAGTTTATCAGTGCGTTACTTTCAGAACAAAATATAAAAGCAAACAAGTGTATTCAGAGGATTTTTTTAATATGTGTGATATCCCAGACAAATTGAAAAATTCCTGTTTTAACAAAAAAATTATCCTCCACTAGAGAAGCATGGAATTCATTGGTACTTTCCAGCAATTTCTTTCTTTCAATTCTATACTGGCTACAGGAAAGCATACACTTTGTTATGACAATTCAATACCAGCTTGGTTTTAAGAGGGAAACTGAGATACATATATACCTACCCATGGTTACTTCCGTTCAAAGAGAAAACAAACCCCAAATGCTTGAAGTAATAACAACGGTTAGTTTTATTTCACCGCTGATAAGAGTGTCGTTTCATAGGTAGAAGATACAAAAACAAGACGGTGTGTGACTTCTGTTTCAGCAGATAGACAGGTCCATGTACTTCACTTCTCTGACAGTGGCTCCTACCTCTCTGCCTGGCCATCACTCAGCTCCTACTAGTTACTCCACCTCAATGCCACTTCCCACGGGCACAACTTAAACCTTGTCATCATCTGCCACATGTTCTGTGCCCCTGTCTTGACCTCCCTGTCCCCTCAGTTCTTCCTCTTGTGCCCCCCTTTTCATCTTGTTTACCCTTCCAGCCATCCCTACTCAGGAGAGTTGCTCTTCTTCTCTCACTTACACCTCTCCCATCTTGTTCTGCTACTCTGTCTTTAGAATCTCCTCTCCTTCTCTCACCTCTCCACCAAGCTGGACCTTATTCAAGGAGATCAAGTCTTTCCATTTCCATGAGAACAGGGATTTTTTAAAAAATACCTGTTTAATTCACTGCCATAGTCCCAGCACCCAAAAGAGTGGCTGGCACATAATCAGTTCTCAATAAATACCTACTGAATGAATGAATACACAACTGCACTACTTAACTCCCCCAGTCCTCCACACTATTCTGTCTTTCCCATTTGATGAGAGACCTGCCCCCTGCCCGCCCCCCCGGCTTTGTTTTCTTTTCACATTCTGTGTTTACTTCCAGGACTTCTCAATCTTGAGTGAAGTCTGGTGCATAGCAAACACTTGCCATGGGTAGCTGTGTGAATATCATGATCTTAATGTCTATGGGTCTTCTTCCTCTCATCCCCAGCAACCCAAGAGTCTGGCAATCAATCCCAAAGCCCCCTTCACAGCTTCTCCCACACAGTGGAAACTCAACTTGTGGGGGAACTAACATTCTGGCCACAAACCCTAGACCCCTGTGGCAGTATGGTAGCATCCACATGGAGTCCTAAATAATCCTAGAAAAGAAAAGTCTTGTGTTTTGATCTGTGTGGTTTTCCAAAGGAAGCTAGTATATTTCAGAGGGAAGAGCATTGGGTTTGGAGACCTGAGACTGGACTTTGTGATATAAGGAGACTCACTTAACTTTTGTTAATTGTCTTCATCTGCAAAAGAGGATATTATGAATAGCCAACTCCAGGGTTTTTGTTAGGATTACATATAAATGTAAGAATTCAGTATAAACATTGACAAAAAAAAAGAGAGGGATAAATCAAAACATAAGTAAGGATTCCTTAATGATTACTAAGTAATCTATGTATTTCTTCTCTTTCTTATCACCTTCCCAAACTACCCACACAGCCAACCCCTTGGTCACTTCACTGCATCTTCCAACAGAAAGGATGTATAAGAAATAGTATTCTTACTTTTAAATCCTAATACATTACTTAATGAAAGACAAAAGTTATGTCTGTTTGGGTTGAAACAAGTTTTACGAGCAAGTTGCAGATTGCTCGGTTAGCCATGCCCGCCCCACAGTTTCCATGGAGAGGGGCTGCACTCTGCACCTGGAGCATAGACCTGTCTCCTGTCATGTTGTATCCGAGTCAGCTCTTCATTTTACACGAGCAGACTTTCTCTTCAAAACACTCCCATTTTGCTACTACATGACCCCCTCTCGTGCAAGGGAGTTTGCCACACACCACTCCTCAACACGGGTCTGTGCTCATAATTGCATCATCTTCTCGCCTTGGCACATCTACGCAAATAGCTTTGATTAGTTTCAGTCACTCTTAACAGTAACAGTTGTGTCTGCCAAGGAGGCTAAACTTGTGCTTAGACTAAACCAGTTAGCAGCAAGACCCCCACTCTCGGTGCCTTTCTGTACTGCTCCTGCATCAATGCCTGCATTGCCAGCATGGGCAATCGCCACAGTGGCTGTGCCAAGTTCTAAGCTAGGACCTTTCAAAGCCCTTTCTTGGCCACTGTCCTTGCTGGACACAACCTTTGGGAGCACTGGTTGGTCTGCACTGAGCCTAGCCATCTCTGTCATGAACGAACTTTTCTGTAAGGTGCTTTTCTGATGGTTTTTGTTGCTTATATCACAGTTGAATGCCAGCCTCAACTTTTAGCTTCACCCAGGAGAGCAAAGTGGTGACATGGTTGTTTTAAATGTTATTCCAGTTATATAATATACTTTACACTGTGAAACACAGTGAATATGTAAAAACTTCCAATTTTAGGTCAGTGCCAAGAGGCTGCACTGGTAATAGATGAGCCACGGGGTGTGTGTAAGCTGGCAGATAAGCTGGAAGTGAAAGTGGCTGCTTTGCCACCTCCAGTCCCTTTGGGCTGGCTGTGCCTCAGAGCTGAGCTCCAAACACAATCTAGAGATGACTGGTTATCTCCTGTTTGTTGATGATCGTTGACTGGAAAGTATTACTGAGTGTTGAACTGGCACAATCTTACCTTGAAATGACTAGGCTTGTATGACCGGGATGAGTCACAGGCACTGCCAACTTTCAGGCACAGGCCCCAGAGTTGGGTTTTTATTACCAAGCTCAGGGTTCAGACGTCATCCAGTTGGGACTCAAGGGCAGCCTATTCCATCTTCATTACAAAGGAGGTGACAAAGTTGAGCACAGCACGGGGTGGATGACAATTTTTATCCCCTGGGAAAAGTAAGATTTTTTTTTTTTGCCCCTGCTCATCATTTCTGGTAAAGATTTAGCAAATCTATGGGTGCCTTTGCTTCTTGCTCATAGCCAGAACTGAGTCCTAACTGATAGTTGGAGAATTTGGTCCTTTCCTTACTTGGTCACCAGATCCTAACTCTGAAACCTCAGGAGATTTGCCTTCAATAACCAGTATGTCTTCTTTCTCTTCCCTTTGTATTTTATTTCCAAGGGGGAAGATAGTAGTGGTA
The DNA here is from genome assembly GCA_017311185.1 of Proteles cristata cristata. Classification (NCBI taxonomy): domain Eukaryota; kingdom Metazoa; phylum Chordata; class Mammalia; order Carnivora; family Hyaenidae; genus Proteles; species Proteles cristata. Next base: position 1,920,877 of record JAESUZ010002751.1, on the reverse strand, counting down.
TGGCACATTTTTATTTAATTAGCTAAAAGGCTTTGTGTCTACCTCCACTTCCCATAAATTAATACCCACTGTAACATGCCATGTATAGAAACATCCAAGGTTAGGACTAGCATGTCAAGAGCTAGAGTTTGATCTTCATCATTAGTCCCTGTCCTGTCCAAAGGAAGCAAATTACTGAATAGACCAAAAACAAGGATCTGTGAATCATGTAACATCACATAAGCAAGCAAAGTAGGAATCAGATCATCTCCAGCTAAGATGAGCAGCTGCTGGACTAGTTTCCAACTGCTCTGCTATTGATAAAATCAGGGTTCTTGTGGGAACTAGGGAGGGACATCCAATCCAGTTTGGATGAACATTAGATGGAAGCCACCCCTGCATGGAGCCCCAAGGTTCAATAGGGATTAGCCATTTGCAGGATGTGAGGTTATCATTTAGAGAGAGCAGCAAACATGAAATCTCAGAGAAGTAAGGAAGTTCAGCATAGCTACAGAGGTGGAGAGCGGTGAATGAAGGCTCTATAGAGGAAGACAGGACTGGATCAAGAAGGGCCTGTGTGGCTTGCAGGAAGGAGTTTAAGCAGGGAAGCAACATGATCAGAAGTGCAGTTTATAGAGCTCACTCTGGTGGAGGAGTTAAGGAGGTAAGAGTAGAAATAGAGCTGTCAGTAGGGAAGCCAGGAAAGAAACATGGATTACTTGGAATCTAGCAGTGCTGGTAATGGGGAAAGAAGACAGAACAGAGGAATGGTGAGATGCTCAATGATATGTGGGGGTTGGTGAAGAACCAGAGGTGCATCTGGTTTCCAAGGCTTGGGGCTTGAGCATCTAGAGGAACATCAGAGACATTTGCTAAGACTAGGCACACAGCAAGGGGAGTGGGTCAATAGAAGCAGGGAATGAAGGGAGAATGTAGTGATGACGAGTTTCATTTGAGAATGTTAACATGTTAAACTGGAAGCTCCTGGGCTCCTCAATTTCTGGTCAAATCAGCATGCACATGTTTGGTCTAATTGCACAGGCTTAGGTAGTTGTAACCCCTTCTGTGCCCTATGTGACCTTCACCACCACCCCTCCCCTGCCCCCAGTAACAGAGACTGCAACCTAGTATAGTGCAGGACTAGGGGATACTGGTGAGCTACTGGCATTCTGTGAATCACATAAACACAAAGGAACTGCATTAGTGTACACCATCAAAATGCTATGCAGTTCATGCAGTCCTAATATAAAGGACTATAATCATTTTTGCCACACAAAGCAAAAACTATAGCTCCATTACAAATTCTGAAAGAGCTGACTGCTAGCATTCAATATTGCCACACTAGTAAAAATTTCAAGATTCAGGTAGCCAACGAGTAAATAATTAATTGTGTTTATTATGTGAAAAGGCATCTAGGAGACACAAAGAGGTGGTGATGGTCCACATCTTGAAAGAATTTGTAATTTTAAAGGCATTTATGAATACAAATGGCTATAGATAAAGGTAATATTTCATACGTATCGATGGCCAGCCATCAGCGAAGCCCGAGGGTCGGAGAGGTTAATTGTGATTGGGATGGTTGGGAAGTCATGAGGGGCTTTGCAAGCCTGGAGTGGCATGGGTTACCCATGCTTTCTGAATCAAACTGCACCTTTGAGCAAGAGTAGGATTTCATTCTAGATGCCACGCAGGGTCTTACCGCCACCACAAAATGAAAAGATCACAGTCAAGTCTCAAGTGCACACACTAAGTCAAATCACCTTAAACTGTTGTTTTGTATAGGTAAAAATGGTCAAATATCAACAATCTCATGAAGCTCAATATAATAACCCTCTCTGATCTGAAGCCTCAGTTCTTTGAACCCTAACATGTGTTATAACTCCCACAGCCTGCTGAAGAGGCATGGCTGGTGGTCACTACTGGCAGCTTCACATCAGCTTCCAAGGGAGGAGCAACATTCCAAGGAACCGGTTCTTGCCACTGGAACAAATTCACACGGTTGGAAGCCTATGGACAGTTTGGAAAACTCACTGGTGACATCTACGTCATTCCCCAGATTCAATTCCCAGTCTTGTGGACAGCGAAGGAAAATCAATTCTATTACATCACATTCCTGGTGGCAAATGATCCTGACAGTTTCTTGCACCTGAAATTCTCACTAAAACAAATTCTTCTAAGCCTCAGCAGCTTCTGTGAAATCCATGTTAACTTCCTGCTTAATCTTTTGTGGAGGAGATTAATCACAAGCACACTGCCACTGTCTCAACCTGGCTTTGCTAAAACTTGCCCGGTGTGGAAAAAACCCAGTTTGATCCCAGACTTGCATCCCGCAGGAGAGTCCTGTAAAGGCCAGAGCTGAGTCAGGCCTTTTGAAGTACACATGCTTTTTGGAGCTGACTGATTACTGATGCTGTCACCTGATGAGGATGTAAAGATTCCCGGAAGCTGAGGTCATGAACCTAGAGCTTATTTTTAAAACCGTAATATCAGAGAACCTTTTCAATATCCATGTGGGGATGAGAAGAAACACTTTTTTATATATAAATAATTTAAATGGCTATGTTTTGGCCCTGCCCAGGATGGTGGATTCAACCATAGCTTGTCTATGGGATTACAGTGCACAGCATATTTGAATTCACCCCACAAATGGCCTTGTTTCTTTTTTAAAGGGACAGGCTCATTCTAGAATTAGAAAGAAAAATGCTTTGCAAACCCAAAGATCTCCGAAATGTTTGCAGACATTACTTCATTGGCCCCCGCAGCACCTTTTATAGCTCCTGTTTGGCTCGGCTCAGATGCTGAGGCAAAGTGGGGAGCTGAGCCAAGGTCATCTCCCCCACACTTGCACTGGCAGGGTATGCCTCGCACAGGATGGCACACGCGCTGTGACAGCCAGAGAAAAGGCTGCCTCAGCAGCTTGGTGGGATTAGTAACTGCTTTCCTTCTGCCCCCATGGCACCAAATGTGGGCAGGAGAGAAAAGAAAAATACTGTTAGAGCTGACTCCAGCGGTCGAATGATTTGGTGATTTGGAGCCTGCAAGTTCCTCAGAGGCTCTCTGAAGCTGCCCGGCTGGGTTGGTCAGGGCCGTTTAGAGAAGGCTCCCGACCCTTGGGCATCCCTTTAGCAAGCTCAGCTCTGACTTTCTGTTCCTAAGCTGTAGTCCAATCTCCTGCTTCTGTGCATGAGGAAAGTGGAGCCTAGCCGGGTAAGGGTCCCTTCTAAGGTCACAAGGGGACAGCAGCAAGCCAGATCTCTTCGTTTCCAAAAACTGGGCGAGGAAGAAAATTTGGGCAAGCAGAAGGGAGACAAAGGGAGAAAAGGGGTAAGGTGGGAGAAAATAAAGTGTTGGAAGTGTCAGAAGCTTTTGTGTCCTTGACAGTGGTCCGCGGCCTGCTGGGACCGCCCTGTGTGTACGCGTGTGTGGCCTGCACGCGGCCCGACTGGCAGTCTCGTGGGAACCTGCCACATGGGAAGTGGCTCCGGGCATCCAAGGGAAGCATGAACCCCAGCCCCCGTCCCTGCAGGAATGGAGACTCGGGAACTGAGCGCCACCCCTGGCCCAGTCTTTATGCATACAATGGATGCCCTTCCGCCTGCCCTTTGCTTTTGTGATCCCAAACGAGAATCTTCCACGTAATTTAAAAACAAAGTGGGCGGGCGGGGAGGGCTGAGAGGGACGTAACATTATTTTCCCCAACACTTGAACTCTTAATGTCTGTTCTGGGACCCGGTGTGTGTGTTTGAGGGAAGAGGACAGTTTGTTTTTGTTTTTCTAATGGTGGATAGTGAAGGTTTTCTGGACGGCCTGAACTCCAAGGGGAGAGAGTGCTTTCCTGAGCCTTGCGCCGCACCTACTGAGAAGGCTATGGCAGTTCCTCTGCAGGGAACAGAGAAGTATGATCGCCAGGACCGCTGGTTAGAGAAAGGGGAGCTCCAGGGGCCCGAAGCTCCTGCAACAGCAGAAGCTGTCGGGCTACATCCTGCCTCTGGGGTCACACATGGCACTTGTTCAGTAAGGACGTGTGGTCAGAAACGCACATGGATAAGTCTTTGTGCCTCTGACTGAAGGTGATTACCAAAGGCTCAGTGTATCAACTGACTCTTGCAGCGGTTAAGAGGGACCCTGAAAGTGAATGTTTTATCCTGCTTTGCATGCTGTTTTTCCTCCATGACTCCCAAACTAGGCTACACTCTCCCTGAGGTCAAGAGTCTTCTGATCAATGGTCCTCCTTTCTGGAGCTGCAGAAGGCAGTCCCAGATAGCCCAGCTGTCCCCTGGGTGAGCATGAACATAGCAGAGATCTGGGCATTGGTTACAACTGTGAGGATAAGAGGCAAAGTGGAGTATCTGAATGTCCTTGGCAGGCAGGAAGTGTGAGCTGGTCTTCTTCATATGGCCTAAGGCCATATGTAACCAACACAGATTTGTGGATAGTGTGTGCAAAGAAGGGTGAGCAGCATGGCAGTGTTTTAGCAAAGTCTGTCTTACTCCCAGGGAAAGCCCCGGAATGGAGGCCTCCACCCTCTTCTCTTCCTTTTCTCAAAGGCCTGGCTGACCCATCTCTTGGCCTGATTATAAATTCTGAACTGACTTCCTAAGAACATGTCGAATCTCAAGAGAAAGAGGGTGCTGCCTAAGGAAGCACCACCACATGCCACAGACATGAGCAGGAAGTGGAGTCAAGGACACAACTTGTGGAAATAGTTCATGCAAAGGGAATGCCTTGGAAAATCACCTTCCACTTGCCTTTGGAAGTTATTAAACATGAAAGGAAATTCCCAGAGGAAGAGGTGAGGTATTTGTCCCTGTCCATCTCTACAAATAGCCCAGATGCTCAGCATTCTGGAATGATTTGAGACGTGATGGCCCTGGCTGAGGGTGAGGGAAGGATGAGGCCACTCTTGACAGCTCTCCACCCACAGGAGTGCACACTAAAGCTCTGGGTTTGTTGCTCCGGCCAAACTCACAAGACACATATTCTGAGTATTTTTATTCACATTATATAAGTACAGTTGGCTTTTGAACAACAGGGGTTTAAACTGCGAAGGTCTACTTACACACAGTCTTTTTAATAAATACAGCATAGGACTATTATTTTAATAAATAATAAATACAGCATAGGACTGTAAATGTATTTTCTCTTCTTTTCTCTCTATCTTACTTTATTCTAAGAATAAAGCATATAATACAAAGTACAAAATATGTGTTAATGGACTGTTTATGTTATCAGTAAGCCTTCTGGTCAGCAATAGCCTATTAGTGGTTATGTTTGGGGGAGCCAAAAGTTACACATGGGGTTTTGACCCTGCAGGGGGTTGGCATCCCAACCCCAGTGTTTGTTCAAGGGTCAGCTGTAACTTAATAAGCATCACCTAAACCTTCCTGGTGCTTTGAAAAGAATGCCCCAGCTATCCACACTGTCCAGGAATGGATGAAGGACAATGTCTCTGCAGATCAGCCTACTTCATGGCCTTCAGTGTTCATACCTAAACACCCCTCTCCAGTCCTGGATGTTCTGGCTCCGCTTCCGTGCTTCAAATCTTGGCTATTCATTCTGCTTTGTTCTCCAAGCTCTGATGACTGGGCAGTGCGCCTATTAATCTTGAATGGAATGAAGTCTCCACCACTTCCATTTGAAAAAGAAATAGCTTTGCCTTTTCCATTTGATTCAACAGTATAAAATATTTATGATTCCTCTGGCACTTCCAACCCCCCCTCTCCCATCGATTCTCTCAGTCAGCACTAAGTGCTCACTTTGAGGAAAGTACTTCCCGTCCATCAGGGACAAGCCCAGGATGACAACATGCCATGAGCCCAGCTGCCCTGAGTCCACTGGGTCACCAGCAAAGCTCCTGCTCTTACCTTGGGGGCTTTCATGGGTTTCCAAGGCACTCCGTGGAAGAATGCATCCCCTGGGGCTCCGGGGTCCTGATTTCCCTTATACCGCTATTCTTCAGGCAGACAAAAGGTTTTCCTCTTGACTCTCAGGGGTGACTTCTGCTCTCCCCTTGCTGTTCACTACACCATACTTCTGCCTTCACTGTGCCAGTAATTCCTCCAAAGTCACTCACTGCCATAGGGGCAGGAAGTGGTGTGGGACACTAACCCCAACTGACCCAAAGAAAGATGTAAAGCTCTTTAAGTCCCTAAATTCCTCTGTGCCTCAGTTCCTGGGGGTAATAACAGTAATCACCATCTTGAGTGATTACGATTTATTATAATAAATGTAAAGAGCTTAAAACTGTCTGGCATTTACTAAGTACTCGGTAAATAGGGGCTATTATTGTGCGATTGTTCTCACTTTTACCAGGCACGGAATTATCAACCCCAACCATCAATGACAAAGTTATGTCTTTGGCAGACGGCAGAGAAAAACAGTGGACAAGGAGAACTTAATATGGCAAAACTGCTGCCTCTGCCCTGGGAGCCCTTCTATACTTCCTTCCATTAACCCAGAGCCAGCAAGTAGAGGCAGATGAAGCATGTTGGGCCATGGGTTACTTAGGCTAACCCCACACCTCAGTGCCTGCAATAACTCTCTGCACATAGTATATGTTCAATAAACCCCAAATGTGAGCACATATGTTCTTCGCCCCTCTCCGCAACACATATCCTATTTTTGCCTCTTCGTAGTGTCCTGAGAGTTCTCCCGAAGGAAGAACATCATACTCTTTCTCTGCCCTGGCCCTCACTATCAAAACATGACTGCACATATTCTGAACTCCCAAATGCCCAGAGTCCTGCACTTTGCCAACTGGGTACCTGTGCAACTGTACAGTTACACAGTAACTGCAAACTGTAAACAAGAGTTTTAGAGTAGGACAGACTTGGGTTCAAATCCTGACTCTGATAATTTATCCATAGTGCCCAGGGCAAGCTATTTAACCTCCAGGAGACTCCGTTTCCTTATCTATGAAATGAATAGTAATAGTGATTGACTCACAAAGTTGTCACTCATTAGGGATTTTATGAGATACTGCAAAAAAAGAGATCAGCAAAAGTGTCTGGCACATACTAAGTGCTCAATAAATGTTTATTATGGCCACTATTGCTCTTGAGTTAATACAGTTAGCTGGAGGACACTTGAATTTACTGAACTTTCTAGAGGTGACTATGCCACAAGACTATCAGAATGGCAGTTAGTTGTGGACATCTTGTTCAGGCCATAGGAAGAGAGATTTTTCAATATGTAATTTTCTGGGCAGACATCCCTTTATTGCCAACAATAGAGTGCCACCTCCTCGGCCCTGACCAAGGAAAACAAAGAAAAGAAAACCCTGCCACTAGATTGGAAGGTGAACCGAACTCATTCAGTCTTTCACTGTGCCAAGGAGGAAGGATGGGGAGAGACCGAACAAACAGAAAACTGATTTTCAGTCAAGTGTGGTCAACCTGGCAATAGGACCAATTTCAGTCATGAAATTATTTTAAGTGGTGGCAGTAGGAGGCTTGAGGTTGCTTAATTCTATTGCAAAAACTCCAAAAGCTGGAGAACACAAAAGAAATGATTAAAAGTCACTGTGGCAAACACAGTATAGTCCCCCTGAAAGCTCATAAACCGGCTACTGCTCAAATGTCTCCTGCACTGAAATGGTACTGCCCAGTCTCTCCCAGGTGGACTCGGAGAGAGTATTGGCTGTGTGCCTCCCTGATGTGAAACTTTTGAGCCCTCCTGGAAAAGGCTGAGCAAACACAGTTGTTTAATGAAGCTCCATTTGCCCGACCAGTGTCAGCACGTTACTGCATTAGAATGTATTATGCTCGGCCATGCTGGCACTTTCTCCATCTGTTTACATTTAGAATGGGACTCATTGCCAAAGATTAGGAATCCCAGTGCCCACAATCCAGAAAGCACGAGCCAAAGGGTAGAAATAAAAACAAATTGAACACTACTTGTAGCTTAGTTGAATTCAGAAGGACTAGGCATTTTTTTCCCTAGAGCATTCAGTCCTAGGAGAATGGGCCTTCGTGGCAGAAAACCCAAATGGGCTTCTCAGGGTCCCTCTCCAAGCTTGTCACCTTGACTCTCAAGGCTAGCTTTTCCATCATGACCAGACCGTGAACTCCTCAAGGCCGGCAGGGACACAGTGAATCCATTTTAGTTTTCCCAGCCTAGAGCCTGGAATCTGTGCTTAACAAATGCTGGTTGGTTGAATAAAGAAATGAGTAGTCAGTTCTTGTGCTGGTTTTCAAACATGGCTGCAAACTCTTTGACACTCTTCCATTAAGAAGTAATGTCTGCAGGGGCACTTGGGTGGCTTTGTCAGTTAAGCATCTGACTTCAGCTCAGGTCATGATCTCAGAGTTTGTGAGTTTAAGCCCCAAGTCGGGCTCTATGCTGACAGCTCAGAGCCTGGATTCCACTTCAGATTCTGTGTCTCCCTCTGTCTCTACCCTCCCTCCCACCAACTTGCTTTCTTTCTCTCTCCCTCTCTCTTGTCTCTCTCAAAAATAAAATAAATATTTTAAAAAAAGAAGTAAAGTCTGCATTCCCTCATTTTGAATCTGGACTGGATTCTGACTACTGTCACCATCCCAGTTGAGCAGAACTGACATTTATATGATTCCACAGCTAAGTAATATAAGGCCATGCAGCTTTTGCATTTGCTTTTGGAGACTAGAGCCGCATGTAAGACGTTCAACTACTCTGAAGCTGCAATAATGACATGCAATATTGACATTAGTCTTGATACTACAAAAACAGAGATGCCCAACATGATCCCAGGCATTTGACACGTGAGTAAAGAAACTTACACACGATGTCAGCCCTACATTGCAAGTTACTCCTAGCTTTTTAAATCTTTCCAACTGAGTCCCCAGTCATTGTGGAGCAGACACAAGCTATTGTTGCTGTGCCTGTCTGATTCCCTGACCCGCTGATTCCGTGAGCACTATGAAATGGTGCTTGTTTGTATTACCCATGAAATTTTGGGACAGTTCATACATGACAATAGACAAACGTAACATTTTTTGAGACTCAAGGTAGAAGAGCCTGTGCTATTCTAGCCCCTTCTAGTTGGTAAAAATCCCCACAGTCAGGAAGTTGATCTTAAAAAAACTTAAATTCTCTGTTCAGTTGAAGCCCATAACTTCTGTATTTGACCTCTGCAGAGATGGGCAGCAGCTGGTTTCCGCTCTCACTTTATCATAGGACTGCACATACTTGAAAATACTGAGTAAGTCGATTTTCAAGGCTTTTTTTCTTTGGGTCAAATACTCTGAAATCTTTGCAGATCCTTTTATCTTTCTTCATTTTACCTTGTATTTGCCATTCTCTAAAAACAGATGTCAACAGCTTTTGGAGAGATGGAAAGCATCATCATGAAATGAGAGCCTTTGATCAAAATAACAATCCTTTTGGCATTTCAGGCGCCTTATAATATGTAAATCATTTTCACCTGTATCATCCTCAGATTTCCATTAACTACCCAGTGACATGAATGAGCTGGACAGTTATTGCCACTTTATTAAAGTTAAGCTCCTTTCTCAGAATCGTATTTGTTAATAGCTGAGATGAGACTAGAAAACACACCTCCTTGAATTTCAAGCATATCTGTGCAGGACAGAGAGGAAATTAAAAAGAATAAAGTCAGTTGATGTATTTGAATAGTGAATTATTTTTGCTTCAATTTTCCTTGATTACAATTTTGTCCTTTCAATAAACAAAATCAGGATATTTTTTAAAAAGAAATACAGGTTTTTATAAAGTATTTGGACAGTATTGACATATCTTGAATTATGTAATTTTAAACATAAATTACTCAAATCATAAGCACAACAGAAACTACACAGTGAATTATGTTTCATTGCTGTCATTGACTTTAATTTTCTAGTTCTGGAGAAAAAGGTGGAGAAAATTTTGTTGGTCAAAATTAGAAATATACACTGAGCATTACTAGGTTGGATGTAAAAATACATCTGTACTTACATGCCAATTACAAATGTGTTCTATTACATGAACAATGTAAATATTAGACCATAAAGAAGAACCAGGATTTTATGGATACCATGTAACATCTTCACCAACAAACCCTTGAATCAAAGTCCCAGCTTTGTCCTGTTCTATCCTGGAGACAGAGCATAGCAAGTTGAGACATAATGGCGTATGCTTTGTATTGAAGGCATAGGCTCACACTTTTCTCAATGTTAGACCTTCCACAGGCATGATAAGGCAAACAGCTAGATAGGATGTGTATGTCTGTATCCTGAATAGAGCCAAGGGAGGAGAGAAGTGATGATCCAGAAGACAGAGGGATGGAGACGAGTGTAAGGAGAACAAGGCTGACCAATATTCCTACTTAGCAAAAGGAAGCTACACTCTCAGGATCATATTTGTCAATGGCTGAGCTAAGACTAGAAAACAAAGTGAAGAGACAACTGCCTGAGGCTGTTCCATCACAACCTCAAGAGTCCCATTTGTCTCCACAAAGTGTCCCATGAAGAATGGCCCATGGAAACCTGAATCCCAGCTCTGCTGGAGTATTGGGAGAGAGTCCAGAATCTGCACTTTTAACAACTATTCCAGGCAATTCTGAGGCACACCAAAGCATGTGTGTCTATCCACGTCATCTTCTCAACAAGGTAACAAAGAGTAATGCACTACTCAGAGAGGTGCTGTTGAGTGGTCACCAGAGGAGTCAAACTTGAACCCTTCAGAGTTTAGAAGCAGCTTCTGTTCTCTACCGCGCATTCTCTGGTGGCAACTTACTACCCTTCTCTGCGGTTCAGTGTTCTCGTACACAAAGTGAGAGGTTGAACTACATTAGCTTTAAGAACTCTCTTGTGGATGACATTCGATGATGACTTGAGATGAAACAGTGGCTACGTCCAAGGCACCTGGACACAAGGTGCCATTTTGGACCAGAGAAACTTGTACAATCATTGGGCCAAATGTTTTTCTAGTGGTCTCTGAATCCCTCGGACTGATTTAAAATCTATCCAAGAAGAATAAGCGTATGGCGTCTTTATATCAAGATCCAGCTCTAATTGGCAATGTATCCACCAGATTTTGCAGAGAAGATTGCCACCAGCAACCCAGCTGCAGCGGAAAGGATGTGGGCACAAACCTTTCAAGACTTGGGTGTGTCAATTTAGACCAGGCCAGGGCCATCAAAGCACTGTGCTTTCCTCCACCCTTTCCGACTGCCCCAAGACTGGCACAGGGCTTACTAAGAGTGAAAGTAACACTTGCCTATCTGGGGGCCAACAGTCTTTTGTAGGTGGCTGAATGAGGTGCCAGACAGAGAGCTGCCACCAGAGATGAATTTTTCACAGCCTCAAACCAGATACTTCTGCTGCCTGATGTGCCAGCTCACCCAGGCCTGACCTTCTGCTCTACCAGACTGCACTGCAGGAGCCAGTACACGTGTACTGTCAGGATTTGACTGCAAATTCTTGTCACTTTAACTTGTCATTCCAAAATGTATAATGACACCTACTTAGGCCCTAAAGCCTTCTTTTGCCTAAAGGTATTTTAGAGATAAATTGGCAATGAGAGGATACTGCATAGCCACGAGGCTGTTTGTCAGTTGATTTCATTTATCAATTTATCAGGGCCATTTTGCAAGAAATAGTCTCCACTTTCAAGATGACACTTTATACATAACAGGGGAGGGTTTGAGTGTTACTCGATCGCCAGCACATTACATAATAGAACGTGTCACCAGTCTTCAAATGAAGCAGTAAGGCTGCGTGTGTAGATGACACCAAAGCCAATATGCGATTAGCCAAAAAATGATCCAATGCCTTCAGAATGTGGGATGCAAAGTGAGATTCTGTAGGAGTCAGGGGTCAATGATGTGGCGTGCAAGAGAAAGGTCTGACAGCTCCCAAGCTCTGGGCAATCTGTTCTCAGTTATCCTGTAGTAGGGGGAAACAGCGAAGGATAAAACACTAATACTCCTAAACGCTTGAATCAGTTTCACTATTTGGCCTGATTTTATGTGTCTGTTTCCCATCCCTCCCTGACTCCTTCTTTGGGCTGCAGAATAGGCCTAATTAGGTGGTTTGGTCATCAGCTATCAACTTTAAGGGAGATAAATGGCAGTTAGGGGATGGTGGAGAAAGGAACCCATCTGTGAAGTCCCAGTGAACTGCCAAGCCAGACAACCATCCCTAATTAATCAAGTGCAAATGAAGGTTGATGGTTTTCATTCAAAGATAGCACAGTGCCATTTTGGGAACTCGTCGGCATATAATACATATAATGCAAAAACACTTAGTTTTCCTCCTAGCTTTCTCTGGTGCTGGACTGAATGCCCCAAACCATCCATTTAGCCTCTCTGGATCTGTCTTCTGAAAAGGGAGTCTAACGTGCATGTGGGCTTCTGCAGAAAAGGACTGGGGACGAATGATTAAAAATTATTATGAAGCCCTTTGCAATAAAATAGTGGTCATGAAGCAGTAACAAGCTTTGACTAGAAGTTCTATTTTTCATGAAGCAGTTGCTTTAATTGTTCCTGTTTATTAAACTGGTGCCAGGGTGTGGAGGAAGACTGGAGGGAAGTGCTTTGGTGGTCTTATGAGGTTGCAGAATGCGGCTTTTGCAGATATGCAACACTGCCCTCTGTCGGCAAGCAGCATATTAACATGCCGTTGGAGCTGAACAGTCCATTTTCCTCAGCCATGTGTCTTTGTGGCACCTCACAGCAGAGGTCTAGAGAGCTAGTGTGCAAGGGCTTGTGACCAGACCACGCTGCGGAGGGCTTTTGCTTCACAGAGTGTGGTGTGCGTCCATTAGAAAGCTGCTGAGTGGAAATTTTATTCCCTGGGATTTTAAACAGCCACATTTTCTGGTATTTGACATCAATGGGACATTTAGCAAATGGAGTGCCAGATGGAGCTCCTGGCTCTATTTTCTGTAAGACACTTGAGAGTCGGAAACCTCCGGATGTTTGGATTTGATAGGCTTGCTCACCAGAGGGCTGGCTACGGCTCAGTGGACGTGGGGCATTCTGTGGGCTGTGAGCTGAAGGAAGAGCTGAGACACAGGACAGCAAGAGGCAGCTCTGCCCTACAGTGTTACACATAAAAGCATCCTTGGTAACTCACTTTAACACTCATACACTCACTTTCCTCTGACTTTCTTAAACCACAGGCAAGAATTCAGATAACTGACTACTGCTTTCACAAGCCTCCAAAGAAAGTTAGGGCAGATATTAGAAACACTATTCTACAGGTCAGAAAATTGGGCAGAGAATGGTGAGGGATTTGCCCACAGTTCTACATTTGCCACAAGACCATGTACATACAGGAAACCAATGAACTCTCAGGTCTTCTCTCATTGCTAAGCAGCCCCCCACCACTTTTTAATGTGACCACATGTACATATATAAGTCATTTTGCTATTTATTGTTACTAGTTCATAGCCCAAGATTATAGTCCCTTGAAATTGCCTTATTAATCACTGTGTTTATGAAGGCTTGGAGAAAATCTGAGTGGTGATATTCCAAGAGTCTTTGGTATGTTCAAAGATGTCCTGTAATTATGCTGAAGGTGGCTGACAATGATCAAGTCAATGGAATAGTGATTTTCTGAGAAAGAAGATTTGGATCTTTTTTTCCCATCCAGTTGCTACTGTCTTTGGTGTTTAGGCAAGTAGATGTCACATGGCTTTGTTAAACTGGCATGATACAGAATGGCTGTTGTTCTTTGTCTTATGCAGAGATCATCTAAAATTCTAGAGCTATGATTTATCCCTGAGGATTTTTTACTTATCGCACAATAACCAGAAATTGTTTAGGACTCAAACTGTTAAATGGGCACAGCCCTGTCTTTCTGAAGTTTGCATGCTGTTGTTTTTACAGAGGCTCTCCTCAGTTCCCACCTTAATTCAGGTCAGGGGAGTTACTGGGAAATGAAACTGTGTTTCCTCTGTTTCCCTCCTCCTTGCACGGTTGACTTGAATTGTAAGCCCACAGATGTACTCTACAGGTCCACTTTTGAGTTGTTTATCTTCTCAAACAAGAGATGCAATCATTACCTGTTTTTGCTGGCTTTATCAATATATGGGGAGATGGTCCATAGGTTGGGCACTTCTTACCTTTGGCTTGAATTATCCAGTGATACCTACTTCCTTAAAGAAAGGCTACACCAGTCTCAAGCTGCTCCTACAGAAGAAGCTACAATATGTGTCATAATTTAAGATGATTTCCCACACACCAAACAAACTGAACTGCTCAGTTCTAATTCCAAAATAAAAAATGTCATCCCATATGACTCTCTCAACGACAACAAAACTAATAAAGAACACTTTTAGTTTTCAAATAAAACTCATAACAACGACAACAAAAACCTTCCATTTACATTTCTGACACTTCCCTTGGCGCACCTACATTGAACTAAGTGTCTGAGTCGTTTCAGCAAATCTGAAATTTCAAAAAGAATTTTAGAAAGTGTCTCTTCTAATCTTCCAGTTAACACAGAAACATGCTCCCTTTATCAATACACCCCCTGAAAAAGAGTCCTCTCTTTAAAAGGTTGTGCACTCCATTTCTGAAGAGCTCCAATAAAGGATAATCAAAAGGAAAGGGCTTTCTCTTCCTGGACTTTGTAAGTGTTCTTTTCAGATATATCCAAGAGTAAAAGGAGAGTGAACTACAAGACTCAAGAACAGGCCATTTCTGTGAAATAACAGCACAACAGACGATTTGATCAATTTTATCAATTGTGAAAAAAGAAGTCTTTTAGAAGCAGCCTGGGCAAACCCCAAAAGTGACCCTTTTACATGCTTAGTGATCATCTGGATAGAGTTGTGGAATGTGGCATTTCAGTCTAACAAAAGCACAGAATATAACATGTAGCCTACACCCAAATTAAGTGAACCACTAGCGAATGGGTCCTGAAAGTCTACAAAAACCAACCACAGGACTGTAATGAAAGAAAGTGATGACAGACAAGTTATAACATATAGCCAGCCAATTTCTGAACACAGTATTTTGGCTGACTAGTCTTAGACATGGGAAGAATTATGTTGCTCAATTTACAACTTATTAAAGAGGGAGAGAAGCCGTCGATACAGATGGCTGGTTCTATATCAAAGAAGACTAGGAGAGGTGATATTACAGAGCCTCTATTGAGCAAACTGTCAAGCAGTCCTTAACTCACTTTTTTCCATACCTAATCATTAGAAAAGAATGAATTTTCAAAAGGTTAAAAAAAATCTGCAGTATTCTTAGTAAGCCCTGGCTTTGCTCTCTTGTTATCTGCAAAAGCCTAGGCATGCTGATAGAATCAGCTTCAGTCCTTAGGCAAGGCAGTAATTACTTTTTCACATGGTGCATGTTCCTTGCAAGCAGTTGCCAACAACATGCAGAGAGGAATGCCTTTGGGGGGGCGGGGGGGATGAAATGGAAGTTTATGACAGTGTTTTATGCTAGTAGATGAAATTTTCCCCCAAATATAACATAAAGACTACTTTTGATTTACCAGAAGAAACACATGGTACCTTATGTACAGTCTATGAACACTTTTAACAGTAAGCCCCAAAATAGGCACCAGAAGTATCGAGCATATGAAGAAAAGAGCCATCCTGGCCTAAATGGATTTTGAATTTGTTTTATTACTCCATAAAAGAAATTGTGATCACTATTGCTTTTGGTTGATGTAATGGAAGAGCCAGAAGACTCATGTTGTAGGCATGAGTTAAGCATGCATCCCTGATTTTCGATAATCTTACAGAGGCCTTATATAATGGAGAGAACTGGATTAAACTATCTTCAAAATTCGTTCAATCTTTATGTTCTGTGATTTTTGTCTTCTCGGATGAATAATTTCACCACCTAGCTGTGGGAAACAAAAGACATCAGAAAACTCTCACACAGCCTTGGTCCATTGGAGGCTTCTGGATAATATATTTCACAAGAGGAATATGATGTTAGTCCCTCCACTTTTGTGTAGGTGTGAATTAACCATCCCACCACTGAATCATGTGTGACCTTAGAGAGACCTTTAAATTCCCTTTGCTTTAATCTATTTACAAGTGGTGGTAAACTGTCTACCCAATCCAATCTCATTTATAAAAATTAATTAGATAACATTACATTTTTTATTCTATGAAAGTAAATGTTCTAAAAGTGTAACTAATATTTATTTTTTAAAACAACATGTAAGCAACTTATTGTGCTGCCCTCTGTAAGTTAAACTTTCCAAAAGAATATTTTGAGTGCACTCTTGACTCATGAATCAATTATCACTTTTACTTACAACCATGATCTCCAATTTTTTCCCCTGAATTTATAAGCTGTTTATCAGAATAAGTCACCAGCTTGGGCCATATTTCCTTTTCTCTGCAAAAGGATTTCACATGTTGAGTTGGAATTTCCTTAGTTTAAGATGCTTGGAAAATCTGGAATGGTCTCGCTGGTTCATTTCTAGAGTGGGGGTATCCAACCAAGAGCCAAAACTTGACATTATGCCTAACAGGTCTCTATGGCTTGGCAGTAATTTATATTTCATAAATGAGTGGTTAATGCTAAGCAGTTGTTCAGTACATGCAAAACCAAATTTCATAGAATAGAAACTCCTGAGTCAGGAACAGCCTGATGTATTTCAGAACTGGGTAAAGGGCCCAGCACATCTCTAGAATAGCTGTATAAACAGTGGGGAACCATTGGGCTTTAACTGCCATTAACAAAAAATCCAAACAGTTCCATGGGACTTTGCAAGACTTGTTAGCAATTATTTGGTTTCTCTCCTCCTGTTTGATTTGCATCAACTTTTGTGGAGACCCATTTATGTTGAATTATAATATTTCAAGATAATAAATTATGTCATTCATGCTAATATCACTGGAACAAGATAAAAAGCAATTGATGATTTTTTCTTTGAAGTTAACTCTACCATAACTATTCTTTGCCTTCAAAACCCAGTCACAATTTAGACCAGCAAATTGATTCAGGCCTTCTGTTTGTCTCACATTCTGGGTGGGGTGGGAGGAATTTGTAACTAGTTTCCCACAGGTACACAAAACTGAGAAATACTTTTAGGTAGTATTATTTTTAGGAAGGAGTCAAAAAACCTCATTGAATTAATTGAGATATTTCTGGACTTGAAATAGAAATTTGAGAATTATAGCATGGGGGACTCCAGTGGGATCTTCCCAGTGGGGCACACTCCCCTCAGGAGGGGGAGAATGCCAGTGAGGCAAGGGGCCAAGCCAAAAACACCACCGAGAAGCTAGGACTCAAAAGGAAAAGTTAAAGAGATTGTCTGGTTTTGGTCTGCCGAAGGAAAGGGCAAGGAACGACTGACTCTGAGTCTTCAAGTTTGTGCAGGACTTTGACACACAGGCAATAAGGGGATGTACTCCACCTCCCTAAGGACTCATCAGGAGATGGCAGACACAGACAGCAGCACCCAGGGAAGCGTTTCTTGACAGTGAGGGCTGTTAAACACCAGAACAAGGTACTAGAGGAGGTTGGGCAGGCTCCATTCTTGGCAGGCTTAGAAATTAGATAGATTCTTATCTGTTGGAATCAAAGCCATGAGGAGAGAACTGAACCACCTCGAGAGAGCCCTTTCAAGCATAAGAATCTTCACACCGCTGTGGTTGAAGGAAAGTAAATCATGTAAAAATGAAGAGAGCACTCAACTGACTCTATTTAAACCTTTCTTTTCTCTGTCAAATTGAGATTTTTTTTTTCTTTGCTGAGAGGATGTGTATCCTGAGGAAATTACTATTTTCTATTTGCTCTTGATAAAAATAGTGCTAACCACTTCTGGGTTTTTAGCAGAAGCCATGGCAGGGATAATGGAAGACTCTGTCAGTGGCTACAACAGCTCAGTTATGAGGCCTCCAAGAAGTTTTCCATTAAGTGAGGAGCAAGGGGTAGGGCCACTCCATGTCAGTTTCCAGGACCCCTTAGACTGTGTATCTGTGTGGTTCTTGAAAAGATAAAAGGTAATCTGAGTTTTTTCATGGCAGGTACCAGAAGGATTGGGTCACTGCTAATCCACAGCATTCTGAGGACCAAGCAAATTCAAAAGAAGCCTTTTCAGGCCACACTTGCTTTCTATCAGGGTGCTTCTAAGAAACTTGCACGTGTTTCTTATCAACTTCCAGATAAGAATTGTGTAGAGTTGTATTGCATCAAAACATGTGGTTTTCACACATACTGCTACAGACATCACAGGATTTGGACACTTACAAGAACATCTTAGGAGAAACACCAAGAAAGAAATTTGAACCCCTTTACAGCCTTTCTTCCCATTAAGATTAATCTTAGCCCAGATGTGATCTGCCCCACTCTGTCTGTTCCCATGCCTTAAACCACTAGTGCTATAGTTTGTTAAATAAAAATGAAGATGTCCTTGCAAAACACAACACAACGATTCCTTTAAGTAAGGACAGGAATCCATTTTGTCTCTTTTAAATTGTAGAGTTAATAGTAACTTCAAGATTGTTTCTACAGCCCTTTGTGAGGGAGGTTGAAGCAAATGCCCTTAGGGAGTGATTATCTAGTCTCTCTTGATTGTTGGTTAGGGTACAATATGCAGTTTTTCCCCTGGCAGCTGGGAAATTATGTTGTGGCAGGAAGGACATCATTCCGCTTGTCTTGAAAGGCTTTTCCCAAGAGATCTCAAACTGAGGCTGTGTTGATAAAATGCGCATAGAGAAAGAGAAAAGATCTTTTTTTGTTTTTCTTTTTCTTTCCTTCCTTCCTTTCTTCTTTCTTTCTTTTTCTCTCTTTATAGCTTTTTGGTTATACATCTTGGGAAGAAAACTAAAGATAGAAATAAAATGGAGAATAAAGTTGAACACCTAATTTGACTTAGGCAGCCTCTGCCTATGTAGGGAATGGACTAAATTATGACAACTTTTGGGGCACCTGGGTGGCTCAGTTGGTTAAGTGTCCAACTTTGGCTCAGGTCATGATCTCATGGTTCATGGGTTTGAGCTGTGCATTGGTCTCTGTGCTGACAGCTCAGAGCTTGGAACCTGCTTCCAATTCTGTGTCTTCTCCTATTTCTGCCTCTCCCTCACTCATACTCTATCTCACTGTCTCTCAAAAATAAATAAATATTTTTAAAAATTTTTAATAATAAATTATGGCAACTTTTATAGAACTATTTCAGTTCCAATGGAAATTGTAGATTGACGCACCTGCCTGCGAATAAACCAGTTGAACTTCAACTCTTCAAAAGTTTCATATGCACATACATCTGAACCCTGAACACAACAGATTGATGAAACCCTCAGGGAACGAATTGTACTGTCTTAATAGGTCTTCTTGACTCTCAAAAGCTGTGTTTCAGAAGCTCTTTCACTCCTCCTACTAATGAACTTCATTGTAACACTTATTGTGTTTACTGACAACCACAAACCACTTCAAGGCCCCATCCCTATAGTCACTTACAATGCAGGTGGTTTTGAAGAATTGCTCTAATTACTCTCCATGCAGGAGGACAGCACTCACTTAACTATGACTGCAGCCCTCTGTGAACAGACCAGATTGAGAAATGAGTGCAACAAAACAAATTCTTAGCAACTTTTGGATAAATGAGTTCCTCTGGCATAAACTGTTCCCTTTCTGTCCTCCAAGACCCTGGAATAAGTAAAGCAATGTGTTTAGGCGTTGTATTCTGGTAGACCTGTATTTGAACGTCAACCCCCATATCTGAGTTGTATAACTTTAAACAAATTGTTTACCTTCTTTGAGCCTCAGATTCCTTATCTATAAAATGAGTGTTTTAGTCTTTTCTTTACAAGGTCACTGTGAAGATCAAAGGAGATGATAAATATTAAGCATGTGGTGCATAGTAGGCACATTGTCCTGTTGTTGTCCTTTGGTCCATGGGTAAGGATGTGCCCCAACCCCAGACACGTATGAAGACTCTTAGAAGAAAATTAGAAATAAGACTTAAAAGAATACAAAGGAAAGATAAACCTTAACATTAGCACACTAGACTGCACAGAAACCCAAACAGTCCATCTTTCCACTTATCTTTCTGACTTCTTTCTCTTATTTCCCAGATCTTCTGCATGTGTTCCTAGATGCAGAAACTGGTTTAAAGTCTGAAACTTGCAACCTTCATTATAGCGATTCGACTGTTCTGTTCTCTCTTTCCAGAAGAGTTCAGAGTGGCAGTGACCACAGGCTCTCCTAACCAGTTTCCACATTACTGCTTTTCCCATTTTCTTAAAAAGAAATAAAACAAAATAAAAACCTTCTGGCCTGATCCAACTGGAAGGTTATTGTAGCTTTCCGGGCCAGGGTCTCGCCTGGGGTCAAGTACATTTATAGCCATTCCCTCCTCTGAACCTTCCTGGGAATTTTAGAAACCTCTCTGGTCCATGGTAATGAGTTTTAAGGGCCCTACTTCCCCTTTCCAAACGACTGTGGAATTTGATTTTACCAGATATACAGCAAGGCTGCATTACCCTCCTTGTATTTTTCCTTCCAACTCCATCAATTTATCATACACCATTTGATAATCTGAGAATTTATGATATCCTCCATTTCTACAAAATATTTTTCCCATTGACTTAAATTTGTTCATTAAAACGAAGTCCTTTTCCAGGAAGGGCTCTACTAAGAATTTATTGATAGGTCTTCAAAGTACTTAGTATATTTATTGAACACATACTTCATAGAAGAGATGGTTCTAAGGACAGCATCTCAATTACTCTTCCTAACATTCCTATGAAACAAGTACTTTTGATTCAGGTAAGAGAAACTTAAAACTGGAAGTCACAGAAGCACCTAAAGATAGGTTAAAGAACAAACTCTACCACCTGATATCAGAGCCTAAACCCCTTCTGTGTTCTTCTCCTGCAGTTACTACCCTAAGACATTCACTCTTTTCCTTGAGAGAGCTCTACATTTATGTTTCAGAGAAACTAAAGTCAATCATGAAAAATACTGACACAAAACTGAAGAAAATCCCAGAACTATCAGAGAAAAAAAGGAATCTTTCTGTTTGAGCCAAATCACCATGTCTGTTTCCAAAACCCAATAGGTCTTCCACAAAGTTGAATGGGTCCTACAGAAATTTAAAACCATTATTAGGAGCAAACAACCAAAGTCATTTCACTTTGCCATGGCAGCTATTTAATTATGGTGCACAGATTTCATCTCGATCTGCAACAAACAGGTTCCAGTGTCTTTCTACTTTGAGAAAATTAGCATGGGTAGCATGGGGATTATATAGGAAATGTTAAGTTTCTATCAAATGCAGGAATCATTTTCAAAACCAGCTCCTAAACACTCACCTCCTCTGGTTCTTGTTGGCTAACCAGCTGTGGTCTCAGTGCCCTCCTCCTGAACCACATAAACTTTCTAGCAAGGTGCCAGCATAGGTGGCTAGAATCTTGTGAGAACAGCCAGCACAACCAAAGCACCAAGGACGTTTCTGATGTGTTAAATGTCACCTATACAAGAAGGCACTCCTGTATCCTAATAAACAGTGAATGTTTAGTTTTAAATAAACTGCTAATTTGCAATGTTGAACTTGAGTTCAAAACAGTGCTAGTCTCCAGTTTGCCTCCAGAAGATTAGAAATCCACTCCCAAATGTCCTTCAAGTACAATGGTAATAGGACCAAGTTTGAGGTCTGCCCTATTAGTGCAGTTTAAGAGTATGTTCTCTTGGGGCGCCTGGGTGGCTTAGTCAGTTGGGCGTCCAACTTTCGCTTAGGACATGACCTCGCGGTTCATGGGTTCGAGCCCCGCGTCGGGCTCTGTGCTGACTGCCAGCTCAGAACCTGGAGCCTGTTTCAGAGTCTGTGTCTCCCTCTCTCTCTGACCCTCCCCTGCTCACGCTGTCTCCCTCTCTCTCTTAGAAATAAATAAAAATATTTTTTTTAAAAAAGGGTATGTTCTCTTTGGGGTGCTTGGATGGTTCAGTTGTCTGAGCATCTGACTCTTGATTTCATCTCAGGCCATGATCCCAGGGTCATGGGATACAGCCCTGTGTGAAACTCCATGCTGAGTGTGGAGCCTGCTTAAGATTCCCTCTCTCAGGGTGTCTGGGTGGCTCAGTTGGTTAAGTGTCCAACTTTAACTCAGGTCACGATCTCAGGGTTTGGGAGTTAGAGCCACATGTCAGGTTCTGTGATGAGCCTGGAGCCTAATTCCAATTGTGTCTTCCTCTCTCTCTACCCCTACCCTGCTCACATACTGTCTCTCTCTCAAAAATAAATAAACGTTGTGTTGTATAGAAACCAACATGACAATAAACTATTAAATAAATAAATAAACATTAAAAAATATTTTTAAAAAAGATTCCCTCTCTCTCCTTCTGCCCCTCTCCCCAACTCACTCTTTCTGTCTCTAAAATTTAAAAAAAAAAAAAAGTATATTGCTTTTCCCTTCGATTCTACAATTAATGCACATTCACTGCAGGAAATTTGTAAAGCAACAAATATACCAGCCATAAATTCCATAATCCATGTTCTACACATGTGCTGGTGAATATAATTCCAGTATTTTTCATATATATCTTGGACTACATAATACAAATTGTTTAGTAACAATCTGCTATTCACAAATAAGAGTATATTGTGAATATTTTCCCATGTTATTAAATAGCCTTCTACTTTGTTGTTTTAATGACTGACCTATATCCTATCACAAGGGCATACCATAACTTTATTCCACAAAGGCTATTAACAAATGTATTAGTTACCTACTACTGTATTATAAATTATCTAAAACTAAGTGGCTTAAAGCAGCAAGTACTTATTGTCACAGTTTTTGTGGGTCAGAAATCCAGACACAGCTTACATGGGTTCTCTGACTTACAGCCTCCCACAAAGCTACAATCTGGGTCTTGGCTGGGGCTAGAGCCATCTCAAGGCTCAAACAGGGGATGAGATGCTTCCAGGCTTATTCACATGGCTATTAACAGGCTTCAAGTCCTCACTAACTTTTAGCTGGCAATATCAGTTCCTTGCCATGTGGGCCTCTCCATAAGACTTGTCATAATGTGGCAACTGACTTCCAGAACAAGGGTTCCAAGAGAGAGGACACGCAAAATGGATGGTACAGTCTTTTTGTACCCTAATTGAGGAAATGCCATACCATCACTTTTACCATACTTTAAATGCTAGAAGTCACTACATCTCCCCACACTCAAAAGATCACATAAAAGCATGACTTCATAAGACAGATATCACTTAGGACCATCTTAGAATGACTAACACAGTGGACATTTAGGAACACACACGTATACACAGTTCAACTATTAATAACAGAGAAATATGTTTATAATATCTTAGAGGAAATGACGAGTTGAAATTTTCAAGACTTGATGTTTCAAACAATGAGTAAAAACAAGGAAAGATCATCTTGGCAAATTTTTCAAGTCTGTTTAGAATGCAAGCCAGAAAATCACCTGTGAAGTAGATAATTTGTTGATTTTTTGAAAAATTTTTAACGTTTATTTACTTATTTAAAAAAATTTTTTTCTCCACTTACAGCAATGGATAGGTCAACCAGACAGAAAATCACTAAAGAAATAATGGACTTGAAAGACACATTGGACCAGATGAATCTGACGGATGTATTTATAACTTTACATCCTGAGGCCAGGGAATTTACTTTCTTCTCAAGTGCGCATGGCACATTCTCCAAAATAGATCACATACTGGGACATAAAGCAACCCTCAATAAGTATAAAAGAATAGAGATCATACCATGCACACTGTCAGATCATAATGCTTTGAAACTTGAAATTAATTACAGGAAGAAGTCTGGAAAACCTCCAAAAACATGGAGGTTAAAGAACACCCTTCTAAAGAATGAATGGGCCAATCAGGCAATTAGAGATGAAATTAAAAAATATATGGGAACAAATAAAAATGAAAACACAACAATTCAAAATCTATGGGATGTGGCAAAGGCAGTCCTAAGAGGAAAGTACATTGCTCTCCAAGCCTATTTCAAGAGATTAGAAAAAGCGCAAGTCCAAAATCTAACAGCTCACCTAAAGGAACTAGAGGCAGAGCAACGAGAATGCCCTAAACCCAGTAGAAGAAGAGAAATAGTAAAAATTAGAGCAGAAATAAACAACATAGAGGGGCGCCTGGGTGGCTTAGTCGGTTAAGTGTCCGACTTTCGCTTAGGTCATGATCTCGCAGTTCGTGGGTTCGAGCCCCGCATCGGGCGCTGTGCTGACTGCCAGCTCAGAGCCTGGAGCCTGTTTCAGTCTGTGACTCCCTCTCTCTCTGACCCTCCCCTGCTCACGCTGTCTCTCTCTCTCCTAGAAATAAATAAAACATTAAAAAAAAAAAGAAAAAAGAAATAAACAACATAGAGACCAAAGAAACAATTGAACAGGTCAATGAAACCAAGAGCTGGTTTTTTGAAAAAGTAAACAAAATTGACAAGCCTCTAGCCAGACTTATCAAAAAGAAAAGAGAGAGCACCCAAATAGACAAAATTATGAATGAAAATGGACTTATTACAACCAACCCCTCAGAAATACAAGCAATTATCAGGGAATGCTATGAAAACTTATATGCCAACAAATTGGACAACTTAGAAGAAATGGACAAATTCCTAAACACACACTCACTACCAAAATGCACACGGGAAGAAATAGAAAACCTGAACAGACCCATAAGGAGTGAAGAAATTGAATCAGTGATCAAAAATCTCCCAACAAATAAGAGCCCTGGACCTGATGGCTTCCCTGGGGAATTCTACCAGACATTTAAAACAGAATTAATCCCAATTCTTCTCAAGCTATTCCAAAAAATAGAAATCGAAGGAAAACTCCCGTACTCATTTTATGAAGCCAGCATCACTCTGATTCCCAAGCCAGACAGAGATCCAACAAAAAAAGAGAACTACAGGCCAATATCCTTGATGAATACGGATGCAAAAATTCTCAACAAGATCCTTGCAAATCGGATCCAGCAGCATATAAAAAGAATCATCCACCAAGATCAAGTGGGATTCATTCCTGGGTTACAGGGCTGGTTCAACATTCGCAAATCAATCAGTGTGATACATCATATCAATAAAAGAAAAGATAAAAACCATATGATCCTGTCAATAGATGCAGAAAAAGCATTTGACAAAATATAGCATCCCTTCTTAATAAAGACTCTCGAGAAAGTTGGGATAGAAGGAACCTACTTAAACATCATCAAAGCCATCTATGAGAAGCCTTCAGCTAACATCATCCTCAACGGGGAAAAACTCAGAGCTTTCCCCCTGAGATCTGGAACACGACAGGGATGCCCACTCTCACCACTGTTGTTTAACATAGTGCTGGAAGTCCTAGCATCAGCCATCAGACAACAAAAGGAAATCAAAGGCATCAGAATTGGCAAAGAGGAAGTCAAACTTTCACTCTTCACAGATGACATGATACTCTACATCGAAAACCCGACAGACTCTACCAGAAGCCTACTAGAACTGATCCAAGATTTCAGCCAAGTTGCAGGGTACAAAATCAACGTACAGAAATCGGTTGCATTTTTACACACCAACAATGAAGCAACAGAAAGAGAAATCAAGAAACTGATCCCATTCACAATTGCACAAAAAACCATAAAATACCTCGGAATAAACCTAACCAAGGATACAAGAGATCTGTATGAGGAAAACTATAGAAAACTTATGAAAGAAATTGTAGAAGACACAAAGAAATGGAAAAACATTCCATGCTCATGGATAGGAAGAATAAATATAGTTAAGATGTCATTACTACCTAAGGCACTTTACACATTCAATGCAATTCCAATCAAAATTGCACGAGCATACTTCTCAAAACTAGAACAAACTATCCAAAAATTTGTATGGAACCACAAAAGACCCTGAATAACCAAAGTAATCCTGAAAAATGAAACCAAAACGGGAGGGATCACCATCCCAGACTTTAGCCTCTACTACAAAGCTGTCATCATCAAGACAGTATGGTATTGGCACAAAAACAGACACATAGACCAATGGAACAGAATTGAGAACTCAGAAGTGGACCCAAAAGTGTACAGCCAACTCATCTTTGACAAAGCAGGAAAGAATATCCGATGGAAAAAATACAGCCTTTTTAACAGACGGTGTTGGGAGAACTGGACAGCAACATGCAGAAGAATGAAACTAGATCATTTTCTCACACCATGCACAAAAATAAACTCAAAATGGATCAAGGACCTGAACGTGAGACAGGAAACTCTCAACACCCTAGAGGAGAAAGCAGGAAACAACCTCCTTGACCTCCACCGCAGCAACTTCTTACTTGACACATCCCCAAAAGCAAGGGAATCAAGAGCAAAAATAAACTGTTGGGACCTCCTCAAGATTAAAAGCTTCTGCACAGCCAAGGAAACAACCCAGAGAATTAATAGGCAACCAACGGAATGGGAAAAGATAGTTGCAAATGACATATCAGGTAAAGGGTTGATATCCAGAATCTACAAGGAACTCACCAAACTACACGCCTGAAAAACAAACAACCCAGTGAAGAAATGGGCAGAAGATATGAACAGACACTTCTCCAAAGAGGACATCCAGATGGCCAACAGACACATGAAACGATGCTCAGCATCGCTCCTCATCAGGGAAATACACATCAAAACCACACTGAGATACCACCTCACGCCAGTCAGAGTGGCTAAAATGAGCCAATCAGAGAACTCTAGATGCTGGCGAGGATGTGGAGAAACGGCACCCTCCTACACTGTTGGTGGGAATGTAAACTGGTACAGCCCCTCTGGAAAACAGTGTGGAGGTTCCTCAGGAAACTAACAATAGAACTCCCCTATGACCCAGCAATAGCACTGCTAGGAATTTACCCAAGGGATACGGAAATGCTGAGGCATAGGAGCACATGGACCCCAATGTTTGTAGCAGCACTCTCCACAATAGCTAAAACATGGAAAGAACTTAAGTGTCCATCAACAGATGAATGGATCAAGAAGATGTGGTTTATCTATACCATGGAATACTACATGGCAGTGAGAAACAATGAAATCTGGCCATGTGTAGCAACATGGATAGACCTTGAGGGTGTTATGCTGAGTGAAGTAAGTCAGGCAGAGAAGGACAAATATCATATGTTTGCACGTATAGGAGGATTAGGAGGAACTTGACAGAGGAACAAGGGGGAGGAGAAGGGGGAAATGGTGGGGGAAAGGGAGAGAGGCAAACCATGAGAGACTCTTGAATGCTGACAAAAACTGAGGACTGATGGATGTGGGGGGGAGGGGGGATGGGCATGGAGGAGGACACTTGTGGGGATGAGTACTGAGTGTTATGTGGAAACTAATTTGACAATAAACTATTTGTAAAAAAGAAAAAAAGAAATAAATGTTCATTGTTGAATACAAAAAAAATTTTTTTTAATGTTTTATTTATTTCTGAGAGAAAGATGCAGCATGAGCAGGGGAGGGTCAGAGAGAGAGGGAGACACAGAATCTGAAGCAGGCTCCAGGCTCTGAGCTGGCAGTCAGCACAGAGCCCAACGTGGAGCTTGAAGCCACAAACCGCGAGATCATGACCTGAGCCAAAGTCAGATGCTCAACCAACTGAGCCACCCAGGGGCCCCATGTTTATTTATTTTTTAAAAGACAGAGGAAGACAGAGTGTGAGCAGGGGAGGGGCAGAGAAAGAGGTAGTCAGAGAATCAGAAGCAGGCTCCAGGCTTTTAGCTGCCAGCACAGAGTCTGACATGGCACTCAAACTCAGGAACCATGAGATCATGACCTGAGCTGAAGTTGGAGGCTTAACCAACTCAGCTACCCAGGCGCCCTTGAAGTAGGTAATTTGTAAGCATTTACCAGTGTGGTACTGGATTTAAAGAAGCAAGTTCTACATCAATGTACTTTTATCTTCTTCCTAAACAAACTATTCATCACCCCATCCCCAGCTCATCTTCATCAGGTGACCATAGTGATGGGAGAAAAGCAACACTCCTCAGCCTAGAATTTAGCTCATCCACAGTCCAAGCACTGGCTGTTTTCCAGTCTCTTCACTCCATGGTCTCTCTAGTCCATCCTTCAACCCTAAAAACAACAACAACAACAAAAACTTTAATATTCCCTTCTTTCCCACCTATCTAAATCCAATCCACCCTTCCAAGTTTAGCCCAAATTAAGACAAACTTCCTTCTTCCTTTATGTGATAGTCCCTACCATTGTCTCAGTGATCACTCCAGTCTTTGCTTTGCGCTCCAGGATTGAAAAGAATGAGACAGCAAGAGTCAAGACAGGAAATTGAGTAGCATAAAGAGAAACCATGGTAGCATGCCTGGTGCACCTTTGAAGATGTATTGAGCTAAAGTAGGGCTTGAGAGGTCCTCATATCAAAAGTCAGGGAATGCTGAGAAAGACTAAAAAATTAAGAAAGCAAAAATCCAAGGACAAAATATTCAGAACTAAGACCAATATGTAGATCCGGTGTGAAATGGTGATCAATGAGAGAGAGAGAGAGAGTTAACCCCAGTCATCATGAAGAACTGCCAGTTACAAAAGAAGACCTATCTGGGGCGCCTGGGTGGCTTAGTCGGTTAAGCGTCCGACTTTCGCTTAGGTCATGATCTCGAGGTTCGTGGGTTCGAGCCCCGCGTCGGGCTCTGTGCTGACTGCCAGCTCAGAGCCTGGAGCGTGTTTCAGCCTGTGACTCCCTCTCTCTCTGACCCTCCCCTGCTCACGCTGTCTCTCTCTCTCCTAGAAATAAATAAAAAACATTTAAAAAAATTTAAAGAAAAAAAACAAAAGAAGACCTATCTGAACACAACATATATAATCAGCCACATGTTTCTATGTAGTCCACCCACATATATGTTTGGCTGTTCTTACACATGTAATTTTTTTTAATTGCTAAGTGAAAAATCTCCACTGAATCCAAAACAGTGAGTAAGGTCCAGAAATTCAGGTGCAGTCACAGGAGTTGCATAACCAACCTCAGAGCACCCTATCCTCGTTCCCTCAGCAATGTGACCCTATCAATTAAGACACAATGGACTGTACTACACAATTAGAAGGAAGTAAACGAGGCAGCTTCTCAGTCCTTCTATCACTTGGAAAGACAGCAACAACTCAAGTACTTATTAGGTGCAGACTGACTGCTCTTCAGTCCCTGGACACATAAGAACATTGGGATTAGCTTAACGGAGGACCACAGGGGAGGAGAAGGGGGAAAATAGCGGGGGAGAGAGAAGGAGGCAAACCATGAGAGACTCTTGAATGCCAAGAATAAACTGATGGCTGGTGGGGGTATAGGGAGGTGAAGGAGGGTGATGTGCATGGAGGAGGGCACTTGTTGGGATGAGCACTGGGTGTTATATGGAAACCAACTTGACGATAAAGTATTTAAATATATATATACGTATATATATATATACGTATATATATAATAAAGTACTTGATTGTGCCTAGAAAAAAAAGAACACTGAGATTAGTGTGAGGACTGCAGAATTACTAGAGATGACCCCCACATCTGGAGTGCCTTTTTCCTGAAGACCTTTTAGAAACCGCAACAACTATGGGACAGAGTTCTCCAGCCTGCATGTATTTCTTGGCTTCTTTCTATGTTTATAGCAATTGATGGGAGTCCATGAGAAGAGCAAAGATGAATAGACGATAGTCTTTGTCCTCAAAATGCTTGCAATCTGGTGAAATGAAACACATTCACCTTAAAAATGAAGTGGCATGTGCTGCAGTGTATGATTAAGTACCAAATGAGTAGGTGATCCATCAGTGACATGTCAGGTTGTTAATCTGCATGCTGGTCTGCCAGCTACAGCTTGGTGCACAATGACATGAGTCAGGATGCAGGGGAACTGCAGGTAAAAATGACTCAAGGCACTTAGATGTGTATAATCAACCCAGAAAAGCAACTACATCAGGGAGGGGAAGGGGGGCAATGCAAGAGAGGGAGCTTTCGCTGCCCCCATTCCTCTCTCCCTCCCACCTTTACTCCCTCTCCCTGCCATCCTTTGTTAAGAAGGATCCTTGCATCTCTTTCCATCCCCCACCTCATTATAAGGAAGAGGTATATTTAGGTTCTTTTTCAATTTTTCTCAGTGCATTTCAGTTCTGCTTTTTGGCTTGCTCTATCTCAAGCTCATTAAACATGATTTAAAATATTTTACCTTACTTCTTTATTCATTTAGTTCTTTAAATTTCCCCTTCCCCACTTGTGTTTTATTATCAGCTCTGCATTCTAATCATGTTCCCAGCTGCAAATATCCTCACACAGCCTTGTGTAAGCAATAGGTTTCTCTTTTCTTTCATCTTCTAATTGGAATTTACCTTCAAAAACCTTCCAAGACTCCTTCCTGTAGACTCCCCATTTTATTACCAGCCTTCCCTGTGATTCACACTCTCTCATGTCAAAGCTCCCTCCCTTCAGGGAGTCAAACACTAGCGTTTTCTCTAAGTTTCTCTGTATTCAGTTTCTTAGAAAGACCTGTATTGGAACCTGAAATTCAACATAAAATGTCCAGCTTAAGTTGTAATGGAAACCAGCTAATTTCTGTAGGATGAACCAAGAGTTCACTTTGATTCTACTATGTCATAGGCATCTATGAAGGAGGGTTGAAGGCAGAGAGAACAGAGAAAAAGAAACTACATTTGATTGTAATGGTGCCTTATGTGGGTTTTTCCCCCTAAATAAGAAACCAAAAATAGAAAATTTATCTGTTCCATAATTTGCTAGTGAGCAGTGTCCAGATGGCAAGGAACAATTGACTATTTAACTCTGTATAGAAAGAAAACCAACTGTGAGCATGTCAGTCCATGACTCGAGGAAAGGCCATAGATGACTGTCCCCAGCTAGAGGCCATCTGAGAAACAAGGAGGAACCTGTCCTTGCCAGAACCAGCCAAGTGCCTTCGAGGGGTAGTGATTGCCAAGACAGGCTGTAGAGGCAACAAAAAGGAGGCTGATCCTTCTCAGTCTTTCTTTTCAAATTTTTCCACCCCTGAGAAAATGGGCCAAGGATATATCCTGATGAGGCAATGGCTGCATTTAGAATTAATATCCTAGAATTAACATTCAGAATGGTGGGAATGGGAAAGACAAGCCTATAAAGTAAATTCTGAGAAATCCCTGAGTGTGAGGAATGGGTGGGCCTAAGTACTAACTAAATCTGCAGTTACACTCACCCAGGGCTGAGATACATTCCCAACAGTGAGATTCCATGGTCTATAATCAAGACGCCTAAATTTTTGACACAAAATAATCAGCAGGATGATATTCTTTAACCATTATAAACAATTTCCCTTTAATAATTATGTGAACTCAGAAGGAAAATAGAGGGAGGGAGGCAAACCATAAAAGGCTCTTAAATACTGAGAATAGGGGCGCCTCGGTGGCTTAGGCGGTTAAGCGTCCGACTTTCGCTTGGGTCATGATCTCGTGGTTCGTGAGTTCAAGCCCCACGTCGGGCTCTGTGCTGACTGCCAGCTCAGAGCCTGGAGCCTGTTTCAGTCTGTGACTCCCTCTCTCTCTGACCCTCCCCGGCTCACGCTGTGTGTCTCTTTCTCTCCTAGAAATAAATAAAACATTAAAAAAAAAAGTGTCCTGAACTAATTCATAGGGCCTCCATATCTAATAGCAGCACTTACATTTTTTATAACCACTCTCACCCAGCCTCTGTCAATGTCATAGAATTAGCAGCCAGTGTCAGTCTTCCAGAATCTGTAGTCAGCTGTTTAGAATCTCTTTCTTGACCATTAGAGTCATAGAAAAGGCCATTATACACAGTCGCTGTTTGATAAATAAGTATGAATGTATAGATTCTTCATCAGTATTATAAACTAGTCAACATTTGATTTTGTTCCTAGGTAGCTATATTTTATTTGAATGTGCTGAGGGTTCTAATGAATGTAATTACTCCACTAAAGTCTATGATCCTGTGTGCTAAAAACATGTCTTACACTTGGACAATACAAGGACCAAACACAGAATCAGAAGAATGACCACCACAAGGACTGAAAGTCCAGCCTATGAAGCAGAGCTGGTGTACTAAAAGGCAATGAACAATGAGCCATGTCTAGACAAGCAGTTGACAATGAGATCCAAGACAAAGAAGGGATGTCCTGAGATTGAAAAATTCAGGGTGACAATTCCTATGCCTAACTATCATGAAAATAAAAATTATGGCATAGACTGGGAATAAATCATTTGCAAAACACATCCCATAAAAGACTTATATCTGGAATATAGAAAGAAACCTCCTATAATTCAATAATAAGTCAAACGACCTAATTTGAACAAACAAAACAAAGATATACAGATGGCATTTAGGTGCATGAAAATAGTCATTAGTCATCAGGGAAATGCAAATTAAAACCACAAAGAGATACTACTGCTACTCGCTTGAATGGCTAAAATTAAAAAGACCAACCTACCAAGGGTTGGCAAAAATGTGGAGAAACTGAAACTGTCATAGACTGCTGGTAGGAATGTAAAATGGTTAAACCACTTTGGAAAACAGTTCAGCAGTTTCTCATATAGTTAAATATACAGCTATCCAACCATATAACCTAGCCATTTGACTCCTGCGTGGAAAACTGTAATTGTATAACCACACAAAGACTTGTAGACCATTGTTCATAGTAACTTCTTGGTAATAGCCCAAACCAGAAACATGTCAAATGTCCATCAATAGCTCAACAGATAAACAACTGTAGTATATTCCTACAGTGGTAAACTATACCACCATAAGGAGGAACAGATTATTGATACATGTCCTGAATATAGGGTAATACTGTATGATTCATTTATATAAAAGTCTAGAAACTACAAACTTATCTGTAGTGATATAAAGCAGATCAGTGATTGCTTGAAGGTGGGGGAGGAGGATGCAAAATGAAAGGTTATGAGAGGCACCAGGAACCTTTTGGGACAAAATGTTCCTTATCTTGGGTGTGCTGACCAATTTATACATGTGTTAAAATTAATCAAATTTACACTTTTTTACATATGTAGTTTATTGTGCTTCAATTGTATATTACACTAGCTTTTTAAAAAAAATTTTAATGTTTATTATTATTGAGACAGAAAGAAACACAGTATGAGTAGGGGAGGGGCAGAGGGAGAGGGAGACACAGAATCTGAAACAGGCTCCAGGCTCTGAGCTGTCAGCACAGAGCCTGATGTGGGGCTTGAACCCACAAACCATGAGATCATGACCTGAGCCGAAGTCAGATGCTCAACCAACTGAGCCACCCAGGCACCCCTAGCAATTTTTTTAAAAAAAGAAATGCCCATGTCTTCAGACTCTCCATTATTTAACTACAAGGATTGCCGTTCTATTTTAATTCAAAAGTTCTAGTGTATACCCACAAGAAATGTGAAATCATACTTGAAACACTAAAAAATAACATTAACCTATTACAGCACAGAAAATAGGCACATATCTGAGTTCATGTATATTTAAAGGATGAATTGGACGAAAGGAACATTCTAATGAAACACAAGACAAAAAAAAAATTGGTTGACAACAGTCCAAGAAAATGTCTTAAAATACAAATACCTGAGTTAAAACTCCAAACCCCCCACCAGTTTCTAGCCTGTGGGACCTCAATCAATTTCAACACTTGTGAGCTTAAAGAATGTTTATAAAATGTATAAAAAAGCAATACTAAAAATGTCAACAACATAGGTGGTAGTGGGGATCAGATGAGAAGATGAGAAAACTTCAGTGGAAGTTTTTACAAAACTGTAAAGCATATAAGAATTAACAGCCATCTTCTGAATATGATAAGTAGTGCATGCCAGGTGACATCCTGAGAGCTTTTGACCTGCGCACTCTTGCCAACAGCCCAGGGAGGTGAGTATGTGACTCCCCCACCTGCAGATGAGTGTACAGTGGTTTAGAGGGTTGGGACAATTTTCTTGTAAGCACATATCTAGCACATGGTAGGGCTGTGACTTTCCCCAGATCTCTCAGATTCCGCAGCCCTTAACTGTGAGTGTTGCATAATCATGACTTCTCCTATGATTTATGCAAGAAAGGAAGTCAAATGTGAAAGTAGATACATCCACACCCCAGGAGGCCAGATCCCCCACTGCACTGGTTTTCCCCAGCTCTGTGGAATGTGATGTGTGCTTCATTGTAAAGTACACATGGTATAAAGTGGAACTTCAGATCCTCCCCAACACACACACACACATACATGTGGGTAGAAACCATCTCTACCAACAGAATAGAAAACAATCCCATCCTTATAAAAAAGCAGTACTGAGTGCATATTTGTGCAGCCATTTAAACTATTATAAGGAATAGGCTCAGATAAAAGAGTGGCTTCCCATAGCACACAGCTAGATGGAGTAGGAAAGACAGGAAGCAAGGTTTACGTCTCCAACACGTTTATCACAGACTTTAATTTACTAGGCTTTTCAGTTTCGTTCACCCGTTCATTTTTCTGCCCATTTTCGTATATTTCTGCTTTTTTAAAAAACCTTTTCAATTCTCCTCTTCTGCTTCCTACTGTTCTTACACAGACCACTCATTGATGGTTTAGTTAAATGAGGCTAATATCTTGAAATAGCCAATGAAATTGTCTTATAAAAACAAAATGGAGAAATGAGAATAAGTAGTAGTTGAAAATGATATCCAGCCAGCTTTCAATGTCCCTTTTACTCTGGCAGAAACAGAGAACACAATTACAAAAAAAGACTCCAATTAAACCATTAAAAATACAACTTTAACCTTCTTTCTAATCACCTGTTTAAGTAAAAATACTTTATTAGAGTATCACTTAATGAGTTTAAAAATGGGCAAACAAATAATAAAATGTAAAGAGAGAAATTGAGCAAAAGGAGAAATAAGACAAACTATATGCTCTACTGTGCTAGGTATATTATATAAATCATATGTTATGTATAGTATATAATTAATTATATATTATTTATTAAGATGATTATGTTTTATATATTATGTACTAATGTGTAACATATATAGTGCCATAGAATACATTGAATTATGTATCAAATGTATGTGTAATATTTATTTATATAATTTATCCTGAAAAGCAAAACCTCATGATAAAGATCCTCGTTGAATTTCATCAATTTGTTAAAATCATGTATCCAGGTATAGATGCTCCAAAGTGCCTCTCTTTTGTAACAGAAAAATATTCTTTCTTATAAAAGATTTTTTAAAGTTTATTTATTTATTTTGAGTGGAGAGGAGCAGAAAGAGAGAGTTCCAAGCAGGCTCCGTGCTGTCAGCACAGAGTTGGATATGGGGCTCAGTCTCATAAACTATGAGATCATGACCTAAGCTGAAATCAAGACTCCGGCGTTTAACCGACAGAGCCACCCTGGTGTCCCCCAAATTCTTATTATCATAAAGTAATTGTTCTGTATATACATTTCAATCCACATCTCTACTATACCCCATCTAACCTTATTTGTTGTTCTGCATAATTTTCTAGAGGAAAAATTTCAAATGCAAAAATATAGAAGAGCCTGTTTGTTCTTTTGTAATTATGTATCCTATTTCACATTTGCCCCGCATGTTATGGAACTGCGTCT
The DNA here is from genome assembly GCA_017311185.1 of Proteles cristata cristata. Classification (NCBI taxonomy): domain Eukaryota; kingdom Metazoa; phylum Chordata; class Mammalia; order Carnivora; family Hyaenidae; genus Proteles; species Proteles cristata. The sequence goes on along the minus strand of JAESUZ010002751.1, from coordinate 1,885,460 downwards.
CTTGGGAAAACAACCAGCATGCCCCCAAAGTACACATGATAGAGATATTCCGGTTCACCTCCATATGGTAAAAGAAGTTGAAATCTGGGTTAATTACTAAAACAAGCCAAATTTTGGTTGCGCTTGCTTGAGAATTTTACCTTCACTGATGTTGAATCTTTGGCCTGAGTTAGGTTTAGGTTTCTGTGTATTTTTAGATATTCAGTGTTAAGATATCCAGCAAGTGTCTGGGGAATTCCCCGGTTAGGTGTTGGTGCAAAGCAGGACCGGCTCCCACCACTGAAACTAGCAAAGGCAAATCCTCTTCCTCTACCTCCTAGCCACAGGGTACGGGCCTGGGGCCTGGGTTCAGCCAATCGGGTTTTAAAACTGAAGTGCGTGATCATAGTGGAGCGCGCTTAGGGTCCACAGGGCGCAAGGCGCAGCAGGCGCAGGGCCCACAGCCACGGTTCTGGTGGGGTTCCAGGCGCCAGGGTGCCGGATGGCCAAGCGAGGGCAGCAATAGGTCCAGAAGGAGCCGACCCGGCTTGCACCTTGGCTGTGGCTCCAGCTAGGCAGCTTCCCTTCGTCCCGTCATTTAGTTCTTGAATCTTTCCACTGATTGTAAAAGGTCCCCAACATCATCGAACCAATTCCACTCTGGCTTAAGTCAAGCAGAATTTATTCTCTTATGTAAAGCCAAAAGCCCTGAAAGTATACTGTAGGTACACCCTTCTCTTAAATGTGTGTTTTGTCCCAATGCAATGTGTTTGCATAATACCGTTTATTTTATGTAAAGCAAATCATTACTCAGCGATGTGGGCAACATCTGAACTAATAAAAATACTAAATGATGTGTTTTTTTCCTAAACGCACAGTATTCCTTTTAAATGCATGAAATGATTGGAATGAGTTTATTGTCGTTCCTGGAGGAAAGTGAAGCAAACAAATACATTAAAAATTAGTTCTGCTTGGGGTGCCTGGGTAGCTCAGTCGGTTAAGCCCCAGCTCTTCTCATGATATCGCGGTCTCAGGGTTCTTGAGTTCAGGCCCAGGGTGGGGCTCTGTGCTGACAGCTCAGAGCCTGGAGCCTGCTGTGGATTCTGTGTCTCCCTCGCTCTCTCTAACCCTCCCCGCTTGCACTCTATCTCAGGCTCTCAAAAATGGTTAAACATTAAAAAAAATTTTTTTAAATGAGCTCTGCTTAATAAACAAATTACCTATTAACAAAGAGCCACTTTTAGGGTCTTGAAGGTATATGGCAAGTTTGCAATCTTGGGGAAGGCTAAATACCTTGCAGTCTGGTGTGTGTGTGTGTGTGTGTGTGAGAGAGAGAGAGAGAGAGAGAGAGAAAGAGAGAATGAACTAATTCAGTAAACAAAACCTCAGAAGCTAGGATTTGTCTTTAAGAGAATCAGTGAGAGGAATCAACATAGTCTCCCCTTTTAAACTGTTTTTCAAGGTGAAGGCTTTAATGCCTTTGCAAGGGAGAGGGGAAGTAGAAATGCCTGTTTAAAATGCAAATATTTCTGGATAATTGATATATTACTAAAATGGTAGGGAAGGTTCATTATGAAAGAAAGAGGAAGTAGAACAAGAGAGAGTCATGTTTGAAAGAAGAGTGCTAGGAATCTCTAAGACACAGTCCAGTCAGAGGGCCCTGAGGGGACAGAGGAAAATCTGGGCCCCATGAGGGGACATGGGACCCTGGGAGGGAAAGCAGTATCTTCACATGGGGAGACAGGCTAAGAGCCAATGGGACCACCTTCAGTGCTTTGTCCTGGGCCAGCACAGGGCAGGCCACATGTCAGTTCAGTTGATGGCAGAATTGTTACCCATTGTAAAGTAGGGGAACTCCAGTGAAAATTAACTTGCGGAGGGGCATCTGAGTGGCTCAGTTGGTTGAGCATCTGACTCTTGATTTTGGTTCAGGTCATGATCCCAGGGTGGTGGGATCAAGCCCCATATTGGGCTCTGGGCAGAGTGGAACCTGCTTAAGATTCTCTATATCTCTCCCTCTGCCCCTTTCCCCAGCTCACATTCTCAATCCCCCTCTCTCTCTCTCTCTCTCTCATAAATAAATAAATAATAACTTGTGGAGTAAAAAGCTTAATGTGAGTGGGTATAATCCATTTTGCATTTTAAGACCAGTTCATTAAAAGATCCATCTAACCCTTAAAGTTTTTCAGATGACCTTTTAATGTTCTATCTAAATACCATTTTATAATTATTTGTTTTACAGCTTAGGCCTCTAAGCTATGGTTCAAATATGTTGGTACTAGGCCTCAGAGAGAACCATATGAACTCCCTGGACTGGTCAAGAAATATGTAGTTAAGATTTGCCTTGTTCCTGTTTATTGTTAATACTGTTATTACATTTCCCTCATGAAACTGTCCTTCAGATCATTCACCACTTCTGGGACTCTTCCTGAGCTTTGCCACAATCTGTTCATATTTCCCCAGCCCTTAAAAAACTCTCTCATTTGTTGTTTATTTTCTCCCTTGACTCACCTGTAAGTTTTGTAGAAAATGCAGGAAACATGAATATTAGTGTCCGTCAAGCACAGAAATGCAGCAAGTATCCAGATGCTGTGTACATAATAAGCCAGTGAGCCACATTCTCCCCAAGGTGGACTTGCTCACTGAGGTCAGACCCACAAGATGTCCCTGAGACTGCTGTGAACTCTCTAATAGATCATCACAAGGTGATGGTCATGGTCAACATGAAGTCACAATGAGGAAGGGGTGGGGCAGGGCACCAGATTAAGAGTCAGAGGCCACCTGGCCACCTCCTGGGATGAGACTTCTAACCTTTTGGTGTTCTTAGCCATTTCAGAGGGTGGCTGCAAAGGTGCAGAAGATAATTTTAATACCTCCCTACAAAAATATAGTAAGGGCTATAGCTTCAGCAGACCTCAGTTTGAATTTCAGATATCCCCCAACTACATGACCTTAGTCAAGATCTGAACCTCTATATATCTGTCTGTAAAATGGGGATAATATCAGCATCATGGAGGTTTGTAAAGATTAAAAACGATAAAGATGCCTTTTTATAGTTTTTATAGATGCCTTTCTAACCCTTTCCTTTTCTTCTAGTAGGAAGTGAATTCATTTTAAGAATGAATATTGTACGTATTAAATGGTGTATAAATTAAAATATGGGGCCTCCTGGGTAACTCAGCTGGTTAGGCATCAACTCTTGATTTTGACTCAGGTCATGATCTCATGGTCTGTAAATTCAAGCACTGCGTTCAGCTCTGTGCTGACAGTGCAGAGCCTGCTTGGGATCCCCTCTCTCTCTCTCTCTCTGCCCCTCTTCTTCTTCTCTCTCTCTCTCTTTAAAAATAAACTTAAAATAAAATGAAATAACATAAAATATTAAAATAATGTACCTGAAAATGTCCTATATGCTCTAAAGAATCACATTAAATATAAAACATTTTGAAAGTTAAAGCACTCCATAAAGCAGGGAACTTTTATCATTAATTATTATATAAATTCACTGAAATAATTTTGTCCTAATTTGCTCATCTTAATAGAGCACAGTATTCCCAAAGAAGCTACTACTTATCATTTATATTTGTTGAAAAGAGTCATAGACTAGATATTCAAAGAGAGCGGATAATTTAAAAGTCAATTCTAGAAACTCACCTGCCCATTGAAATGCATTTTATATCACTCGAGGGAAAGATCCTTGGAGGCAGAAATACCAATAACTTCTTTTTGTATTCCCAAATCCTGGCTCACAGGAGATGTCCTATAAACAGTTTTTGAGCTGGGGTGTGTGGGTGGCTCAGTCAGTTAAGTGAATGACTCTTGATTTTGGCTCAGGTCATGGTCTCACGGTTTGGCTCATGATATTGCACCCCACGTTGGACTCTGTACTGGCAGTGAGGAGCCTGCTTGAGATTCTCTCTCTCTCTCCCTTTCTCTCTCTCTCTCTCAAAATAATCAAATAAACATTTTGTTTTAAATACAGTTTTTGAGCTGAATTTACTAAGTAAAAAGCCCAAAGTATTTATCAAGTGTACATGTGACATGGGAGAGTCAGAGGACAATCATGAGATCTGGAATTCATCTCATGCATTTGAAGATAACCACCATCTCAAAAGACCTGGACTCAGTGGAGAAAGATCCCCAAAAGACCTCAGTATTAGGTTTGAATTAGCTGTATGTGTGTCACATGGAGCCGTGTCCATTAGCCGCCTACCTCCTTCTCAGCACATAACTTTGTCTCCTGTTTGTTAAAGTATTAAAACAGTATCAGTCTCCACATACCAAATGTACCAACTCACCTGATCAGCATCCACTTTCTTCTTCTTACAAAGAAAGACATGTTTGCTCCTCATGGGTGAATCTTCAACTTGCCCATGCACCCCTGTTGCTGCTGCCTTCTCTGGGGTCAGGGCCCTCTGGATTAATTATTTCCTGTCCCACATCTGTAACTCACACGTGACCCAACTCTCTTAAGTCAGTATTGGAAACTCTGCAGACACTCCCATCTTAATGAGCAAACAACAAACAAAATCTCTTCTTACCTTTTATTCTAATTCTATCCCCACCCCCCCCCCACACACACAGAAAACCTGAGAATTCATCAATATTCGTGTGTGTCTGCTTCCTCACCTCCCGTGCACTCACCTGGCCGTTCTCATTACTCCTTGAGAACTCTTCTCACTGGAGTTTCCATCAGTGATCTCCTTCTTGCTAAATGCAACAGATATTTGTCCTTATCTTAAGCCCTCTGCAGTATTTATCAGTGTTGACCATCCCTTCTTTTTAATGCATAATCTTCCCTTTAAACAGAGAGTATCCTCTTGTTTTTCTGCCCCTTCTACTTCTTGAATTTTCTCCTACATGCCATTCCAGTCATATCTGAAGGCTCATCTTTCCTTGCTCGTCCCTTCCACATTGGCATTTCTCGGGTTACTCTGTCCTGGGATCCTTCATGCCCACTAGATTGCACCAGGAAAAAGTGATGTCTACCTCTGGCACTGCTGAATCTGTAGGACCTTGAACTTCTTGTTTAGGGAAGACCTTGAGAGAGGTGAAGAGGACTATGGGTCCACGTGGGCAAAGGGCAGATGTTCAATTCATTCAATTGTCCATTAGGTGCCTGACATGTGCACTTTAAGACAGCTGGCACTCTGGGAACTGGTTACTAAATGAGCCCATCAGGAAGGATTACAGCCTGGAAAGCTGAAGTATGATACTGGAATCATGGATCTGGAAGGTCCAGGGCACCCTGTTTAGGGATCTGTGCCACCAGAATGTCACTACAAAACAGACTACCATCACCAGCCATCCTGCAGAGGATAAGCTTTCAACGGCAACATTTTTCTGACAGTGAGAATCAAAGGTGACTTGTTCAAAACTCCAGAGATTGTTTTCAATTCAGGCCTAGGGGAAAACAGCTCAAGAGGAAGGTGTTAGGCTTCCTACTGATTCAGTATGTGGAGGTTTGAGTCATTCGTTGAAAAACACAGAGAAGAGACCATATGCATACTTTAGGTAGGAGCACAATTCATAGCAGGCACCCAGGCTAGGATGCCTGACGTTACATTTCTTTCTTAATGGTATTTTCTCTGTACCCAGAAGCCTCAGCAAGAGAGGGAGCAGACAGAATATGTGTTCTCAGTGACAGTCTTAAAAATGAGTAGCAATTTTATCTCTTGCTTATATTTCTCATGAAAACACTCTGGCAAATATGTGCTCCCCCAAGAGCCCTGAAGGCAGCCAACACTTTGACATGCTCAGTAAATAATGAGCAAACTCCTTACAGAATGTCTTGTCATATGATGGCCTGTGACATGATACTTGCTATGACTAGATGGAAACAACTTGCCAAAAGACCAGAGGCATTCAATCCTGTTTCTATGGAGCTCCTCATGTCTATTTCATTCCTGAGCCTTGCTCAGATTGGAGCTGAAAGTGAAAGTGGTCTGGTTCCTTCAAGAACACAATGCAGCATGGATTCATCCAAGAGTTGGGGCATTCATACTGTGACGTATTCCTCAGGGATAAAATCCCTTCTCTTCTTTGTCTCAGAGGGGACACATTTGCTCCAAAAGGCTTTCTGTTTTTACCTAAAAATCAGCCCCTAGGATCTCTTACCACCCTCAGAATCTCAACAGAATTGGCAACTCTTGCCTTTCCTTTCCATATCCTTCTTCCTTTTTTTCAAACTGTCCCTTTTCAACTAATTCTGACCTCTGGCTGTGCAGGAGCTGCAGCCCCTCATCATCAAAGTCAATGTCCAGACTCACCCTGACACTCAGGTCTCCACCACCACCCTGGTCATCCACTTTGGTCAGTTTTCTCCAGAAACTAATGCCTCACTGTGCTGATTTATTAATGTGTATTAACCTAAAGTACTTTTATTTTTTAAAACAACTTTCATAGACAAGTTTATTCTAAAGCTTTGAGATATGTGACCTGAAAATGGGAACTAAAAAGGTAGAGAAAAGGTCTACCTTTGCTTGGAAGCTGGAGAAACCCTGGTACTCTTTAAGATGAACTCTAGTACTACAAAGATGACTGCCTCTTGCTTCCTTTGGTAAACCCCCAAGGTAATCAAAATTATATTAGCTCATAAATTGAGATAATAAGGCCTCATTAGAATTTGTAGAATAATCTCAGACAGCCATCTGCCTCCTGGATTATTCACAGAAAGTTCCAACTCAATATGCCCTTAATCTTAATTTATTGTCTACGCACCACCTATCCCTCCACACACAAATACACATGCATACTAAAATAAAAGTAAACACTAACTCCCAGCCATTCCCACAACCTCTCCCTGTCCTTAGGTGTTCTCTGAGAAAAAATAAGAGGTTGAGAAAAAAATCACTTAATATGGGAAAAATACTCCTCAGAGTAAATCTGTACTTTAAAATACAAAATATTTGGGGCGCCTGGGTGGCTTAGTCGGTTAAGCGTCCGACTTTCGCTTAGGTCATGATCTTACGGTTCGTGGGTTCGAGCCCTGCATCGGGCTCTGTGCTGACTGCCAGCTCAGAGCCTGGAGCCTGTTTCAGTCTGTGACTCCCTCTCTCTCTGACCCTCCCCTGCTCACACTGTCTCTCTCTCTCCTAGAAATAAATAAAACATTAAAAAAAAATTTTTTTTAAATACAAAATATTTACCAGAGAAATGTTATTTTCAACTAAAAAAGGCTGTTATTTTTAACTGAGTTACCTGTGTTTTCACCATCAGCAAAAATGAGATCAATTACAAGAAATATGAAGATTTTTCCCTTCTATTACATATTTATGCTCCACCTTTTTCCATAAAATATATAAAGAAAAAATATAAAATACAGGGTAACAGAAATTCAAAGGCAAGACTAGAAGAAAGCAAAATATAAATGGAACCAGGGGTGGTGACAGTGTACATTCGGGACGATTTCCTCACTTATAGTTGTTGGGCTGCAAGGTAGTTGTTATGTTCTCCAAAAATTAATGACAAAAGGATGATTCACAGTGTCCATGACATTAAAAACAAACCACTGCTTAGGGGAAGTACAACTTTCTCCTCAGGAAGTGGGAGGGGCCCTTCTAAGTAGGACACCATTCTTACAGCAAACTCATAGTAGGTTACATAAGGCTACATTTTACAACAGCCTACTTCTAGTGGGTATGGCATTACACCAAAATGTTCTTCAGAAGAAGCAGTTCTTTAGGGGAACATTAAAGTGTAATATAAGCCTTCAGCTTCCAACTATCCCTTTTGATCCAGGGAGTAAAATTTTTTTAATTTCTGAGAGAAGTGATGGGTTTAACCTACTTTGATCCACTGAGTTTCTCATAAATATTGGGCAATAATAACCACTCCCTACCAAATATGTAGTTATCTGTACATCCATCTTCCATTACAGGTAAACCAGATTTATTGACACCTTTTTGTAAATGCACCAAAAAAAGGGAGAGTGTGGTCCCAAAGTACTAATAAAATTGTATGAACACACACAATTACAAAATAGGTAAAACCACATGATCACCTCAGGCTAACTAGTCACATAAAAAGAATGTTTCGTTCTGAAGAGGGCTGCTCTTTTGTCTGACTTCCAAAATAAATTACTTGGAAATATGACCCAAGGAACAAACTGAGATTACTTCTTGTGGGGGAGTTATTATCGACCAGATGAAAAGTAGGTAACACCCGTCAAATATAATAGCTTTAAATTCTGAGTTGTTCTTATATTATCTAACTAGTAGTTGATTTGCTGTGGTAAACACAGCCATTCTATTTCTTCTTCTTCCTCGTAAATAGGAGGATTGTGTTTCCCTGCCCCCTTTAAAGTTAGACATGACCATACGACTTGAGATGTGAGCAAGAACAAACTGCACTCTGCCACTCTCAATTGGAGGATTTAAGAGCCAGTATTCAATTCTCCACTATCCCTTTTCCCCCTTGGTAATCACTGGAATGTAGACATGGAGCTTTTGTTCAACCAGAGTCTCTGCATGAGGTCCACACCAACATCTTCAATCTATCACACCAACATCAAGTGCATATTCACACACGTACACCTTTTCTGACTTGGCAGCCTTGTGGGTGCTGAGCTGTCAGCCTGGAAGGCCTTTTCATATCCTATTCCTTCAATATTCCCACAGGTAACTACTTCTTATAAGATCCAAGTCAGATCACCTCTTCCAGAAGGCATTCCCCAAACACCATCCCATTGTGACACAGCATTAGAAACACATTTTTTATGCTTCCAGTACATCTTGCACTTTGTTCTAACGTTGTATATCAAATTGAAATGATGGGTTCCTCTCTCACTTGGTTTTTAGCCCCTGACATAGAGACAAACTTATTCAGAATCTTTGTATTCTCCGGTGCCAATTCAGTACTAGCACATGGAATGTGCTAGTAAATGTTGGACTGAATATAACTGACTTAATGAATGAGTGAATGAAAATTACTGTGTTGAGGCAGAAAGAAGTTTTCTCCCCAAGAGCTATGCTAAAAACTTTAAATAGCCTATTGCTACTAGTTGCCAGATAGTATATGATGACCACTGAATAAATATTTATTGAATGAATATCAGATTAAAGCCTTTCCTCCATCTTGTTACGTCCCTATTTACCACCCATTTCAGAGAAGAAACTTCACTGTGGGAAATCTGTTATTTGGGCTCTCCAAGTTCTGTATATCAATACTAATGAATTCTAGTGACAGAATTCTGGAGCTTGTTCAGTGTGCTGACATTGGGCAAACCAATTAACCTCTCCCTTTCTTCATCCGTTAGATAAGAAAACAAGCCTTCATACCTCTCAGTCTTTAAGTGCTGAGAAACAACTCTACACAAAATTTTCAATTACAGGCACAGAATAGTTGGTCAAGGATTCTTTTGAAATTGAGCCAGAGAACAAAATCCTGGAATGAATATCTGAAGTACAGATTATGTGTATATTGTGCCTCCAGCCTACTGATAAAGATTATGTATGCTAGCATTATAAACGACTAGTATGCTAGCATTCTTCTCTGTGCTTGTGAAGGTCAAGGTTCAGGGTGTGAATTGTGTCTCTCCCATTATATTAACGTGTTCAGACACCACACTGGCATTTCAGGCTGGTTTATGAAGGAACAGAAAAAGGTCAGGATTTCAGTTCTTTATCTTCATTATTACACTATTTATACAACAAACAACCATAGGCTCTCTTCTCTATTCATGTTGCTTAGTGACAAGAGCTTCACCTTCTCCCCTTCCAATAAAATATATTAAAAAGGAAAGGAAAAAAAAGCTGGGTCAAACTTTCCCAAAGTCTCAGGAAACAAGAAACCACAAACAAATTAAAACAATTTAAGATCCTTCTAAGAGTAATATGAACTGTACTTTTTCTGATAGATCTCTTGTGGGAGAGGGTGGGGCCTGGGGGTGTTGCACATTTTATGTTCTTCTTTGGATAAACACATTTTACTATTCTTCACAGTAACTGTGCAAACGGGCTCTAGCCACTGAAGCCTGCTTACCCGCACCCCACCCCCGCATTCGCCCTTGGGAGGGTGAGTAAAAGACAATAAATGTTGAACTTTCTCTCAAGATGAAATTCTGCATTCTAAATCAGCCGAGTAGAGAAATCCAGCCAGAAGGAGTACCACGGGGTCACAGATATTCAGGACCATGAATCACAACCAGGAAACAAATGCTAAAATAGGCCCTCCCTGGAAGAATGAGCTCATTGTCACACTGGGGTGCCCTCTGTGAGAGCAATATTGAAACTTCCCTGGCACCATCCTTCTCCAGCTAGATGTTAAGAAAAATAATAATGCTACCTGTCATGGAAGGAGAACATGATGCTTATTCACAATGACAACAGATTCAGCTGGTAGTTCACAATCTTTCTAAATCACTATTTTATAGATGAGCTAACAGTTACCCTAAGCAATCCCAGAGTCTGACACAGCAGGACTGGTGTCTTATCTGTGGGCCTGGCCTCCTGGCCATGCACACGGTTAGGAGGCTAATCAGATCTTATAAGCTGGAAAAGCCGAGAGCAAACTGGTTGAGGCTTCACCTACCTCTTCTCACAGTGGTTTGGCAGTATGAGGAAGTTAATTACTGTCTTTCTAGAAAGTTCCTCAGGAGAATGAGATTCAAAAAAAGGGGCTAAATAGTAAAGAAGAACAAGAGCAATAAGATTAGTGAGGACAGGTTTCATTTTTGTTTATTTTGTTTTAGCCGCACAGGGCAAGGTACAGTATCTGCAGCCAGAGGTGCCCTATGATACCCCAGCTATTTCCCAGGAAAAATGATTGCATGGAGTTGGTCAACAGTAAATATAGGTGAATCATAGTGTAGATAACTTGGCTTTCACTCCAGCCCAGGAGTGAATGAGGAAGGGTAACTGCCTATTTAGTTCAAAACGAAAACTCTCTCAGCATCATAGCCCCACTGTAGCATGTATTTGAACACCAGTCAGAATCCACCTCATCGTTGCCTTTTGTTCTCTTCACTAGGGTTCCCCAAAGTTCCCTGCAGCAAATAACTTCTACTTACCAGTTTATCCTATGTGGACAGCAAATAGCATTCAATATTGAACCTACAAATAGAGCATCGTAGAAACACACACTATGCGTACATCCATAACTGGTAGATTGTGAATGATGGTCCATTATACAGAATTCCCACCTAGGTTTCCATGTTAATCTCTTGGAGATGTTAGTGATGATACCAAAGCAATTTGCAAGCAAGTATTTCTCAATTCCGAATCTTTCAGGCATCTCAGAATTGCCCTGATTTTGCAAGAAAAGGATTTGTTACGCTCTTCAATTCATCTGATTATTAGATAAATCCCCTCCTTTTTTCTTACTTCAAAGTGGCCTCAATCCCCACTTTCAGCCTGATCTGTTTTTAAGGCATGACTATTAACCTAAGAGAGTCACATTTGAAATGCATCTGTAATGTATGAAGAAAGCATTCAGAAGTATAAATTTTCTAAATAAAAGTGTCAAGTTTCTAGTAAAATAAGATGGATTTATTTTTCTTTTGTATCACTGCAGCATAATTTGTTTCCACCATTACAAGTCTTGTGCAGAATACCAAGATTCAGGGCTTTCTTTTAGCAGAAGACATTAGCCTAATTCCTCCACTTAAAATGATTTAACTTCCCGGCAGATGTCCTAAGCAGGCTTGGGGTATGTTTAGAGGCTCTCAGCAAATTAGCTATAGTCATGTCCTGGGATGAGGAGACCCTTTGAATGCCTAAAGCAGATTATTTAAGAGATGAAGGGAAGCAGACCAGCACTAGAATAATAATTGTGAAAACCCTCTCCAAGCATCTGTAATGCAGCAAAATCTTGATTTAAAGAATGGCTTATTATTTCACAGATACACATATGCTAAAGGCCACGCCATGTCTCTAAAAACAACTGCATGCAGTGAAGCCTGGATAAAATGCACTTTGACCACAAGGTGCATGTTAACGCTGTCTCCCAGACTTTGTTCAAAAGAGATTCCACTATTTATTCCAATTCAATAGTGGGGCCTGGTGCTCTGGTTCTCCATTCACACACTAGAAGGGATATGTATCCTCCTGTGTTAGATTCTAAGTTGTCAATGCATGACTATACTCTGTAATCAACAAACTATTGAAGGAAGCCAAGCATACCTATAAATTAAGTTTTTTGTTGTAATCAAATAAAACTTACAATGGTACTCTGGGGTATATACTTCATTATTGCATATCATAGTAATTAAGAATAAAATTGGTGAGTTTATGCAGATGAATTTAATTAGCATTACTTTTATACAGTTCTGTCAGTAGAAATTAAGTTTGGCTGCTGGTGACAGAGAATCTGAAATAACAGAGATTAAAAAAAATAATTGACATTAATTCCTCTTGCTTATAAAAAGATTCTGGCTGGAAGATACAGCACCTTCCCCTCTACCAGGCCCCCCCCCCGTCACCACCAGAAACCACACTGAAGTTTTCTGCAGAGGTGAAGTGGTGGCTGCAAAGCTTCTGGAATCAATTGGCATCCTTTGAGAAGAACCTAGGGTAGAACCCACTGAGTAGGGTGACCAGCTGTCCTGGTTTGTTGGGACTATCCCTTTTTATCACTAAAAATTTCCCTTCCTGGAGATACCACTACCCAGACTGGAATTACTTGTCAGTGACTGCCAAGTACCTCTCCACAGTGCGTGGAAAAAGATGGGTCTGGCAAGATGTCTCCTTGGGAGTTCCATGAGCCTTTTGGGCAGTAGCTCCCTGATCTATCCTGGGTCAAGCCTGGGGATAGCTTGGGCCAACCATCCAGGGTCTGCAACTAATCTTGCCTCCCATATCACCTTTCCCCAATTAACAAACACTTGTAGACGCTCATTCTACAATCAGACAACATCCAGGTCCACCTCACACTGTACCCTGTTCCTAATGAATTTGGTACACCAGGAACAGCATATGCCACATGTTAAGCGTATTTTTATTTTCCTCTTTCTTCCATGGGAACTTAAGTCATCATTAACTGAAGAGGAAAAAAAAGGCCATAGAGACTCTGTCTGAAAAATAGAAGGCAAACCCCAAAATCCTCAACTACTATAGCATTTTAAGAATATTGTAGACTAGGGTGCCTGGGTGGCTCAGTCGGTTAGGCGGCCAACTTCAGCTCAGGTCATGATCTCACGGTTCGTGGGTTCGAGCCCCGCATCAGGCTCTGTGGTGACAGCTACCTCAGAGCCTGGAGCCTGCTTCAGATTCTGTGTCTCCCTCTCTCTCTGACCCTCCCCTGCTCACGCTGCCTCTCTCTCTCTCTCACAAATAAGTAAAACATTAAAGAATATTGTGGATGGATATAAAATGATTTAGAAAGATTTTCTCAATGCATTGTTAAGTGAATAAAATGAGTTTACACAATAATGTGAGCAGTGAATAAAATGAGTTTACACAATAATGTGAGCAGTATGATCCTAATCTATAAAAACATATACATAATTTTTATCTGCTCATTTACTTCATACAGTGATGGGGGGAAAGCTGGAAAAATATGCACCAAAATGATAGCAGTTATTACCTCCGAGTGGCAGGTGTAGGGGAGAAGAAGCTATGAGGAAGAAGACCCACCCACAGCTATTGTGAAGGTAGAGTATAAGGACTTGGCAGTGAATTTGATGCAGAGAGTAAGAAAGAAGGGGCAGCAAAAGATAATAGGCAGCCTGGGTAGAGAACAGTGGTTCAATTAATAAAAACAAGGAAGTTAGAGAGAGGAGAAATAGGGGTGGGAGAGAAATGACCTGACCTTGAGATACAGGGAACTGTACAAGACTGTGGACCTTCAGGTCAAGATTCCCAACAGATACTCAGAAACACAGAACTAGAGCTCGGAGGGTAGAGAGAGCCGGTAATGCAGTTTCGGAAGTCATCCAGAAGGAAATAAATGTTGAAGCCCTGGGAATGCATGAAAATCAATGGCCAGAGTAGAAAGAAACAAGAGAAGTAAGTCAAAGGCAGAAGACTGAGAAACATCTATACCTGAGGGGAAAGCAGGGGAAGAGGAGACAGAAATTATGCAACATGATTGACATGGGCATGTCGAAGCTGGAGAAGCTGGGGAAGCCAGGGTGAAATAAATAAAAGAAAGACAAGGAGGGAAGGGAAGAGAAAGTTCCCAGTCTGTCTTGGGCTGCCCTCTTACTCTCTGGGCCTGGCAGAACTTATAATTGATTCTCTCATGGGTTCTCTCTGGGTTCCCTCTATTGGGGATCTTCTATGTACAGTAAAGACAGGCCTGGAATATTCCTTTACTTTTCCTCTCTTCTCTCCTTCAACTTCACAGAGGTAAGAAACCAGAGTGTGGGGAAGGGGAACTGGTGGATTGAAGAAACAACTTGGAGAAAAACGAAGTCAGCCGCTCCCCTCCAGCTGCAAATAACCAGTACGGCAGTTGGGAAAGAGGCGCGGCTGTAACCTTGAACTAAGTTGAATGCTTGGGCTATTACCCTGAAATGGACATATTAATTACTGATTAGAAGACCTTTTATTACCTGAAGGTGACCATAAAAGTCATGGTCATCCAGGAGCAAGAGACGAATTAGTTCCACAGAACAAAGGAGTGGTGGGAGCAAAAATAAAATCTCTTAACAATTATACCCTGGAGTCACACTTGGTCAACATAATAGGTTACAAAGGGACGAAGCTATCTGGACCAGTGCCCTATCCTTGGGTAGTAGGATATTGAGCAAGCCTTTTGCTTTTGTCTGGGAATTGCAACTAAAATCCAAAGTTGAAAATAATAATGCTAAGTGCCCCTACATTCTAAAGAGAGCTGAGGGCCCTTTGACCCTGTTACCGTCAACCCACCATCTACCTCCAATCTGTACGTGCAAACAAATGAACAAACAAAACCCATTAGTTGGAACTGGGAATTGTTGAGTTAGTTGGAGAGCATTGGAGTCTTCTCCCTCTTCCCTGTTAGCGGGAGAAGGAGCAGTTTTCTATTGCTTTGTCACATGTTACCAGAAATTTGATGGCTTCAAACAACAGGAGCTCATGAGCTCACAGTTCTATAGGTCAGAAGCCCAGGCACAGTGTGGCTGGGCTCTCTGTTCAAGGGCTCACAGGCTGTAATCAGGGTTTTGGCTGGCCATAATCTCACTTGATTCTTTGTGTTCAACTCCAAGTTTGCCTGGTTGTGGCAGAACTTGGCTCCTTGTAGTGTAGGACTGAGGTCCCTGTTTCTTTGTTGTTAGCTGGGGGTTACTCTTAAAGGCCATCCATGGCTCTCACCACGTGTTCCCCTCTACTTTCAAAGCCAGAACCAGAGCTCCTATGTCCAATCCCTCTCCCACTTCAAGTCTCTTTCCAGGAAGAGCCTGATACCTCTTAAGCACTCCCCTGATTAGGTCAGGGGCACCCCCATAGTTTCCCTTTCTTAAAGTCAGCAGTGCCATATGACTTGACCTAACCATGGGAGTAAAACCCATCATGTTCGCAATCTTGGGATAATGCAGAAAGTACACACCAGGGCAGGGATCTTGGGGCTGTCTCACTGCCCAAGACAACTACTCCCTCCAAAAAAACCCCAAGAATGCCAAAGTCTCATTTATGAAGAATAAGAGCAAATGCAAGAAAAGTTACTGGTGGACATTCTTCAGTTGACTTGCTGGTCTGCCCTTAGTGCCTTTCCAAGAGACTCGACAGGATGGCCAGACCAGCAGATTTGCACCCCATCATTTGCCTCACCAGGATGTGTGAGCTGCTCATGCACGTTGCAGAATGCGGTCAGTTTTGAGTGCCACTGTGAGTTTTGAGTGCCACAGTCCCACTGTGCCATCCAGGAAGTGGGCTTGCTGTGGGTGTGCTGGAGGGCATAGGAACTGAGGACACAGTCAGAAAACATCAAGCAAGGGGCACCTGGGTGGTTTAGCCAGTTAAACGTCTGACTTTAGCTCAGGTCATGATCTCGCTGTTTGTAGGTTCAAGCCCCGCATTGGGTCCAGTGCTGACAGCTCAGAGCCTGGAGCCTGTTTCAGATACTGTGTCTCCCTCTCTCTTCCCCTCCCCTTCTCTCCCTCCCTCTCTCTCTCTCTCTCAAATAAACACACATTTTTTTAAAAAAAGCATCAAGCTAGTTGGGTTTCCACATCAGGAACCTGTGTGGGGTGAGGCAGCACATCACCCCCCAGAGCACCCACCTGCCCCCCTTCCAGAGCCAGCCCTCTGAAGTCTCGATATAGGGACCACCAATAACCAGGAAAGAACTCCAGCAGCAACAGCTACATAAAAGCTTTTGCCCCTTTTCTCTAATTACACCTCTTCCTTCATCCCAACAGAGGCTAGAAGCAGAGATGAGAGCAACAAAAAAGCCAAACACCCCCTCCTGTCTACAAGATCCTGGGTGCCTGCACAGCTCTTGGGGAAGGGAGTGAATGAGCCCTAAGGCTGATAATGTATTATGTTTTCATCTGGACCAGACTATGTTTTTTGGATGCCTGACAATAACGGAGAAGCTGTGGGATCTATCATTAAGGGAAGGAAATGGAGGTTTGACAAAGCATAGTGGAAGGTTGTGTTTGGAAAAATAATAAAACCACTTCTTGTGTGTTCCTCACCAAATTTATAGCATTTAATAAACCAGTTACACATACGAACACAGTGAGTTTTTAGCTTTCAGGAGTGGACACATGCAGTTCCAGCTACCTTGAAGAGTGGAAGAAATTCAGAGACTGGCCTTATGACCACAACCCAGACACGGAGCCTCATGAATGTGTGCAGGTGTACATGTATGCATGCATGAATGTGTGAGAGGGTGTGTGTTCACATGTGAGCATGGGTGAGGAGTGTGTGGTGGGCGAGTGTGAGGGAATCCACATGGGTGAGCGGGTGTGCATGCATGCGTTCACACGTGTGGTGTGTGTGTGCATGAGGTGTGTGTGGTGGGTGGGTGTGAGGGAATGCACATGGATGACTGTGTGTGCATGTGTGTGTTCACAAATAAGTGTGCTTGCATGTGCAAGTGTGAGGGGTGTGTGTGGTGCATGAGTATGAGAGAATGCACATTAGTGAGCATGTGCATGTGTGTGAGTGTATTCAAACATGTGTGACGTGTGTGGTGGATAAGCGTGGGGGCTGCACACAGGTGAGTGCATATGCATGTGTGTGTTCAGAAATTGTGTGTGTGAGTGTGAGGAGTGTGTGTGGTGAGTGTGAGGGAATGCACATGGGTGAGTGAGTACAGGTGACAGAGAGCACCACACGACGGTGAACACAACTCTGTTTGGGATGACGGGACAAAGAAGATGGCTCAGGGCAAAGAGAAATGGAATGAGATGAAGCCATGTGCTCTGAGCTCTGACAAAATAAAAACAAGAGGGTAAAAAAAGGGAGGTGAGTAAAGTAAAAAGTTTACTGTCATTTGGATTCTCATTTAGGAACTGGGATCTTAATCTAGGCAGAAGACCAACATGCCGAACTGTTATTGAGATTTCCAGATCTGCTAACTTTATTCACTCCCAAGCCATTTGTCTCTCTGGTGACCTAATAATTTTGCACAGCTGTGTGTAACAGAACTACTGCTGCACTCCTGAGCCTATTCCTCCCAGTCGGCCCTGCTTCCAAGGAAACTAACGGGAAGAGACAGCACCAGGGTCTTCCCCGCAAGCCTGTGAGAGCTTGCAGGTTGGGCCGCAGCGCGCTCGGTCCTGACGGCAAAGCACACTCTTGCCACTCTCATTCACTCATTCACTTCATTCACTTCAGTTCCCTGCGTCCTTCCCTTTCTCGCAAAGCACATCTTTCTCTTTGACTTCTGAAGAAATCTCTCCCTTTCTCATATCCCTGGTACTTTAAGGGGGAGAAAAAAAAAGCAAAGCCTAAAAACTAAAGATATTCATTGAGGCACAGCTCACAGAAATAGTCATGCAACGGCTTTTGATTCTTTCTATAAAGAGCACGGCTTCTATTTCCATCATCTTATGTCCCCCTGAAAGCATTTTACGGTTATTTCTTGTTCTCTGTTTTCCCAATTGGATGACTTAAACACCATTCCTGAGAGGCAGCCGTTTCCAGAATATTGCACAGTGTATTGAGTGCATGAGAATTGTGGCCGTCGGCAGCACCGACCTTTACAGAGAATCAAAGGTGCTCTTGTTCCAGTTTGCTGACTTACAGAGAAAGCAATTTCTCTGGGTGTGTCCCTTCATCCAGGAACAGGACCCATCACAGTGTCACAGACAGAAGGGGAAGGGCTCTTTGCCACCATTTGTGTCAACCCTCTCATTTTACACACACGAAAACAGACCTAGAGAACTTAGGTTACTTGTTAAGTAGCCCCCAGTAAGGAGCTGCAATTAGCTCTTAGCAAGCCTAAATCTCAGCTGAAGGCTGTCAACTCCTAATCTCTGCAGCTCCCTAGATGTTGGTGGTCTTAATATTGAAATACAGCACATTTGCCCTGTGAAACTCCCTTATTCTTAAACAAAATGATTTTTAGAATTTTTTTAGTGTATATATAATTACAGCCATTAATTAGACTCCAACTGGGTGCCAAGGTGTGTGCTGTTTTGTTCACATTAACACATGAGAGGATTATTGTTTTTCTCCAAGCTATGAAGTCTCAGAGATTGGTGAACGGTGTAAGAAAAAGATAGGAACATTGATAAAACAAAGCCTCGGCACAGAACATCGTCCCCCTCAATATAACCATGGAAACTAGCCTGGTCAATATTTGCAGTTCACAAAAGAAATCAAGGGCTTAAAGAAATATTCTCAGCCACAGAGTTAGGGGGCTGGCCAATGAATTTGGTGTAGGTATATAAATGCATGTGCTAGTTGTGTATGTGTTACGGGAAGTTAAGTTAGAATGAAGCTGGGGGGGGGTCTTACAGATGATGGGAGGAGAAACAGCTTTTCAGGAGGGAGTTGGAAAAGTCTGGGCATGGAGAGAATGAACAGGCTCGTGTCCAGTCACCTCCTCTGCTCAGTTCATCATAGCAAGGACAAGCCACAAACTACACAGTCTGCAAAAGGGTTGTCTTGCTCACCATAACCCATAAGGACCAGTTCTAGCCTACCTACCTGTTACTGTTACTTTTCTCTCTGTTACTTTGGCAAAATAGCTCATGGCTGCCCCTGAAAAAAACCCTAATGCCAGTCTTCTTCTCAGGAATTGTGGTGGTTTCTCTAGAACTGTATGGGTGTGATGAGTCTTGAGGAAATTGCTACTTCATAATCTCGCCCCAGATTTGACCTTGCCCTCAAGGTGAGGAGGAATAAGGATCCAGAGAGATCCAGTCCACCGCTATAGGTGGCCAAGGGAGGGAGGGCTGTGCAGACAGCCCTGCTCAATTAAGTGCACACCATCATTTGGTATTTAAAGAAAACAAAACAAAACACCAAAGACTGAAGAACATCGACAGGGCCAAATGACATCAAACTGCAACGGGAGACCCCCTCCAGGAGGTGTTTAAGGGAGTGAGAAATCAAGGTATTCTAATTAAACACGTAGTTTGAAAGAAGTGTAAAGTACTTGGCAGAGAATTACTGAGGTAGGAAATTAATAAAGTTCACTCCTAGTGTTAAATGAGCTTTCTTAATTCTAAAATCCAAAAAAAAGTACCTTTGGTTGTGTTATAAATTTAGTGGAATTATGGGTGCCTGGGTGGCTCAGTCAGTTGAGTATCTGACTTTGGCTCAGGTCATGACCTCACCTCCATGGGTTCAAGCCCCGCATTGGGCTCTGTGCTGACAGCTCAGAGCCTGGAGCCTTTTTTTTTTATTATTATTCTGTGTCTTCATCTCTCTCTGTCCCTCCCCAGCTCATGCTCTGTCTCCCTCTCTCTCTCTCAAAAATAAATAAACATTAATATTTTTTGATTTAGTGGAATTATATTCAAGAGTAAAGAGAGACAAAGCCTCTCCCTGCAGAGGACAGTATGGCCGTTGATTGAGAGTCAGGAACAGGTGACTATGGGGTCAGATGCTGCTTTTATTTAAAATTTTGATATTTTGTTAACTTTGGGTTTTTTATTAATTTTTTTAAATTTTAATGTTTGTTTTTGAGAGAGAGGGAGAGAGAGAGAAAGAGAGAGCATGAGCAAAGAGAGAGGAAGTCACAAAATCAAAAGCAGGCTCCAGGCTCTGGGCACAGAGACCAATGCAGGGCTCGAACCCACAAATTGTGAGATCATGACCTGAGCCGAAGTCGGACAGTGATCCCCTAATCCAATGTGACTGGTGTCCTTATAAAAGGGGGACATTTGAGGACACACACACACACACACACAGAATGCTGTGTGAACATGAAGGCAGAGGTGGGGTGGCTCATTTCTACCAAAGATTGCCAGGAAAGTACCAGAAGCTAGGAGAGAGGCATGGAATGGATTCTCCCCCCCACAGTCCTAAGAAGGAACTAACTCAGCTAACACCTCAATCCCAGACTTCCAGCCTCTAGAACTATGAGATGATAAATTTCTGCTGTTTAAGGCACCCAGTGTGTGGCACTTGATTATGGCAGCTCTAGCAAACTAATACACCATCCTTGGTCTCAAGGAGAAAGAGTACCCCCATACCAGCTGGTCATAAGTATTCTATTTCAACCTTGTAACCAGGGAAAACTCGATCAGCTCTCAGCCCTGAGATGTAAATATCCAGCCAACTCCAAAGGCTAAGCGGGTAAGGGATACAGGTGAAAAGGGATACGGGGTAAAAGCTAGTTCATTGTAGGGAAGATGTGGCAGAGTTGTAGTTAAGGCTGTGATCACTGTCAGACATGACAACCCCATAAAATGCCAGAGCCAGAGAGGTCAGAGTAAGGAAATTCTGAGGGTGTGTCTGTGGTCAAAGAAAGGGAAGCCTCGGAGAGGCGAAGTGCATTCAGTATCCCCCTCTGACAACTACTGTATCCCCACAGAGCCTTTATTTGTCTGGGAAGTACACCTTTGAGACTGGCATCTGGCCTTATGCTTTCTCAAAGCTCCTACTATGTGCTCAGCTCAGTGCCAGTGGCTGTGTCAGACAGTCTGTTAGAATGCAGGAGTCATCTCAAAACCTAAGGAGAAGGAGAGATATGAACAGTGGGACTCCCTTGACCTTGTCTTAAGGGTGCTTCTCATGAAGAATCTGTAATGGACTTGTCAAAAGAAAGAAACCTAAAGGCAGGCGGGGAAGAAGGAAATGAGAGGAGAAGTGGACAGAAAGAAGAGAATCAAGGATGAAGGGCAGTTTTTTACCCGCATCATTTGATTTCAGACTTAGTCTATAGAGGAGCCGATTCTCATCCATAGCTTATACCCTTCTCCACATCCTTACTTGCAGGAGCCTGAGAGGGACATTGGTCTCATTTGTGAAAGCCTGATACTCATGGGTCAGGACAGCTATGCTAAAGGTTAGTTCCCTTGCAAACGTGGATTTTCCCCTCTCTTGCATTTTCTGGATTCCAACTGCTGGTATGATAGGAGGGAAAGGATTGCTCTCTGCCTTGGGACAGGAGGCTTGGCCATCTCCTGTCAAGGAGAGACTTACTGGCCCAAACCATTGGCTTCACATAACCTAAGGGGCCTGTATTTTAAAGATTTCTGAAAAGATAATCTAACACAGTGTTTCTTAAATTGAGGTCCGTGTATCACTAAAATCAGAATCTCCTGGGATACCTATTAAAAACATATATTTCTGCCCAGCCTGCCTCAGATAGGAGTTTAAACAAGTTCCCAGATGACTTTTATGCATCTTGAAGTTTGAGGTCTAGACTGTTGTGTGATTCATAGTAACATGGCTAGTTGCTTTCTTGCCATGAGAACTTAATATGAGTTGCTTTCTTGCCATGAGAACTCCACTTCGACTGTTTCTCAGGGAGCTTCTGTTCCAAAGAGCCCCCTTTTGGATGACTTAACTCAAATGGCTTCTCTTCTGACTGACTCAAAGTCTCCCCTAATTCAGAGTCCTGATCCAATCCTTGCAGATATTCTAGAAGAGATCCTAACACCCATGGGATTACTTGGGTGGAATAACTACCAAGAGCTCTTTAGAGTTAAAAGACTTCACACATAGAGATAAGGACTTATTAGATGCACAGTACCTAAGATGTTAAATTTAGTCAAATAACACTGCTTTCTAGTACAAAAAAAAAAAAGTCATTATCTTGAATGATCTCAGCCAAGAGGGAACCATAAGATTGGTGAACCTTAAACATGAAGAAGAGTAAAGGGTAGATGCCCTAGTTTGGGGCTACATGACTTAGTTTTCCTTTCCTCCTCAGGGGACATATGGCAATGTCTGAAGACATTTTGGGTTGTGACAACAGCATGTACTACTGGATAAAAGACAGAGATTTTACTTATGATCCTATAGTACCCAGGACAGCCTACCTTTCCCCCTCAACAAGTAACTATGCATCTCAAAGCGTCAAGTACCAAGGTTGAGAAATCCTGTAGTAAAGCATAGGGCAGTTAAAAAAATTTTTTTTTATGTTTTATTTATTTTTTGAGAGAGAGAAAGAGAGCATGAGCAGGGGTGGGTCAGAGAGAGAGGGAGACACAGAATCCGAAGACAGGCTCCAGGCTCTGAGCGGTCAGCACAGAGCCCAACACTGGGCTCGAACTCACAAACTGAGATCATGACCTGAGCCGAAGTCAGATGCTTAACCAACTGAAACACCCAGGCACCCCAGCATAGGACAGTTTTAAAAGGGGTCAGCCAGATACTCTAAAATTATAGGAGAACCGGGTGATATTAATGATAAATAAAAATTGAGGCACTCTGAAAATGAGCCAATCAGAGAACTCGAGATGCTGGCAAGGATGTGGAGAAACGGGCACCCTCTTACACTGTTGGTGGGAATGTAAACTGGTACAGCCCCTCTGGAAAACAGTGTGGAGGTTCCTAAGGAAACTAACAATAGAACTCCCCTATGACCCAGCAATAGCACTGCTAGGAATTTACCCAAGGGATACAGAAATGCTGATGCATAGGAGCACATGTACCCCAATGTTCATAGCAGCACTCTCCACAATAGCTAAAACATGGAAAGAGCCTAAGTGCCCACCAACAGATGAATGGATCAAGAAGATGTGGTTTATCTGTACCATGGAATACTACATGGCAATGAGAAACAATGAAATCTGGCCATGTGTAGCAACATGGATGGACCTTGAGGGTGTTATGCTGAGAGAAATAAGTCAGGCAGAGAAGGACAAATATCATATGTTTGCACGTATAGGAGGATTAGGAGGAACTTAACAGAGGACCAAGGGGGAGAAGAAGGGCGGAAATGGTGGGGGAAAGGGAGAGAGGCAAACCATGAGAGACTCTTGAATGCTGACAAAAACTGAGGACTGGTGGATGTGGGGGAGGAGGGGTGGGCATGGAGGAGGACACTTGTGGGGATGAGCACTGGGTGTTATGTGGAAACTAATTTGACAATAAACTATTTGTAAAAAAAAAAAAAAATTGAGGCACTCTGGAAAGCAAGAAACAGAAGCTGTAGGATATTGTAGTGGAGGAACAAGAACTGGGGATTCCTTGAGTAGTTGATACCTGGAAAGAAAAGGAATTCATAGTGTGACAGATATTGCTGGTTTTCCTCCAAAATTCACTCATCCTTTATTTCAAAGTCATGGGGTTTCAGCCTGACATATGGTTGCCCAACTAAATACTGCACACCTGGCTGTCAGATATGACCACGTGACCAAGTTCTCACCACCGGATGTGAGCTGAAGTAATGTGCACAACTTCCATATTAAAAGGAAATTGTTGCCCTCGGATTTCTTTTCTTTTTTAGAGAGCTGGAACATGGACACGGCCATATCTGAGCCTCCACCATGCAGATGAGGACTATAGCAGGGATCAGCAAATGTTTTTCTTAAAGATCTAGGTAGTAAATGGTTTTTTTTTTTTTTTAAATCTCTATGGCCCATTTAGTCTTTATTGCAACTACTCAACTCTACCCATGAAAGCAGCTGCAGAAAGTCTGTTAACAAACGGGCATGGATGGTTTCCAATAAAACTTACTTAAAAAGACCATAAATTGCAAACCCCTACCCTAGGAGATGACAGAAGATTGAGATAAAAGGTGCATGGGTTCCCCAGTGGACTTCATGGAGTAAGGGACCCCACCAACTCAAACCATTACCAGGGATAGATAATCATGAGAAAGACATGAGCATCTCTATTCTTTAAGTGTTTTTAGCTTCGGAAGTCTTTTTGCAGTCACTTAAACATTACCTTCATAGACCCTAATATTCAGACTGAATTAGGCACCTTACATATTTTTCAATTAATCTTTTTAAAAACATGCTAAGTCTTATTCTGTTTTATAAGTAACAACACTGAGGCTCAGAGACACTTCTAGTGCCTCCCCACAAAGGTAGGAAACGGCAGGGCTGGAGGTGGTGATTTGGATTCAGGTCTATCTTATTACCAGACTCTGGAGTCTTCCCATAGCACCATCCTGCTCTAGTAAGCAGCTCCTGTTCAAAACACATGCAAAAAGAGGTGTATGGGGGTTCTCTTACTTATCAGCTGCAGGTCTTCTGGTTTGTCCTTTCAAAATCCAGCCCAACACTCACTTTTTCCAAAAAAGGCTAACCTTCTTGCCTTCAATTCTTGCCGGACAAATTTGTAACATTCGATGAATATTTCACTTTCAAACTCATATGGTTATCTTTGCATTGATACTGCAAACCTCCCTAAATGGATGGTGAGCTCTTCTATGGCAGAGCCTGCCTTGGTATCTCACCAACCCCTCAACACTGAAGACCACAGATCACACACAGAACTCTGCCCTCAGTGAATATTGCTCTCCCCACTGCGGGCTATGCACTGCAGGCCATGGTTCTGGGATTCTAACAAGACCTGACAGGAGAAGAGACACAATGCGGGTGGGGGATTTAATCTGTTCACATCTCTGTGTTCTTGCTACTGCTGGACATCTGCCTCGTGAGCAAAATACTCACATGACCAACCGAAGCATTCACATACTATAATAATCAGATCCAATTGAATTATTTATAGCATCACATGCTTCTTTAAAGCAAAACCTGGGGGGATCCAAGCACCCTCTTCGCTCTGTGGCCCGCAGAGGTCTGCTTTGTTCTCCTTTGTGGCAGGTTCGCATGTTACTCTCAGCGTATGCCCAACACAGACTTTTCGTTCATAGCTGGATTTTCTGTTGGTCTGATTGAATTCTTTTTCAGATTCTCAAACTACACATGTTGTGAGCTAAATGGTTCCCAACAGGAATCGAATGCTGTGGGAAGACCACCCAGAACTATTCTCCAAGTGACATCACCTATTCTCAGGTGATGGTTCTGCTACCAGACCATCTATCTCACTGCAGTGTTTTCCAGTGACCGAGAAGAACCTCCAGGTCTGCGTCTTTCTTCAACCTCAGAAACTATTGTGTTAGCCTCCTGCAAGAAGCTGGCTTCTTAAGTCACCATTAGCTTTCTTGTAACCAGCACTGCTAAACCAAAATAACTCATCAGTGGGAGATAATTCAAAAACTTCAGAGAAACTCCCTGTGTTAGGACTTCTGCTCTTCCTTCTGAGACTGAGGACCCTGCAGTCTGCATATCTGAATCCTATTAATCTTTAAACTCCTAATGACTAGCCTGACATTTACTATGTGATCAAGAAACGTTTGTGATCTACAATGATATTCATCATCCCCTGCATTGAAGAAAGACAGCTCTCCCTGGTGGGAGCTCACTGCAGGAGTGAGCCCCTGGGGACCGCAACTTTGAAAGTCAGACACTGTCATCAACCTCCCCCACCCAAGGATAACCTGCCTGTTGCCCTTTATCATGGTAAGTACACATACTGCATGTGTTATGACTGAGATGCTGAGAGGCAGTCAAATACCTCCTAATTAATTAAGGTGGATTAAATAACCTAAATAGCAGATTCTGAGTAGTCTGTTGTTTTAGCTTTATATTTAAATATTCAATGACTACCTGCTCCTCTGTGTGCCATGAATCATGGCGTGAATAAGTGATTTAAGGTGACTACTAGATTATGCCCAGGAGGGCCTGTCAATATGGCTTGCTATCAACTGCCACTTTATATCAAGGCTAATGGAATGAAATGTAATATGAAATTCTGGTTTGGAGAAAAATAAAATAGTGGTTGTCCATTGATTAAATTTACCTGAAAGTCTGACATAGTCATCGACCAAATGTTGTATTTCTGAATGAGTCATGTGCTTTTAAGAGGCTGCCAGTAAAATGCTGCTTGCATTTTAGACTGAACACTGAAAACATTTGTGCCTTAGATTAACTCCTGGACTCCTAGTTCAGACTGAGCACTCAAACTCCAAACATGCCCAGGCAGGAGTGTGAGCCTTGAGTGATCCTCTCTGTCTCTTGCTGAAGATCCAAACCTGGTGGGCTTAGACTGCAAACCGGAAAGAGCCATGGGCCTAAACAGGTCCAAAGCTCACATTTTACAGATGAAGACACCTTTCTGCTACACCATCTTCATTCATTTCCTTTTGTGGCTGTAAGAGATGACCACAAACTTAGCGACTTAAAACAACACAGTGATAATAATAAGATAATGATCTTACAGCTCTGGAGGTCAGTAATCTATAATACACACATAGCACTGGGTTCTCTTTGCAAGTTTCAGGGAAGAGTTCCTTTCCCTTCCTAGCTTCTAGAGGCTTCTGGCTCTTGTCTGCCTCCTTCATCCTTAAAGCCAGTAGCATAACATTACCCTCACCCTGACCTCCTGACTTGCTCTTGTAAAGACCTTTGCAATTATATGGGGTCCAGACAGATAATCCAGAACCATCTGTCCATCTCAGTACCATCAATTTAGTCACATCTTTAACATTCCTTTTGCCATATAAGCAACATATTCCTAGGTCCCAGGGATTCGATTACAGATATCTGGGCAGGGGATATCACTCAGCCTACTATGCTGTCATCAAAAAAAAAAGGAAATGTTGCAAACAAGGCACTGAAATTACTTCATTTTCATGGAAAATATTTCTGTCCATTAACATAATATTTTCTACCTTCGATGAGCATGGCGGTGAGAACCTAAAACATCAGCACAAGGATCATGCGGGCTCCATCTGGCCTGGCTCTGCTGTTCACAAGCTCTATAAGCTTCAACCAAACAATTCATGAATTGTCCATGTGGCTTAAGAATCTGCATCTTAAAGGAAGTGACAGGAAATGAGGAAGGAGAGATAGTATGAGTGAACCTGAAATATTATATTGAGGAATCACAGGCAAAAATGTGAGTTCCATAAAAGCAGAGCTCTCATTGCTATTTACCCCTGGACCTTCAGTACCTAAAATGGTATAACATGATGAATATTTCATGAATGAAAGAATGTTGTTTCATGAGCCTGTACTATGAAGGCTGTTATGAAAATCACTTATGCATCTCTGTCTTTCCAACTAGATTATAAACTCCTTGAGCAAGAGAGCCAAATCTTCTATTTCATATGCTCACAATACCTAATAGGTGCATACTTAGATACATCTAACAGGTAAGAACCTACTAGATGCATGCTTACGTGCGCTTAATCATCAAACTACCAAAGGACTTATAATTTAGTGTTCTCAGTTTTCACATATAAATGTAAATTTGAAAGAAATCATCTATTTAATAGCATATTTATAAACTTTCTTACACTGGACTCTTTGGGAAATCTTTTTAGCAATATATTCACATGTTTTAATATAAAATGAAATAGTCTCAAAAGGAACCTTTTTTTGTTGTCTATTTATTTATTTTGAAAGAGAGAGAGAGAAGAGAGAGAACATGAGCAGGGGAGAGGCAGAGAGAGAGGAAGACAGAGAATCCTAAGTAGACTCAGTGAGGTCAGCATGGAGCCTGATGGCGTGGCTCAATCCCACAAACAGTGAGATCATGACCTGAGTTGAAATCAAGAGTTGAATGCTTAACTGACTGAGCCACTCAGGGGCCTCCCAAAGAAATCTTAAAAACACCATCTACTACAGCAAATGTCAGGGCCTTGCCCAGAGTACCTATGTCTACCCCCTGCATCTGCCAGTCCTACAGCTCCTTCTACTATGTTCTAAAGGCTCTCAGTGGCCAACACCTTGCAGGCACTGCAGATCTGCCAGGGAGTTCATTCTTCCCAGAGTAGCCCTCAGCCAATGGCTGATGGGAATTAGGATACATGTTTAAGCCCCACCTCTTGGATGAGAGAAGCCCAAGGCCCATTCTACATAGTCTTCCACCATTCCACTGTAGGATGGAACCCTGGTTGACCATGGTGGTAATATGCTCAAAAACACATGTTTGCTCTCTTTCTTCCCTTCTCTATCTCACTTTCCCACTCCTCTACCAGGGCTTTCTGAAATTACCTACCAAGTAAAGCTACCTACATCAAATCTTTGTCTCAGGGTCTGCTTCTGAGGCCACAAATCAAGGCATACCTACAACCACCAGAAGATGGAAGAGGCAAGGCTCCCCGAGAGCCTCTAGAGGGAACACAGCCCCGCTGTCACCTTGATTTAAGCTCAGTGAAGCAGATGTTGAACTTCTAGCCTCCAGAACTTTGAGAGAATACATTTCTGTTGTTTAAAGCCACCAAATTGTGGTAATTTGTTACAGTAGCTCCAGGAAACTAATATAGTTTTACACTGAATAAGTCATTCCGTTAGCAAAACTGAAGCATCTTGAGAAGTGCTTACTTCTTTTAGACCTCTAGGATTTAATTTCTCAGTTTTGAAATGGAAACTGACACATTCTGAAGCAGTTATCTGAAGCAGATAACACTACTCCCTTGTATAAAATTCTCTAGTAGTTTGCATCTATCTTAGAATAAAATCTGATCTTTGCACGGGGCTGCAAAGTGTCACATGGCTCCCTGCGTGACCCCTCTGACCAGCTACATGGGATTTCTTGCAGATGCTTGAGCAAGCCTCAGAGCTGCTAGCCTAGCTCTGACTTCTGCCTGGAACCCTCTTCTCCTTGACAGCTGCATAACTAACCCCCCTCCTGCGTTCCCATCTCAGCTTCCACACTAGCCCACAGAGAAGCCTTCCCAATTCCCCATCTGAAGTCACTATTAGATCACCCTGCACAGTGCTGATTGGTGTGCTGGGTTTCTCCTTTGCAATGATGATTAGTTTAATGTTCTCCTCTCTTAGATTGTAAGTTCCAATGCAGGAATCTTGTCTATAATTCACTGTGCTATCCCCAGTGTCAGAATTGGCTCTGGCATGAAGTCAGGGTTCAATAAATATTTGTAAGTGGGTGAATAGAAGAATAAATAAATTGTGGTGGAGATGAGATTTAGTGGCTTTAATTATTTCCTCTTTAATACAGGTTGCAAACCCAGATCTCTGCAGTGCCTGGGGCTCAGTAAGAGAATGTATGGCTGGTGGACAAGGCACAGACCTTGACAATTCTGCCACAAGGAACTTGGACCCTGTGTGTGGCCAGCTCTTCTTATTTATTATTTATTATTATTGTTGTTGTAATGTTTATTCATTTAGGAGAGAGTGCAAACGGGGGAGAGGCAGAGGGAGAGGGACAGAGGACCCGAAGGGGGCTCCACACTGACAGTACAGAGCCTGATATGGGGCTTGAACCAATGAACCGTGAGATCATGACCTGAGCCGAAGTCAGATGCTCAACCGACCTAACCACCTAGGCACCCTTGATTTTTTTTCTTATTTAAAGATACACACCCCAGGGGTGCCTGGGTGACTCAGGCAGTTGAGTATCAACTTGGGCTCAGATCATGATCTTACAGTTCATGGGTTCAAGCCCCACGTCCAGCTCTGTGCTGACAGCTCAGAGCCTGGAGCCTGCTTCAGATTCTGTGTCTCCCTCTCCCTCGGCTCCTCCCTCACTCATACTCTGTCTCTCAAAAATAAATAAACGTTAAAAAAAAGAAAGACTCGCCCCAAATCCAGGTTCTCATACAAAGCCACCAGTTTTTGAATATTGCCTCAAATTATTTTAAATACTGTTTGAGCCAACTGAATATGTCTACCAGTCACATTCAGCCCAAGACTCTCATTTTGCTGCCTCCTCTTCAGCCTCCATTAGTTTCCAGGGCAGTAGGAGGTGGATTACAGAAGTACTTGAACTGCTAGCTTATCAGAACTTAAAAAGGGAAGAGGAGAAGAGCTGTTTCAAAAACATACACATATAGAAGCACATGGTCTGATGAAAATATCCTGTTGGCCTTATCCTAGAAAGAAAGAAAGGAGAGAGAGAGAGAGAGAGAGAGGAGGCAAGGCCTACTATCAGACTCCAGCATCCAGAAAACACAACTCTCTTCTTGTGAGATGCTCTTGCTAAATTAAGCAGAGCCTGAGGACAGTTGTGGATCCTAAAACTCGACTTAAGTCGTCGCTTTGCAATTACAGTGATCCCCCCTCATCCACAGGGGATAAGCTCCAAGACCCCCACTGGTTGCCTGAAATTGCAGATACTATTGAAACCTATGTATACTGTTTTTCCTTGTACACGCATACTCATGATAAAATTTCATTTATGACTTAGGTATAGTAAGAGATTAACAACAATAACTAAAAGTAAAGTAATTAAAACAATATTATGCTAAGTGAAATAAGTCAGAAAGGGAAAGACAAATACCATATGATTTCACTTACTTAGAGAATCTAAAAAACAAAACAAATAAACAACAGAAAAAAGTAGTAACAGACCCATAAATACAGAGAATAAACCAATGGTTGGCAGAGGGGAGGGGGTGGGAAGATGGACAAAATGGGTGAAGGGGAATGGGTGACACAGGCTTCCAGTTATGGAATGATAAATCATGGGGATGAAAGCCACAGCATTAGGAATATAGTCAATGACATTGTAATAAGCTTGTATGGTGACAGATGGTGGCTACACTTGCAGTGAGCACAGCATAATGTATAGTCTTATGGAATCATTGTATTGCACACCTGAAACTTAAGTAATGTGTCAACTATACTTCAATTAAAAAAATAAAACTATAACAAATGTTATAAGGACATGGTCTCTCTCAAAATATCTTGCTGTACTTTACTCACCCTTCTTGTAATGAGGTGAGATGATAAAATGCATGTAATGTGGTGAAATGAGATGACTGGCACAGACATTGTGACATAGCCTTAGGCTATGACTATTGACCTTCTGATGACTCTGCTTTCAAGCCACCGGTGACCATAGGTAACTGAAACTGTGAATCAGGGGGAACTACTGTATCAAGTAAGAAATGCTGCTTCGAACTTGTTGCAGTACATGGTCTTCATTATTCATGCGCACGTGCTTGTTTACTGGCCATGGATATACTTCATTCAAACGTGTGTCTTTCACTTCCTGGGATTTCTGATAACAAAGTGTTACTGATTCACCCCTCTAGGTGTCCAGGGCACTCTCAGATTTTTAGGTCAAGTGTGTGGTTGCTACTCATTCAGGTGCAGACTTAAGAGGATGGGAATTTAGATCGGACGAACTCCGATCTCACATGTCAGTATGGAATGGGGAAAAGCCCCAGGTTGTAGCCTCAGCTTTTCCAAGAATGATCAAGTGACCATGGAAAAGTCAGTGACCCTTCCTTGGCCTCAGTTTCCAAAGCTGTAGAATAAGGAAGCTGGCTCTGAAATGCCTTGCAGATCCCTCCCTGATGTGACAGTCTCTGATTTTTTGACTGCCTCACAGAGGATGCCACCTGTTGCTTCCATTGTCACTTGTGGGCTTCTGTGATGCTTACCAACATCTGCAAAAGTGGAAGCAGTAGAGAGTGAGTGCAAAGATCCAAGGAAGGAGAGAAGTGAATCGGCTTCGTCTACATCTTCACTTAGCCAGATCAGGCTTCTGGAGAACAATTTCTGTAGTAAACCCCTGTCAGGTGCGCCCACCTATTTGTACCATAACCTCAGAGCCACAGCTGTCTCCTTGAAGGAAAAGAAAATTGTTCTGAACAGTTCTGGGAAGGGTGATGGGGAAGATTATTTGTGATCACAGACAAACTCAGAAATATATTCGCTTCTTAATCTTTTGAATAAATGATTCATAGAATGCATGCATTTTAAGGAATTGAATGCTTTTTGTTGTTTTCCCGGAACTCTCCATTTCTGAACAGTCTCTAGAGGCTGGTAATAAATATACAGAGCCATAGAGTGAAATGATCATGAGAATGCCCTGATGTGTCTATTACATTTGCTTTAGAAAAAATCATTAATAAGTAAACATATTCCATAAATATGCCAGATAAAAACAAAGGTAATAAGATTCACTTTTAACAAGTCAATACTAAGAATAACAAATGACGACTTTTTAAGGGATTTTCCTGTAAGTTTCCTGAAAGCCCCATAAATCTCTTCCTTCACCTACTTTTATCCATGACTATTTTCTCCTGATTAAAAATTTACCCTCCTAGCAATTAAAAATCCACAGTCAATTACACAGAGTTACAAAGACATCACAGCAAAGAATCATGGGTGTGGGTCTTCAGATAGTTGAAGCTCTCTTAATGTCCCAAATGACCCAACACTGCAACGCTAGGTCTTTCCTCAGGCTGTGGTGTGGAGGGGGAATGGGCAGCAGGGATGAAGTATATTTTGAGGAGAGTTAGAAATGTATGGTGCTGAAATGACTTCTCCACCAGTACTGTCCTCTGCACCTGCAATACCCCTATGTCTCGCACCTAGTAAGAACTCAAAGGAGTCAATTGTCTAAGTCTTAATTGGCCAAAGTACAGAGTCACACTTGTTTTCTCCAACAAAGTATATGAAAAGAACCAGGATGGAGAAGGGGATACCATTAGGCTTCCACAGCTTAATGAACATAACCTCTAAACTTAGAGTGTCCATGGAAAAGAAGAACAGATTTAGAATCTTTCAGACCTGGTCAAATCTAAACTCCATACTTCCAAACCAGCTCCGTGATCTTGCACAAGATATTTAATATCTCTGAGTCTGTATTTTACTCTCTACCATCAGGTGGCTACAGTAATGGCTAAATCACATGACATCTGAGGAGTATAATAAAACATCATATGTAAATTACTTAGCCCAGCACTGAACCTAGTAGATGTTCAATGTTTAGGTTTTCCTCTCCACTCGTCTCTGCACACTAACCTCTTGGCTATTATTTTAATCCTGATTCCTTAAGTAATCCAAGTAGAAAAAAAATATTTAACAACCAAATGGGAGTTTTTTTCCTCCTATTAATTTCATTGCATAGTGATTTATCAGTTAAAATGTGTATTATTATTTGGTTTTGGAACTTGGTGGTTAGAAACTAGAAGAGGAACCGTTCTAAGATATAAAAAGTTTCTATCTATACTATGGTTGGCAGATGTGCATTCACCATTTTGAAAACTGATCTTTGCTTTGGGAAAATCTTTAAGTGGCCCTTTAACTGTGTGGATCTGAAGGAAGGTACTCTGTTATTGTTCCTGGTACTTCAAAATGACCATTGACCTGAATGCAGTGTTCAACACTGAGAGACAATTTGTTTGAAAATGGAAGCATTGCTAGAATCAACCGATCCAAAGTCATTTAAGAATTTCTTGCTTTTTTTGAGGGATTTGAGGGAAGGGTAATGGGAATGTTTGTTAGCTCTGTGTAACTTTAGAGGGCATTGTGAACGCTGCTGCTTGTACTCTGGAGATTGCAAAAAATCTAGAAGGGGGAACTAGCAGAAGATAGAAAGAATGGTCCTTCCCAACAAAACAGTCTTCTTAGCAGAACAGAATCCATGGAAAGAACACAGCCTGGGCTTGACACAGTCCAACTTGGACCTGAATATCAACTTTCATAAACGATGTTATTAGTTAATAATTAACAATTAACTATTAACCCAGAATATACCGATATCAAATCTTTACAGACCTTTGTGCATAGGAATGAGATCTCTCTGAGGGAAGTGGATATTTCTCTGGTTAATTATTGAAGAAAGAAGAAGTAAATTCTGGGACAGGAACCAAGGATTTGGGAGTGGTGCTTAGACTTGAGCCACTGAGCTAAATGCTTCTTCTCTCTCTGTGTCTTGTAATAGCCTGACATCAATTATCCTACCAGTAATTCTTGGAAGAGGGTCTTGCTCTTCCCTCTTCCCATGGGAAGAGCCATGGCAGGGTACGGAAGCAGGCCATGAAGAATCACTATGCCCAGAGCAACAGCCAGGAGCAGCTGAAGTAGTTGTACAGTAGCTCTCAAAAAAGATGCTGCCTGAGAACAGAAGGATTTATTAGAGAGCACAAGCCAGACAACACCAGGGGATGGCCTTGGTCTTGGGAGGGCTAAAGGCTCTTCATGCATAACTGGAGTCTCAGTCAACATCCCTTGGGTAATAAAAGAAACCTAACCACATCATGTATTCGTAGACTGCTTAAGCTTGGATATTTTGTCTACTCATGAATCATTTCCCTAACCATGCTCATTTCAATTGACTTGATTAAAATAGTTTCCAAACTAATTCTAAAGAGCAGAACCTGAACAAAATGGAAACCTTCTGTACCTAATCACCCAAATCTGGCATCCCATGTCAGCCCACCCAGTGAGCAAGCCTAGAGTTTTTCTGCTTGTTCTTAAGACTTTTCCCCCTGCGTTCTGCCTTTTAACACAAAGAACAAGAAAGGAGAAAAAAAAAAACACGTAGAGTCCAGTCCAGTCACGATTTTTATTCACCAGATACAAATTATTTCTGCATTATAAATTCAATCCTGAATTATGTGTTAGTAGCAAAACTGGCCCTGTGTTTTATTCATAAGGGGAGACTGTGAGATCCCCCAGCCCTAGCTCAGCTGGAAAGAAGGACATTTCTGTGAGGCTGTTCATCCTTTGCCTAATCACATTTGCAGACACCACCTCAGCAAAACAAAGCAGAAGAGAAAGTCATTTGGAGGCATATCTAATGCCCAAGATAAACACAAGCTACTGGAAGGATGGGCAGGATCAGAAACGAGGACAGAAAAAAAAGAAAGCACAGTCCAGCTGGAACAGAGGGAGGGAACCACACACCCCTCAGCAGGGGAAATCACTGCATTTCACTGAGGCAGGTGCACTGGACATATTTGCGTATTAAATCATTATTCAGATTTCAAGAGCCTATGTAAGGCAATGCCACAGAATGATTCGTATGCTATTTATAATTCCTTAGCAATCTTCAGTGTTTTGCAGTCAGAAAAAAAGACCCCGGGAATAGTTCATTGGAAAAAAAAAACCCACGAAACATATTTACTTAGTTCTCTCTGCTGAATTAAGTGGCACAACTGCCATTTATATTTTTCTCCAACACCATAAAAATGTCTCCATTTGTTATGTATGACACTATATTAAACATGGTATGAAGACAATTCTTGCTTACCCCCTTGAAAGAGCAGAGGAAATGGGATGGCAATCAGGTTTCCCAGTAAACATGTTCTGAAGTCCTATGCAAGACTCTGAGGGAGGAAAGTATGGTAATGAACCTGAGAGCCTTCAGACTCACCCTTGGCAGACGGCCTCAAGACTGGGAAAGAGATGCTCGAATTGCCCTTAAACCCTGTTTCTGGCAAGCTTGCTCTGAACTTCTTCACAAGATTTCTTGGGAATGAAAGCGAGAAGATAGAAGCCCTGCCCACCACTCAAGAAGCTGGAGAGAGTCGAAGAATCCCTGTAGTGGCAGATAATCCCCAATCCTCAACCGTCACCTTTGCTTGTGGACTCAAACAAGTGAGTTACTTCTTCTGGAACTCTTTTCTCACTCACAAAATGGAGGGACTGTTCTGGGATCTCTGAGATTCCTCCCAACTTTGAAATCCTACACCTCTAAGTTTTAATATGAAATAAATCATGCCCAGGATTGCTAAGAAGATAAAAGAGGTGATGAATATAAATATGCTTTATTACTATCTGAGTGTCAGTCATTTCCATGGACACTTAGCCCATAATACAATAGAAAAGAGAAGCCAGGGGGACTAGCTCTCCTTTAGGCTTTCCGCCAAGTGCACCACGTGTGGGAACCTCTAGTCAATTGCATTTGAGCTCCATCACACTTTTATTAAAGTTCTAGGTATGTCTGCACATCATTTGCATACACACACAGTTATGCATTTTGCATTAGGTACTTGGCCATATTTCCCCCTACATACTCTCTTGCAATAAATGAATACACTGGGGCATCACCAATGGCTGCCTTAGAAGAGAGGCTGTCTTTGGGGGTTTCCATGGCCAAACATTACTGGAACGGTCCCAAAGTATGTCTGCTAGCTGTTATTTCCATCCCTCAACAAAGCTAAAACAAATCTGCCCATTTTCCAGATGAAGAAACACAATGAAAGAATCGATACCCTAATAACATAATTCAGACAGATATTTGGAAATAGCTGGATGTTTGATTTTATTCAGATAACCATTGTTAGCAGGTTTTTTTCATAGTATTTTGGCAAATGTTTTCGACCTCTTTTAAGACTAAGCCCCATGGAAATGACTGCACCATTCCCAGGCTAAACCTTTTAAGAAGTAGCTCTTACTTCATGTTCTGTAACAGTCCATTTTTCTCCTCTCTGGTTAATTCTGAGATCTACTTTGTGCCGCTATTATATGTAATGTCTTATTTTCCACCACATGCTGAAGTTGATTAGTGCTGGTATGGTGCAACACTGTCCATCTTCTACCCAGAGCCTTGCTGAATCTCATCCAATTCAAAGTTTGCCCAATGGTTGCCAAAGCTGAAAGTGAGTAGCAGAAAGCCCAAATACTAGAGGAAGGCTTCCTGGGTTTTAATACCAGATTAACCATTTTAATTTTGGAGAAACTTTTGCCAATATGCCTTCAAATATTTCACCTCCTCTATTTTGCTTTTTCATTATTTCTGGATGTCTTTATACATGGGGTCTTGATACTTGTTTCCACTTCCCTATAGCTTCGCTTGCTTCTCAGTCTATCTTTTTATCCCATTGTGATGTTTTTAGGAGAATTTTATTTATTCAGCTGTATCAATTCTGTAGTGCAACCATCCACTAAATCCCTCATTTCAACAATTATATTTTCAAAGTTAAGATTTCAAATTGCTTCTTCTTTATAATTGCTTGTTCCTGTGGCATTTTTCAATAGTCTTCCATATCTCTCTGGTGATGTTAATTGTACTTACTTTACGTTCTTGATCAGTTTTTGTGTTTCTTTTTTAAGGGGTTGACATCTTTATTGCTTTGGAGGTGGGGAGCAGGTCCTCAAGAGCTGTTGGTGGGGCAGGCGGCTTCCTCTTCACCATCACAGGCTTTTGGCTGCACAGGATGGCACTGGCTTTGCGGACTGCGGCTAAGTACAGATCTGGATGGTACGTGTTCTTGCAGATCATGTGTCTGATGTTGCCGAGGGTGGTCAGGGTGTTGTTGAAGGGCGTCTGCACCAGAAAGCTGCAGGGTTTCACTGGCCAGATCTCTGCTTCCTGACCACCACTACCCCTCTGCCATGGCCGCGGCTCTATGCCCACAGTCTTACAGTGAATCAGCCCATTGTAGCAAAGAAGTTGCAGCTTTCAGATGATGGGTTCGTGCTGTATGTCTACTTATTCCTCTTGATCAGGAAGCAGAGCAATTCCACTGGAGAACATCCATCACAGGTTGGCAGACATGGCAGCAGATCCTTGTACTATAGCAGCCAAGAGGGAAAGAGGATTTTTAATTCTGCTTCCTTTAAGAGATTTCTGCCCATTTGAGAGATTTCTGCCCATTTGTTGCCTTTTTTTAAATTATGCTTGCACTCCCCAAATCCCTGGCAATTTCCCCTATGACTTTATTTGTATCCTTTTAGGACTAACAGTCGCTTTAGCTACTAGTGTCTACCTAGAGAAGAAACTAGGATCTAGTTCCTGCCCCACAAGAATAGACTCAGGTCAGAGCCTTTAGAATTATAATTACAGGGAACCTAGGTGGCTCAGTAGGTTAAGCAACCAACTTCGGCTCTGGTCATGATCTCATGGTTTGTGAGTTTGAGCCCTGCATCAGGCTCTGTGCTGACAGCTGTGAGCCTGGAGCCTGCATCTGTGTCCCTTTCTCTCTGCTCCTCCCCCACTCACCCTTTGTGTCTGTCTCTCTCAAAAATGAATCAACATTAAAAAAAATTTTTTAAGAGAATTGTAATTTCAGCTCAGACATCCCCTATTCTCCTCAGGCATCCTACTATTCTCCAAGGGAACCTCATAGTTACTTAAACAAGGGTCTGCTCTGTGCAGCCTGATTTGTAGTGTACCTGTGTGTCTGTGTCTATGATAATGACCTTGCCCTTTGGGGAAGTAGGGAAATTCCCAGGCTTGCCAATCTCCTATACTCATCTACTGACTTCCCCTCCCAGCTAGACTCCTTAGCTACCCTAGAGTAACAAATCTTGCTGCTTCAGACTGGGTTTCTTGCCACATTGTCACACTGGGGTTGACAGGGATCCCTCCCGAGAAGGAAAGGAGGTACAACTAGGAAGTTGTTCCCAGCATCTCTCCCATTCATGGCCATAGTCTTCTCCCACCCCAGGCCATCATTTGTGCAACTACTATTATTCCCATACAGGTATCAAGCATCGTTTATCTTGCATAATTTGCACTGAGATTCCTTGGATACATGTTAAGACTTCACTAATGTAAACAATGCAAAAGTGGTCTTGAATTGTTGTTGCACCTTCTAGAAGGTTTCCTTACCTCAGTCACTGACCCCACTCACCCACCTTTACGTACCAGATACCACCAGCTTAGCCATTCTTATACATCACCTCCAGCTGGGCATCTTCCCCTCAAAAATGACTACCCCTCAAAAACGGCACTTTTCTGGTTATGTCATAAACTGCACGTTTTTCAGGCTATTATTTCAGGCCGTCTCCCAGCGGGTGTCCTTCTAATATCCCACACTTTTTTCTTAAGTTCCCCAAACAAACTCATAAAATGTTCCTTCCATTGTGGATTTCTTCCTCAGGACTTTTTTCTATCTCTATCCTTTTTTCTACCTCCTACCCACTTGCCACCCAACTTGGTTCAATAAATAGTTGCCTGAGTCTCCCCTCCCTGGGATTGCTCTTTCTGTCCCCTGAGCTTCTAAAGCAAGGATTCAAAACACCATTAATTTGGGAAATATCATTGGCTGCTCTTTAATATTTTGAAATGTCCTCAATTACATTATGCATTCCTAGAAGGTAGGAGTTTTTGTCCTGTCATGTACATCTCCCGTAGTCTTGAACATGGTGTTATATATACACAAGGGAATCAACATCTATTTTTTATTTGTTGATTGATGGAGCCCCTCAACAAATTCCACAGGTCACATAATTTGGAAGCCCCTAGGTCAGATGGAGATCAGATCATTTTTTTTCTCTCTGCTCTCTCAGCATTATACCCACCACCAAGATACTTGAAGCCATATGTAATTCTATCCTTGATATCAGAACAGTTTCATTTCTATCCAAACCTATGAATAAGTAATGCCTTCTCTCTCTGGCATCTCATAATGAGAATCCCAAATAATGATAATTCATTTGTTGTGCCCTGTGCTAAAGAAAGCAGTGCCCTTCAGGAAGGTGGATGTGTTTTGAAGAAGGTACTGAGTGAAATGACCTTGCCTTATCCAAATTAGCAGCCAGGAAGCAAACAGGAATCATCCCAGATGAGACTAAGCTTGCAATTTTTCTCAGTAGTAGATAAGCTCTTGAACAAATCTAATTACTTGATATCTAATCTGCCAGCTTCAATAGGTCACCCTTCATTACTTGGGAGCATCTTAAGTTTACAAGACAATTGGAAATGCTGAAGTCCTGAACATCATGATTACTCACAAAATAGTTTATTATAGGAGGTTTACTCCTGAGCAACTTGAACTTTTCTGTTTACAGTCATGATCCCTGCAGTTTCAAAGTCAAAATAGAGCATCTGCAACTTTATGGGCCTCAAATGCCAGTACTTTGAACCATGGATTTGACTTCAAAATCATATATGTGAGAGTTTAAAATAGCATTACTTGAAAAATCATAAACACACAATTGCATTAACTATTTCTATCTTGGACTTCTGGTATGTTCAGTCTTCTCAAATCCACAGTGGGGAAAGTTTGAAAATGTTCATCAATGTTATGTAATAGGAAAGAAGGAACCATTTGGAGCTAAGGAGCCTAGATTAAAATCTTGTTTTGACAATTTTCTAGCAGTATAACCTGGGACATATACTTGAACTCTCAAGGATCTATTTTTCTTTTCTGTAAAATGTGAATAATAATGCCTATTTCACAGGATAGCTGGGAGTGATAAATTAAATAATAGATGTGGGAGTGATTAAATAGAGCACTTTGTAAACTAGAAATTATTGCACATATGTTAGTCACCATCATCACTTTTCTTCATTTAAAAAGTCATAACGTCAATGTATTCATGGCCTTAAATTAGGTACCCTTAACAGGTCAGGAAAGAGTCCCATTAAAAAATGTTTATTTTAATTAATATAGTTTATAATTCAGCAGAGCACTGTCTCTAATACTCAAGGACACTGACTTTCCACTTACCAATATAGTTCAAACATTCAAAGCACTTAGCTCCTAAGGATATTGTCTAAAACTCTTGACATGGTCACCTAAGAATAATTAAATAAATGAGCAGTAGCGGCAGCCGCAAGAGGCTTTGAATGTTGCCAAGTAGCAGGCTTTTGATATGTAAATTTACTCTAGACTTTCTGTGTTATGTTTACTGATACTTAGAGAAAGACCTCTTACTTTATGCAGAAACTACTTCAAAATTATCTCAGAAAGGTGAGAATGATACAAATTTTTTCAAGTGTAGGAGGAAATAAATCTTTCATTTTCACTGATCCTGCATAGCAAGGCTAAGCAATCCATGCTTTTTTTTTTTAAGGAATCTGCTTTGTAAAACTTCTTTAAGAAAGAAATTCCTATGAAAGAAAAAAAATTATATCTCAAAAAAGGAGAATAAAAGAACAAAAGCTATGTATTCTGTGTTTAGAGTAACTTTTATATGCAGAAACTTGGGAACAATTCTATTCCCTTTGCATACTTAAGATGATTTGGCCTTCTCTAATAAGCTACTATGAGTTGTTTTGAATTACTATTTGATAAGGAGAATTTAAAAAATATATATTTCCCACTCTCTCATTTGATGTCAAAAGTGAAAGAAAGCAAATCAAAGACATAAGGTAAAATTATAGATGCTGGTTAAGTATCTCCAATGGTCTAATGGTTGTTCCAAGGTATATTTTATTTAATTCTACTGGGTGTTACTGAGCTATTAAAACCAAAACTCTGCATTAAATTATGTTTCTTTCTATGTCCACTATAACAATTCAGGTAATAATAATAATTCATAGTAAGAATTACAATTTGTCATTTATAATGAGCCAGATACTATGTTAACATACTTTTTTTTAATGTTTATTTATTTTTGAGAGAAAGAGAGAGAGTGCAAGCAGGGGAGGAACAGAGAAAGAGAGGGAGACACAGAATTAGAATTAGGCTCCGGGCTCTGAGCTGTCAGCACAGAGCCCGATGTGGGGCTCAAACCCATGAACCATGAGATCATAACCTGAGCCAAAGTCAGATGCTTAACTGACTGAGCCACCCAGGCACCCCTTTTAACATACTTTCTAGCATGGAAAATTAAGTGTTGTGCCTGAAATAACACATCCAATAAGTAGAAGATTCCAAGTCATGTTGGTAACAATGCAAACAACCTACACATGCCACTATGCATGCACAGTGCTTATCAGATACTCATTGATTGTGGTTTGATGGAATACAATGAAAGTATACTTATCTATAAAAAGTCACCTGCCATATGGCTGCATTTTTATAGACTTGAGTTAAAGACCTGTCACAACTGAAGTTTTATTGCTTGTACAGTATTTGATTAAATAGTTCCAGATAGTCAAACTAAACCCAGAATAGGAAACTTGCACCTAGATCTATCTCTAATAAGTAATCTCTTTTCTGACATCAGTTTACTTTTGAACAGATACATTACATAAGGGACTGGTATATGAGACAAGGTACTAAGGAAATCTATTTTTAATATGCACTGATTAAAAGGTAAAATAGCCCTAACCTTGAATTCCCTCACAGTTTCAGTTATGCCCTGAACTCTACATTTATGCAGTAATTTTGTTTCATTTTGGTTTAGGGAAAGAAGCTTTTATGGCCAATGTCTATTGAGCTACTGTGGTCAAATATTTATTAAAAAGAGCATATTGATTTGCAGATTATAACTGACCACATATGAACCCTTCTTTCCAGTGACATTCTTTTTTAAGGTATTGATTAAAGGCTTTTCAAACAGAAAGCATTTTTCTTGTCAGTTCAGTTATGCTGGCTTTTGTAATAAGCTAATTTGATTTCCTTTTTTAACCTTTGTTTGATTAGGGGAACAGACATTTGCATTAAAATTCAAGAGAGATGAAGTCTATCATCGATCTTGACTTCCTCATGGACCTCTCGTACTCAGCGAAAGATGATTTAGAGAATGTCAAGAGTCTTGGAACAACCATAATGAGAGAGGAAAAAAAATCACTTCAGACTTACAAACCAGTAAGGGCTTATTTGACAGAAAGGGCAATTGCATTTGGTGGATAGGTTTTAGGGAAATCAAATTCAGGAAGTTTAATTTTGTTCTTAAGCCAA
Source organism: Proteles cristata cristata (assembly GCA_017311185.1). Classification (NCBI taxonomy): domain Eukaryota; kingdom Metazoa; phylum Chordata; class Mammalia; order Carnivora; family Hyaenidae; genus Proteles; species Proteles cristata. The sequence continues at coordinate 1,842,971 of JAESUZ010002751.1, read as the reverse complement.
GTCATTAAGAGATCTATGAGATGAACTGCCATTAATAAACTACATGCTAGTTAAACCAAAACATTTCAAAACATCTGAAGAGGTTAAACAAAACACGTACATTGTCACTTGCCACAAATGAAAACTAAAAGTAAATTCTAATATTTCTTTATAAACATGGTTCCGGTAAAACACCAACTTCAAGGGGCGCCTGGGTGGCTTAGTTGGTTACGCGTCCGACTTTCGCTTAGGTCATGATCTCGCGGTTCGTGGATTCGAGACCCGCGTCGGGCTCTGTGCTGCCTGCCAGCTCAGAGCCTGGAGCCTGTTTCAGTCTGTGACTCCCTCTCTCTCTGACCCTCCCCTGCTCACGCAGTCTCTCTCTCTCTCCTAGAAATAAATAAAACATTAAAAAACAAACAAACAAAAAAAAAAACACCAACTTCAAGACAAGTTTGTGATTTAATCCTTTATTGCTGTCTGCAAATTATAGGAATAAAACCTGTATTAGCCACAGTCCTCTACTAGCATACCCTGGGATTAATCAATTCTCTTGTACATTAAGACTCAAAGCTATCTGTAAATTCTTTTGGTTACCCTGGCCTCTGGATCCTTTTCCTAGCCAGGAACCAATGTATTTTGGACCTTCAATAGGTCAGATCCATTGCTAATTCCTGAAATCTCCGCCAAAGATCTTTATCTGGATCTTTTCTGAAAGAAGAGGCTTCTTCCATTTTCTGAGGAGTCTCATTTTCTGTAGGGATAGTTTTAATTCAGTAAGAATTGAGCACCTACAATGAATCTAGTGATGTAGTAAATGAGCAATGATACATTTAAAGTATATCAGGTGGGTCCACTCATTCTTTTTGCTACAGCTATTCAAAACATTTTCAGCTAATACAATGTAATAGTGACCAAAACCAAACGACAGGAAAAGGGGGAAAAAAAAAAAAAAAAAACTTGGTTAGAATCTCTCAAACAATTGGTTGCAAAATTTCTGGTTCCCAGGGTAATTGGACTATCTCTCTCCTAACTCTACTGAATAAATCTCATGATTCTAGATTGCTTGGAAAAATTTCTGGAGTCAGCAGGCCATTGCTAATTTCTTGCTTTCTCTGCAATCATTGAGTTTATTTACCAAAAGTGACTTTCCATTATCCATCATTCTAACAAAGATGGTTCATCTTTAGTCCCAAGTTTCTAGATTTCACAGCTTATAGGTGTGGTTTGGCTATCTTTTTATACTAATTCTTAATTAATATAAATTGATGTTTTTCATTTTAAGTTAACATAAGCAAAGATTCTAGGGGCACCTGGATGGCTCAGTTGGTTGAGCGTCCGACTTCGGCTCAGGTCACGATCTCATGGTTCGTAGGTTCAAGCCCCGTGTCGGGCTCTGTGCTGACAGCTAGCTCAGAGCATAGAGCCTGCTTCAGATTCTGATTCTCCCTCTCTTTCTGACCCTCCCCTGCTCATGCTGTCTCTCTCTCAGAAATAAATAAAAACATTAAAATTTTTTAAAAAAGGACTGCAGATGAAATGAGATTGTTTATATGTAAAATATTTTAGAATTAAGAAAACAATACAACTAAAATACTTTTCAAATTCTGTGAAGCTGGGCTTTTTAACAGTAAAGATGACACTGTTTCATTTGATGTCTAACAAATAATAGAGATGAACAATATTCCATTTATGGTAACAAGTCTCCAAACTGTGTTAGTTGTATGAAAGTCGAATATCCACAAAACATGGCAAAAGAATTTAAGAGAAGCATTTTCATATGTCCCATATGGGCAAATCGTTAACTGTTTTTTCACATTATGAATCCAAAAGTATCTGTGTTATATTTTATATTGTGTTAAAATCAATATAATGTAATATAAAATTCATCCAGAGGATAATATATTTATGTATTCCTAAGGCATTTTTAGTGGAGGCATTTACTTGGGCTTTAATTTTTAAAATAATGCTGCTCAGCTCGTACCTGTATTGTTCCTCCAGGCTCATAGCAGGATCAACAGTCTTGGCATCTGGGAAATCCATCAGACTCATCCCACTGGAGGTTTAGGAGGCAGACACAGCATAGTTTTAGTCTTCAGTTGCCTTTCAAATTCATCGAACAGAATTCCTTATCTCATAACAAAGATTTTACTAGAGTATTTTACGTGTAATTTATCAGAATAGCTGCCAAGATGTTCAATTTCTTTCTAAAGGCAGGAGCTTTAGGGCAGACAAGCTTGAGGCTTAAAAAGCCTGATTTTGCATACTCTTCATTTTCCCTGTGGTCTCTGAAGTCTAGTTTATTGGTAACTGCCATGTTACTTTCCTGTCTCAACTGGCTCATTACTCAAAGCCAATAATAATTGCTAAATATGACTAATATCACGTGGAAGGTCGCAAAGTTCACTGCTAACCTTCATTCCAGCTCAAAATGTTTTCAAGGTTAATAGATTGATTTTGAGCTGAGATATGATGTATTTATAAAATGGAAGAAAATGAAAAATTTGGCATCACCAATATGCGGATAGTTTTAAATGATTCATTTGTTACATTTGGACTGTAGCCATGAAATTCATTTGATATATATCACATAGTTATATTCTAACCTAGACACTAGAAAATAAATTAGCGATACATTTTAACATTAGACAATTTTACACACACACACACATACAGGATGAGAATTAGGGTACTACACCTTATTAACTATTTCAGCTGAGGAATATCATGTATGTAAAGTAGAACCTAACCACTTTTAAAGGTTGAGACTATGCTAAAATATAGTTCAGTTAAAACTATAATTCTAAATGGTTTTTTTTTTTTAATTTACTTCTAGAAGAGAGAGAGACAGCGTGAGCAGGGGAGGGTCAGAGAGAGAGGGAGTCCAGGCTCTGAGCTGGCAGTCAGCACAGAGCCCGACGCGGGGCTCGAACCCACGAACCGCGAGATCATGACCTAAGCGAAAGTCGGACGCTTAACCGACTAAGCCACCCAGGCACCCCAAAACTATAATTCTAAAAGGCTGGTTGCTGATTGCTTCCCTTGATCTCCTTGCTTGGAGCAAAAACAAATGAAATTCCTGATTTCATCTCAGTTCTGTGCTTCTAATACTCTGTGGGGCCCTGGTTTTGGTCTATAAAAATCTCTTCTTTTGCCTACACCCTTGATTAGGACTGACAAGGACTCTGGGATGCCAGAGGGGTCCTTATTACCAGCCTTTCTCATCCCACCCAATGCCTGCTTCTGGGCCTAGGCTTGCAACCAATTCTTGAGCCTGAATTTACATTCCAGTTTCACGAGTCTGAGGATCCCTGGCCTCTGGTTCTGGCCTGGATTTATAGTTTGGCCCAGCTTTGCCAAAACCTGGCCCACCAAATAGAAGGCAGCATTTCCTGAGAGTTTTCCAAGTCTCTTTATGCTTTATGGCCCTTATTAAAAACAAGTCACCAAGGCCTGTAGTTTCTTCCTTTCAAATGTTGTTCACCATCTTTTTAATCTAGACCATAAGGTCTAGATTACTAAATGCACATTTATTTACATAGATAAGTGCATCTGCACTTAGCGCACCTTATATAGATTGTCTTTATTTTCAAGCTCTTCCTATCTCAATTCCTGATTAATTAGCCCAACCATGATAACTACCATGGTAGCCTTCCCCCAATCCACCACCACCAAAATATCACCAGCTACTTTCACTTTCATTACATAACAGCACACAAACCTTGGGTTGGCTTGGATCCTAACTGTTGTGCCACATTCTTATTCTCACTGTTTTAGGGAACAGGTGGATCTATGATCCACTCTTGACTCATCTCTACCCTTGCTAACTGCAAATTGAGGAAGATCACTTAATTTAGCCAAACCTCCATTTTTCACCTCTGTACAATGATGAAAATGAAATCTTCCTTACCAGTTTTTGTGAGGATGAGTCATGCACTGCATAAAATTCCTAATGTATTCCATGGCAGGTGGCAAGGGCTCAGTACACTTGTAAGAAGGCTTTGTTACTGGACTACAGCTGTCACCACTTCTAGAAGACTCTTTGCCTACTCAATGCTCACTCTGTCTTTAAGACCATGTCATATTTCACGTCTTTCACAAAGGCCATTATAATTAGACCAATGTAATCTCAAAATGCAGCAGTGTTTGACCACTTTCTATTCTTATCATTTCCTAGTCTTTCAGGTGTGATAATCTTTTCTTTCCAACTAGATTATAAGCTCCAGGAAGGCAAACTAAAAATTTTATCCTCTGTCACTATAATTTTGCTGCTTCTTGGTCTTGCTTGGTTCCCTGCATTCAGTGTCCCTTTGTCCTAGGTATTTCTGGGGGCCTTCAGAATGTGTCTCCAGAGTTCATTAATATTTCCCTTTTGTGGTGTTCTAGCTTTTGTGGACCATAGCAATACCTTTACAAGACAGCTTCATCCATTCATTCCCATGCTGCCTCCAGGAAGCATGTCCATAGGCACCTGCCTCCACTGTCTGCACCATCATTCACATCATATCTGCTGAGCATACTCACTGCCCTCCCTGAAGACTGTCATGTCCACTGATCATCAACTCATTACACTGGGGCCCCTAGATCTGTTCCCTGTGTCCCCAGGATCTTATGAGAATTTGTAAAAAGACTTTCTTACTGGATTAAGTCTGGATCCTGTTGCCTTTTTCCTTAGACTTGTTTCCTTCAAGGAGTCTTCAGTACCTCAAACAAGTAGACACCTAATAAGCCCCCTACCCACTCACCAGCCAGGTCTTATTTCCAGCACCAGCATCAGCTTAGCAGTGAGCTGGAACCTGCTTTACCTTCTTTAATAGAACTCTGCTGGACACACACATAATATCTAGCTAAAAAGCACTAAGCCAACTATTTTAGCCCAGTTATATAAATAAAATAATTTCAAGCATTAGGTTGAATCTGTACCATGGAATTTTATGATTTTTTAAAATCTTGTTTTGAAACTGTTTTTCTCCTGTCTATATTTTGTTCAAGTAAGAATGAAGGCAAATAATGTCTGTTATTTGAAACATGTATACAGAGGAATTTACAGAACAAGTTCAAATAACCTGGCTGAGGAAGACTAACCTTTGCAAAAGCACATGTTCAAAGAAAAACTGATTTTGCTTTTATGCACTTTAGCCAGCCAACACCAAAATACTTCCAACTGTAGAATGAGAAGTCATTAAAGAATGTTGCTTAGAGTACTTCTGAATCTACAAAAAGTCTGTCATTTTGGCATTGTCATTAGCTGCCCCTGATTCCAGTTAGCCTCATATCCAGTCTGGTACACTTCTGGGTCTTCTGTTAACTATCCCTAACCTTCCTTTAGTGGATGATAGTGATCCTTGTAGACAGCGGTGGAAGCTTGGTGCTTAGAGGTGTCTCATGCAGCAGCATGCTGGTCTGCAGGAGACCATCTCAGATTCTGAAAGAGAAGCCAGAGAAGGGGAGGAGTCATTGGAAGAAAACTTTTAAAAAGAAGAGAAAGAAAAGTACTACGTTTCCCTGAGCCTGACCCTCTAGGTTTTAGTCTTATAAACACAATGCCTTTACCTGGTTATTTTAAGGATTTCAAATCTGAATATAGCACCCTACACAACACATATCCTAGACATGCATATACACACATGGACATGGACTCTTTCAGAGTTGAAAATACTAAGACAAACCAACAAGAGATTAATTTCACAGTTGTGGCCATTTTCTAGTAACATAAATTGGAAGCAGTAACTATGGAATTGATTTTCCAGATGATATGATATACAGATGTGGTATGCACAGAACATTAAAGCCAGAAGTGACCTTGGAGATCATCTAATTTTACTTCCTCAATTTGCACGTGAAGAAACTGAGGTCTCCAGTAATGAAGTAATTTGTTCAAAGTCAGGAATATGTTCAATATTGAAGCTGGCATTAGGACCCAGTTTTCTCCAAAATCTACCTTTTTAAAAATTCTGTCTTCATTTGCCCTATTTTGGGGCTTACAGCTGAAGTTGTCTTCTTAAGCCTGATTTTTGTACTAGAGGGGCTGCAAAAAAACAGCCTGCTCAAGTGTAAGCATGTTTTGTCGGTTTCCACACATCCTATGCATAATATGTTATACAATAGCTGAAAGACTTGAAAGAAATCTAATTGATACTTTCCTTATTTCTAATGACTGGTCCTTTCATCTAAGAATTCTCTCTCCGAATGCAGAGAACAAACTGAGGGCAGATGGGGTGGGGGGAGGGGAGGGGAAGGGGGGTGATGGGCATGGAGGGCACTTGTGGGGATGAGCACTGGGTGTTACATGGAAACTAACCTGACAATAAACTATTAAAAAATAAAAAAGGAAAAAAAAGAATTCTCTCTCCTTCTATACATGCCCCTAACTTGTCCCCAGTTTTGTGGTGGAGTTATTTCTGAGGTGTGAAGTTTTAGTAACTTTAAGCTATTGTCAGAAAGCTCGTGAAAAGCAGTAGGAGGAAGCCCATTACCCATTGCCTCTAGCCCTGGCAAATTACAAGCCTGTTGCTTTTCACTACTTAATTTCATAAGATCATCCCTCTAGCACTCACCTTGGGCAGAAACTTAGGACAGTAGACTATCTAGGCAGATACTGAAGAGAAATTGATGCCAGGGGGTAAGGAAAAATGGATGGAGTGGACAAATTACAGCGTTGCCTATTCAGTCATGAGAATGGAAACATGTCTGTGAATCAATGTATGAAAAGGATATTTAATAGGATGGGAGAAGTCACTTTAACACCTGTTTCTTCTGCAATTGAATGTGCTAGTGCCAATCACTCACAGTCTGGATCCACTCTCCAAGCAGAAAATGACCTCACCCCTTTTCTTTAAGGATTGAAGCAACAGTACAGGGTCTATTTTTAACCGAACTGGGAGCAATAACCATGGCATTGACTGCTGGGAAAGACTGTCTTAGAAGGTCTGCCCTGAGGCATTCGGGAATCAGGGCCAGGAGAGAGATTGTGAGCTTGTATAAGTACAACCACATGAAATGAGGAGTGCAGAAATTTTTTTTTTAAAAATCTGACTAAAGAGTGAACTCATTTTACCCTGAAAGTTACTAAGTCTAGAGTAATAAATGCCAAGATAAAGAGGAAGAGGCTCAGCCAATGCTTTTTATTACAATCCGTTATGGTAATGGAAAATTTTCTTTTGAACTGTAGCTGTCTGTGTTGACTTTGGTTAGGTGGAAATTCAGGCCCATTTATTGGGAAAGAAGGATTCCGAGTAAGCCTCAGCAGAGCTCAGCTCAGAGATTTGAACAGCCCCCATGGAAGGGCACCCTTTGCAGGGATCATGCAATGAAATGTTAATATAAGCTTATTTCTTTTCTGCACTTCTCCAAAACTTGAGGCTCCCTCCATGCAAATTTGTGGAGATGGCATTTCATCAGAGGCTCTCACTAAGCTCAGTCTTATTCTTTTCCAGGCACCTGAATCAGCACTGTGGTGAGGAGTGCAAAGAATACAACATCATGATTATCTTGGCCTCAGAAATGCATTATTTACACTTTTAGGTTTTATATTTCTCCAGAGATAAATAACATATCTAGAACAAACACATTTCCAAACAGCTTACAACTTTTCTTCAATAAAACTCAGTCTTTTTATTGATTCTAAATTTCTGGCTGATTCCTTTTTTTTTTTTTAAAAGAGTTCTCAATTTATTCATATAGCTTGACACGTACATCTTTAAAAATGCAGAATAATATCAGGTATGTCATATTCCTCTATCTGCTTAGGATAAAGGAAACTTCTTTTAATTTCTATTTTCATATGACTTTATTTCATTTTCTTTTTTTTTCTATTTAAATTCAAGTTCATTAACATACAGTGTAGTCTTGGTTTCAGGAGAAGAGCCCAGTGATTCATCTCTTACATATGACATACTTCCCAAAAGTGCCCCTCTGAATGCCCATCACCCATCTAGCCCATCCCTCCCCACCTCCTCTCCAGCAATCCCTGGTTTGTTCTCTGTATTTAAGAGTCTCTTATGGTTTGATTCTAATGTTCACTAAGAGTTTCTTCAGTGAGACAGTGATAGCCTTCAGGACTCCCAGGTGCGGATTCATTCTGTTATCATTTTATAGCACATGGGAGAAGACATGTAGGCAAGCAAATAAGAAAGATGCAACATAGTAATTTACAGTAAAGTAATACACAGGATGTTTTGGGAGTGGGAGGAAGTTGATAATTCATTGGGCCTGTGGAAGGGAGTTCGAGGAAAGTCTCATAGAAAAAGAGCTGTCTGGAGCGCCTGGGTGGCTTAGTTGGTTAAGCGTCCGACTTTCGCTCAGGTCATGATCTCGAGGTTTGTGGGTTCGGGCCCCGCGTCGGGCTCTGTGCTGACTGCCAGCTCAGAGCCTGGAGCCTGTTTCAGTCTGTGACTCCTTCTCTCTCTGACCCTTCCCTCCTCACGCTGTCTCTCTCTCTCCTAGAAATAAATAAAAATATTTAAAAAAAAAAAAAAAAAAAGAAAAAGAGCTGTCTGAACTGGTTATTACCATGTAGGGTGAGTTGGTGTTTCAAACAAGAAACATTTGCAGAGGCCCAAAGGTATGAAGATATGTGACACATTCAAAGAATAGCCTCTAGTTTGATCTGGCCAGAGCCTTGTGGCTGGTAGGGAAGGTGGAGGCTGGGCAGTGACCAGCAAGAGATGAAACTAGGTAGGTTGGAACTGAACCGTGAAGTGCTCTGTACTGGATTGTCAAGGACTCAAAACTTCTTTTACCAAAGAGCAGAGAACCCCCTTAACTTAACAGCTGCATTCTTCTTCATGGTAAGTAGACATCACTCGATTCTTACCTGTAGGGGGTTTCCCCTCTACAAGGCTTGGTAATACATTCTTCAAACTCATATACTCCCTTCTTAGCCCTCCAAGAAAACTGCATTTCACAGTGTCCCATACAGTTATGTGGAGCCATGTGACTGAGTTCTAGCCAATGAAATGTGGGCGAATGCAAAAGATGCCACTACCATAAACCTCTGGTAGAGAATTCTGAGACTCCAAAGATGGTGGAGTCACTAGACACAAAGATTGGGGGGGGGGGGTCCCAGAATTGCTGCATGGGAGGCCATCCACCAAATACTCAGACTATGACTCCATTGAGAAATAAACTTTCTATGCCATTAAAGCTACAAAGAGTTGGATATCGTCCATTCCTATAGTTTACCTATCCTAATTCACTGGGTGAAAAAATTTTCAGGGAAAAAGTAGCTGCTTGCACATGGTATATTCCACTATATGAATAAATACCAATGGTGCTGCCTCACTTTTCTCAAGAAGGACTCCCAGGGCACATGTCTAGCTCCAGATTATGTCTGACTAACTTATTGTCAATAGGTTTGCAGTGGTTACCTTGTTCTTGCAACCCTGGTTGACTGCCTCCATAAGGCAGTGTGGGACCAGTTCCATAAAACCAAATCACGTCTCTCCTTGCTCCTCCCATCCTTTACACATCATTCAGAGTGTCAGCTGTGTTTTATGACTTTCCTCAAGGCCACTCTTGCTTTTATTTTAATTTTATTTAAGGTGCACATAAATATACTTATTTAAGGAGTGCTTGGGAGCTGCAGTCTATAATAGGTCTAATCTCTATGCCTCCCTGGAGATAAGTCTAAATGCAATTTACAGAAAATTCTTCTTCCAGGAAAATCTGAGCCAGTTCTGAAGAAATGAGAGTAGGAAGAGTATGAAGGGTCAAGGACGAAAACACCTCACTTGGAATTCTTGCTGCAAGGGGCTTGTAACATATGGCTTTAATCACTGTTTCTGACCATGTTTTTTAAAAGAGCTTTTGAATCCAGAGACATGGGATAATACTGACAAATCTTTTAAGATTGGTCACAAAAGATTTCCTTAACTGAGTGTAACACTTAGGAATTTGAACTCACTTCATTATCTGATACCTTAAGTTTTTATATTCTTAGAGTCTAGGTGAGAGTGTAGCATAGCAATTCTGAGAGGTAGCTGAGAGCTTCTCTGAAGAGATCCAACTATTCAACATGCTGCCGTAGGACTTCTGTCATGTTTTCAGTATTCCTGCATTGAGCTTTATCATCCCACAAGTTATAACTGGCATCAATTTAATGAATTATTTCTTGAAGAATTCCATAACAGCATTTTACAAAAAGCATTATTATTCCTATATTTGAGTTTTCTACTAAAATTTGTTTTCATTGAGGCCTGCTGAAAATTTAGACAAGATGATATAGATTGTTCCACAAAAATGAGGGTTCCCACAGGAAGAATCTAGAAAATGATTCAATATCATAGAGTCAGACTCCCTAAGATGAAATCTTGACTCTACCACTAGGAAGCTGGAGGACCTTGGACAAGGTCCAAGAGAGGTCCTCAACCCCTCTGTGCCTCAATTTCCATCTCTATCAAGAGAATGATAGCAGTATCTATCTCAATCAAGAGAGTTATAGCAGTATCTACCTCATGAGGCATGGAAATTGTATCATTTGTTCACAATTATCCATTTCCTTTTTCTCTTTTCCAGTTTTCCCTGTAGACATTCTCAACCTACTGATTGGATATGAGGGCTTGTGACTTTCCAAGATGGGCCATAAATAGATGAGCCATTTGCTTCCTCTGAGCAGAGGTTTTTTAGAGGAGATCTTGTGTTCTGACCTCCACCCTGAGACCATAAAATTTCATGCAATGGCTACTTCTTCATCCTGGGTTCAGGAACAAGAAGACACAGGGTGCATTGCCAAGAAGAGTTCAGCAGAGCTGCAAATATCCAGAAATTCTAGAACTAAACTCCACTATTGTATTATATTGGGTTTTGGAGAATAGGAGGACCAACAACTTTTCGCTTTACTCATAGGTCACTGAATCAAGTAGAGCAGCCAGCTGACATGATATATATTCACCAGATTCTGGACATCTGAGCCCAATGCCTGTAGTCTTTGGGTATCTTGGGGAGAGGTGAAAGCATCTTGTGAGTAGAAAAAATTGAGGCAGGCTGCAGTTTTTGCTCATGATTTTTTTGAACTAGGGTTCAAAACTGAAACGTCCTATTTTCTAACAACTTAAAAAATCTCAAATTAAGACAAAGATTGTTCAAAGATCTATCACATCCATGGCCAAGTCTACTGATTAGATTAATATGGCCTTAGTAAATTATCTCAGTTAGACAAATGGCTCGGGGAAAAGACACTAATGGTGCAGTCCATCTGAAGCTTGATAAGATCAAAGTATCTATGAATGTATTTCTTGAAAAGTTATGGGTATGGCTATTGACTCACATGGAACTTGTTGGGATCAAACCAATAAAGCAGCTTTGTAGAGAGATAAGTTGCCAGAGTACTCCCAGCCTGGATTAGAAGAGAGTACAACTGTTTAAATAATAATTCTTGGGTCCCCAATCTTCTACAGGTGTGAAGCAATCTGAGATAGCCTCTCAGTTACAAATGGGGTTTTTTCTAATACTCACTTCAGAAGAGGCCAAGAAGGATAATGGAAAAGGAAGAGCTGTCCAATCATGCACCATGGAGAATACAGAGAAATGACTCCCAGAAAATATAACTGGAGCAAATCAAGGAACAGTCCCTACCATTAGCATAGAGGAACTTGCAACTTGCAACTTCTGTTCAGTGGAATATCAGAACTGTTACTCACCAGTGATTGGTATGTACCTCTCATTCTTCTAATTTTTTAAATAAATATATATGTATGTATGTATATATATATATATATACACACACATATATATTTAAATGTATATATATTTACATATACATACATATATATATGTATATATATATTGAGAGAGAGAGAGAACAAGAGGGGTAGGAGGTAGAGAGAGAAGGGGAGAGAGAGAATTCCAAGCAGGTTCTGTGCTGATAATGCAGAGCCCAATGTGGGGCTCGAACTCACGAAATGTGAGATCAGGACCTGAGCCAAGATCAAGAGTCAGATGCTCAACCGACTGAGCCACACAGGTGCCCCCATTCTTCCAATTTTTTAATAAAGTGTCCCCACTCCACTATTGTATTATATTGGGTTTTGGAGAATAAGAGGACCAACAACTTTTCACTTTACTCATAGGTCACTGAATCAAGAAGAGCAGCCAGCTGACATGATATATATTCACCAGATTCTGGACATCTGAGCCCAATGCCTGTAGTCTTCGGGTATCTTGGGGAGAGGTGAAAGCATCTTGTGAGCAGAAAAAATTGAGGCAGGCTACAGTTTTTGTTCATGATTATTTGTCTTCTCACTGCCATTGCCAATCTTTTCGGTAGATGGAGTACACTTATTCCACTGGCTTTGGGTGTGGCTAGGTGACTTGCTTTGGCCAAAGGGACCAGAATGCATGAGATGTCAGTCATGATTGAAAAGATGATTTCAGAAGCACTGCAAGTTTCCACCAGCCTTTTCGCCGTCTCAGAAAGTGGCTTTAACCTGGTTTTCAGAATGAAAAGACATGTAGAACTCAGCAAAGACCAGCAGTGCTGCAGCTGACTCTCAGCCTCAATGTAATATGAGCCTAAAATCAGTATTTCTTGTAATCCAACAAATCTATGTGTTACAACAACAAAAGTTAATACGTGAGAATGTCTTGAGCTTTTGATGTGATAATACATGCTTAATGCAATGGCTGGTACATCCTAAATTCAAAATTAATGTTCAGTTCTGTCATTGGTGTCATCTCTATATTCCCATTCACTTATAACAGCTCTAGGAACAGAACTGGCATTATTCAATATTTGTTGAATGATTGAAGACGGATTATTGAAATGTATACATTTTGTAAAGTTAAATAAGGTGAATGAAATAGAAATCGGTGCAAGTATTTCAAACATAGATCAAGCAAATATGTCCCCGACAATTTATAGGGTATATGCATATGATATCAATGATAATTTTAAAAACCATTAAATATTGGGGTGCCTTGGTGGCTCAGTTGGTTAAACGTCCAGCTTCGGCTCAGGTCATGATCTCACGGTTCATGGGTTCGAGCCCCACATTGGGCTCTGTACTGACAGCCAGCTCAAAGCATGGAGCCTGTTTCAGATTCTGTATCTGTCTCTCTCTCTCTCTGACCCTCTCCTGCTCATGCTCTCTCGTTCTCTCTCTCTCTCTCTCTCTCTCAGAAATAAATAAAACATTAAAAAATTAAAAATAAACCCAATAAATATTTTTGGCCAACATTTTTTGCTCTTCCAAAATAGGAAAGTCAAGTTTTCTAGCATGAATGAGTTCCAGAACGGTAAGAAATGTTTCATCAGTTGCTTTGGTGGCAAATACTCAGTAAACCTGAATCAGACTCAGATTCTGGTTAATGGGGCTTTCTGAGAACATCATTCCAGAGCAAGGACATAACATTCTTTCTGAGATTTTTGGAGTGCTTCCCCAGGCTGACTTTTGGGGATACTGCTGATGACTTCTAAGGTCATTTATTTTTGGACCTTAAAAGATTCCTACAAATAATGGACAGCTCACTTTAAAGCTGCAGTAACAAGGAAAGAAGGGTGATAAAATTGGATAATAAAAATTATGAGGGATTTATTTGGGGCTCTTTAAAAATTAAGATGACTCCTTGAAAGGGCACATCCTTTTAAAATTTGAAATGTCCCCTTGGAAATGAAAGGATATTCCAGGGTGAGTGAAATACTTTCTTGAACTCCCCTCCTTCTGAGGCCTGCAAAGTTTTTAACTAAAATGGGCATAAAGAGTTTGTGATTTTTCTTTTTTCAAAATAACTACAGTATCACTAATCATGACATCACTTAACATTTATATAGTGAATTCAATTTGAAGTTCTTTCACATCTTTTTTGTCATTGTTCTCCATATCAACCCCATAAGTCAAACTACACAGGCTTTATTACTGTCTCTATTTAAAGATAACAAAAGACAGGCTCAGAGAGATTTGAAGACTTGTCTAAAGTTGCATAGCCAGTGAGCAGCAGAGGTGGCTCATTTTGCCTCAGGACCGTTGTTCTGTTATCTATTATTATACCTCAATTAAAAAGTAGCAATTGACTTCCAGTATTTAAATGGCAGAATAAAGGTATTAGCTGCCCCTTTCCTCTGTCCTCCAGAAACATGAGAAGTAGAGCTGAATGCTGCATCACAGTTACCCCATCCATCCATGAGGCAAGACGGAGGTGGCCTGTGCATGGCACATAGTGCTGCCAGTCTCTGTTGGGCATGAGGAAGTCTGAAAGAGCTCACTCTTGTACATGAATCTGCTGGGAGGATCTTCCCCATGATGTACAAAGCTACCTTCCTGCCACACAGGCACCACCTGCAATTGCTGGTCTAGAATGCCCATCCTAAAAAGGAGTGATAGCCAGATGAAATCATCCAGAGACATAGTATACAAAGATACGACAAGAGAAAAGATGGAAAGAGACAGAGAACCTGGGCGCTAGGGAGCAGTGGTGTGGTGACAAACTAAAAAGCATCAGAAATGTGGCACTATGGCCCAGGCAAAAACTGGCATCAAGTATGTGTATCACCATGAATTCATGAAAGGAAATGAAGCTATCAATTGATGAAATAAGAGTTTCCCATTGGATTGTGAGGACTCCAGGAAGATAAGTGAAATAATACGATCAAAAAACAAACCCTCAGGGAAATACAAGGGTGACTTTGGATGCAGCACGAAGGAGAATAGACACTGCTGAGAACACATAAGGACAGTGGACGACAAGAGTGAGAAAATTAAATGGCAATAAAATAGAATTGAAAGGGATTTGAGATAAATAATCAGTAAAGAAGACACTTTCATGAGATCCAGAATTAATGCGACCAAATCTAAATCCTAAATGGCACATCTTATTCAAGGGGAAAAAAAGTTTTGTGGACACTGAGACATAGCCTAGTGAAGTCCTGGATATCCCAGATAAAGAGAGATTTCCTAACAATGGAAACATTATATAAACAGCACAATGCAGATAAAAATAAAAGAGGATATTAAGAAGAAGGTGATGTAAGGGTAATGACTTCCTTAACTTTCACAGCCAGGCAGCAAAGCTGATAAACCAGTTAATATGACTTTTTAAAATATATAAAAATATATAAAAATATATACAAATATAAACATTAAGAAAAATAATCAAAATCAAAATCAGCTACTAGAAGGAGTACTAAGGAGAAGAAGTAAACATTGCTGATTTCACCATTAATATGGTAAGGAGTCAAAGAATGCTGATCAAAGAAATAGAGGTCTTAAGTAAAGTACACCTCATGCTTACAAAAACAAACCACTAGAGGAAAAATTTATATTTTTTATATTATCAGCAAAAAAACAAAAACAAGAAAAAACACATACCACATAGTGAAACATAGAAATAAAAGGATTAATAAAAAACAGAAGTATATCATTAATTATGACATAAAAATAAGATCCATCAAATCCACCTTAAGAAATTTATCCTCCAAATATATTCATATATATGTGAATGATGTATGTACAGAGATGTCTACTGCACAGTTGTTTGTAACAGTAAAAGCCGGGGAACAATTTAAAAGTTTATGAATAGCAACTGATTGAATCAATTATACCACAAAATGGAACACTCTACAGCAATCAAAAAGATTGACACAGCTTCAAAACCATATTGTTAGGTTTAAAAATAATGTATAGAATACACAACCATTTGTACGAAAAATCATATGCACATGTAATATATAATCTGTGTATGTGTATATGATTGTAGGTACATACTATCTTTGGAAGAACAAAAAAAAATGGGTAAAAATAGATGTGACCAGAAAGGGAAACTGGGTCAGTAGAAGATGAAGGCCAGAAGAGCACTTCTTATGTATGCCTCTACACCTCCAGAACGGTGTATGTGTGCAGATTCTGTCTAACCAAAATCATATCAATTACCAAATTGTTGACCTTGTTATGCAAGTGCCAATTTATAATAGGTTGGGCATCAATATAATTCCTTACCTAGAATATCTTTGAGTATCCAGTTCGCTTATTTGTCCCCTTGAAAGATAAGATTTTATTTTGCCTTGGAATCACATAGAACTTGACTTAGAAGGGACTTGAACACAGATGCCACCATCATCTAGATAGAAGAGGTCCAGATCACCAGCTAATGTCTGCTTCAGGGGAAGTGTAGAGAATGCCTACCATTTGTGAGCTTGCTGATCAGACACAAGGAAACTAAGTTAAATCAGATTGAAGTCATAATTATAGTTAGACAGAGGGGTGATATGTCCAGGGGCACACCAGGACAAGTTGTGAAGCTATTATTAAGTACTCTTCAATTTTTAACTTTTATAACTGAATGTCCTCTCCCACTGAGAGTGCCATCCTGCAGACATCATTTGAAGTGAGAAAACATTTCTTGCTTTGCCTGTATTTTGTGGGTTTTTTCAGCTTTCTTCTCATAGATTATAATCTCCAGACCTACACCTGAGGGACAATTTACACAAGATTATCACACAGAATGATCTCCCACAATTTGCTGTTTTAAGGCAAAAATAAAGAATCACAACTGCCTAGGGAGAAAAAAAGAATTATAAGGGCAGCCTCCCTCTTGAGAGTTGAATTTGATCCTTTAAGGCCAGCAATTCAATCTTTTAAAAGGCACATCTCTGTTCTAATCAATCAAGCTTTCATTTCCAATGGCAATAACCTTCCCTAGGCACTCAAGAAATCAGAAACTAGAGCCTTAGTACATGAAAAGTCAATATAGTGTTTTCGACAAAGTTGACTTGGTCCTACAAACCTACCCAGGATTTTCTCAACAGGAAATCTGACGTTTCAATATATCATAGGATATCAACACCATCTATCAGTGCCAATCTGTCACATTAAATGGAAATGATGTGATTTGCATCTGGGACTTCAGGAATAGAGTTTCTGATAAATTTGAGAAAAAACAAAGATAAGAAATAGCCCCCCATGTGTGTCCAAAC
This sequence comes from Proteles cristata cristata, assembly GCA_017311185.1. NCBI lineage: Eukaryota > Metazoa > Chordata > Mammalia > Carnivora > Hyaenidae > Proteles > Proteles cristata. The sequence continues at coordinate 1,826,086 of JAESUZ010002751.1, read as the reverse complement.
TCACATCTTGGGTTATATTGCTTTGTGAGGATTGTGTCCGAAGTTGACTGATGAGATCTTCCGGGCATTAAAGGTTCTGATTCTAGTTACTTATGATAGCAAGTGGCTTTGCAGATATCATTGGCCAATAAAAAGGTCAGAAACCATGGGCACGATTCCAATCCTCTGTCTTCCTCATTAACAAACTTTTGTGTGTAGAAGAAGATTCATAAATTCTAGGTGACCCACAAAGTGAAATTTATAGTACAAGTAGTTTTGTAAGGTTTTTTTTTCACAGGATTTCCCAACATTACAAATTTGCTCAGGGAACATTCAAATTTTCACAAGACTAGAAAAATAATCTTCTATGCAAATATATTCCAAGGGCTGAATAGTCAAAATGACATCATGATGGAGTTCATATCTTAACACACTGGTGTATGGGTAGTTAATGGAAGAGAAGTTCTAAGGCCTGGCTTCAGGTCACAGCCTGACCCCAAACCACCACAACCACCACCATCACAGTATGAGGCATGTAAGAACCAGAGGCTATTTAACTTTCAAAGCCTGCGAAACAGGTATCAGAATAGCTGGTCCACCTTTCCACACATCTTCTAGGAGAACTGATGGCAGTGAAGTTTGTGCTTATATTTTGTGTGCTTTAAAAAGGATGTCACTGTTTTTCAGGCCATTCTTAGTAGTAGTAATTCTGGGCTCTTCATAAGTGTTCTGTATCTAATGCTTTATATGGAAATTTCCTAGTTGGATCTAGTTATCTTTTTAAATTACAACATGTTAGGGGTGGGTGCCTAGGTGGCTCAGTCAGTTGAGCATCCCTTTGACTCATGTCACTATCTCACTGTCCGTGAGTTTGAGTCCCACATCAGGCTCTGTGTTGACAGCTCAGAGCCTGGAGCCTGCTTTGGATTCTGTGTCTCCCTCTCTTTCTGCCCCTACCCCACTTGTGCTCTGTCTCTCTCTTTCTCAAAAACAAAAATAAACATTAAAATTTTTTTAAACCACTTTATTGGTCTGCATAGTTAATGTATCTAACTTGATGAGTTTGGAGATAAGTATACACCAATTAAACCATCACCACAATCCATGCCACAAACAAGTCCATCACCTACAAAAGTTTCTTCCTGCCCTCTTTATTTATCTACACGTATGTAATAAGAACACTTAACATAAAACCTACCTTCTTAGCAAAATTTTATGCAGTATTAACTGTAAGCTCTATGCTGTACAGTAGATCTCTAGGATTGATTCATCTTATAAAACTGAAACTTCTGGATCTAATTTTTAGCTTAAAATTTCCCACCACTAAAATCAAGAAAAATTTTTATAGCTCAGGTGACAACCAATCATCTCTGTGTGTTAACAGTATTATCATAAAATAAAGGTAATGATAATTGCATTTCATGACACTTTTAAATTAGTTTTGATCATTTTTCAGACATACAGTTATAAAAGTTGCTTGTTACAACTATGCACATAGACTTTCTTTATAGAATCTAAGCCTTTTCCTACCGCTTTTTGTTCAATTAATACACACAGTTATTTTAAACTAGTAGAACTGTTTAACCATCTTATTAGAATTTGTTTTCCAGATATTTAATAGGACAGAGTTCGGCAATGCCATCCCTCTGAACTGCTGGACTCATGTAGATATGATATTTTAATTTTGCTACCAAGTCCTCCGACCAAGCTAAGCAGGCTGGAGAGAATCAGTGCATGATGGGGGGGACCCCTCTGCATAAGTCTGTGAAAGGAGGCAGACTCTGCTGCTGTGCTGGCGAGTCACCCAAGATGCACAAAGGAAGGAAAATGAATCCATCCTGTGGCCAGAGTTGGAACTACCTAGAAATCCTCCCTGATTCCCTTAACGACTCTAGTTAAGACACTATTAGTAGTGACTTTTTTAACTGTTCAGCAGCAGTGTGAGACTGGGTGCCCCAGGATTTCTCTCATTAAGTGAGAAAGGTCAGGAGACAGTCAGAGTCACAGTTGTTTAAAGGTCCCAACAAATCATTTAATCCGCAGGCCATGTGGAAGAATGTCATATACACGGGGCACCAGTTTGTGGTTTTCAAACAGGACAAATGGGTGTGGGCTGAAAATGTGGCATAACCACCAAGAAAGAACTGAAATTGCCAAGCAGGAGACACAACTACACGCCCTGATTATAATCTGTTGCCTGGTTGCCTCCTACAATATGAGCTCACGACAGTTATCTATAAGAAGACAGCACGTGTAGCTGAAAATAATGAAGGGTTCAGTGCATTGCTTCATCTACCCCTGCCAGTCCAGTGACAGAAAAGTGTGCCAAGAGAAGTTCTAGACAGGAGAAGACCCCAGAGTCCCTGTCCTGGCACTGTCATTGACAAAACCAAGTCCTGCAAATGCTCTCGGCCTTGCTATCCTCATTCATAAAATGGAAATAACAATAATAGCTCCATCTGCCTTGTAGAATTGTGCTGAGGATGAAGAAAAACAGTCAACAAGTATCCAAGAGCTCCCAGTGCTCCCAGAAGGGTAGACCCCGATGGGAGCTTAAAGAGAGCTAAGAAATAATATATGGCCTGGAGTATTTCACAATAGATTTTTGCAAGAATTGGAACTAAAACCTGTGAAATACTGGTAAAGCATTGGGTAGTATTTGCACAAGTGTGCAGTTACAGGACCTAATCTATAATTCCCCTAAGGCTTCACAGGCAAGGGAGGGTATCCGTGGAGGGGTTACTGCTGGGCTGGGTCCGAAAAGATAAAGCAAAGTTGGCTGGACAAAGGAAGGAAGGACGGACGTTCTTACTAGAGAAACTACACCAATGAAGACTGGAACAATGAGCAGGGCTATTCAAGGGGCCATGAAGTGACTGGCAAAATTGTTCAAGAAAAGTAAGGAAAAGAAATTGTGCAGGCAGGAGGAGATCTGATTAATGCAACAATGAAACCAGGTGAATGAGGTATGTAAGCAAAAAGAAATGGGGGTACAGGGGCTTTTCAAGCATCAGTGACCCAGTGTTTAAGGAAGATTGTGTGACAATTAGCATGTAAGCTGATAAGAGCTAAGAAGATGGAAAGCAATATGAAAAAGAGTCTATTACCCACTCTTAGCAGTGGTAATGGAAACATAATGGACAAAAACTGGAAAGACTAGTTGACTGGATACAGGGGTTAGAGATGGGTTTAAAAGCTGACGCAAGTGGTTGAGACTGGGTCTTTGAAAGACAGCATACACTGACAAATTTACTGGAGGATCATTTCAAGTAATTGTTCCACAGAGAATTCTGAATGCAATCAATTCATCAATTACAACATTTCCTCGCCACAAACAGCTATTCATTACATGGTTCTGTAAGTTGGTTTTCTTGATTTTTCCACCTTGATGTAACATCAACTCCTGCTCTCCAGTTTTGCAATAAATGTTCACCATTGTGTCCTTTTTGTGTTTTTTTCCCCTAATATTTGGATCTCTGAAGCTTGGAAGCACAATTGTTTGTAGAATCCATCCATCATTTTTGGAATCAGTACACTACTTTTATGAATTTTAGTTACTGGATCTTAGTGGCAAAACACAATTCCAGTTTAGTACACTAGATGGCAGAGAATAACTACTTCCCCTCCATCCCATTAAAAAAAAAAAAATGAAAGCCACAGTATGGAAAAAAGCAGCATTATGGCTCACACATTACTGTTTGTCCTCTAAGCTCATTTAAGAAAACTCAACTTGTATACATAACAGCTATTTACACTCCACTGAAAAGTGATTGAGGGTAGGGATCAGTCTACTCAGACCTGAGCATGTATACTTTGCTTTTTGGGGGGGTTGGTGGTTTTGGTGTTTATTTGTTTTAAGTTTTCTGTTTAATTGACTTTGTTTTGTTTTTGCCAAGGTAGGAAATGATGAAGGGAACATATAATGAAAGTGGTAATGATAACATTATGAAGTGAGACCATATTGATTATAATGCATATTTATTCGTTCATTCATTTTATGCAGGGCAAGGTAGAGGGAGATTGGGTGGGAAGGAGACAGTGGGAATTTATAGGTGGAAGGTACACACATGATCACGATGAATAACAATGAGACTATTCCCAAAAGCCACACATCATCATCACCAAAGAAACTTTGCCAGCCTTTAAAAAGTGCCCAGACACCCCAGGGCTGAGAAACATTGCCAAAAGTTACTTTAAGGAGACATTTAGTTTATCTTTCTGCTTCTGGATACAACTGTACTTAATCAACTTGGTAGAAAGAAACTAACAGTGGACTTCAAGCCTGACTCTAATTTTAAATTGCTTGGAAAAGTGGCTTGAGTCAACATCCTTTGCGTCTATTTTGTGCGACACACTACATAGTGAATCTCACCTTGACATTGTATAGTAAGTATCACCTCTACCCCAAAGGAACTTAAAATCCACTGGAGCCTGTAAGACATCTACGTATTTTTAATATTTTAACAGCATTCAATGTCCTCCTACATGTTTTCTAACTATAACTAGAAAGTAAAATAAATATTTTATTTACTATGAATTTCGGGTGAAAATTCTACTTATGATATTTTTAGATATCTAGTTTTTCCTCCAAAAAAACAAAACAAAAAAAAAAACCTCAAGGGAGAGACAGCTATTTAAAGCTACTAAGCTCAAATTCAAGGCTTCTTATTTCTACACATTTCCTAAAATCTCTGGTCGTTGTGAATAAAGAGAATTTTTTCCTAACCAACTCTACCGGAGGAAAAATCCTCCAGCGTATTTCAAGTTCTGCCCCCGCACAATGGGACTTCCATATGCTTGCTGTCCCCATCCCTTGAGCTTCCTCTTTGTGCTCTATTCCAAGTGGAAGGGCTGTTTCTTAGATGCAGCCAGTGCCTTGAGGCCCCACTAACACTCTGCACCGAGCGACAGCAAGATAGCTGAGAAGACAACGGCCCAGGCGGCTGCCCACTTCGGAGCGCGCGCGACCGTGCGGGCCGGGAGACGCGCGCAGCTCGGCCCCGGGAGCAGGCAGGCTTCGGCGCGTGCGGCCGGCCCGCGCGCGCGCTCCTCGGCCACCCGCCGTTCGCGCGCCCTGCCGGGGACCGCGCCCTGTCCGGGACCGCGGCCGCGCGGGAGCGCGCCCGAGCTGCCCCGGGGCACGCGGTTTTCCGGGGAACTCGGAGGTCAGCCTCCCTGCTTTCTTAACCGACTTCTTACCTTTATTAGAAGAAAAGCCATCGTGGCCTATGGTAGTCTCAAGTCTTCGTGTGATTTCACTTTCCAGCTTTCCTAGCAAGGTGAGATTATCTGTGTGAGCAGTATTACCATATATAGGGAGAAAAGTGCCTGGTGAAAAAAAGAACTCAAAAGAAGCCTGAGTCAGTGGTATTAAGTAGGAGTGTCTGCTGGGAGGGTCGGGACGAAATCTGCCCTTCAGCAGACATGATTACTAACCGTGTTAAGTCTGCAGATGATTCAAAAGACAGATCATAAAACGGAAGTGTTGCAAATGCCAGCGCACTCAGGGAACTCCAACTGGCATGACTTATAAAACAGTTAACATTATTAAAATTCTGAAGAACCTGAAAGATAGATTTTGCTCAACCTTGATTTTTTAAAAAATGGTAATTGTTACTTCCTTCATCTCTACATTTGTTTCGCTTTTGATTGAAAGAAAACAAGAAATCCTCTAAACAGAAGCAGTCCAGCTTCTGCTCTAGGATAAAAGTCTCTGTGCCTTTGAAGCGTTGCTATACGTATAAAAATAATGCAAATAAAACAACCTTGCCGGCAAGTCCAAACGTTTATTATAAATATGTATAATAATGGCTTTGATGTTTGTGAGGTGATAGTTGCTGGCAAACCAAAAACTAGAACTACCAAGAATTTTGACCAGACTGTTCTCAAGAGGAGGGAAAGGACTTTTGGATGAATGTTTGTTAAAGAGTAGAAAGCTTTTCTGTCTATCTGTTACTGACTCTTCTATTTTGCCAGCGCATGCTTACCTCACACCACCTCACCTTTCCACTCATAAAATGGTCGTAACATCTGTCTCTACTTATTTTTTAGTACTGTATTAAAATATGTGATTATGCTTCTAAAGTTTTTGGAATCCCTTGGAAGCAATAAATTCTCATTTTTAAAACTTACATAAGGTTATATTATCAAGTGATAATAATCAATATACAGTTTTGTATATACATATCTATTTGGCCATATTGATTATCAGATTATAATAAGTCTGTCACATGGGAAAATTAAAATTATACTAAATAACCAGCATGAGCCCATGGGTTTATTCTTGGATTCCATAAAGCTGGCAAAAAAAGGAATATCTATTCTGTGCAAATCAGTCAGAAAAATCCACACCACTGATAAGACTGAGCAAGGCGACACAGGGAACCAAATTACCCAGTGAGCATCTTTTTGCATAAAATAGGGAGAAAAAAAATTTTCCCTCTAAAACAACAATATTTTTTCCACTAAATAGACTATCTTTAATTTGTTAAACAGAAGTTAACATTCTCATTGTGGAAATTTCAAACAATTCAGAAAAGCAAAAAGATAAATCTATCACTTTACACTTCTACTCTCCCGAGAGACCAGAGAGGTAACATCCTGCCACACCTCTTTCTAAGGATGGACACACACTCGCCCGTGCACATGCATGCACACCTCCATATGATCATAAGATAATGTTCTGCGATGAATTTTCTATAACTTTATAGACATACATCTATAAACTTATAATCTATAGACTTATAACTCTACAATATGTATAGATCAACCCCATTCTTTATATTGACTGAGCCATTGACTGAACATACGAGAATGTATTTAATCCGTCTCCTTTCTGAAGTTTTAAGAGTCCCCTCGGTGGTTTCCCTGTTGTGGAAAATGCTGCCGTGAACATCTTTGAATTTTTGCATACCCAGGCCCAGCTGATTTCCCCCAAAGGTAAATTACATAAGAGGAATTTCTGGGTCAAAGTGTATACACTTCGAAAATGTTGTTATAGTTTCAGTTGTTCTTCTCCCTTCAAAAGTATGTCATGTACCCACTTACTACATTGTACTTGTTTTCTGTAGCTGTTGTTTCTGCTGATGGAGCCATTCTGGTTAAGGTATGATTGGCATTTTAACCATTTAGCATTATGTCCTTATGATCAAAGGCCCCCTCTCCAAATGGATCATCTGATCCAGCCAATCAGTTCCCTTTCCATGGGCTTTCCCCAGCAGGCCAATGGAAAACAGTGTTTCCTTCACTATTTGCTACACAAGCACCTAAATTCAGAACTCTGGAAAAGCTGGCTGGTATCCAGAGCATGGTTTAGACATGAGCCACTCCCCTCAGGTGGAAATCTGAATGGTGGGACTCCCACCTGCTTTTCTGACTGTCCTGAAGCATTAACAAGCATGCAGAGAGAGAGGGCTGGTGGAGAGGGCCCCCTCAGGCCTGGAGTCAGTTTCCCTACCAGATGTAGGAAAAAGATAACGTGAATGAGATGAAGTCAACCATTAGTTCATCTCTTTTAACAGCCAGTGCTTCCTTCTGTCCACAAGTACATTTGGCACAGACAACTCTTCTGGAGAGGAAGCTAGGAAGGCCATGGTCAATGGCAGGTCAACCTGAGGGAGCACTGCAGAAACTCCCCCTCAGCTTATGTTGCTTCCTCCTCTCTTGATTCGTTCTTTATTAGACCAATTTTCCCGTGTTTTGTTTTCCTCTTTTTTATTGGCCAGGCAGTTCTACATATTATTTTAATTCTACTGGTAGTCATTATATTGTTATATTTTAACAAAGAAATGTGGGCCCACATTTCTCTGTCAGAATCTAACATCAGATCAGAATTATATTCTCTCCTACTTGGAGACCTCAACTGGGACGTTTTACAAGCTTTCCATTTTGCCCCTCCCTCCCTTATGTTTTCCTTTCCCAGGCTTTCCTGGATAATCTGCCCAATTTACCACGTGCTTTAATAATTATTTTCTTACAGCATGACTTCTTTCTCAAGATTATTTTTTATTTTTTATTTTTTTTAATTTTTTTTTTAGTGTTTTATTTATTTCTAGGAGAGAGAGAGAGAGAGACAGCCTGAGCAGGGGAGGGTCAGAGAGAGAGGGAGTCACAGACTGAAACAGGCTCCAGGCTCTGAGCTGGCAGTCAGCACAGAGCCCGACGCGGGGCCCAAACCCACCAACCGCGAGATCACGACCTAAGCGAAAGTCAGACTCTTAACCGACTAAGCCACCCAGGCGCCCCTCTCAAGATTACTTTAATTGCATCATACTTCATTTATCAAAAATTTAGATTTGGGGCACCTAGGCGGCTCAGTTGGTTTAGCATCCAGCTTCAGCTCAGGTCGTGATCTCATGGTTGTGAGTTTGAGCCCCGCATTGGGTAAGCTTGAGCTCCACTTTGGGAGGCCTCAGCAGAGGCTGCATGGGATCCTCTCTCTCTCCCTCAAGCTCTCCCTCTCTCTCTCTGCCCCTTGTGGGATTCTCCCTTTCTGCCTTTCACTCACTTGAACCCTCTGTCTCTCAAGAATAAATAAAAATATAATAACAAAAACTTTTTTAGATTTAACTTTGAGTTTTATTGAATTTATATTATTGCTGCCCTTCCTTGGATATTGTATCTTTTCCTTTCCTGGGATTTTTACTGTGATTCAGTTTTTATTTATCCAAAAAGTATGCCTGGTTGGTATTACATTCTGAATCTCTGAATCTCTAGGGTTCTGAATTATAATCCTTTTCCTTGTTAACTTGTAGCTCTGATAAAACCTTGCTTTCCTCATAGTTCTTGATACTAGAAATGAGCTTTGAAAAACAATTCCATCTTTGGTTGGTGAACATTTTCAATCTGCAAACACAATCCTTTTTCCAGCTCTGAATAATCATATTCTATTAGTTCATTAATTACTCATTTCCCTTGCTTCCTTTCCTTGCATTTAGAACTCTGACTATTTTTAAATTAGACTTGCAAATCTGTTCTCCAAGATGCTCATCTTTTCTCTTGATGTTTCTCCTTATGTGTGTGCTCTGTCAGTGTCATTTGGTTTCTGTAATTGTTTATTCTTCACTGTCATTCAGATTTTCATTTTGTCAATTATGGTTGAAATTTTTTTTCGAAGAATTATTTCCTTTCTTATTTCTTTTAAGTTTATTTATTTTTGAGTTTGAGAGAGAATGTGAGCAGGGGAGGGCCAGGGAGACAAAGAAAGAGAATCCCAGGCAGGCTCTGCACTGTCAGTGCAGAGCCCAGCTTGGAGCTTGAACTCACAAACCCTGAGACCATGATCTGAGCAGAAACCAAGAGTCTAATGCTTAAACAACTAAGCCACCCAGGAGTCCCTCAAAGAATTATTTCTTGCTTTCAGACTGTTTCTTTTTCGTGAAAGCCTGGTTGGTTTGATGGATGAATGGATATAAGCATATATGTAGGCTCCCGTCCAACGTGGGGCTTGAACCATCAAGAGTTGTATGCTGTACCAACCAAGTCAGCCAGGCGCCCCGGTTTGTCTTAATTGATGTGATATCCTCTCAAGTCTCACTGTGAATATGAATTAGAGTGTTTCCTTCAAACTCTCTCCTGGTTCTTATTTCATGGAGGTCCATTCATTCTTTTTTTTTTTTCTAATGTTTTATTTATTTCTGAGAGAGGAAGAGAGAGAGACAGTGTGAGCAGGGGAGGGTCAGAGAGAGAGGGAGACACAGAATCCGAAGCAGGCTCCAGACTCTGAGCTGTCAGCACAGAGCCTGACGCGGAGCTCGAACCCACAAACCGTGAGATCGTGACCCGAGCCGGAAGTCGGACACTTAACTGACTGAGCCAACCAGGTGCCCCGGAGGTCCATTCATTCTAAACAATCACCTTGGTACATTCCTCTTGACCAGATGATTCTGCTTACGTAGTTAGCAATTTGGTGCTATTGTATAGCTTATTTAGTATTGTTAGCTGGTGGGAGTCTCTAGTACTTTCATAATTCTTACAGCAGATTGCAAGGAGATTGAAAGTCAGAGAAATGTGCTTCTGGGATTTCTGAGGAGGAAATGGTCTTAGAGCTGACAAATCAGAGTCACTGAGCCTTTTGTTAGATGGATTGGTGTGAGGGCATGGTGCAGGTGGCTTCCATTCAGAGCAAACTGGTCTGGCATGCTGATTTCTTTCGATCAAGGAAGGAAGCAATGAGGTCAAGGTGACAAATGGAACTGGATCTATTCCTTTGGCCAACTGGAGAGATTCAGGCCGGTGAGGGGACTCCTTTAGACAACACTTCTGACCACACAGTCCAAGGGCTTCCCATAGGAGAGGTGAACAAAACCAGATGGTCTTTCTTGTAACTTGACTTTCCCATGTGCAAACTCTGTACTCGTTTTCTCTTACTACACAACAAATTGCCACAAACCTAATGCCTTAAAATAACACATCCCATTATCTCACAGTTTCCATGGGTCTGGATTCCAGGCATGGCTTAGGTGGATCCTCTGCTGAGGTTTCACAAAGCCACAATTACAATGTTGGCCACGACTACAGTTTTCATGTGGGGCTCTGGGCCCTCCCCCATGCTTATTCAAACATTTATTCAAGTTTTTGGCAGCGTTCTGCTCCTTGCAGCCATATGACTGAGGTCCCTGTTTTCTTGCTGGGAACCGCTCTCAGTTCATAAAGCCTCTTGCAGTCTCTTGTCACATAGCCCCAAAAGGCAGTTCATAGTCTGGCTATCTGCATTTCTCCAGACCAACAGAAGCACATTTCTCCGACTTTCAGTCTCATTCCAGTCTCTGTAAGAGTACCTTCTAAAATGTAATGCAATCAAGTGAGTGACTCTTCCATCACCATTTGCCATATGGCATCATTTAATCAAGGGAGCAACTACCCATCATATGCAAAGGTTCCTTCCACATTCAAAAAGAGTAAGGATTGTCCAAGCCATGCATACCCAGGGTGGGACTCTTGGAGGAACCTTCTGAGAATTCTGCCTTTCACAATCTCAGACATGTAAGAATCCTTTCCAGTTTCCACTGAAGGGGATGACATTTCTCTTTCTATGTTAGTTGAGTCATTTTAGTAAAGAATGTGATGGTAGGAGGTGAGAGAAAGGCAGGTTGTCAAGGTGTGTGTTGGACATCACGCTAAATTATTCAAATAATCGTCTTTGCTTTCTACCTTATAAATTGATGTTTTTAACTTTTGTTATTGTTTTTACCTTTAAAAAAATGTTCTTAGGGGCGTCTGGGTGGCTCAGTAGGTTGAGTGTCCAACTTTGGCTCAGGTCATGATCCCACAGTACGTGAGTTTGAGCCCCGTGTCGGTTGGGTTCTGCACTGATAGTTCGGAGCCTGGAGCCTGCTTCAGATTCGGTGTCACCCTCTTTCTCTGCCCCTCCCCCCCTCAAAATAAATAAATAAGTTTATAAAAAGTGTTCTTCAAATATTTCAACTAATCTGAAATGTCAGTAAAATCACTTGATAAATCTGAAGCAGTATATTTGTCCTAATAGACTTTATTTTTACATCAGTTTTAGGTTTACAGAAAATCCAGCATAAAGTACACAGAGTTCCCATATACCCTATATTTATCCCTCTGTCCAGAACACACACACAAGTTTTCCTATTACTAGCATCTCAAATTAGTGTGGTTTATTTGTTGCAATTGACAAGGCATATTGATACATTTATTATTAACTTAAGTCCATAGTTTACATTAGGGTTTACTCTTGGAGTTGTACATCTTATGGGTTTTGCCAAACACATAATAGACATTTAACATGTGTGCACGTACATGGCATACCTGACATGTATCTACTATTAAATATCGTACAGAATAGTTTCAGTGCCATATAATTTTACTTTTTTTTAAACATTTATTTATTTTTGAGAGAGAGAGAGATAGAGCATGAGCCATGGAGAAACAGAGAGAGAGGGAGACAGAGAATCTGAAGCAGGCTCCAGGCTCCAAGCTGTCAGAGCTGATCCCAACACAAGGCTCAAACTCATGAACCACGAGATCATGACCTGAGCCGAGGTCAGATACTTAACCGACTGAGCCACCAAGGTGTCCCTCAGTGCCATATTTTTTAATAAAGAATTTTTCTTTTAAATCAGATTTTTGTCCTGTGTGACCTCTGTGACCATTTTAGGCAAACGTAGGGTATACAGACAGCCATATCATGGGCTAGGGTATAACAGAGCATTCTGTGACTAAACAGAGGTTGGCCTGAGATTGATGCTATTCAAAACGTGATGTACTTCAGTCTGTTTAAGAACACAGTCTTTGAGGAGGGAATTCTAAGATAAAAAGCAGTTTTGGTAATAATACCAATTTTAGTCCAGACCAAAATCCGGTGGTACAGAAAGACCATGTTTTCAGAAATAAAATATCTTGAGAATACTCTTTTTAAAAACACTGCGGGGTTGGGGCGCCTGGGTGGCTTAGTCGGTTAAGCGTCCGACTTTCGCTTAGGTCATGATCTCGCGGTTCGTGGGTTCGAGCCCCTCATCGGGCTCTGTGCTGACTACCAGCTCAGAGCCTGGAGCCTGTTTCAGTCTGTGACTCCCTCTCTCCCTGACCCTCCCCTGCTCACGCTGTCTCTCTCTCCTGGAAATAAATAAAACATTTAAAAAAATCTTTAAAAAAAATAAATAAAAACACTGCGGGGCTCGAACCCACAAACCGTGAGATCATGACCTGAGCCGAAGTCGGAGGCTTAACCAACTGAGCCACCCAGGCGCCCCTAGATTTCATTCTTAAATCGAAACATCACAAAATGTGAAAGCTAGAAAAATTATCTAGTCTCATAAATTATTTAGCAAGATAATTTTGTTTTTAAATATAATTTTACAGAGATCACTGACATAACAAAATAAAGTATTTAAACTGGTATACTGCCTTCTGGGATAGTGTAAATTTTCATAATTGTGCCAAAGACATAACATCCATGGTGGAAGACTTAACCATATTCATGCCCCTGACTTCTGACGTTCGCCTGAGCTTCTGGGAATCCAGAGCACAGCTTCAAAATCCATATACGCTTCTACCCCTTCATTCTACAGATTTAAGTGATCTGTACCCAAAACACATAATTTTTTCATTGTGCTTTTCAAAAAATAGTTCTAGGTTGCAACTGAAAAGTTGACAGTTTGTTCTTTTAGTCATAATATTTTAAATCTTGAAAATTGGAAAAGTCTACATGTCTATGAGGGCAGTACGGTATATATGGTACAATACAAGAGTATGAACTTGGAGTCCAAAAATCTAGATTCTAGTTCTAGATCTGCTGGTCTAGATATGTGACTTACAAAGAATCAGGTAATCCCTCTGATCTCCACGTTGTGTTATGTCTGAAAGTAAAGATAGTGAGTAGGGGTGCCTGCGTGGCTCAGTTGGTTAAGCATCCAATTTTTGATTTTGGCTCAGGTCATGATCCCAGGGTCTGGGATCAAGCCCTGCGTCGGGCTCTGTGCTGAGTGTGGAGCCTACTTGTGATTCTCTCTGCCTCTGTCTCTCTCTGCCCCGCCGCTGCTCACACACACACTGTTTCTCTCAAAATAAATAAACATTATAAAAAAAGAAAGTTAAGCTTCTATTTTAGAGGATAATATTTTGAGTGATAATAGCTATCACCAAACTGAGTTTGAGTTTAAATAATTGGTATGTACATTTAAAGCCGTATGTTTATAAATGTTCAATTTTTATTAGCCCAAGTATTTTTTTTGTTTTTTTTGTTTTGTTTTGTTTTGTTTTTAAATGTTTTTTTTTTAAATTTATTTCTAGGAGAGAGAGACAGCGTGAGCAGGGGAGGGTCAGAGAGAGAGGGAGTCACAGACTGAAACAGGCTCCAGGCTCTGAGCTGGTAGTCAGCACAAAGCCCGATGCGGGGCTCGAACCCATGAACCGCGAGATCATGACCTAAGCAAAAGTCGGACGCTTAACCGACTAAGCCACCCAGGCGCCCCTAGCCCAAGTATTTTTAATTTATAGAAAAAAGTGCCCCCTCCTTCCACAAAAAACTATTCAACCACAGTCTGTCAACAGGTTCACTGGGCAGAAATACTTAGAGATTTAAAATGGCAAGTACTTGGGGAGCCTGGCTGGCTTAATTGGTAGAACACATGACTCTTAATCTCAGAGCTGTGAGTTCGAGACCCACGTTGGGTGTAAAGATTTCTTAAAAATAAAAAAATAAAAAAAACCTAAATAAATACAAATAAATAAAATAGCAGCTACTTTATTGTCTCATTAGTCATGAAAATATAATTTAGTGGTTTCTCCAATTTATGAACCCTCCAACTTCTCACAGTTCAGATTGCAGAGCTCTTTTTTCTTAGCCAAATTTGCATATTAAATGTAAGCTTTTAAAACATTAAATCATTTTTATATTGAAGTAGTTTTATTAACTTTAAAGTTTTAAGCTGCATACCTTGAAAAGTTTATTCTTTTTCTAAAGTGAACAGAAGCACAAAATCGGTAACAATAATTCTATTTCATGCTGATTGCTTTTGCAGTCACCAAAATAATTAACATAGAATATACCCATATAAAATGTGAAATAATCTTGCTTTGTCACGGTGTTAATGCCTTTAATCAGTAATTTTTTAAAAAAAATCAGAGATCCAAGACAAGGGATTGCCAAGGGACTAGCAAATTAAGACCTGCAAAGTAAATCTGACCTACTTCCTGTTTTTAAAAATAAAATGGTATTGGAACACTGCCATGCTCATTTGTTTACATATTGTCCACAACTGCTTTTGCACTTCTACCACAGGGGAGTAGTTGTTACAGAAACCATATGGTTGCAAAGCCAGAAATATTTCCTAGTGGACCCATTATAGAAAAAATTTACCCACTCCTGATCTCGGGACTAGGTGAGGAAAAAGAAAGTAGGTTTTCTCCATTCTTGCAGTAATTGTATAATCAGAAGCTTCTAAAATATATTTTGCACTGAGTTGGAAAACAGGCTTCAGCCTAATGCTAATTAAAGACTTGCGTTGAAAGGTCACCCTGTGGTCGGTGTTCTTTACTGAAAGATGACAGGAAGTGGGAGTTAAGTTTCTCTGTCTATGGGAACAAAGAAGGAGTAGCTGTGTCCGGATTTCTTTTTTTTTCTTTTTTCTTTTTAAGGTTTTTATTTATGTTTGAGAGACAGAGAGAGAGGAGGAGCAGGGGAGGGGCAGAGAGGGAAACACAGAATCTAAAGCAGGCTCCAGGCTCTGAGCTGTCAGCACAGAACCCAACGCGGGGCTAGAACCCATGAACCATGAGATCACGACCTGAGCTGAAGTTGAACCCTTAACCAACTGAGCAATGCAGGCACCCCACTGTGTCCAGATTTCTTAAGTAATATGATTTTTCTTTAAGGACAACAGTAATATGCAAACAGCGATGATATATAAACAACAAAATCAAAACGATGCATATCTTTGCCACAAATTTTTGGATGGGTTTTTGGACTGACTTTACCCTAGCTCCATTTTTACCTTGGGAAGCTGCTTCTTTCGGACACCGGGTTTTGAGACTACAGGAGGTTTGCAGAGGTATTGTGGAGCCGTAGTCCTGATGCCCCCTCTTTGCAGCCTTGCAACAAACACTGTCTCCTTTCATAGAAGAAATGTTTTAGCACCTTCGTCATAGGCCATCACTTTAACCCCAGATTTAACCAAGCGTGATGCTGGTCTGTTCTCTCCTTCCTTGCTTCATAAGCCAATCAATTCTGTTTTTGCTTGTACCTTGGGTTGGGTTTTAATCACTTAACCATCACAACAATGCTTTGTCTGTATAGTCTCTTCAGCTCTAACATTTTGTGATTTTTTCACTCCAGAAGGGTCATCTATGTGGGTGTGACACATGGTATTTAACGTGAGATCTGCATTAAAACCGCAGTTCCAATATTTGTTAATCCTGTGAGCTTTAGATCTTCAGTTCTTACCTTTATTAAACAGAGACAATAATACATACTTTCAAGACCATTGCAACGATTTGTAAAGCATCAGGAAGAGAAGAAACAATAAATACCATAAAAGTGTTCATCTAGTTCTTCTCAACCAAATCAGGAGCCATGGCTCACTTCTTCCTACTTATCCTAAGCATACTCATTCTACTGGAATTAATTCAATTGCATCTGAGAAGTCTTCCCTGCCACCCACCATTTTACTAAGCTTAACAAGATGCCAATTCTCAGTGATCTTACAACATTCTAAGATTAGCACTTAATACCATTTATAGCATTTAAGAACAACTTTCTACTTTATTCAGAACAGCAACGCATGTTCATCATTAAAAATATGGAAAATGTAGAAAAGTTCAAAGATGAATATAATAAATGCATAAGTCAGCCACATCCCATTCTTACAAGCCAGAAATAAGTGAGAAATAATTCCTTCCCCTTCTCTCCTTGTTTCTCTCTGAACCTGTATGTACTAGTGTGTTTTCAGTGACAAGTCAAAAAAATCTGGACTCAATATTCATTTGTCTTAAAGAATACGAAATAATTGGCTCACATAAATCCAGAGATAAGGTGACTTCTTAAGTAGGGCTATTTATCAATAACTAGTGAAACTAACTAGTTTCAAGTTAGAGCAACAAGGAACCAGAACCAGGACAAATTTAATATTCCTAAGTGCTATTATGAAGACTGAATGGAAAGCAGTCAACTATATCTAAAGAGTTAAAATAAGTGAGTAAATTCAGCAAACGGGCCATATGAGAAACTTACAGAGGGTGGGCATTTGGTGAACTGACATTGGGCCATTGGCCTGCAGCTAATGACTCCAAGGCTGACTGATCAGCACATCAGCAGTGCTACCATGTCTAGGGCCTTTCCATCTTTCTGCATTCTCCTGGCATGTAGCTCGGCCCCAGACATGGTAGTTGCCACCGTGCACTTATCATTTGCAGACTCACGAGCGTGTTATAGAAGGACCTTGGTTTCTGGTGTGTGTTTTCAAGATGGAGGAAAGCTTTTCCAGAAGCCTCCCTACCCTCAAACCACCTCACTGGGCCGAAATGAACTACCTACCTACCTGTGCCTCAACCAATTGCTGCCAAGGGAACTCACAGTCATCATCATTGATAGTAATTCTTTCCCTTGGGCAGGGCTGACACCCACCTCCCCTGAAGCACACAGCAATGCAGACGACAGAAAGCTCGACAAACTTGTGTTGTTAGGAAACAGGGAAATGGTATGAGTAGGAAATCAATAGTTTCTGCTACCACACCTTTTTGAGTTAACATACATTAATTTCCCCACGACAACAGATGGATTTGAAGACATGATTTGAACTGAAAACATAAATGTACGAAAACATCATAGTTTATTTAACAAGTTCCTTACCCTATTGTTAGACATTTAGGTCAATTCGATTTTTCAGTATTATAAATCACTCGGTTCTTAGTCCTGTCAAATTAATCTCCATAGACCCATTGCTTTAAATAATGCTGTTCTTCTTACTGAAATATTATCACTTACAGTTAAAGATGGCATTACGTTTAGTCACATGTCATCAATGAATCAGCAAATGATTGTTCAAGAAATAGGTTTTTGAGGATGCCTGGGTGGTTTAGCTGGTTACACATCCAACTTTGGCTCAGGTCATGATCTCACGGTTCATGAGTTCAAGCCCTGCATTCGGCTCTACATGACAGTGTGGAGCCTGATTGGGATTCTCTTTCCCTCTCTCTCTCTGCCCCTCCCTAACTTGCTCTCGAGCACGTGGGCATGTGCGCGCTCTCTCTCTCTCTCAAAATAAATAAAGAATAACAAAAAAGAAATCCTGGATTTGTAATACATATATATAGATAGAGAGAAAGAAAGAGAGAGAGAGACTCTTTTAACCTTTACAGTTGCTGCTATGTTGTCTCACTTTTCCCCTTAAGTAGCAGCGCTTTTGGCTAATTCATTTAGACAAATATTTACTGATAATTTTGTCAAGCCTCATGAAATGAATAAAATCCAATGTCTGCCTTTCTGAGCTTACACGTTAGTTTTCCCTGGGTTATCTCGCAGCAGATAAAGATCTTCAGATTATCAGAACTCTCTGATCCATGTATTTGTCTTATATTTATTATCTATTATGTACCAGGCCCTGTTCGAGGATTCAGAGGATGCCCTCATTAAGCCTAGGAATATTCTTAGGTACTGAGAAAGAAGTCCAAGTCTTTCAAAACTGTTCCCCCTACCTTTTGTTCCCAGGCCCTTAGTCGCTTAGAAAGGAAACATCTGGCCTCCCTTACTTTTTCTGAATATTCGAGGGAATAAATTCATGTGTATTTTCTCCCCTTTGGCCTTGTCACTGATGTCATAGATAATGCGGCTATTTCAACAAAGGGCTCTGCCAGAAAATATAATTTGACAAACTGTATTTCCTGATGCAGTTCGTAGCTCACACACAAGGCAGGAAATGCTGTTCCCTGTGAATTTTGCTGGCTGCGGCTATGACTGACAAGGGAGCACTTGAGTGCTGCTGACCCAGGCGCTCTCTGGGGACTAGGGCTGTATTCGTGTCCTGAGAGGCCAGAGAGAACTAGGCTCTGGCTTGGGTCTTCTGTTCAGTTTGAAATTTTTCAGGATAGAATTTCACCCTTGCAATGGGAATTTAAATGTAAACAGTTCTGCAGTGGCCCAAGTGAACCTGGTTAAAAAAATAAAAGATACAGGGTTGCCTGGGTGTCTCAGTCGGCTAACTGTCAGACTCTTGATTTCGGCTCAGGCCATGATCTCAAGGCGGTGAGCCTGAGCCCACCTCCATTCCATGCTTGTAATGGAGCCCGCTTAAGATTCTCTCACTTGCTCGCACTCTCTCTCTCTCTCTCCCTCCCTTCCTCTGCCCCTCTCTGCTTGGTGGCTCTCTCAAAACAAAGAAAAGATATAAACATTTCATTTTTACTGAAATAAAATTATAAGACTCTTTGTACCTTTTATAGTCTGCCTAAACCTATACAATTAATAAATTCCTATTTTGGCTCAAAGCAAGTCAGCTGGACAAAAAGGATAGTGAGTGTAGAATTTCAGAGTTAGAAGAGCACTTGAAAATTGGGGGGTGGGGGAGAAGGGAAGGGGGGTGATAGGCATGGAGGAGGGCACTTGTTGGGATGAGCACTGGGGGTTATATGGAAACCAACTTGACAATAAACTATTTAAGGAAGAGGAAAAAAATAAAGTGTAGCTATTTCTGCAAAAAAAAAAGAAAATTGTGAAGTCTGATGATCGTCAAATCTGGTGCCGTCAAATGACCTGGTGAGTTTTTAAGAATGTAGATTCCCACCCAGACCATCTGAATCAGATTCTCAGGGTATGGGAGGGGCAGAGCCAAAAACATTGGTCCAAACCTCTCATTTCACAGATGAGGAGGTTTTGTGCCAAAGATCAGTCTAGAGTCACACAGTCAAACTATGGCAAGAAGGATAAGACATTTTGTTCACCCAAACATCAACTTGCTTTCGTTTATTATCCAAAAAAGGCCAGTGAAGCTAGAGGAGAGGCCCTTCTGGGAATCTTTTAAATCCTTGTAAAAAGGAGGAGAAGTCACTGAATATGAACAGCAGAGGGGAAAAGAGAAAAGTCTGCAGAATCTCCCAAGAAAGCAGTCAGTAGTAGAGGGCGGGAGTGGGGGAGGGGAGTGGGGGGTTGTCTGGTCTCAATGGTGTTGCTCCAGAACAAGTCTCTCCCACCCCGCATCAACCCCACCCCCACCCCCACCCCCACCCCCACCCCCGCTTCACCCTCCTCCTTACCTTGCGCAGCACTGCAGAGCTGGAAGAGCGCTGGCGAATGGGATAAGCCGGACTGTGAAGTCGTGATACGGCAGCAGGATCTGATGAATCAGTCCGGTGCCAAGACAATCTGACTCATGACCATGTCACAGTGACTGGACGCTCTCCACACGGAGCTCTTCAGCACTCCCAGAAGGTGTAGGCCAGCCCAGGGCGGGTGGAAACGCTGCACCCTGGCCCCCACCGCGACCCCCACCCCCACCCAGACACACCTACAGCTGCAGCTCTGGCCAGTAGCCTCGGGCTGCTCTTTTCTATTTCGTGCGTTTAAACACAGACCGTGATGTTGCCCCCACACCACCTCCAGCTTGATGCAGCTTTTTTAGTAGAAAATCAGCAAAGGTCAAATTATTTTAACGCACGTTTAAAAAATGTTTATTATTTGAGAGCGGGGGAGGTGCAAAGAGAGAGGGAGAGAGAGAATCCCTGCTGTCAGCGAGGGGAGGAGAGGATCTCAGAAATGTCAGCACAGAACCCCAGGTGGGGTTCATTTCACTACCTTGAGATCATGACTTGAGCTGCAATCCAGAGTCGGACATTTAACCAACCGAGCCACCCACGTGCTCAGGCATACTTCTTAAAAGTCAGTCTTAAATATGATTTGTAAGAAGGACAAGTTGCTGGAACTGAGTTCTCCTGGGCAGTGGTTTCTGGAGCTTACACTCTTAGAATGGACATCAAAGCTCTCTTGGTAATTAATGAACAAATATAAACTCCTTTTCCTGGAGTTTGGGCTTCGTGATATTTCTTGAAGTCTCCTTTAATATTTGAAAGAGAAGCTAATCAAATAAGGATACCCGAAATAAGATTGTGGCATGCTAGCAAATAGGAAGGACATATTAGGTTATTTTCACTCTTGCGTGGCAAGTTAGAATGCCTTAAAGCCACACATTGTAATTGTGAAAAGCAAAATTTAGTAATCTGAGAAAGCAAAATCCACAAACTGTAATACTTGACATTTTCTAGAAATTTTCTTTTAGGTTTATTTATTTATTTTGAGAGAGAGAAAGAGAGAACACAGGGGAGGGACAGAGAGAGAGAAAGAATTCCAAGCGGGCTCCGCACTGTCAGAGCAGAGCCAGGCAGGGAGCTTGAACTCACCAGCAGTGAGAGCAGGACTTGAGCCGAAACCAAGAGCCAGAGGCTTACCCGACTGAGTCATCCAGGCACCCCTCCACATTTTCTAACCCTTATGTTGGTGAAAAACATACTCGTAGATAACCCTAAGAGTTTACAAAACACTATGTGCCAAACATGCATTTTAAAGCATTTAATTCTTACCATAGGCTTTTGAGGCAGATCTTGGTATTCCCATTTTACAGACATGATAAGCACAGAGGGGTTAAGAAACATATCTAAGATGACACAGCCCTAGAATCAAATTCAAACCTAGCTAGTCTGATCCCCACATTCCCATTTTGTTTTTTTACAAATAAGCTCCAGTACTTTCACAGACATCCTCCGGACTCTGTCAGTACTGTAGATGGGAAAAGTATAGCGTAATGGTTAAATGTCCAGACTTTGGTGTCAAGCACATGTTCTTTGCCTCCGGGTCCTGCTACTGCAGAGCCAATAGTACCTGCCTCACTGAGTGGACCTGGCGATTACAAAGCAATCGTGTTAAGTCCATGAAACAATTCTTGGCTTTTACATCTTGATTAATATTAACCATGATGACTATGGTCAAAAAGATGATGGTGGTGGTGACTTACACAGGAGCCAGAACCTTGCCTGATGAGAGAAGTCTCTTCTTTTTTCAATCCCCCCAATTCTGAAGTCTGAGGTCCTAAACATAATGACATACTGTCACCAGATTGCCGGTTTCTTTCTTCGCTCACTGTCACCATTATCAAGTTGGGAGATGGCAATGTCATGCTAAAGAGCAAGGGCTCTAAAGCCAGGGTAAGGTGTAAATCTTGGTTCTGACACTTACCTGATGTGCAACTTTGTGGACTAATCATGAAATGTCTAAACCCATATTTCTCAAGCTGTTTACGGAGAAGAATCAGTTTTTTCTTTTCCTTTCCTTCCCTCTCTCCTTTCTTCCTTTCCTCTCTTCCTTTCCTTCTTTCTTCCCTCCTTCTTTCCTTATAATGCCCAATCCACTGTGGACCAAGCTTTTGCAAAATACAACAGAAATATCTTAGTAATGTCAAATTGCTACAAACATTCCTAAATGCCAGCTCCTAATTTCTTACCTAATTTCATTGAGGACCACAAACAGTTTGTGGACCTCACTCTGAGTCATGCTATGCTAAGCTTTTGTTTCACAGTCTACGAAATTGAGACACTAACCTTTATTTCATATGGTTATTTAAAAAAATTTTTTTTAACATTTATATATTTTTGAGAGACAGAGCATAAGTAGGGGAAGGACAGAGAGAAGACAAAGAATCTGAAGCAGGCTCCAAATTCTGAGCTGTCATTCACAGAGCCTGATGTGGGGTTCGAACCCATGAACCATGAAATCATGACCTGCGCCCAAATCAGATGCTTAACCGACTAAGCCACTCAGGCATCCCTTCATGTGGTTATTACGGAAAAGAAGAAAATGAAGTGAAATAATGTAGATAAAGTGCTTAGAACATATGTGCCTGGCATATCATGTGCAGTGAAGAATTGGGAGCTCCCTAGGAGCTTATCAGAAACAGGAATAGAGAGACATAAAAGAGAGCTATAAAGTGGACACCTCGAGGGTACCTGGCTGGCTCAGTTGATAGAGCATGAGGCTCTTCATCTCAGGGTTGTGAGTCGGAGGCCTACATTGAGAATACAGCCTACATTAAAAAGAGAAAAAAGAAAAAGTAGACACCTCAAAATTCATAGCTGAGTCCTACATGGGTTAATTTTCTCCTTATCTCTTTGGGCAGCCCAACCTCTCTTTGGGAGATATACCCACTAATCCGGTTCTTCTCATGATGTTTTAAAGGGATAAAGTGACTAGCCTGGACTAAGCCCTGACTCATGCCAAAGGCTTGTCCAATCTGAACAGTCAGCCTGCTGCCCGTGTTGTTCAGTATAAGCATTCACCCTAGAACATCGCTAAAAATAAACGTTATAGACATCAATATGCTGTCCAAAAGTGAGTGCATTATGATCAGGATTTCAATTGTGGCTCAGAAGTTAAATAGCTCTCTCTGTAATGCCCAGCTAAATTAAATTGAGAAAATACTGTTGAAGTAACATATTTAATAACTGGGTAATTACTCCATTGGGGGCATCCTTTTGCCTTTGGAGTGGGATGAATAGAGGTCCCAAGAGGGCTGGGGAGGAGCTGGTGCTGCCCTGTAATGCTACCCAGCAGGACAATTCATATTATGTACAATAATAGGAAGATCAGGAAGTGCAGCTGAATCACAGCGACAATTGTCAGCAACCTCCAGGCAACATTCAAAGACTCAGTCAGTCTCTAAGTGTTCAAATCATGGTGCCAACATGAAACAGAACAAAGTCTCCTTGCTTGTGGTATTTAACTGAACCTGACATAAGCTGTGATCAAAGTACCAAAAGAAAAATCCCATAAAAAAGGAAGTTGACAAATATCTCCAAGATTTGTCTGATGACTCAAGGCCTGAGTAATATCCCCACAATTACAAAGAAAAGTAACCTCATGAAAAAAGCAGCTGAGTCTTGCCTAACATATCAGAGTAAAAGTGAGCTCTCAGAATGCAGATTTATATCAAAATTAAGTTTATATAAAACTATATCCAATAATGAATATTAAATATTATTTCATCTAATAATATTTGTTATATTAATGAAAATTTAAAACACTTTCCATAGATTATTTATATTAGATAAGAAATCTTAGGGTATCTGGGTGGTTCAGTCAGTTGGGTGTCCAACTAGGTGTCTTGATTTCAGCTCGGGTTATAATCTCATGGTTCATTGGTTTGAGTTCAGGCTCCACGATGACCGTGTGGAACCTGTTTGGGATTCTCTCTCTCCCTCTTGCTGCCCCATTTGGCTTGAGGAGTGGCATGAATAGAAGTCCTTTTGTGTATGTGTGCGTGTGTGCGTGTGTGCGTGTGTGTGTGTGTGTGTGTGTGTGTGTGTGTGTGTGATATTTGCTTCTAAACTAAATCTAGCCCAGGGGTGCCAGGGTGGTTCAGTCAGTTTAGCGTTTAGCGTCTGACTTTAGCTCAGATCTTACAGTTTGGGAGTTTGAGCCCCATGTCAGGCTGTGCTGACAACTCAGAGACTGAAGTCTCCTTCAGATTCTGTGTCTCCCTCTCTCTCTGGCCCTCCCGTGCTCACTTTCTGTCTCTCTCTCTCTCTTTCTCTCTCTCTCAAATAAATAAATAAATAAATAAATAAATAAATAAGTAAATAAAACTTTTAAAAAATTTTTAAAAAACTAAATCTAGCCCAGCCCTCCATAAAGATTAACTGTAGAGTAGTTCTGAAGTCATAACCACAGATCTCAAGTCTAAGCAGCTCTTTAAAAGCTATTACTTTTTCCTTTGTCCTTTCGTGTAGAAATTTTGCCTTTCACCTTCTGGTTGTTTCTTTTTGAGCCATCCTCTATGTTTTTGTGCTTTGGGTTTTGCCTGTCACTCTCATTACCCCTTTTGAATCACCTCTATATTAATTTCCCCCTTCTCCAGCCTAATTTCTCTGCCTCTCATAGTTGGCTTTCAAATCTTCCAAGTTTCATAAATTGGGAAAAATAAGAGTTATCAGCATACCTATATTTTTAGTTTATAAAAGAAAACATTATTAAAAGTCCTTTATGGAGAAGAAAACTAGATGACAAAAAGATTGCATTTCCAAGCAAACATACAAAAATATCCAAATATGAAATTTAGAGTTGAAAATTCTTTTAAATCTCCATTGGCAATGTAGCAAGCTCAATACCAAACTGCAAATCTACCTGTAAATAGAGGCAATACCATCTTAATTTACAAATGACATTATGATTACAGAGTGAGGGGGAAGGAATTTTTTTCAACTAGTTATGGAAGGTTCAAAATTTCAAAATATAACTGCAGGTTAACCTGACACTTGGTAACATCAAAATTTAATCAAAAGGGAATAACAACAAAGCCATTTCCTTCCCACGTATTTTTTGCATAACATCCTGATTTACCAGCTGCAAGACCTTTAACATGCTTGAGATAGCCGTTCTAATTTACATTACAGGCCTGTCTCAGATCAGTCAACCTGTTGATAATGCTGTAGGCTCAAATACATGTAATCTTTTACAAAAATAGTAAAACATCTGAAAAGAAAAAAAAAGCCTTTCTGTATTGCCATACTAGTGCTAGCCAAAATGTTTCTTTTAATAGCCCAAGGGAAAGAGCACTTATACTTCTGAAAATCAAAAAGCTTAGAGAGGGATGAGAAACCATTTAACAAGTGCCTCAGGCTTGAAGTATGAATTCACTCCTTAGAGGCAAATAAGAATATAGCCTGTTTAGAAAGATCTCCAGAGATGATTATTTCACAACTTCAGTGACTAATTCCTAGTGTTAAACAAAATTCACATGAGTAAATATAAAGGTCTTCGCGGCTTTATTCAAGAATTCATGAATCAGGCAGCATTCACTCAAGCAGATAGAAAAGAGCTCAAACAAGCTGTACAAAATGAAAGACTTTTATGGGCAGATGGGAGCAGGAAAGTTATGCTAGACAAAAAAAGCAGACTGGTTATGGCAAGGTCACCTTTCTTTGGGGCATGGCAGGGTCTCTTGGGCAGATTACCTAACTACGGGTGATCTGGTGATTTTTGATTGACTGGTTTAAGATTTCATTTCTGGGAGAGCCGAAACTGTAATTAAGTCAAATCTGGGTTTGGTGATGTGGGGCTTAGTATAAGTGACTCTATTTGGGGGCCTGTTGCCTTGTTTTTAACACTACTCTACAATTCTTTGTTTTCTTTAACCAGAACCCAAGGGCTGGGTTTGTATTCTTCTTCCCCACTGGGAAGCAGCCGAATTGTACATCACCTCGGACCTCACTGCAGTAGACTCGACATTCATGAGGTGTATGTCAGAGATGGTCTGAGTATCCCAGTAGCACTGAAGCATTTAATTTTCATCAAGTGTCGGATATTTTCTGGGCAGAGACACATAAAATCACCAGCCATTTAACTATCCCTGAAGCCTTATCTCTCACTTGAGAAATTTAAACTGGCTAGGGCATTCGCTTTTACTTGCTTCCCTACAGAACTACCTTCTCCCTCACACACCAACAATTTTACATCAGGATATTTAACATATGGTAAACTTTCACTTTCTGTAAAAATAATTATCTTTGCCTTTTACTGAAGTTACCGTTTTCAGTGACAAAAAGGGAGAACAACATTCAGTCTGTGCTGAGCTGGGGTCGCTGACTCACTCCTGAACACTTGCCTGCAGGAATCTGAATCTCACCTCAGCAACGCTAAGGCCAGTTTCTAGTCTAGTGGCTAAACAAGAGCTAAAATTGTGAATATAAAACTGGGAACACTCTGATATCTCTGGAGTCGCATTTTCCTCACAAATGAGGCTGACTCTAAATAGCAAAGACTGGCAGTAAGACCCCAATTTAATGTATTCCCCTCTTTTTTCTCACCTCTCTCCTATTTTTGCTTCCTGATTATATTCGAGTATAATCTCTTGAAAGATCTGCTTCTCCTCTACCAATTTTGGTCTGTAGCATGTGGGTCCCCAGGTGCAGTATGGCATATTAATCATTTTACACAGCGCCAAAATGGTTGAGTGGCTCTACTTTACATAATAGCCCAGTGGCACTTGACAGCTGTTATCAGTAACCAGCCTCCACTCCCCCGTTCAATAATCCCATTTGTTTGTTTTTCACTTGGCTTTTAGTCCTTTAACCTTCCCTGTGGCTCCTGTCTGAACTTTCACCAAGTTAACTGGGTTCCACTGCTCGGATCTGATCAGGGTTATAGATAGCTTTCTGAAAAGACCTAACCAGACCATTCACACAGATAGTTACAGGACAAAACAAAGACCTCTTCAGCATTCAGGGTACTGAGCAATGCCCAAGGGTGGTTGCCACTTCCTAACCAGCCCAATGAGACTGCAAACAAGCTACATTTGTGGTATTCCATGAGGTTTAAAAAAAAAAAATTTTTTTTTAAATGTTTGTTTATTTTTGAGAGAGAGACAGAGCAAGAGTGGAGGAGGGGCCGAGAGAGAGAGGGAGACAGGAACCCAAAGCAGGCTTCAGGATCTAAGCTGTCAGCAGAACCCCTCTCTGGGCTCGAACCGACGATCCTAATATGGGGCTCAAACCCACCAATTGTGAGATCATGACCTGAGCTAAAATAGGTTGCTCAACCAACTGAGCCACCCAGGCGTCTCAATATTCCAAGAGGTTTTAAAAAAAAGAGTTTGGGATGTCTGGGTGGCTCAGCCGGTTACGAGTCTGACTTTGGCTCAGGTCATGATCTCACAGCTCATGAATTCACATCCCACATTGGGCTCTGCGCTGATACCTCAGAGCCTGGAGCCTGCTTCAGATCCTGTGTCTCCCTCTCTCTCTCTGCTCCTCCACTGCTTGTGTTCTTTCTCTCTCAAAAATAAATAAACATTAAAAAAATAAAGGTAGTTTAAAAATGTACCAGCATTACTATATTCATTACATACAGTATTTCATTTAATGTTTACATTACATGTAATATCTCATTTAATTTACTGTCCATAAGAACCTCGAGTCATTACTATCTCCATTTAATGAGAGCTAAGGCTCAGAGAGAAGATTAAAAATCAGAATGAGAGTCCGGCTTTGTCTGACTTCAGAATGCAAGCTTTCATACTAAATCATGCTGTTTTGCATTTTGTAGTGGACAAGGAAAGATTTTTCCACCCCAGAAACAGACCACTGGGGTATCCTGGGGTCCTACTTAAATTATCAAAATGGTATATGAATCCTCCTAACTTTGTAGAAACCCACAGCTTCTATTCTACCTCTCCTTCCCCAGTTTAGTATCACTTGGGACCATGGAAGACGGAAATGGAAATATAAGGCAAGGAAGAGAGAAAATATGGTGCCAAAGATATAAAGTAGAATTACTTTTGAAAATGGGGCGCCTGGGTGGCTTAGTCGGTTAAGCGTCCGGCTTTCGCTTAGGTCATGATCTCGCGGTTTGTGGGTTCGAGCCCCATGTCGGGCTCTGTGCTGACTGCCAGCTCAGAGCCTGGAGCCTGTTTCAGAGTCTGTGTCTCCCTCTCTCTCTGACCCTCCCCTGTTCACGCTGTCTCTCTCTATCCTAGAAATAAATTAAAAAAAAAAAAAAAAAAAGAATTACTTTTGAAAATAATTCTGAGATGCATGAATGGGATTTCTAGGAGGCTATGTTCAAATTAATAACTTGTCCATGTGGCTTTCAAAACTTAGAAATCTTCTTGATTATAGAAAGATTATAGGCATGCCATTTTCAGACTGACATTTGTCAATGGCTCTACACTGTCACCATCCACCCATCTCTATCAAACCTGTAGACAAACAGTCTCTGTCTTGGTTTTATATAAATTATCTTATCCTGATGTTGTCATTTTTTCTTTCCTTTTTTTACTATAATTTTTCCCTCACTTTCCAATATATCAATATGATTTTGATATCAGTCCTGTTTTCCACAATTTAAAGATTCTACACAGATTACCTATAAATTTAAAAAGTGTCTTCAGTACTGCCTTGGTCTGACTCTTGTAAAAACATTACATCTATCTGTTTGACTCAGAATACCTCCTTACAGAAGGCAATTCAAAACTTTTTTAAATATAAAAATTGCCTTCTTTATTATTGTCAATAATATTTATTTACTCTGATTATGGTTAAATTAAAATCTCTTTGGTGTTTCCATAAATTTAAAGAAAAACAACAGAAAAGATGAAGTGCAGTAAACAAATCTACTCAAGGCAAAAAGTTAGAATAAGATTGGAAGAAAATCCAGGAAAATAAGGGGTTTTATTTGTTGAAATGGTGTAATTACATGTTTTGATTTAATAATACAGCATTTGTAACACATAATAATTTTAACTGTGAATTTATAAACGTGCAAAAGCAGGCCTAATATTATGAATAATAATGTGTGTACCACCTAGGTTCAATAATTCCTAATCTTTTGTCATGCTTACTTCATCTTTTGCTTTTTTTTCTTGCCTTTTAAAACAAATCTCTGAGATAACCTATTATTTTACCATTTTTTCATGTCCCACCACTCCTAAATATTTCCCTAAAAAAGTATTTTCTTACAAAATCACAATAGCAGTATCATGCCATTATATTAATTCCTTAATATAATCCTGTGTATATTCAAAGTTCCCCCAATTATCTTATATCTTTTTACACTTGGTTTGTTCATCAGGATCCAAATAAGTTCCACTCTAAATTTGATAGTTAGGTCTCTTAAATCCCTCTCCTTTTTAGGTTTTCTTTCCAAGATCTTTCTTTATAAAAATCAGATCAGTCATCCTGTAGAATACCCCACAATCAAAAGTTTTTCTGAGGCTTTCTTGTAGTGTCATTTAAATTGTTTTTCTATCCCTTGTATTTCCTATTAACTTAAAGATCTAAATGTGATTAGATTCTGCTTCATTTTCTTTTCTTTTGTTTGTTTCTGGCATAAAAATTTTACAGGTAGTGCTTTGTACTTCAAAATACATCATATCAAGGAGCACATGGCTCTGGTTGACAAAGTTTTAGTGATGCTACAATGAACCTCTGAGTTCAGATGAAAGTAGTGAATCCTTCCAGTGTGTAGCTCTCCCTCAAACTTTACCCTGAGGGTTCTTAAAAAAAATCAATTATTTCAAGAAAGATTGTCAAGTAGTAGTTTTCTACTTTCATTATTCTTCTATAGTTGTCAGCTGTGACTCTTCTTTGAAAAAAGAGCTTTGCTTAATCAAACACATCAATTTAGATACTTTGTCAATTAATTTATGCAGGAAAGGTAGGATAAATGCTTAATTCTTTTGTTCTAATTACCAGTTTCCAGACTAAGAAGTTAGTTCTCTGGCCACCTCCAATGGTCTTTTCTTTTCTTTTAAATTCTTGTTTGTTCAGTTTTTTAAATTTCTTGTTTTTTTCTCTTTTTTTAAAAAATAATGAACTCATAAATTTTTATAAATTCAATGTGTTTGAATGAAGTGTAGTCACTTTTTCTTTTTTTTTTTTAAATTTTTTTTTTTTAATGTTTTATTTATTTCTAGGAGAGAGAGAGAGAGACAGCGTGAGCAAGAGAGGGTCAGAGAGAGGAGTCACAGACTCTGAAACAGGCTCCAGGCTCTGAGCTGGCAGTCAGCACAGAGCTCGACGCGGGGCTCGAACCCACGAACCGCGAGATCATGACCTAAGCGAAAGTCGGACGCTTAACCGACTAAGCCACCCAGGCGCCCCATCTTTTTGATACTCAAATTGTCCCATCTATAACAGTTGGAAGGGTCTTTTCAGTCTGGCTCCTATGTCCTTTTGAGAAAACCCAACTAATACTTGATAATTTCTTTGGTTTCTGGTATGCACACAAGTGTGCACGCACACACACACACAGTCTCCATTCATCTCCTATATTTGCTATTTCAGGTTTGTAATCAATCATTTTCCATGATACTAATTGGTTGGGAATTTCCAGTAGACAACAGTCTGGAAACCAGAAGTATTCCTTGCTTCCAAGTTATTATTGTTTCTAGGTCTTTCCAGTTTATTGAACTAGGAAACACTCATTTTAAAAATTGTGGTAAAATACACATAAAATTCACCATTTTAGCAATTAAAATTTTTTTCTTAATGTTTATTTATTTTTGAGAGAGAGAGAGCAAGCACATGCAGGAGAGAAGCAGAGAGGGAGACACAGAATCCAAAGCATGCTTCAGGCTCCAAGCTGTCAGCACAGAACCCAATGCGGGGCTCGAACAGTCGAAGTGTGAGATCACGACCTGAGCCAAAGATGAACACTCCACCAACTGAGCCACCCAGTCACCCCTTAACTATTTTTCTTATTTTTTAAAGTTTATTTATTTATTATTGAGAGAGAGAGAACACAATCTGGAGAGCAGCAGAGAGAGAGAGGGAGACACAGAATCCAAAGCAGGCTCTAGGCTCTGAGCTGTCAGCACGGGACACAATGTGGGGCTTGAGGCAAAGTCAGACACTTAACCAACTGGGCCACCCAGGCACTCCACCCCTTAATTATTTTTAAGTGTTTACTCACATTGTTGCATAACTAACCTCCAGAACTCTCATTGTCTTGCAAAACTGAAAACTCTACACTCGTTGTTTACAACCTCCCATTTTCCCAGCCTCCTAGCCCCTAACAACCACATTTCTATTTTCTGTCTCATAAATTTAACTAATCTAGGTACCTCATACAAATAGAATCATACAGATTTGGTTTCTTTGTGACTGGTTTATTTCAGTTAGCATGATGTCCCTCAGGTCCATCCCTGTTGTAGCATGTGTCAGAATTCCATTCTTCTTAAGACTGAATTAATATTCCCATTGTATTATGTATCATATACCATATTTTGTTTACTGATCCATTCACCAATGAACAGTTGGGTTCCCTCCCCATTTGTCTGTTGTGAATAATGCTGCTTTTAACATAGGTGTACAAATAGCTTTTGGAGACTCTGCTTTCAGTTCCTTTAGATGATATGTAGCAGAAGTGGAATCGCTGGATCATATGGTAATTCTATTTACCTTTTGTTATAAGTTCATTTATTTATTTTGAGAGAACATGCTCGCTGACAGAGCAGAGAGGGAGATAGAGAGAGAGAAAGAGAGAGAGAGAGAGGGAGAGGGAGAGAGAGAGAGAATCACAAGCAGGCTCTGCACCATCAACATGGAGCCCATTGTGGGGCTTGAGCTCAGGAACAACAAGATCATGACCTGGGCTGAAATCAAAAGTCAGACGCTTAACTGAGCTACTAAGCATCCATTGTCCATTTTTAAAGAAACCACCATACTTTTTCCGTAGCAGCTGCACTATTTTACATTCCTGTCAATAAAAACAAAGTTTCAATTTTTCCACCTCCTTGCCAATACTTATTTCTTTTCCTTCTTTAATAGTAGTCATCCTAATAAATATAAGGTGGTATCTTGTTGTGGTTTTGATTTACATTTCCTTAATGATTAGTGAAGCTGAGTACTTTTTCATATGGTTCTTGGCCATTTGTATATCTTCTTTGGTGAAATGTCTATTTGAGCTCTTTGCCCATTTTTTAATTGGCTTGCTTTTATCGTTGTTGAGTTCTGGAAGTTCTTTTTTTGTTTACTTATTTTTGATAGCGACAGAGGGACAGAGCATGAGCAGAAGAGGGGAGGGCCAGAGAGGGTGGTAGACACAGAATCTGAGGCAGGCTCAAGGCTCTGAGCAGTCAGCACAGAGCCCAATGTGGGGCACAAACTCACAAACTCTAAGATCATGACCTGAGTCAATCAGACACTTAACCAACTGAGCCACCCAGGCACCCTAGTTCTTGATATATTCTGAATATTATTCCCTTATAAGATATATACTTTGAAAATATTTTCTCCTCTTCCATAGGTTGCCCTTCATTCTGCTGACTGTGTCCCTTGATTCACAGAAGTTTTAAAGATTGATGTAGTGCAGTTTTTCTTTTACTCTTGTTGCCTATGTAGGGTTCTGTTTTGTTTTTTTGTCCAAATAGTCCTTGCCAAATTCAATGTCATGAAGTTTTTCCCCTGTTTTCTTCTTAGAGTTTTATACTTGAGGGTCTTATGTGTATGGATCCTCGATCCATTTTGAGTTAATTTTTTATATAGTGTAAAGTAAGGATCCAATTTCATTCTTTTCCATGTGGCTATCCAGTTTTTCACATACTGCTGGTTGAAGTTACTGTCCCTTCCCCATTGAATAGTCTTGGCACCCTTGTCAAAAATCATTTGGCCATACAAGAACAAACTGAGGGCTGATGGGGGTGGGGGGAGGGGAAGGGGGGAGATGGGCATGAAGGAGGGCACTTGTGGGAATGAGCACTGGGTGTCGTATGGAAACCAGCTTGACAATAAACTATTAAAAAAATCATTTGGCCACATATATGAGGACTTATAGTCTCTCTAGTCTGTTCCATTGATCTGTATATGTCTGTCTTTATGCCAGTACCACACTATTCTGATTATTATAGCTTTGAAATCAGGAAGTTTGAGACCTCCGACTTTGTTCTTCTTTTACATGGTTATTTTGGATATCCAGAGTCCCTTCACATCTAACATTTTAGGATGAATTTTTCTGTTTAAAAATTGCCATTAGGATTTTGGTAGAGATTTTGTTGAATTTATAGATTACTTTGGCTTGACATAACAATATTAAGTCTTCCGATCCATGAACAAGGGATATTTTAGAATTTAGTTGTGTCTTAAGTCAGTAATGTTTTATGGTTTTCAGTGTATAAGTAAGCCTTACACCTCCTTAAGTTTACTAAGTAGTTCTTTTTTTTTTTTTTTTGTAAATTTTTATGTCTTTATTTGAGAGAGAGAGAGAGAGAGAGAGAGAGAGAAAGTGAGCAGGGGAGGGCAAGAGAGAGAGAGGGAGACACGGAATCTGAAGGAGGCTCCAGGCTCTGAGCTGTCAGCACAGAGTCTGACATGGGGCTCAAACTTAAAAACCGTGAGATTATGACCTGAGCCAAAGTCAGAAACTTAACTGAGCCACCCAGGCATCCCAATAATTTATTCTTTTTAATGCTATTGTAAATGGAATTGATCTTCATTTCCTCTTTTGGACTGATGCAATCACATGCAACTGGTATTTGTGTAGATCGTGTATCCTACAACTTTCCTGGATTTATCTGAAGTTCTAACAGGTGTGTGTGTGTGTGCGTGTGTGTGCGTGTGTGTGTAATCTTTAGTATTTTCTACAAATAAGATCATGACTTCTTCAAACAATCCTAATTTTACTTCCTCCTTTCATTTTGGATGCATTTTGTTTCTTTTCCTTGCTTAATTACTGTCTGGAACTTCTGGTACTGTATTGAATAGAAGTGGTAGAAATGAGCATTCTTATCTTGTGATCTTAGGGGAAAAGTTTTCAGTCTTTTACCAGAGTATGGGTTTTTCATAAATCGCTTTTCTTTTGAGATAACTTCCTTCTATCTCTAGTTTGTTGAGTGTTTTTATCATGAATTAAATGGAATATTTTAAGGAATAAGATTAAGAATGAAAGCTACACTAAATAATTGCTTTTTAAGATGTTATTTTAATGTTGCTTTGTAATCTTCACAAGGTATTGAAATAACCATCATATTTGTTGTTAAGTAAATAGCAAACAAGCATTTACCCATTCATTCAGCTGTGTACTCTCCGCATGTGTTAAGTACTTTTAGGAACTGGGTGAGGTAGACAAAGCAGTTACTTTCATGGAGTTTGCACATTCGTAGAGGTATATAGAAAATAATTGAAGAAAAAAATAAATAGAAAAATATCAGTTAGTTACTGCCGCGTGCCATGCAGAGTATTAAAATATGGCAGTGTGATCGAGAGGGTTGGGGGAAACTATTTTATTTTATTTATTTTTTTAATGTTTTATTTATTTCTAGGAGAGAGAGAGAGACAGCGTGAGAAGGGGAGGGTCAGAGAGAGAGGGAATCACAGACTCCGAAACAGGCTCCAGGCTCTGAGCTGGCAGTCAGCACAGAGCCCGACGCGGGGCTCGAACCCACGAACCGCAAGATCATGACCTAAGCGAAAGTCGTATGCTTAACTGACTAAGCCACCCAGGCGCCCCTAGGGGAAACTATTTTAAATAGGAAGGTCGGGAAGACCTTCTAAAGAGGTGATGGTTAAACTGAAATCTGATAAGTAGGAAGTAGACATATGAAGAGCAAGACCTATTTCAGAATGACAAGGACAGAAACTCCCAGATAAGAACACACTGGTGAAGTCAGACTTCATGGAACAGAGAAGATCAATGTGATCAAAGTGCAGGCAGCAAAGGGGAGATGGTTTAAGATGAGGTCAGAGAAGAGGGGTGGTTGTTTTACCTTAAATGTAAAGAGAAGCAATATAATCATATATGTAAAGCCTTGTGTTAAACACATAAACACTTAAGATATGCTCACTGTCCTTAAGAAAGGTAGAATCTGGGGCACCTGGATGGCTTAGTCGGTTAAGCGTCTGACTTTCGCTTAGGTCATGATCTCGTGGTTCGTGGGTTCGAGCCCCACGTCGGGCTCTGTGCTGACTGCCAGCTCAGAGCCTGGAGCCTGTTTCAGTCTGTGACTCCCTCTCTCTCTGACCCTTCCCTGCTCACACTGTCTCTCTCTCTCTCTCCTAGAAATAAATAAAACATTAAAAAAAAAGTTTTAAAAAGAAAGGTAGAATCTTATAAGGTCTCTAATAAAAAATATGTAACTGAACAACATTGGAATGATGTGTTTGAACAATCTTAGCTATACTTATATGCTTGTTTACATTGATTTATAACAATTAGAATCTCACATTACCCTTTCCTTTTTGATATATGTCAAATATATATTTATGTGTTAAACTATTTATATAATATTCACATAGTATATAAATATATATTAATTTTTATATATAAAGAGATAAACCAAGTAACAGAGGGAAGTGAAAATGTCACCTTACTATTATCAAAAATGCTGGTATTGGAGAATATGGCTTATATCTAGAATTACAGATATACCTGCCTAGTCACAGCAGAGATGTAACAGGGCAGGCAATGTCTCTATAAAGTTACAGAAGAGACCAGAGATAGTACAGTAAACAAACATGTGAATCCTACAGCCAGACAGCCCAGGTTCTAGTCTCCACGCTGTAACTTTCTAGTTTTTCAAGGTAACCACTCACTTCCATTTCCTCACCTATAAAATGTGGATAATACTAATATTACTTCATATAAAGGATTGTGCCATAATATGTTCTGCATCTTGTTAATAATGCACACATAATCTATATCAAATATCTTTCCATAGCCATGCATTCAGATCCAATGCATAATTTTTTTAAATTTATTTATTTTTGAGAGAGAGAGAGGTGCAAGTAGGGGAGGGGAGAGAGAGACACACACACAGAATCTAAATAGGCTACAGACTCTGAGCTGTCAGCATAGAGCCCAACATGGGGATCAAACCTGCAAACTGTGATATCATGACCTAAGCCAAAGTTGGATGCTTAGCCAACTGAGCCACCCAGGCACTCCAACACATTGTTTTTTAAAGCTGCTGATTGTTATTTCCATGGATATGTTAGAATTTAATCAATTTTGTATTTTCCTGAATGTTATATAGTCCGAATCATACTGGAGGTAACCTTTTTAGAAAGGCTTCTTTCACTTAGAATTTGCATTTAAGTTTCCTTGGCTTGATAGCTCATTTCTTTTTAACACCAAATAACATTTCATTATCCAGATGGACCACAGTTTATTTACCCATTCACCTACTGAAGGACATCTTTGTTACTTCCTAGTTTTGGCAATTATGAATAGAGCAATTATAAACATCTGTGCACAGATTTCTGTCTTGACATAAGTTTTTACCTCCTCTGGGTAGATTCCAAGGAGGGTGATATGGGCACAGTATGTTTAATTTTGTACGAAACCACTAAAATGTTTCTCCAAAGTGACTATGCTATTTTGCATTCTCACCAGCAATGAATGGGAGTTCCTCTTGTTCTATATCCTCACTAGCATTTGGTGTTATCAGTGTTTGGATTTTGGCTATTCTAATAGGTATATAGTTGGGATTCATTGTTGTTGTAATTTGCAATTCCCTAAAGACATATGACCTGGAATCGCTTTTTCATATGCTTATTTGCCTTCTATATATTTCTTTTGGTGAGGTGTCTATTAAGGTCTTTGGTCTCATTTTATTTTTCTTATATATTTCAAAAATTTTTATTTTAGAGAGAGTGTGCACGAGTGGGAGAGAGGGGTAGAGGGAGAGACAGAGACAGAGAGAGAGAGAGAGAGAGAGAGAGAGAATCTTAAGTAGGTTCCACACTCAACACAGACCCCAATACAGGGCTCCATCCCACAACCCTGGGATCATGACCTAAGCCCAATTCAAGAACTGGATGCTTAGCCAACTGAGCCACCCAGGTGCCTCTGGCCTATTTTTAATCAGGTTGTTTGTTTTCTTACTGTTAAGTTTTGAGATATTTTTTTTGGGTAACAATCATTTATCAGATATGTATTTTGTATGTATTTTCTCTCTACTAGTGAAATTGAAATGTTTCATTTCCATTGCCAATGATCTGACTATAGAAGAAAAACAGCGTGGTTGACATTTTAGGCATGTGGCAGCCCTAAGCAATTCTAAATAGGGAATTCTTGTGATCATAGAGTGAAAAGCCTATGACATCAGCCAGAAACAATGCAGAAATCCTAAAGCAGAAAAGCCACAGGGCTTATTCTTCTGAATGCTATATGGAAAATATGCCTAGGAAATGTAATTAATATTTATTTAGAATTGTTCATAAGCTAATTAAAAATTTACAACAATTTTTGATTAGGAAAATTTTTAGATATAACTTGAAGGCATTTAAGTCCCAGTATATAAAATGGAGACTTGAAATAAAAAGGTTCTAGTTTCCCTTTGAAGTCTTATTTTACCTTAAAAATTAAACACAGTCTTTAGTTGTATGGTTTGGTCACAAATGAGTCTACTTTTTCTGTTCTACTTCCTACAGGTTAGATAACACTGCAGTGAATCTCTTGTTATAACAAAATATTTGGACATTTATCTGATGTTTAAAAAATGGTTTCAGATAAGACTAATCAATATTCAACTCAAAAATCCAGGACAGAAACAACAAAAAAAAATTTTTTTAGGCCCTTGGTCTATAAAGAAACTGATTGCATCAGGACTTAAGAAACTAATTCTTAATGTTTTGAGGTTAAGATCCCATTAAAACCATAAATATCTACAAAAATACAGATCTACCTGTATACGTGAAACAACTTATCTACAACTTTGGGGGTTCATATAGTCTGGGTTTCCCATGCTGACATAGCAACAACTCTATCTTAGATAATATGTTATGGGGATTAATCTGGGAGAGGAGGGAGCTTTTACTTTCCAAACAAACATACCTTCTAACTAACCTAACCTTTCCACCCCTAATGAATCTGGCCTAAAATCAAGCTACTCTCAGCTCAAAATAGCACATTTTCTTGCTACTCAAAAGTAGTTAAACAAAGAAATAACACTGTTTTATAGTCACTTGCCATAACTCATTGGTAGCACCACCATTTCCCGCACTGAATGACCCCAGTTCCTAAAAATAACTCCAGTGCTATTCAACTGCTTATATTTGGCATATTCTTCATTCTTATTTGGGAAAGCACATTCCCTTCTCCAGCTGAAGAAACTCAGTGTCTGAAAAGAGCCGCTTAAAAACACTGCTCCCTCTGGGCTCCTAAAAATGTTCAGCATCTGAACGCTGGCAGAGAATGCTCACACCCAGTGGAGGCAATACTGAGCAAGAGAAAAATGGGGATGCTATATATGGAAGACAGGAAGCAGAACTAGTTGAGGCAGCCTCACTCAATCAGTGACCCATCTTAAGGTCATAATCCGGCAACTGTTATCTAGAAAAGGAAAAGACTTTAATAGCTAGCCTAGGTTATAAAGGATACACTGAAAATCAGGCCAGACTGTTCGGAAATGTTCCACCTTACTTTTAAATAAGCAAAAGAGTACAGAACTAAGTAAAGCCTCAGGACAGGCTAGTCAAATACACAGCATGTACACATGGCATGTATACAGATGGTAGCTGCCTTACAGCAAATGGGATTTTTTTATGGTTGATCTGGCAATTAGGGTATTGAGGAGTGTCAGAGTTCCCAAGCCAAAAAAACAAGTTGCAAAATAAATGAACTTCCAGTTTCTCTACATTACATGATTATTTGCATGTTATTTGTGTATTTGGAGACAGAAAAAGAAGGAACTGGAAGGCCTGTCTCACTCTTTCTTATTTTTCAAAAAGCCAATAATTCCCATAGCTGGTTTGTTTTGTTTTTAACCAAACAGATTCACATTTTAATAGAGGGATTTTGGTTTCTTAGGAAGAGAAACGGGGTTATTTATGATCAACCTAGGGAAGCCTGGGTGGCTCAGTTGGTTAAGCATCTGACTCTTGATTTTGGCTCAGGTTGTGACCTCATGCTTCATGGGATGGAGGCCAGCATTGGGCTTGGTGCTGACAGCAGAGCCTGCTTGATATATTCTCTCTCTCTCTCTCTCTCTCTCTCTCCCTTTTCCTCTCATGCTCTCTTTTTCTTCTCTCTCTCAAAATTAAGTCTTTTTCTTAAAGCACTTCCACATAGCATTTTAAGACATCATCAGAGGCTTTTTATTCCTTCTCTCCCCATCCGCTTATCTTTGTCCTTTTTTTTAATATTTAAAGAGGAGTCAAGATCCAAGTGCTGGAAGTGGCAGATGAGGAAAATATATCTAGGTCACTCTGTAGGAACAGTTCTTAGAAAAGAGGCTGAAGACTCACCTAGCCACTATCAATTTGTTCCAGAAGCCTTCACATACATTTATCATGGTTTTTAAAACACAAGTCTTGTTGATCAATGAGGTTACTGTCAAAGATTTTCCTCAATTAAAGCTACTAGTAGGGCATTTTCATCAATATGAACTGCTTCATTTACCACACTCAGTTCTACACAATGTTTCCCCCCATCATTAATGTTAGAACTGGTTTTCACCTATAAACCTGGAACCTACTTTGCAATGTGTCCCTATGTATCCTCTTTGAATTTCTAAAACTATTTCTCATTTCTTATTGTATGGACATTCTTATTTATTGGATGACCATCGAATCTGTCATCCATATCTGGATGTACTTTTGGGAATGAAAAGGGGTGCTATTAATAACTAGGCATGGACAACAAACTGTGGCTATCTTGAGCATATCAGGACACAAAGTCTCCCTGCAAATTTAAAAGTGATCTGAGGGGAGGGGGGCAGGGCAGCGCCTGGATGGCTCAGCTGGTGAAGCATCCAGCTCTTGATTTCAGGTCAAGTCATTGTCTCATGGTTCTGAATTTGATGGAGCTGTGTCTGGCTTTGTGCCTGCTTAGGATTTTCTCTCCCTCTCTCTCTCTCCCTCCTGTGCTTCTTTCTCTCTCTCTCTAAAAAATTTTAAAAATGTAAGTGATCTGGTTTGAATTGTGTGTGTTTGCCAGTCAGTAGCCAACACCAAGAAAAATTTGATCTTAGGTAGACTTTTTTTTTTTTTTTTTTTGAGGAGAGACAGACAGAGCATGAGGGCGGGAGGGGCACAGGGAGAGAGACACACACACACAGAATCTGAACTGGGCTCCCGGCTCTGAGCTGTCAGCACAGAGCCCCACATGGGGCTCGAACTCACGAACTGTGAAGTAATGACCTGAGCTGAAGTCGGATGCAGAGCCAAAGCCAACTGAGCTACCCAGGTGCCCAGGTATACTTCTATTCACATAGGATCCTCTGATAATTGCACATTGAAAATGATTTATAAGTGAACATGTACTGAACTATTTGCCCATAAAAGTTTATACTATTTAGTGTTATTTCTACTCTCAAACATTGAAAAGCCTTCAAGTTATCATGGGATGATTTGTGGCTTACTAAACACCTTCATATGTGAGAGCGTAAGTCCCAAAAATGCTCAAACTGCAAGGTAAAGAGACGCCACTTCCTGACACCAACATCGACTTCTCACTCCCAATCCTGTATTTTATAATCACGGGATTAAATACAACCTGTCTGTTCTAAAGGTCAGTAATCAAATTGTGATCCTGTTGTTTAAAAGAGATAATCAAGTTCCTAGAGAACCTTTAGTTTCTTTTATGCCTCACTAAATATTAGTGGTTCTTTCATTTATGTAAGCCTATCCTTTAATTATACATAGAAGTAGGGATTAAATGCTGATTGAAAGGAACCGGAGTATCCAATAAAGTCTTTGCTGGTGAACAACACTGAAACTTCACTTTGGAAAACAGGGGGTGAATAAAGATACATTTCAAAGAACATATAGTATGGTGACAAACTTAAAGAAGAAGCTAACTTTTAGTTATCTGATATAATGAGCTGGAAGAAGACATTCACAATAATTGGGAGACAGTATAGGTACAGTATAATTTGAAATGTAAGCCACCAATAGATGTTCTATCATGATTTGATGTGGCAATGTGACTTGCGCTATTCCTATTTACTAGGACTTCCTGTTCAGTCTTACCATGCTGACCAATGCTTTTTAGGAGTAAACATATATTTTATAGTTAAATATCCATTGATTAATATTTTATGAAATCACAAGTTGAGCCATACTCCTGACCAATCACTGTTTTTCTCCAATAACATATTTCTTTAATTTCTCCTCTTTAAGGTTCATGACGTCTGTATATAAATTGCTACTCATACTTCAGTTTAACTTATCCCAAGGGAGCAAAAAGACCTATTTATTTATTTATTCGCTTATCATATATTAGCTGAGCCCCATCATGTGTCCTGGAATAGTGTTTGACATTGGGATTAGAGAGATGATTAAAACTGCCCTTGAACTCATTTAGTTTAGGATTGTACAAATCTAAACCTAATTTTCTTTTTTTTTTTAATTTTTATTTTAGAGAGACAGAGAAAGAGAGAGAGCATGAGTGAGGG
The DNA here is from genome assembly GCA_017311185.1 of Proteles cristata cristata. NCBI lineage: Eukaryota > Metazoa > Chordata > Mammalia > Carnivora > Hyaenidae > Proteles > Proteles cristata. The sequence continues at coordinate 1,784,777 of JAESUZ010002751.1, read as the reverse complement.
AGAGGGGCAGAAGGAGAGAGAGTCTTAAACAGGCTCCATGCTCAGCATGGAGACCAATGAGGGGGCTTGATCCCACAACTCTGGGATCACGACCTGAGCTGAAATCAAGAGTCAGATGCTCAACTGACTGAGCCACCCAGGCACCTGTAAATCTCATAATACTCTTGTGGCAAAGATTGCCTCCTCAGATCACATAAGGGAAGAAAATTCTGGGAGATGTAGTGCAAATCAGGCATACGTCAATTATGCTTTATCTTTGAACTTCAGTCTCCCATGTTGAAACCAGGCCAATTCTTAGTAATTTTGAACAGTGGTATAACCAAGAATCAAAGATTCCTTAAATCCAAGAACGCTGAGGTCATAGCAGCTTTACTGTTGGGATGACAATACAGAAACATCCTTTAGCTTCATCCATTAGGGGGGAAAATCAAGCTCATTACTTCCAGGTCTTCAGAGATTATCTAATTAACAGATTTGAATTTGCTGGTGAGCAACATGCAAACTTTCCATAAGAAGAATTATTTTATTTTTTCTTATTTAAAATTGGCAGCCAAGGGGTGCCTGGGTGGCTGAGTGCTTAAGCATCTGACCCTGAATTTCACCTAAGGTCATGATCATCTAGTTTTTGGGTTCTAGCTCCTTGACAGGCTCTGCGCTGAAAGCACATAGCCTGCTTGAGATTCTCTCTCTCCCTCTTTCTTTGCCCCTCCTCCACTCGCGCACACTCTCTCTCAAAATAAACTTTTTTTTAAAGACTATAAAATTCACAGCCAAATGGGCATCTCAGCTTCTAATTTCCCCCAAGTGAAACACTACTCAGTTTCACAAATCTCATTTGAACTCTATTCCCAACAGGGTGCTGCAGCTGGCCGGGCTGCATGGCTGTAACATTTTCTGTTAACAGGATGGCGGCCTGCCAGCAACATATTCTGAATTACTAGGTTTCAATATGATGTTGGTTGGTACAAGTTTCAAGCCTCTTATCAAAATGTGTCCAGCCATTCTCACAATGAATGTTTCCCTTCTATTTTCAATGTTCCTCCTCCAGCCCTCATCTCCACCTTATTCCTGTTCCCCATAAATGGACCTCCAGATGAAACTAACAAAAACAGACCCGCAACTTACCAGTTTTTTTCTCTAAAACTTTCCTAAAATCCATCTTTCTTGGCATCGAACTCCTTCCCGTCTTCACCTTCTCAAAGACCCAAGTCAAGCAAACTATCACTCCAGGAAATAGTATTGGCTTTAGTTAACTGCATTCCAAACGTTTACTGTTTTTGGCCTTGCAGGGTGGGTGACTGTCTTGATTTGGATTTGCCTGAGGCTGAAGGGGATGCCGGGACAATCCAGGGCAAAAGGGACCCTTGGGTGTGGCCTGGGGTAAGCAGAACTTAAGGCCGGAAAGGAGTCCCGCCGCAAGTGGGGGCGCCTGGCTGGCTCAGCCGGTTAAGCGTCCGACTTCAGCTTGGGTCATGATCTCACAGTTTGTGAGTTCAAGCCCCACGTCGGGCTCTGTGCTGACGGCTCAGAGCCTGGAGCCTGCTTCTTATTCGGTGTCTCCCTTTCTCTCTGCCCCTCCCCTGATTATGCTCTGTCTCTCTCCCAAAAATAAATAACATTAAATTTAAAAAAAAAAAAAGGGAGTCCAGCCACACGTTCCCTGCGGCCTATCCAGTCTTCCCTCATGGGAGGATATTACAGCTCGCCGGGGCCGCGCAGATACTACAGCTCGTTTGGTCCAACCCCAATGCCTCCGTCCCCAGGCAGAAAAGGAAACTGAGGCACGGCGGAGTCCCGGCCGAGTCCCCCGCCCCGCCCCCCGCGACTCCCTCAGGCCCGCTCCCGCCCCGCTGGGCCCTCTCCTTTGTCCTGGGCCACGGTCTTCCTGCCTCCTCCACCGCCTCAGCCGCCGCCGCCTCCTCGCCTCGGGCGCGGCTGACGCTGCCGGGGAGGAATGCGTTTCCGGAGGGAGAGGAAGGCGGCGGCTGGAGGAACAGGATCGACTGTGCAGAGAAGGAGGTGCCGCGGGGGTCGTTTCCTGCCAGGGGGCGGCTCCGAGCCGCCGAGTCTCCTCCTCCCACCCCCGAGGAGGAGGAGGAGCCGCCGCTGCCCGCCGCGCCCGAGACCCGGGAGGCCGCGCCAGCCCACGGGAGAGACCGAGCGGGAGCCGCGGAGCAGCAGGCCCGAGCCGACCGCGCCGGGGCTGGACGCCGCCCGGGGAAGGTAGGCGCCTGGGGGGGCGGGGCGGGCGGCGGCCCCCGGGCTCCAGAGCGCGCGCCGGGCCGCGCGTGTGGGACGCTGGGGCCGGGTGGGCCGCGGGGGTCGGCGCGGGGCTGCGGGCGGAATCCTGCCCGGGACCGGAGAGGAAGTCCGGGCCGCCGGCCGCGCTCCTGGCCTCTCCCGCGGCCTTCCCTCCCCTCCCCCGGCGCGGGCGCCCCCTGGGCGCTCAGGCGGCCCCGTGGCGCTGCGAGTGGGAGGGTCGCCGGCCTGGGCGCTGTCACTTCAGGGCTGGAGTCCACGGAGGACCGGAGCCCGCGACCGGCCCCTCGAACACTTGCCGTTCGTAGCGACCCTTGTCTGACTCGCGGCTCGGGCTTCGTTGAACGAACTGACCCCACGCGGTGCCCGGGTGTCCGTCCGCCGCCTTGGGCGCGTGCAGGTGAGCCGGCGAATGGAGGAATGGAGGCAGGCCTCCCAGCGCCTCGACGCTTTAGGACTTTGAACAATCCTGGACGGTTTCCCTTTGTCTCCGTTTCTGTCGCAGGCAGGCTGCTTTTCCTCTGAGCAGCGTTAAGCTTAGTAATTCGCTTCCAGCTTCCAGAAGTCGGGCCCTAGCCTTCAGGGCCCGTGGCCCGGGCTGAATTGCGGGGTGGGCCCAAACAAAAGTTGGCATCGTGGAGCCGCTGGGAAAAGAAGGCGCAGTGTTGGCATATAGTTTTTTTCCCCTCCGTGTTTATGAAGGCCGCGCTTGAGTGTCGGCTCCCTGGGCAGGGAGAGTCCTGGGCGCGGGCTCCCTGCCGCTTCGCAAGACGCAGTGTCCCGACCTGCCCCTGGTGCCTGTCTCACTACGTGTCAGTTCTTGTGCTTCCTAACGAGTTGTATGTAGTTTTAAGAATATCAATATTTTATGCCCACCTAGTTTTTATTTCACCAAATTTGTGCTTTTGAGTCAAAACTTAAGCACTCGTAAATTACCCTCTTTAAGCGTTTTCTCATCTAAAAATGAATGAGATACAAGAATACCTACACTATAGTCAAAGTTAACTATGATAATTAACGACAGTATTGGCCGTGCTTAGTTTTAAGCACTTTACGTCTATTTTCTCATTTTATCCTGGAGCCGGTGCAGTGAGGTAGGTGCTGTTTTTTATCCCCGTTTTACAAATGAAGAAACTGAGGCACAGGGAGCATAAGTAATTTGCCTGTGATCATCCAGCTAGCAAGTGGAGCCCATGTAAGAACCACAGGTAACCTTCCAAAACTACAATATAGTTGTGAACGTTAAATGTAATGTGGAAAATAATTTAAGAGTGGATACTCAATAAATATAACTTTTTTTCATCTCTTCTTGGTGTATTAAAGTGATTTTTTCTTAAATCTGGGGATGTAATTGATAACATAATTAGCTTGGTTTCTTTGGGTCGCATTCCACATACTCATGTGGGTACAATTACTGGGTTGTTATTTTTTGTTTTGATGGGACGAATAACTGCAAAATGTATTTTGATTAGGTGTCTTTCTTAAACTACATATAGCCTTTAGGTTATGCTAATAGACTGCTTTTGGAAATGATTAAGAAATCTTAATTGAAGTTCACCTTCTGCATTTGTGGACACGTAGGCCCAGAGATGGTAGGACTGACTTAAAAGTTCCACTGCAGTGTTCATATTTTTAAAAAATTTTAGTTCGTTGATCAGTATTAAATGAGTGACTTAAATAATGAAGTGATACATAGAAAACAGAGTAAACAAGTCAGTATTTTGGGGACAGGCCTTTGAGGAAAAAGCCATTTACTTATCCTAAAATTTAGTGTAAGGTGGAAGATGTAATTAGAATGCTGGTTAAGAAGACAGGGGATGTGGTTAATACTTCTGCAAATAGAAAGCAAATCAACTCCAAATTAAGGCATCTGTGTTGACTTCACAGCTCTAAATTTTTTTTTGTAATGTTCACTCTTTTCAAAAAGAATGCTAAATTCTGTATTATGATTATTTTGTAATACCCTCAACATTCTGTACATGATGAATCAACAATATTGAAAATTGCTAGATTTAGTAAGTTTAATAATCAGGTGGTTTTTTTCTTAACTTTCTGGTCAGTATAATTAAAGTCTAGCCCAAATTTCCATCACTGAATGAATATATAGTTTTCTGTATTGTTACCCGTAAGTTCCTAATTCCAGGAGCTTCTCTGGGGACAAGTCTTCACTTTGTAATAGAATTAATCAGTTTAATGTGATAATTTTAATGGAATACTTGCCACATAATAGCTTTATTGTTTGACTTCTTGCCAGATAAATTGTGGCTTACAAAATGGGGGGGTGGGTAGTGTAATATTCTACCTCCAGAAAATATTTTTTCTTTAATATTCTGTTAGTGCACTTTTGCTCCTAACTGTACTGCTAGAAAGATCAGATGAAACATCTTCTACCTGGTGAAAGTTACAGAACTTTGAGTTTGAGATTTTCAGTTTCTGAATGTGTAACAAGTTGAATTTATCTGAGGATTTATATGGGCCCTTGTTAAATTTTAGGTTTTCCCACTCTGCAAGGAAAGTTAGGATGTGTCAGGTTGTGGGTAGAATCCTAGAGGATTCTATTGTGCAAACACATAAATATCTCTTGTATTAGCAAGTCTCTTCTAACTTTGGTTATATATTGTGAGATTTTGTCCTTTTTTGTTGTACTGGGGTGGATGGATTGACAAAGGTAAGTGAGGAAGAGTGCATTAGTCTTCAGGATTGTGAAGTGGTAGCAGTATCTATAGATGTAGAACGCTGAAAAAATATTTCAGTATGTCCATGGGTTAAAGGAGGTACAGTCCATAAAACCTAGAACACTCGCAGCCTTAGAGTATTTCAGTGGATAGGTTAAAAAAAATGTGCTCTCCCTTCTCCAGGATCCCGTGTCCGAAAGGAGCCAAACTGTACTTTGTCAATTTCTTATCTTTTTTAAAGATGCGTAGTTATAAGACTTACAGAATTAAGTTTTATTTATAAAATAATATTGAGTGGGTTTTTAGAAGTCAGCTACCTTTAAACTTTTTGGTTTATGACCTTTAATAAGGTTAACCATATTTAGCAATATGCTAAAGCATTTGTATGTCATCTTGAAATATGTGTGTGTGAGTAAAAAGAAAGGGCTTCAGATACCTACTGCATACCTATATAAATACATATACACATGCATAGATATATATCTTACTGGACTAGTCTCATATAGTTCCTAAGTACAGTTTTCTGGCCCCCGGGGATGTATAAAATGACTTACTGGAGTGTAGGAAGAAAATATTAGATTTAACTGTTAGACTTAACATACATATGTGTGTGTGTGTGTGTGTGTATACCTTATTTAAAGTTTAAAATTTTTATTATTTATTATTAATATTATTTTATTATAATCTTGTATTGCTGTAGAAGTACATGAGCTTTAATATATAAATAAATATGTACATATTTTGGGCATATGTTCAAAAATCTTTTCAGTAATAAAAGTGAGGGAAAAGCTTTTGGAGATCATTGGCATAGGGGATGATTTGTGTGAGGTACAAGCGCTTCTGTATTTAGGAGGGAGAATTGATACTTGGTGTCTAAGGTAAGAGAAGTGAAAGAAACCCAAAGTGACACCGGTTTCTGGGTAGGTGGTGTCATTTGCTAAGACAAGCAGTATGATCACAAGGGGGAGGTACTAGTTGACTGGGAGGGGAAATGATGAATTTATAATGCTGAGTGTTTTTACAAGTGACTGTGGCACATTGGTAGAGATGTCTAAGAGCGTAGTTGAATACACAGATTGGGAGCTCAAAACAAGTCTGGCTGGGAGATTCAGATTCTGAAATTCTTGTCTACAAGGACTAGTTGAAGCTATGGCCTACAGATGAGGATACCAAAGGAGAGTGTGGAAAGTGAAAATGGGCTGGACGGAAAGCCTGGGAACACTTATAAACTGTCCAGGGCTGGGTGGAGGAAAAGGTATCCAGGAAGGCATTTCCTGTCCTGTTTCTTCTCTTAGTTCCTAATTCTTTTGTGTGACAGTTTAATTAGTGACTTGAGAATTCACAGGTTTTTCCCGTGGTTGACATGTTTGAGGTAAAGGCAAAAAGACTTAGTCATTTTAGAATCATATTGGAAAAGCAGTTTGATGTAATAAAGGCTTTGTAATTGGGTGGTGGGAAACTTGGGTTTCGGTACAAGCTGTGCTCCTGAATTCCTCTGTGACTTTTGTTGAGATACTTCACCTTCCAGGGCTTTGGTTTCTGCAGCTACACCATACAGAAATGGCCAGTATGTTTCCATCATTCTGTCGTTCTGTTAGTTGATGGATAGCTATTGCTTCACCCAGGCAGGTGGAGGGCAGCTCTTCCTTGAGCAGCCATTTTCTTTTCTTTTCTTTTCTTTTTTTCAATTTTTTTTAACGTTTTATTTATTTCTAGGAGGGAGAGAGACAGCGTGAGCAGGGGAGGGTCAGAGAGAGAGAGAGAGTCACAGACTCTGAAACAGGCTCCAGGCTCTGAGCTGGCAGTCAGCACAGAGCCCGACGCGGGGCTCGAACCCACGAACCGCGAGATCATGACCCAAGTGAGTCGGACGCTTAACCGACTAAGCCACCCAGGCGCCCCAGAGCAGCCATTTTCTTGTATCGTCACCAGAGAGGGCAGGTGCTGTGCCACATTACTACTGCTTTAAGAAAACCTGCCAGTGTTGACCAGCCAAATCTATTCCTGTTATTTCTTTGTGGAATGTAACTCTTTTGTATGTTACATTTTAATCTGTGTATTGAGTGCCAGTTACCTGGAAAATGCTGTGCTGAGTGGATGTAGATCAAGCAGTTGACATGGACTTTGCTGCTAAGTGTATTGTTTAGTTAGGACAAATTGTGTTTAATCTAGGGAAACATAACAAATACCAAAGAATACATTACTTAATGTACTGTACCACATAATTTTCTATAATAGATTTTGAGAAAAAGATCAGCATTGGCTTAAGTGGTTTCGGAAGACTTTATAAAGGAGCTTGGAATGGTATGAGTACAGAAATGGGTGACAGATTGGTGACATATTCCAAGGACACTATAGGTACAAGGCAGAATTCAGTTTAATTTAGCACGTGTGTGTGTGTGTGTGTGTGCGCGCGCGTGCGCGCGCACGCATCTGTTGAAGGCCTGGATTTTGTGCTCCAGCCTTTGTCTGGTGTGGTTCACAGACATGAGTATAGTCATAATAGAAGTTTGAATTAAAACAACATGATATTATTGAGCATCACTGGGAGGTTTGTTATTTACTGTGCTAGAAACATAAAGAACTAAAGAATTAAAAAAGGAGTAGTTCTGCTTATTGTGGTTTGAAGAGATGAAGAGCCAGTGAAAGCCAAAAAAAAAAGAAGAAAAATTAGCATTTTATTTTGTTGTATGGAATATAGTTTCTGTGGGTGAGAAAATTTTTCATGTAAATTTTTGTTTACATGAAAAATTTATTGGGAATGTACCATTTGAAATATAGAAGCCATGTTTCAGTGTATAAAAGTTTTATTGAATGAATATATGAGTAAATTAAGCCTTCGTACTGAGTGAAATTCAGAATAATAATTTATTAGCTGTCTAATATCTTACAGTTAATGAATGATTTTTCTTTTTCTTAGAGAAATCACGAGCATAAGCAGAGAGAGAGAGAGAGAGAGAGAGAGAGAGAGAGAGAGAGAGAGAGAATATGAATGAATGAGAATCTTAGGCAGGCTCCATGCTCAGCATGGTGCCCGGTGCATGGCTTGATCTCATGACCATGAGATTGTGACCTGAACTGAAATCCAAAGAGTCGGACGGGTAACCAATTGAGCCTCCCAGGAGCCACTGTATGATTTATTTCATATTATGATTTCAGTGCTTCCCAGAAGGGGTCATGGTGGGTCGTATTTGAATGTTGGAGGAGGAGGTTGTAGTTTGAAAAAGTATATTCAGCATTATGTTATATTAGGAAAACAACAACAACAAACACAATAGGAATGGATTTGTACTTGCTAAAGAAGCATGGATTTAAAAAGATTGAAAACCGTTTATTAAGTAGTCACTCAGTTTCTTATGTTTAGATGCCTATACCTAGTGAGTGAGTGGAGAGCAGGAAGAAAATTCAGTAATTAAGTAAAATGTAATCTACAGATCACTGTAATAATAAGTGTTGCTAAGAGCTTTTACATTGATCATCATATTTTGTCTTTTCAACAATTCTGAGGTAGATATTATTCCCAGGTTAGTGCAGAGTATAATGAGAAATTGATTTCTCCTCTGTAAAGCTAGTTTTTAAAGCATATGTTATATATTTAAAATATACCTTGTGCTTGTTCCACACCATTTCAGGGCAGAGAGGAGCTGTAGCAAAAGATATGGTCAAAATTTATTAGAGTTTTGATCAAGAAAGAACTTTAGAGTGATCTGCCTAAAAGATAAAATTATACAATTTGGGAACATAATTTATAATTCTCCTTAATTAAAATAATGTGGACCAGCTGTTTCTTTCAAGTGTTTATTGATGCCATTATAACAGTATGGTTAACATTCATTTTTTGCTAGCTCCATTCACAATTATCTTTGTAAACTTGCCCCATAGTTAAATTCTCAAACAAAACTCTTACTCCTTTCTTCTCTCAGGGAAGGGCCAAATCTATAGCCACAGCAGGTATAGAGAAGGAACAGCTCACTAGGCTGGTTTGAAAAATATCAGTTGCTAGATAATGTTTTCTCTTTTGAATGCAAGAAGGATTTGGGAACAGTTCATTTCAGGCAACGTTCCATGTTCATTTTGGATCAGCCTTTAATATTATGGCTCAACAGTTTTGTTTCCGCTTGTATGTAAGTTCGTCCTTCAGTCTTTGAGTTTACTACGTGTCCCCGCACCAGTGTTTTTAGTTTAATGCTTAATTGTTTTTTGTTTGCTTGTTTTTTCCTTACCAGGTTAGCAGTTTATTATAAAAGGATATGACTCATAAACAGCCAGGTGGAAGAGATGCGTAGGGCAAGGAATGGGGAAGGGCCAGGGAGCCTCTCTCCACATCCCCACAGTTCACCAACCCGAAAGCTCTGAATTTTCTTTTCTTCTTTTTTTTCCTTCAGTCTCACATAGGCTCTCCTTTTGGAGGGATGGTAGTAGTCTACTGGTTAGCTGTTAACTAGATCACCATTGGCTCTGTCATAATGTTTCTTTTTTTTTTTTAATGTCTTTATTTTATTTTGAGAGACAGAGAGCAAGCAGGAGAGGGGCAAAGAGAGAGGGAGACACAGAATCTGAAGCAGGCTCCAGGCTCTGAGCTGTCAGCACAGACCCTAACGCAGGGCTCAAAGCCACCGACTGAGATCATGACCTGAGCCGAGGTCGGACACTTAACCAACTGAGCCACCAGGCGCCCCTCTATCATAATGTTTCTGATTGGCTTGAATTATTTTGAATTCTGTGTGGTATTTCTCACGCATGCTTATCCTGTTGTATTGATTCAGTTGGTTGTATTTAAGAGTTCTATAGAGGATTTCAACTTAAATTTACTTCCTGAGTTTTGTACGCTTTTCCACTAGTTTTGTGGTCTTAACTGTTTTTGACTGATTGCTAAAAGACCGGTTTGAGATTTTCTAAGTCTCTTCTAGAGCATAATGAGTTCATCTAGATTTTCTCCTAGAAGATTCTTCACTTCTTTTAACTTTTTCTTCTGTAGAAGTTTTTCCCGAATAAGTTCCATGGCCTTGCCTGCCCCCTTCCCCCACAACTGATTTATCTTTGAAGTTCTTTATGTGCCAACACACAGTATATCCATTCTTTTTTTTTTTTAAATGTTTTATTTATTTCCAGGAGAGAGAGACAGCGTGAGCAGGAGAGGGTCAGAGAGAGAGGGAGTGACAGACTGAAACAGGCTCCAGGCTCTGAGCTGGCAGTCAGCACAGAGCCTGACGCGGGGCTCGAACCCACGAACCGTAAGATCATGACCTAAGCGAAAGTCGGATGCTTAACCGACTAAGCCACCCAGGCACCCCGGTATATCCATTCTTTATCTTTCCTGTGCACTTGTGGACTGGGTGGTGGATGGTGGTGATTGACCTTCCATATTCATGTTTCCTTGGAGAAGACGGGTAGAGTAGTTACTAGTGATGAATTTTGTTTCAGTCTGTTACTATTATTTTCTTAAAGTATCTAGCCCTGTTATGAGCTCTTCTCAGGTTTCAAATTGTTCTGTGAGTCTGTAGCTTCTGAGCAGCCTAACCTTTTGTTGTGGAGCTCTGGAGCTTCAGGTTGATGTCATCATTGGGTAAGAAGGGGTCAGTGCTCATAAAAAAGCACCTTTTTTTTTTTTTCTGGGCAGGAGTAATCAATTATAGAAAGGTTTCTAGTTCAGACTACTGTTTCTCCATCGCATTAGGCAGAAAAAGACTTATGGTGAGGTATTCGTTGCGTTTTTGCCTTGGAGTACTTAGCCTTTTCTCTTTCCTGTTTTCTCTCTCTGTCTCTTTTTTTCCCTTTATCCTTTCTGCCAAGTTTTTCTTGATCATTAATTTTGGCTTATTATTTGGGTCATAAACACTTTTGTGTTTACCACACATACGTCTTCCTGCGAGACAGAGGGAAATAAAATGTTGAGTTTTAATGTTCTTCCTGTAGGTGAAAGATGCTCTTGCCCCAGAGGAGTACATCCCCACTCTCACCCTCAAATTTGATAGAATAGAGAGATCAGTAGGATTTCTGGGCACCTTCCATGTAGACCCCCCCATCTGTCTGCTCTCTGTGGGGAGAAGTGGGAAGGGCTGTATGTAAGTTCTCTGAGGCTTTCAGTTTGGCTTTGCATTGTTTTTATGCTCTATCGTGATATTTAAGTGCTGTTCTTTTATAGGATTATTTATTTTTTTCCCTTTTAAAAAGCAGATACAGAAAAAAATAATGGTGGGACAGACTTGATGAATAAAACTTTCTTGTATTTATAGGAGAGATTTATGATATACCTTAATGTAGGTATCCTTATCTTTTCTACTATTAAGTAAGTGAAAAGATTTTAAAATGTTATGACATAGGGGTGCGTAGGTGGCTCAATTGGTTGGGTGTCTGACTCTTGATGTTGGCTCAGGTCATGATCTCACCTAAAACATGGTCTGTGGGACTGATCTCTGTGTTGAGGCCCATATTGGGTTCTATGCTCCTATTTTGGGAGCCTGCTGGGGACTCACTGTGTGCCTCTCCCTGGCTTGCATGCGTGCTTTCTCAATAAATAAACAAAAAGTTATGACATAAAAAAGGAAGTAAATTCTGTTGTCTGAAAGCGTATTTGAAAGGTGAAAACCCTTAACCTTATCTTTAAGTTTTATTTATTTATTTTGAGAGAGAGAGAGGGAGAGAGAGAGAGAAAGCGTGAGCGGGCGTATGCAGGGGAGGGGCAAAGAGAGAGGGAGAGAGAGAATCCCAAGTGGGCTAAGTCTTCAGTGTGGAGCCTGAAGCAGGGCTCGAACTCACCACCTCAGATTAACCAGCTGAGATTAACCAGCTCAGCGACCCAAGCAGCCTACCCTTAACTTTCCTTACTAGAAACCTACTTATATTGAAAGCTTGAGCTTTTGAATCAGACCCAGGTTCATATCCCAGCTTTGTCTAGCTTTTTCTGGCATAGTAGGTACGCAATAAATATTTGCTGACTTGAATTTAATTGAGTGTATTGAGTAAAAATGTACCCTTTGTAACAGTTTTAGGGGAAGAAATCTTTTGTGGATGATCTCTTTTTGTACTAGTTGGCTTTGGGGACCTTATTTTAAAACTTGAAATAAATGTAACTCACCACGTTTTTAAAAGTAATTTTCCTCTAAAATGTAATTGCTTGATTTCTATAAATTTAGTACATGAAAAGTTTCTAAAGATTGTATTTGTAAATGGAAATGCCAAATGAGTTACTTGTGACAATATTAAAAACATTAAAATAAGTGTATATTTAGAAGTTTGAACAGAACATAAAATCACAATTTGGTGAATGAAAGTGAGTTTAGAGTGGAGATTAAAATAATTATGGGCAATTTTTGACAATGCATACAGTTCAGACCACAAAATAACATTGTTTGGGGGAGATTTATTGTTTAAGGAATGTATTATCCCTTAGATAAACTTGAATATAGTAAAAAATAATACTAGCGTAAAACGTCTTTGTAGTAACAAGACGCAAAACCTGTGGGTATACTCATGAAATTTGACAATTAACATAACTTGTTAGCCTCCATTCAAGTTTGAAGCACTAAAAAATAAACTTACAGAACATTATAAATCCTTTCCATTTTATGAGTCATTTCTCACACTGAAGAGATACTCTTTTTTTTTTTCAATAGTGACTTGAGTAGGCCTTCAAAAAATTACAGTTTCATGAAGCACAAATCTGATCTCACAGCTTGTGATGCAGACAGTCTGAGCTCCATTCTACCCATGTGACTCTGCAGAAGTTACACAACCTCTCTGTGGTTTGGTTTCCTCACCTGTAAAACAAAGGTAATATCATTACCAACCACAGAATCACTTGGGAGAGAGACCTATTATTATTTTTATCATTATTGTCATTAGTATAATCATTTGAAGGTGTTGAATTAAAAGTGAGGTAACTTTTTGTTACTAATTACCTTAAATTGCTAAAGCTGAGCGTAATGTGTTATCTTCTCCGTGCCTGCCATATCCTTACTCTGGCCCTTTAAATGAACACATAGATCTTCCTTTTGTTTGTTGTCCTCCTGAGCACCATGAAATCCCACTGTTAACAGAGCATTCAGATTCTTATTTCTACTAGTAAGATGTCTTTTCAGGGAAGGTCCCTTTCTTTTAGCTTCTCCTAGGTTTGCTTCCCCTTGACAGAAGAAGCCTCAAGTCACTCTCTCATATTTCTATTTCTATTAGTATGTTATCTCCCGCCCTGATATTTTTAAGGTAGTCTGTGATACTGATGTTTAGAAATATCTGTATTTTGTCTAATGTAATATAAAACTGAGACTTTGCTGCTTTTATTATTTTACATACAAATTGTTAGGAATCTAATTGTTAGCATATTAAATAGAATAATCCTTATTAGATGTGGTACCTAAAATAAGCATCTAGTATCCTTAATTAATACGATAATTGGTATCTAATATAATAGCATCTGATTAAACCTTACTGTTATTTAGTGTAGTAAGGTTTTGACATTGTATCCAACTAAGTCTTTGAATGGATATAATAATGAACATTCATCTGTTCTTGGCAGTCATGTTATTTCTAACCCTTATCCTTTCTTCCATATCTTGTTTCTCCCCTAATGTGGATCAATCCAAATTCTTCTGGTTATAATTATGATTGAAAACAAGCAAAACCTTCAAACATAGTTCAGAGATTTGTATCTAGGCATTCTGGCTCCAAGTCCATGCTCTTAATTCTGTGCTAACCTGTTATTGCAGTGCTGGGCATAACACACTTCTTGTCCTCCTTAAGCTTACTGGTTTGGGTTTGGTTTTTGGGTACCTCAGAATATTTTCAGTTACCTTTATCTTTTAGTTTCCTGACTAAATATGAAGGTACTGTGCTTAGTACAGAGAACACCGAGCAGTTACTTCTAGGAGATGGCACTTTATAAGACAGGTTAGTTTCAGACATATGGGTAAGAGCTACATGTATCTTAAATACTAAAGTAAATTTTTTATAATTTATTTTGAGAAAGTGCACGTGCACACAACAGCACGTGAGGGACGGGGGGGGGTAGGCAGAGAGAGAATTGTAAGCAGACTGTGTGCTGTCAGTTCAGAACCTGACTCAGGGCTCAGTTGCACTGACCGCAAGAACATGACCTGAGCCAGGATCAAGACTCAGATGCTTAACCCACTGAGCCACCTAGCACCCCTTAAATACTAAATTTTTAAAACAAAGATTGTTTATGTATTTGATTTATTGTGTGTATGTGTGTGTGTGTCTGTCTGACCTAAATCACCTCCCCAGTTTCTGCTGTCATTAGGGGTCTTCAAGAGTTCATGCAGCTAAAACTTCTCACAGTCCGGTCTGTTTTCTTGACTCTTTCAACTCCAGTGCCCTTTGAGCACTGAATTAGAGACATCTTCTGTCTTCACCTCCTCCTGGCCTCTTCTCTGATTCCAGCCACTGCAGCTGGAAACAGTTCGTTTTATGACTCACTTTTGGCCGACTGCATCATGCCTCAGGTTCCTCTTGGGACTTCTCTGTCTGTGGGGTGAGAAGCTGGCCCAGCCTTCTGGGCAGATGAACCATAATTCTTGGAAGTGTGGGGGAATTAATGCCCCTTGGGCCAAACTTTCACCTGTGGGGACTGGAATTAACATACTTCTCCACATTGACCCTCTTCTGGACCCACTTTCTATACACTTTTCAAAACTTCTCAGCCAGATCAAGCCCCAAAGCGCCCCCATGATAAATGAGGCTCCTGAATCGGCTGCCTTGGTTCACTCTTTTTAGGATCTGTGTCTTTACCAGGGGTAGCCTTTGTAGTAATACTCACCTGCACTCCTGGTTTTGTCTCAGCCTCTGCTTTCAGAAGGAACTCTGGCTAAAACAATTGCCCAAATGTTAAACCTACCCTTATTCTCTAGCTCTCTTCCCTCCCCTGTTTACATGAGCCACTTTTCTCTCACTCACCTGTTGTGCTCTCTAGTCTTTTGACTGGGTCCTCTTTGTTGTTAACTCTTTGTCAGCACAGCCAAGGCCTCGTCGGTGCCTGCATTTGCTCTGTAAACCAGTGAGTTAATTCGGTTGATTTCAGATTGAAGTCTGAGGATCCAAGGGAGGTAGTCTCAGTGATTTGAGCTGTAAGCATTTGTAAAAAATGTTGTGCTTTTGTGCTGATAATTATAGTAGTAAACAACTAACATCTGGATTATCTGGTTGACTACTTTGTGACAGAGTAATTATTATTTCAGTGCCTAGTGTATATTTACATATTTGGTTCATAATGTGTAAGATCCAGAACTGTGAAGCTTTTTATATCTGGCTTTAGGTCGGCTGTATATACTTAAATGAATTGAAAATTAGTATCACTAGGGTGTCTACAGTGTTTTCTATTTAAAGAAGATCTTCACATTCTGAGAACTCTTCTGGGCTTCTGAGAAATGTCTGAGAGAAATGTCATATAATACAGCTCAGCAAAAATTTTTGAGCATTGACTTTGTGCCAAGTGCTTTCAGGTACTACAACCGATTAAGACACACCAAGGCCCTGTCTTCTTGGAGCTGGAACCCATCAGGAAAGATGGGTGTGAACAGGTAGTTTCCAGTGAGAGAGTGCTGCAGATGGGCCTTTGTAAGTCAGGGCCCTCAGCTCTGTTTCTCTTGCCTGTTCCTAGTGTCCTCAGACCTTCAGCCCCACCTCCTCCTGCCCTGGTCCCGCCCTGACCCGCCCCCCCTCCTTCCTGCTCTACAGACCTGGGCTGCCCTGCCCTGCGCCAAGAGAAGCCCCTCTCTTCCGGCTCCTACACTTGGCCAGAGCTCTGGATGCTAACCCTCTCCGCGCCATCAGATATCCTCCCCAGTGTCTTCACCTCTCCAGCTCGCCTCTTTTCTGGAATGTTCTTTCCTTCACGGTCTCCTCAGTTTCCTAGTTTCAGTTGTGCCTTTATGCCAACCACTCTTGGGTAATCCTCTCTGACCCTGACTTACATCCTGAGCTGAGGACCTGTGTCTTAACTTCCCCATAGGTGTCCTCCCTCGCTCCCCCTCAATTAAGGCATTGTTTGCTCCTCTAACTTCATTCTCCTTTTGCCATCTCTGTTCGAAAACGGTGATTCCTTTCTTTCTCATACTTCCTTTTCTAAGCAACAGTCAGGCCCCACTGGGCTACGTCCTAATCGCATGTTTGTCTTGTCCATTGCTACCGAGTGAGTTTACATCTGCTGAACCTCAGCAGTGAGAGTGGTGCTCATTTGTAGCCTGGGTCTTGACCCTCCCCCCACTTTCCCTGATCTGCGCACGTGTGCGCGTCACGTGCTGCCCGCCCCATGCTGTCTTCCTGCTGTATATCAGGTAGAATCTAAGCTCGGCATGGCTGGCTGGCTGTAACCTAACTCCTTCTGCCTTGGCTCGCCTCAGTTGCTTTTTCCCATCTCATAATTTAAGTTTCAGAAATGCTTCAGTATATTAAGGTTCTTTTTGGCCTTTGATATTTTAAGATTATTAACATAATTCGTACTTACTTTAGAAAATTACAGGGATACAGATAATCATTCCCACAGACTAGATTTAATTACAAATAACATATAGATACATGTTTTCTAGTCTTTCTTCTGTAAAGATAGAGTGAGACAATCCCAGTTGGGTGGTGAGGGTCGGGGAGTTGCCCTAACGTGTATGTGTGGAAATAAGACTGGAAAGAAGTTCTCTAAATCTTGTTGGGACTCCATGGCTTTGCACGCACAAACTCTTGCCTGGAACACTTCTCTCCATTTGCCTGTCCGCTTCCCATATGTCTGCAGTTCTAGTGTTGCCAAACTCATGAAGCTGCTGAACTTGGCTGGGCAGATTTTGGTGTCCTCAGTGCACTTTGTCCTTATTTTCATTACAGAAACCATCACACCATATTGTAATCATTTGTATTTTTGTCTTTGAATGAAAACTTTCTGAGACCACAAATTTTGTATCTCCATATACAGCACACAATTGGACATAGTTGGCAGAGGAGAAACTTCCGGAGTGTGGGGGAGAAACCAGGAGAGCCCAAGTACTAGAGTGCATTAAGAAAGAATGACGATGTGTATTAAGTGCTTTGTGTGAATTCTGTGGGTGGCAAACTGATGTATCTCCCAGAATATAGGAGATGGACAGTCAAGGCATTTTTGAATGAATGAATGAATGAATGCGGACAGTAAGATAAGGCCTGGGAAGTTCTTTTGCAAGAGCAGTTTCACATGCCTTGTAGTAAATGGACACCAGTTACAGCTGGTTGAGGAGGGAGTAGGAGATTACAGAATCGAGACCAGCATTGACAAGTACTTCTAGACCTTTGATTTCAAACAGGAGACAAAAGATAGGATCAGGGTGATGCCTAGAGTCTTCTCTCCCTGTTGGCCCCTCATAATGAACTGTTCTGCATGGAATGCCATTGGTAGGAAACGCCTCAGCTTGGGAATCACTGGAGTACAGGCCTCACTGGCTGAGCTTGTGGTTTTAGGCCCCGGTGGGCATCCAGGTAAATCTGAAGTGGATACTTCCTAGACCACACTTGTGGAGGTGCGGCCTGATTTTGAAATGCTGTGGGAGACTCTTGGTGTGCCCTTCTTCCCCCCATCCATGCAGGAGGAGGACCTACTACTTTCAAGAGCCGGATCAGTGGGGAGGCTGCTGAGTCTTATTTGCTGTTTCCTCCACACTGCCTGTTTTCTGTGGTGCACTTTCCTCATGGCCACTTCTAACCTGGTGTCTTCTCAGCCTCATCCTCACTGCTCTTTACTCTTCATTGCTGTCTTCTGTCTCCAGTGGCTTCTCTGTTTCCCTGAGGGAAAGACTGGCCTTTATAGGAGTCACCAGCCAATGACAGTGCCTGTTTCTTGCGAGTATGCTGACCAGTCACTGGAGAGTTGACAAATGTCCTTGAACTGTTCTCAGCTCCTTTCCTGTTCTCTCAGCTGCTCTACAACACTAAAGCCTTGTTCTGCCTGCTTCTGGACTTGGAGCTCTTCCAGAGGCAAGAGGGTTTCACAAGGCTCATCTTTGGCTTGTCAAGGGTTGCAGAAGGAAGACGACAGGGGGTTAAAGTAATATTTTAAAGGTACATAGCATAAGATTGTGAGGGTGTCTAATAATAGAATGTTTCTGTGACCTAATGGCTTTATCTTAGTGGTAACTCTCTGAATTGTGTAATATTTTAATAGGTTTTTCAAAGCAGTCTAGTGGTCATGAAGTAGCCTGAGGAGTATCCTGAGGAAACACGTATCAGCCCATATATGGAACAAATATTTGTTCTGTTCACTTTGTGTGGAAACTGCCCAGATGGTCCATCCATCACAGTCTTAATGTTCTAGGCCCTTTTTGTCATAACTTTGGAATTGATAACATTGTGCGAATTGCTTAGAGTTTTAGTCTACGTGGATTTATCATACATAAACCTGTTGGATAGGCCATAGAAGGCAAACTGTAGGCATGTCCCACTTCCATGACACTGTGGCTCTGTCGCTCCTTCAGATGCAGTTACAAGTGATACGTAAGCAAAACCGTAAGCTCGTGGCACAGCAGAACTTTCCGGTCTGAGCACAGTGTAGAGCGTGTAGCTATGCAAGTTACACTTACTGCTCTTCTTTGGGAAGCCAACAGTGAAGCTTAAACAGCATTTAACAGCAGAAGAGACACAGGGATCCTGGGTGCTCTGAGCACAACTTTGAAGCACTCTCCCGGAGCTGTGGGAATAGCATCCTAGAATAGAAGCTTTTGGAACTGCAGGGTTGGTTTTTGTTTGTTTGTTTGTTTTTTTAAAGAAATATGTTTTTCCTGCTAAAAGAAATTTACCAAGGCAGAAGAAAATCCCACACACTCACTCTGCCATAATTGTTTTTATTAAGAAAGCAAAAAGGAGAAAACACTATGACAGTTTAAAAGCAAGCCTATTGGGGTGCCTGGGGAGCTCAGTAGGTTAAGCGTCCAACTTCAGCTCAGGTCATGATCTCATGATTCGTGGGTTTAAGCCCTGTGTCGGGCTCTGTGCTAACAGCTCAAAGCCTGGAGCCTGCTTCAGATTCTGTGCCTCCTTTTATATTATGCATATATACTTTATAAGCTTATGTACTATAATTTTTACATATCATCTTAATATGTACTTTGTATTCAGAATCATTCTAAAAACCTTTTTGGTCTATACTGCATTTGGTTTTTGTATTCTTGTGGGAGAGGCAGATATTCATATATAATTGGTTGCTGGTCCAAGAGCAGTAAACAGTTAAAGGATAGGGTTAGTGACTAGTGGCTAGAGCCATCTTTGACCAGCTCTGCTAAAGTGTAGATTAATATTGTAAAAACTGATTCACAGAAAATAGTCCTATACCTAACAGATGCAGGTTGGGATAATTCTGAGTAATATACAGGATAATACTTAATTTTTCTTTGGAGATTCTGGGAGACATTTAAGCCTCTGTCAGGTCTTCTTAGGCTCCCCTCCTGAACTTTTTCTTTTTTGGTCTTGTTTGTAGATCTCAAAATTATAGGGAATTGAATGGAATGTTTCACTGTTCCCATGCATAGAGGTTGATTTTATTTAAAAAGATAACTAATTTTAGTAGATCACACTCAAACATGAAGTCAGGCCTTCCTTGTGTATGGTGCTGGTCTTAGTCTGAGGCGAAATGGAAATTATTGAAGTGCTGTAATCAAGGGAGTGAACCATGAGGATTTCGACAAATTTGCTCAAAACTCAGTGTTGAGGTAACAGAGGCATCTCGGTGTGGCTGTGTGGCCCCTATAGGAGCCACAGGAGGTAATAGGCATACAGGTTCCATGGAACACAAACTGTTAATAGCTTTTACAGTGTTAGCGAATACTTGACACTTTTTTGAGCACTATTAATTAGATATTAAAATACATTTGATAGGGAGAAAGGCAAGAATGGATTCAGGAATCTGGCATGGAAACTATTGTAGAGCAAGTGAAAGGTGAGGTAATTGGGAAGGGGAGGTGGTGGTGGGTATAGAGAAAAAAGGTATAAAGATGGATGGCAGAAGAAATGGTTTGAGAGGTGGTATTATGTTTATAAAATCAACAGAAGATAAGGTGACTAGGTCTGTTTGTGTTTAATGTATTATCTTTTTTGTTAATATTTAGCCATGTACATTTTACATTTCAGATGAATTTACAACTGATTTTCTGGATTGGACTGATCGGTTCAATTTGCTGTGTGTTTGGCCAAACAGGTAAAAAAAAACAAAAAGAAGTTTTCTGGTTGTCTTTTCATTTCAGTGTCTTGTATTACTTTTGGATCAATCAGATTCCATCATGCTGCTCCTTCTGAAAGCCCTGCAGTGGCCGCGTCTCACGCAGGGCGATGGGCAGGGTTCTCACAGGGGCCTGCCCAGGCCCTTCTGCATCCGGCTCCTTTGGCTGCTGCCACCCAAAAAGTGGTAAGGCCGGTTGGCTAAGGAAATGCTGAAGTGATAGGAATACAGTACGCTACAGAAAGGTCTTTTAAGGCTGTAATAGGGTGTTTAAGTGAGCAGAGAGAAAGCAAAGGTATGTAATGTATTAGAAGAAAATAAAGTAAATGTGTAGGATGATCGATTATGACAAGCCATTAGTATCTAAAAAAGTGAAACTAGGAACAACTGACATTCTAGAAGATGTTCTTGCTCTTTGATCAAAAAGCCTTGACAAAATGTTAGCATTATCTAGAAGAGGAATAAAAAGTAAAGCCGAAAATAATTTAATCTTCTTGTAAACCATGGCGTACCCACCTCTGGAATAATAGATGTGCAGCTCTCTCCTCCGATCTCAAAACATACATTGCACATGGACAATTATTTGATCTCAGGATAGGAAGGACTTAACCAAATAGAAAAATGAAGGAAGAAACTTAAGGAAATTATTGATAATGTTGATTTACTTAAAATCAACAGCAACTCAAAATGTGTATATGTCAGAACACCATCAATAAGATGAGAAACTAAATAAAGGTTTAATTTCATTAGCACGTATAGAGACCTAATAAAAACAGTTGAACACCAGAGAAGAAACATTTGCCAACAAAATTTACAAACAAATGGTCAGTAAAATACAGTAAGAATGAAACCTTAAATAACTGACAAGTTAATTGATATTGTTATTTATATGGATTAAATGAGTAAAAGATTTTTTTTTTTATTTTTATTTTTTGCAAATAGTTTATTGTCAAATTAGTTTCCACATAACACCCAGTGCTCATCCCCACAAGTGCCCTCCTCCATTCCCACCCCTCCTCCCCCCCACATCCACAAGTCCTCAGTTTTTGTCAGCATTCAAGAGTCTCTCATGGTTTGCCTCTCCCCTTTCCCCCACCATTTCTGCCCTTCTTCTCTCCCTTGGTCCTCTGTTAAGTTCCTCCTAATCCTCCTATACGTGCACACATATGATATTTGTCTTTCTCTGCCTGACTTATTTCGCTCAGCAGAACACCCTCAAGGTCCATCCATGTTGCTACACATGGCCAGATTTCATTGTTTCTCATTGCCATGTAGTATTCCATGGTACAGATAAACCACATCTTCTTGATCCATTCATCTGTTGATGGACACTTAGGCTGAGTAAAAGATTTTTTTATATTAAAGAAGAACTTGGAGGTGCCTGGGTGGTTCAGTTGGTTAAACTTAATCTGACTTCGGCTCAGGTAATGGTCTCGTGGTTCATGAGTTCAAGTGCCACATTAGGCTCTTTGCTGACAACTCGGAGCCTGGAGCCTCAGATTCTGTGTCCTCCCCCTTTGCCCCTTCCCCACTTGTGCGCGCTCTCTCTCTCTCTCTCTCTCTCTCTCTCACTTAAACATTAAAAAGAAATTTTTAAAACAGTATTTGGTGCTTGCTGAAGGTTCAGTAAAAATGGTATTTTGTATACTGTTTGTGATTATAAATTTGAATATTGTTTCAGGACAGAAGTTACTGTATAATAAGAATATTAATAACATTAATAGCATTCCACTCGGTATTTCTGTTGTTTTTCGTCTGTGATAAGAAGATCGTTAGCATTGTGGGCATGGTCATCACAGTGGGTGCATGTATGTCCGTCCATGTATGTTTATACGTGTATTTGGAGAGTTCATGTGTGCACATGAGCAAGTGTGTGTGAACGATGCACTTATGCAATTAAAGTATATTAATGTAATATATAATCATTAAAAAGCATATTTAAAGATTTTTTTTAAGTTTATTTATTTAGAGAGAGCGTGAGTATGGGAGCTGAGTAGAGGCAGAGAGAGAGAAGGAGAGACAGAATCCCAGGCAGGTCCCATGCCGTCAGTACAGAGCCCAACACAGGGCTCAGTCTTGCGAGCCCTGAGGTCATGACCTGAGCCAAAATCAAGAGTTGGACCAACTGAGCCACCAGGCACCTCTAAAGAATTTGAAATGAAACACATAGGATAAACTATAGAAAGTAGGATGCAAAATGTATATTCTCAGTTTATTTAAATAATGTCTCTATGTGTGGTTCCTTGCTGTTTTTTTTAAATCTGTCTTCATAGAAAAAAAAACTGGAAAGAAATATACAAAAATGTTAATAGTAGTTATCTCTTAGTAAGTGGGTTATGGGTGTTTTTTTGTTATGTTTTTATGTAGTTTCCAAGTTTTCTGTTATGAATATACATTAGGTTTCTAATTAGAGAAGACACATTGGAGACAGTCCATGTTAGTGCTTACCACATGAAAGGCATGCTGATATATTTAGGACGATTCAAAGAAATGTGAGGCATACTTTGAACATAGAGCTTGAAAAACCATGAGATTGTGGACTGGATGAATTGGGTTTTTCAAGTATTTACATACTAAAAATGAAAGGAAAGCAGTTACAGATGTTTCTGGAGGTATGGGTATGGTAGTATGAATTAATTGAAAAGAAATAATATTTTAACCAGTTGTAAGAAAATTCCTGACAGTTATGACCATCCAACAATAGATCCTGACTGAAATTATGCCTTTGAGGGAAAGAATAAGTGTATAGATTACTAGTACATAGTCTGCTATAGAAGGAAAGAAAAAGGTCACTATTTTTTCATGGCTCTCTATGCCAAGGTAATCTAAAATCACCAGTCTTTGGGGTAGATCTGGATCAGTTCACTAACTATTATTATATGTAATATAATAGTATTTATTATATAACAATATATGACATATTTTGTTATTCATACTTAACCATTATGTATGTTGCATTTTAATCATTTTTCATTATGTTCTCTCTTGAAACCTCAAGTAAAGTTGTCTGTTCTTTGTTTCTCCTGACAGATGAAAATAGATGTTTAAAAGCAAATGCCAAATCATGTGGAGAATGTATACAAGCAGGGCCAAATTGTGGGTGGTGTACAAATTCAGTAAGTAAGATTGCTCAAGGTCTTTCTGTTTACTCTCTAGTCATTTACTGTTGCCCAATATTGTATCCTTAGGAAATGTTAGATATGAATTTTCACTTAAATCAGTGTTTATTGAATGAGTATCAACTCTGTCAAACACTATGTGCTGATCTAGAGGTATTTAACACAGTAGCCCCTGGGAACATGTGGCTATTGAGCACTTTAAATATGCTCCAAAATGGTCCAAATGAGAATTGCTATAAGCCTCAGATACATCCCAAAGGTTGAAGACTTAATGATTAAAATAATCATTAATAATGTTGAAATGGTAATATTTTGTATATATTGTTAAAATTAGTTCCCTGTTTCTATTTTTTTCTTCTTGTGTGGCTACTAGATAATTTTAAAGTGCATTGGTATCTCACCTTTGTGGCATGCATTATATTTCTATTGGATAGCTTTCCAAAAATCCCTAGCCATTTAATTAGGCTGTTGTAGATCTGTCTTTTTTTTTTTTTTGTCAGGAAAGGTAGAAACTAACCTTCCTAATTATATTTGAGTTAAAACTAATATAGAATTGATTTGCATCCTGATAAAAGCCCATTGGAGTTCAGGTGTAAATTTTATTTAGTGGTCATCTCTGTACACTGTGTAACTTGGTATCTTTCACAAAACTTAATGTTAAATGAATAAATAAATGTATGAATGAATAAATCAGAACAGAAGTAAAGGGAAGTCATTTTGAGGATTTACAATTTATTCAAGTAAATAATATCAGAAGGTCAAAGGTTGCTCTAAGCCATGCTTATTTAAGCATTTAACCTCACATTTGAACTCAGGCATTTGACCCCACACATTTCAATTGCCTGTTTATAGCTATAAGTAACTGGTCAAACATCAGATAATTTGTTTGGCTTAACCATATGAAAAGGAAAATCAGAGGTTTTTGTTCTGTTATTTCAAAATTTTTCTAGTGACACTTTCTGTTCTCAGAAAAATGGTATTTGGAATTTATTTGGAGACAGTGGAAGAAATAGGGAGTGCTCTGAGTTTGTCTCAGACAAGGCTTACTTGCCGAACTGTTCTTTGGCCTTTGACATTTGTAGCATAATTCTTAAAGTATTAAAGGGTATTTCGGAATGTGTTTAGTGAAATTTTATTTGAATATTACAGTCTTAAATTTTCCACACTAGGCTCCTGTGCTTTGGTAGTTAGTATTTTAGGTTTGATAATACATCAAAGTAGTTCAGCTTTGAATTATCTAACCCTTGGTATTCCCTTTCAGTTTTGTTTTTCTAGTTACATAAATGCTCTCGTTAATGTTGTTTCCCTTAAAAAAGTGATCACAACCATTGTATATTCTCTGTATTTAAATATCCTCATTACACAGCACTGTGAAATTTGTAGATAGTAAACAAAAACCATATAAAATTGAAGATAAAGTGACCCAAAATAAAAGGCATTTCCTCATTTTCCCAGTGTCAAGAGTAAAAAAGAAAAAAATAAGATCTCTGGCCTAATATAACTATATATACAGTTTTTAGGGATATATGCGAAATATTCAAATGTCTATTATAATAATTGGTAGTTATGGGTACACATTTTGAAATGACACATACCCACCCATGTACTAAAATCATTGTTTTTCTCCTCTCTCAGATTTCATGAAAAGCTTTTATTTAAAGGTTTTGCATGCATCCTAACAGTAGCGTTTTTGTTTCCACTAAGATACTTCTTCAGTTATCTGATAAAATTTTTATTTCCATCTAATTTGTTTGAGATATAACACATTTTGTGGTCATATCACTACTGGAAATTTTACCCCAAACCACAAGTACCATTTATATATCATTCAGACCTTTTTAATTTTTATTCTTTTAAAATGCACCCTATGGGAATATATTCATGACCTTGTCAGGTAATCAAATTTTACTTATTGTTTTCTGTTGTCATGTAATCATCACTGTGATTATTGTTTTTAAAAATAAATTTTAGAAGACTTATTTAAAATAATAGTACTTGAAATGTTTTCAAACCTCCAGAAATACTTACTAATTCTGCGTTAAGCTTCTTGGTCTTTTTAAAAATTGCATCATTAATTGAGACACCTTCAGGCTAATATGTTTTCTCTACACATCGAGTTGTTCAAACTGTTGTGAGGAGAATGGTACATAATATGAGAGACTTAAATAAGACTTTTCTAAGGGAAATTTTGGGGAAAATTTGTCCCATATTTGGGTATATACATTATTAGTGGCCATTAGGCATGCCAAATAAGTGATTTCACTGAAGAAATTTGTTTGATTATATACTTATAATTTGAAAGAGGGACAGTTAAAATGTACATTTAGGTCAATCCTAAGTATTACCAAACTAATAAGTTACTATTAATAATAAAGGTATTACTTTCCTAGAGAATGAGTTTGTTTGTTTTTAAACAAGAGCATATGATTTGGGTGAAGAGAGCATTTTGTTTAACAACCAGAAATGAAGTATGTTAGTTGTGTGTCACTTGATTTTTGCCTTTAAATAGTGCATGTTTGCAATTATGATTATGCAGAATGTTTGACCATTATACTTATTATTTATAGCTATATTTTGTTTGTCACTTAGACATTTTTACAAGAAGGAATGCCTACGTCTGCACGATGTGATGATATAGAAGCTTTGAAAAAGAAGGGTTGCCATCCACATAACATAGAAAATCCCAGAGGCTCCAAAGATGTTAAGAAAAATAAAAATGTTACGAACCGTAGCAAAGGAACAGCAGAGAAGCTCCAGCCAGAAGATATTACTCAGATCCAACCTCAGCAGTTGGTTTTGCTTTTGCGATCAGGTACAGAAGTCTAATTGCATGAATACCTTGGTTTCAACTGGAGCTTTTTGACAACTTTATATAAGCCTCTTTTGAGTTTCTATCAAGGGGTGTTCACATAAGGACTGGCACTCACGTAGAAATGTGGACTATGTCAAACTTTAGAAATTTGTAGCAGACATAACAATCTGTAAGACACATATACTTGACACAGTAAAGGTTGCCTAATGTCCAAAGCAAATTCTGTTAGAGTCAGAAAGTATTAGATTTAATGGATTTTAGAAATGAAAGTATCCATCCTGAGGTATAATTACTTAATGTAAAGACAACATTCTAACCTGTTTTTCCTTTGTATTTGTTTAATGCTGTGAAAATAGTAAGCTTTTATAAGAATCTGGGGCAGTCGTGCATCTGAAAAAAGAAGAAAACAAGCCTCTTCCTCAGCTTCCCAGTTTCCATCCCTTTTCTCTCAAAAGATGGTGCACACTCGTGGTCTCCATGACTTTCCCTCTTGAGCACTTTTTAGTCTGCTTCCGTTCTGAAAAACGCTGTTACACCTTGAACCACCAAACGTGGTGGATCCCTGTCAGGGCCTTTTCTTCTTTTAACCTTCTTGTACTGACTGACACTTTTGATTAAACTTCTTGAAATGCTCTCCTTTTTGTGTCTTTTTTTCTTCCTTCCTCTTTGTAGTACACTTTTATTGTTGGCTTTTCTCTCATTGCTTTAAAACCATTTGTGTGCTATAACACAGCTTTCCTTAAAAGCTGCCTACTAGAAATCTATATAGAGAACATCCATTGTTAACAAGTAATGGCTTTTCATCCAAACCTTATCTTTCTACTATATATCATAAATGAATTTTACCTTCTGCCTCTTATATACCTTTCCTTTTCTTATTCCTCATGGTTTCAGTTCAGACCTTCATGTCTTCTTCAAGGATTTTTCCAGTAGTTTCTCAACAAGCTTCTTTGTCTTTACAGTTAATTTAAAAAAAATTTTTTTGGGCGGGGTCAGGTTCTCTAAAGTAAAAATCAGACGATGTTGTTTACTTGCATATAAACAGAGTACAGAATGTTTTATGACTTCACCTCCTAAAAGTCGGGCATATTCTCTAACGTGCCCTGCCTTACCCACCCCAGTCTAATTTATGCTGTTCCATCATCCTGTTGTCCTTTGCCATAGTTATAAATTGACTGTTTGTCTGTCTTGCTCATGGGAGTATTGTCTTTTTCATCTTGCATGCCCAGAGCTTAGCATAATATTTGTGGAATGAAATTGAGTATACACTCAGTTAACCAGTGGAATTTTCAAGTTTTTGTAAAGATATAGCAGTAATACATTTCATTTTATAGTGTTTACTTTGTGAATCCAATTTGGTTTTTATCAATTGCTTTCGATTGCTGCAACTAACTTCATTTTCTAATCTCTGCTTAATTAGGGGAGCCACAGACATTTACGTTAAAATTCAAGAGAGCTGAAGACTATCCTATCGATCTCTACTACCTTATGGACCTGTCCTACTCCATGAAAGATGATTTGGAGAATGTCAAAAGTCTTGGAACGGATCTGATGAATGAAATGAGAAGGATTACTTCAGACTTCCGAATTGGTAGGGATATGGAGAAAACTAATAATTTTCATTTGTATCAGTCTTGGCGGTTTTGTTCTTCATCACATACTTATGAAATATATAGAGCAGTTTTTAGCCTTTTTTTTCTGAGAGAAAACCTATTCCTGTCACATATCTGGTAATCTTTGTACCTTCTTGTTCCTCTGTTACTTTATGCTACCGTGTTACTTAATACACATTATACCACATAGATAAGAAATAGGAACTTATTCCACTCATGTGTTGAGTTATAAAATGTTGAGTACTCAAACATTTTAATTAATATGACTACACCTGTCAGTACAGCCTAGTCTCACTTTACACCTGGATTTTTTGTATTAAAATGATCTCTTTTCCAAACTTTATTATTAAAATCTTATTTCTTATTAAAGAAAAAGATTGACTTCTATGTGGTAACATACTTTATTCTTTTCAGTACAAGTTTATGTCTGTCCATCCATCTCTTCATGCATTTTTCCTTCACAGGATTTGGCTCATTTGTGGAGAAGACTGTAATGCCTTACATTAGTACAACACCAGCCAAGCTCAGGAACCCTTGCACAAGTGAACAAAACTGTACCAGTCCCTTTAGCTACAAAAATGTGCTCAGTCTTACTGATAAAGGGGAAGTATTTAATGAACTTGTTGGTAAACAGCGCATATCTGGAAATTTGGATTCTCCAGAAGGTGGCTTCGATGCAATCATGCAAGTTGCAGTTTGTGGAGTAAGTGCATTCATTTCCTACAAAGGGCTATTACTTGTATGAATTTTAGGTGCCATTTTACTCTCAGTACAGAAAAACTACCTACTTTACCAAATCATCCTTCATTATCCCAGAGAAGTACAGAATTGATCCTTTAAATTCCCTCCAGCCACACAAGTGCTTTGTAAAAGCGTATTTAATCATTATGTCCTTATGTAAACCAGGCAGTTACGTCTTTTATATGGGATTTTAAAAGCCAGATCGCTCACCATTTGAAACAGTGGGGCAGTTTAGCTATGATTTCGCTGGCGTTCTAGATTTTTAGAAGAGGGGCAGGTGTCCTGACTCTCTGGCTTGTGCCAGAGACAGAATTGAACTTGTTGGAGGTATTACCAGGAGAATTAAAAGAGCTCAAATGGAACAGTATCTCAGATACCATTTTCCTTTGATCAGTTTTCTTCTGCTCATTGTCTTTGAAAGATGTCTTCCTGTGTCTTAGTAATTCAGAAAGAGCTTTTTATGTTCTACTTTGTAAGCTATATGAACATATATATTTTGAGAAGTCCTATAATATTGTATTTATTTTTATTTATTTTTATTTTTGAGAGAGAGAATCTTAAGCAAATCCCATGCTCAGCATGGAACCCAGTGTGGGGCTTGATCCCACAGCTATGAGGTCATAAATTGAGCCACCCAGGCGACCTTATTAATAATTTTAATTGCAAGATTTTTAGTAAGCTCATCTCGATTAGAGTAGTGATAGAATTCTATGACTCATTTAGCAGCTGAAGACTTTTAGGTGACCTTTTCATGACATGGCTGACCCTGAAATTAGAAAGCATTGTGAGGTAAATAAGGTTTATTGTAAGACCTACTTCTCTCTTAATTTTTCCTCCTTTTTTTTCCTTATAGTACCCCTGTTCCCTAGAATACTCATATATGTTCCCTGTTCTTGATTCCTGATGCTTCCTAGTGGTTTTTCAACCAGTTTTTGCTAAAGTGTTGTATCTCATATCCAAGATATCCAAGATAATGATGTGATATAGCAGTATGGTATAGTGTTTAAGAGAACAGTCTTCAGACTATTAGAACATGATTTCACATTTTCCCATTGCCACCGATGCTAGACCATTTACATAGCCACACTAAGGACTGTATCCTTCTCAGTATGAAGGGACAGTAGTACGTACACCTGATAGGACTGTTTGCAGGCATAAATACAGCAGTCCATAGAACGTGCCAGTAAGCACTCAGCTGACATCAAGTACTATATTATTGTTACTTTTGACTTCTTCCTGGGGCAGTTGTAATTTAAAGATAGTCCCGACTTTTAAAGGGGAAGAAAGGTTAGTATTTCAGGTAGTGCCTAGTCTACCACCCTTTCTTGCAGTCATTTGTTTGTGATCCTTTTAGAAGCTCCCTGTAGAGAGAACATTCTTTGGGCTGCCTCCAGCTGTGCCTCAGCCTGTGGGATCAGAGCAAGCCAGAGCATCCATGGCTGCTGCTGTCTTTCCGTGTTTATCATGCTGACTGAGAGTAACTATTTCACCTACTTCCCTAGATGCAAGAGACACCTGGATTGCCAGCATCAGTAAACATAATTCTTGCCTTCAAGGAATTTACAGTTTTATGTTATATACAGATGTATTGAGTAAATTTAGACAAATGTAATTACAAATTTACTATAGAAGGGGATTTTATTGCTTTTTTTTTTTAAATATTTTACTTTGTAAATAATCTGTACACTCAACATGGAGCTCAAGCTTAGAACCCTGAGATCAAGAGTCACACACTCTACCAGCTGAGCCAGCCAGGTGCCCCTTTATTGCTACTTTAAATTCTTTGTTGAGTAAGGAGGAGAATGAAATAAATGAACAAATAGTACTTGTGAGGTAGACTGGATGGAATTAAGTAGGGCAGGTGTTTGGAGAAGAAAATTTCTTCTGTAGTTAAAAAAAGGAAAGCGTAGTACGGAGGGCCGATAAAGGAGGTGTATGCTGTAGGAGGTGGGAGCAAGGATGAAGGCTGGATGGGAACAAGGCGGCAGCAGCAGGTAAAGTACAGAATGGGCTGAGACATTTCTGTTGCCCCAGCAAATATTCCTTAGGCACCTCCTGTGTGCCGGGCCCTGCACTTGCTCCTGGAGAAGCACATATGCTCCCTATCCCCCGTAGAGTTAGCTTACCTTCTAGTGGGGGAGGAAGACATTGATTTTAAAAGACACAGTTTTTTATTTTTATTTGTTTTTATTTTTTAAATATTTGTTTATTTTGAGAGAGCATGCATGAATTGGGGAGGGGCAGAGAGAGAATCCCAAGTAGGCTCCATACTGTCAGTACAGAGCCCAATGCATGGCTTGATCCCACGAACTGTGAGATGATGACCTGTGCCAAAATCAAGAGTTGGACGCTCAACTGACTGAGCCACCCGGGTGTCCCAAAGATAGTTTTTAAAAAAGGGCTGAGAGACATGGGCAACCAGGCCAGACAGTTTTCCAACAGGGTGGAGGAGCCTTCTGCAGAGGGCTCTGCATTTATCAGCAAAAATATTAGCATTGTAAAAAGAGAATCTAAGAAGATACAGAATTAGGTTAAAAGTATAAATGGTAGCCTATATGAGGATTAAAGATTTATGTACAGTGATTGTGGATAGTATTTTTAAATTGAAATCATTTTCTTTTCAAGTCATTGATTGGCTGGAGGAATGTTACACGGCTGCTGGTGTTTTCCACGGATGCTGGGTTTCACTTTGCTGGAGATGGGAAACTCGGTGGCATTGTTTTACCAAATGATGGACAGTGTCACTTGGAAAATGATGTGTACACAATGAGCCATTATTATGTAAGTGCTGAATTCCTTACACATTGAATGGACTCATGTGGAATTTTAGTGTTTAATACTAAGAGTATTGTGGATGACTAAGCTCGTGGGTTTTACTCGGTTTGGGGGTTTGTTATTTGGTAAGTATAGACTCTTACCTAATGTGCAAGGAAGCTAGCGTTGCTGTTCTGAAGATGTGGCTTTGTGCTTGCTTCTTGCTGCTGAGCCAAGGGCCTCCGTCTGTGAAAGGAGCCACTTCCAACACTTTTACTCTGTGCCTCAACCCATTGCTGTGACTTTTCTCCCTTGCATACATCATTTGGTAGCAAATTTGATATTATTCCTAAACAAATCATTTGTAGAGTCATGTACTCCTCATTTATATAAGATTTTTAAAAATAGGCACTCTACTTGTACTGAAAACAAAGATTGGCAAATTATTCAAGTTCTAGAAGAAATCTAAACCTTGGTGAGTTTTTGTCTTTTTCATAACTGATTTATGATACAGCCTTTAATTATTGGCGATTCTTCAATTTCACTGTTCTAACATTTAATACACATAGGTCTGGCTTTTAAAAATATTTTTATTGAAGCATTTTATACATACATAAAGATAGAAGAGTAGAAACCCATGTGCACACACCTCCCACTTCCACAGTTAATTGTGTTATTTCAGGCAGTCTTGTGTAAGAAATCTAGTTACATATGCAGATTGTTATTATTTTCAGAAAGTATTGGAAAACCGGAATACATTGGATATAATTACTTATAAATTTTATTACTTCATTTCTTAGGATTATCCTTCTATTGCTCACCTTGTCCAGAAACTAAGTGAAAATAACATTCAGACCATTTTTGCAGTTACTGAAGAATTTCAGCCTGTTTACAAGGTAAATATATATAAATATAAATATATATTACATGTGTGTGTGTATGTATATATACATATATATACACACACACACATACACACACATGGGATAAAAAGAGGAATCAATTTCTAGACCTTTATGTTTAGTCATTAGAGGCAAAATCATATGTCTGAATTGAAATGTGGGAAAGTGTCACTAGTCAGACCGGCCGGATTTTATAGAAGTGGTTTTTGTTAAATCATATACAAAACAGTTGGGTATTTTTTGGTCTGACCCCTAACGTTGTTTAGGAAATGGATAGGGAACTCATACTTAAAAATAAATACTATATATTCAGTAGATGCTAATTGTTTGAATGAATAATAGTATTTGTATCTCATGTGTTTTATCTTTTAATTTCAGGAACTGAAAAATTTGATCCCTAAGTCAGCAGTAGGAACATTATCTGCAAATTCCAGCAATGTAATTCAGTTGATTATTGATGCATACAATGTAAGTACATATTAAATAAGTTTTGTTTTATACAATACCCTGTTGAGAATACTTTGCTCAAAGAAAGTAAAACGCTCTTCATACACAATTTAGCAAGCCCAGAGGACAACACAAAACAAACATTCTGTGTATCTGGAGGGAAACATTTAATATTCTCTTACAAAAGCCTAGTTATTTATGTAGCCTAAACAAAGTAAAAATATGGTAAAGACATGTGGGGAAGATTTCTAAATATTTAATGTCATTAAATAGGTTTCCTTGTTGGAAAATAAGTGGAACATACATTTAGACTTAATAGGATTACTTCAGTCTTCTCTTCCCCCTTCTCAGTCCTTTCTAGATTGATCTCTTGTGATGAATTATTCCAGAAAAACTTTTTTGCCAGTTCTTCTCTTGCCATGTATTCAGAGATGCAGTTTTCTGTTCTCAAAAGATACACAGACACTCATCTACACATGTACCTTAAAATATCTATGTATAGGGGCGCCTGGGTGGCTTAGCCGGTTAAGCGTCCGACTTTCGCTTAAGTCATGATCTCACGGTTCATGGGTTCGAGCCCCGCGTCGGGCTCTTTGCTGACTGCCAGCTCGGAGCCTGGAGCCTGTTTCAGTCTGTGTCTCCCTCTCTCTCTCTGACCCTCCCCTGCTCACGCTGTCTCTCTCTCTCTCTCTCTCCTAGAAATAAAAAAAAAAGATACTCTTACTATATTTTTTTAGTTTATTTATTTATTTATTTTGAGAGAGAGAGTGTGTGCAAGCAGGGGAATGGGGGAGAGAGAGAATCGCAAGCAGGCTCCACATTGTCAGTGCAGGGCTAATGCGGGACTCAGACTCATGAATCCTAGATCATGATCCAACCTGAAACCAAGAGTTGGGTGCTTAACATCTGACTGAGCTACCTGGATGCCCCAATACTCTTACTTTTTTTTTTTTAATGTTTTATTTATTTCTGAGAGAGAGACAGCATGAGAAGAAGAGGGTCAGAGAGAGAGGGAGACACAGAATCTGAAACAGGCTCTGAGCTAGCTGTCAGCACAGAGCCTGACGTGGGGCCTGAACCCACAAACCGTGAGATCATGACCTAAGCTGAAGTCGGACGCTTAACCGACTGAGCCACTCAGGCGCCCCCCACAATACTCTTACTTTTTAATCATGTATGTTATTTTGAAAAATTTTAATTAGAGCCTCTTTCTTTGGGGTCTGTGTTTTCTAGTCACTCAGGATTTGGCTCCAAGTCTTTGATACTATTTTCTTAATAGTCCATTTTGCCCATTGGTTTTATGCATTCATTATACTTTATAGAAGCATTTTGTTTGCCTTTTCTATGTGTGATTAGTCTTTCTTTTAAGTCCCTTTCCTCAGAGGTCATTTTGGAAAACAGCAAATTGCCAGAAGGAGTAACAATAAATTACAAATCTTACTGCAAGAATGGGGTGAATGGAACTGGGGAAAATGGAAGAAAATGTTCCAATATTTCCATTGGAGATGAGGTATGTTGTATAAGCATTTTCAGAAGAAAAAAATTGCTTGTTTATAAGCAAATCTAGTTTATAATTTGAGAAACAGTAAAAGAAATGAGTAGTTTTTTTAAATACTTTTTAGCAGATTCACATTGCTTAGTTAGTTGTTAATTGTTTTTTTCCTTCAAGGTTCAATTTGAAATTAGCATAACTTCAAATAAATGTCCAAATAAGGATTCTGAAACCATTAAAATTAAGCCTCTGGGCTTTACTGAAGAGGTCGAAATTATTCTCCAGTTCATCTGTCAATGTGAGTGCCAAAAAGATGGCACCCCTAGCAGTCCACAGTGTCATGAAGGAAACGGGACGTTCGAGTGTGGAGCTTGCAGGTGAGCTGAGGCTGTTGGTGAGTGACAGAGAAAGATCTAGGTTTAGAAAGTTATAGGCAGGTTGTTTTGAGATATCCAGGAAAAAAAAATCTCTATTTGGAGCAAATAAATTCTTTGTTCTGACCACTGTTGCTCACCATGCTATCAATTTGACAATCCAATGTGTGTGATATTTCTAGAAAGCTCTTCGCTGCCTTTTTTTTCCCCTTCAGACTGCTCTTTGAAATAAAAGGTTTTATAGCCATTTAAGACATATATTTACAAATTGTTAAGGTAGCCTTTGGGTTTTTCCCTCCTATAATAGCAGCCTGAATTTTTTAAAGCTAATAAGCTCATATAAAATACTTTTACAAAAAAACGTTTCAGGAAAATATATCAAACTTATAATCGTAATTTTATTTAGGATATGGAACTATGGACTAGTAAAGGGTGTTCACCTTATGCATGTACCTCTGCATTGTTGGAATAATTTTTTAAATACAAATATATTTTGCAAAACTAAAAAGAAAAGTATTTTCTGAACATAGATCTATGACTAATAAAACTTTAATCAAATTATCTTAATTTTTTTTAGACTGTGGTGGTTGCCTTTTAATTAAAAATTAAAATTTGAGTGTATTCTGAATATAGTTTTCTCCTTAAAGGATAGGAGGAAGGAGAGAGTATTTTGATCTAAATGTCAGCTCCAAATGACTTGGCTTTGAAGAGTTTTCAATTGTGAGAAAAGTAAATGACTATATTTCACCATCAGTTATTAGTTGTAATAATTAAAATGTATTTTAATGTTTATGTTGCACATATCCTGATTGAGTCATGTAGATCAGGCTTTAGTAAAATTCATTAACAAGATCTTAAAGTTTGCCTCCCTTTCCTTTACATTGTCATCAGACACAAAGTAAGTGTTTTGCCATTATTGCTATAAGCCTTCGGTATTCTAAAATATATAGTGTGTCTGAAAAGTGTGAACCCATAGGATACATCTGTTTTTAAATTGTGTATTTTTAAATGATATGCTCAATATGTTTTTCTTCAACTTCCATAAACCTTTTGGGGTATGTTTATGATCCTTTTTAAAATATATTTAAGTAATCTCTACACCCAACATGGGGCTTGAACTTGACCCCAAGATCGAGAATTGCATGCTCTTTGGACTGAGCCAGCCTGGCTCCCCTTATTGTACTTTTTTAGATTAACAATTAGACCATTGCTTTAAAGTTCAAGTTACTTCACCCATAATACCAAATGTAATAGCATTTCATTTGAAAACAACTATTACACTGTTTTCAAGTAAGTTGATCCTGTGTTTCCAAATGTTTTGTTTCCCTGTTCACTGCTAGATTATATTTTCATCTTGATCAGAAGGGTTATTTTTCTGAAGACAGATATTTTTCCCCAGTCCTTTGAACTTTACTGGTGCACACGTGTATGTGTGCACATATGTATACTTTTGTACACGTCTGTGACGTGTGGCATGAACACTCCCATGTAATAGAATTGTAGTTTGAAGATACTGTTCATAATCTTATTTCCTCTCCCATTTTTTCTCACAATATGACTTATTTTATGTGATTGAAATTTTGGATTCTTTCTTCAGGTGCAACGAGGGACGTGTTGGTAGACATTGTGAATGTAGCACAGACGAAGTTAACAGTGAAGATATGGACGCTTACTGCAGGAAAGAAAACAGTTCAGAAATCTGTAGTAACAATGGAGAGTGTGTCTGTGGACAGTGTGTTTGTAGGAAGAGGGATAATGCAAATGAAATTTATTCTGGCAAATTCTGCGAATGTGATAATTTCAACTGTGATAGATCCAATGGCTTAATTTGTGGAGGTAAGAAAGGAGTGTGAGAATGGTTATAAAATGTGATCCCATCTAATACAGTAAGAAACATCTAAGAGTTTGCTTGGTGACTAAATAGAAAAGGACAGCATTGAGGGTTCTGTCCATCCTTAGCTACATTTTCTTCCTCATTACTGCTTATTTTTTACTGTTAAGTCAGTCCCGTGATTTTATATTTTGACCATTGTTATGAAAACCGGTATTTTTAATCATAGGAAATGGTGTTTGCAAGTGTCGTGTATGTGAATGCAATCCCAACTACACCGGCAGCGCCTGTGACTGTTCTTTGGATACGACTTCATGCATGGCCACAAATGGACAGATCTGCAATGGTAGGGGCATCTGTGAGTGTGGTGCCTGTAAGTGTACGGATCCGAAGTTTCAAGGGCCAACTTGTGAGATGTGTCAGACCTGCCTTGGTGTCTGTGCTGAGCATAAGTAAGTATCCTAGTTGCTTGAAATAGTTGATACTTACTGTCTGTTGGCCTAACTAGGTATTCTACCTAGAACCAGAACATACTGATAATATATGACAGTGTAAATAAAATATGTGACACACGGTAGCCCACTCTAAATCTTAAAAATTCTTTCTCGTTAGGAGTGTCATATGATACTTCTATGCATCATATGAGAATAGTCAGTACCATTATTTTGGACTGAATTTGCCATATAATTGAATCCACGTGGTAGCCTTTGTTAAATTAGTATTACCACTTGTTTAATTATTATCTTTTGACTAAACTAAGCAAAATTGAAGATTTTGCCTTTTGAGGAACTATTATTGTACCAACACACATTGTTTAAATTATTTTCATTTTGTGTTATATATTTATAATGTTTGATAGGGCTAGTTTTATTTTACTACTCTCCTTTCTTTCTCTTTCTGGATTTTAGTTTGAACTGTACTAAATCTATAATTTCACTTGGGAAACTGCATCTTTACGTTTAGTTTTCCCATCTAGAATGTCACGCCTCTCCCATTTATTCACACAAAATAATCTTTAGGCAAATATTTAATTTTTAAATAAACTTTTAATATAATTTGTGTTTTAACAGAGAATGTGTTCAGT
Organism: Proteles cristata cristata; assembly: GCA_017311185.1. Taxonomy (NCBI): domain Eukaryota; kingdom Metazoa; phylum Chordata; class Mammalia; order Carnivora; family Hyaenidae; genus Proteles; species Proteles cristata. Next base: position 1,747,496 of record JAESUZ010002751.1, on the reverse strand, counting down.
GCAGAGCCTTCAATAAAGGAGAAAAGAAAGACACATGCGCACAGGAATGTTCACATTTCAACATTACCAAGGTTGAAAATCGGGACAAATTACCACAGCCAGGCCAGGTCGATCCCCTGTCCCATTGTAAGGAGAAAGATGTTGATGATTGCTGGTTTTATTTCACATATTCAGTGAATGGGAACAATGAGGCCATTGTTCATGTTGTAGAGACTCCAGGTAAAAATCTGATCATTTCAAAATTCTTCACGTTTTCTTTTGTGTCTTGTTTTTACTACTAGTTAGGCCTCTTGGTGATTTCCCGAACACCCAGGAACAGCCTCCAGCATTCAAGTTAGGGCATTTTTAATCTCAAAGCTTAAAATAGTATTTAAATTACTGAATAAGAAATAAGGAAAAGGGGCGCCTGGGAGGTTCAATTGGTTGGGCATCCGTCTTTGGCTCAGGTCATGATCTAACGGTTGATGGGTTTGAGCTCTGTGATCGACAGAGCTCCATGTCAGGCTCTGTGCTGACAGCCAGCTCAGAACCTGGGGCCTCTCTTCGGATTCTGGGTCTCCTTCTCTCTCTGACCCTCCCCTGCTCACGCTGCTTCTCTCTCTCTCAAAAGTAAATTAAAAAAAAAATTAAAAAACGAAATAAGGAAAAGGGAAAACAAGTTTTAACTTTTATGAGTTTGAAGATTACATGTGTGAATCCACACAAAACACTCAGCATTCCGCCTGACAATTATTTAAAGAGATACTCACTAAAAGTTATATCATTATTGATGATATTTAAGTTTGAGCTTGACTTAGACTTGGACATTGGGAAAAATAATTTGTTAAAGGATATTATAAAGGATGAATTTGCTCAGCTTCTCAGAAAGTAAACATTTTTTTAATTGTTTTTTCTAGACACCTTTTTATATATTCTTTGAAATTTTCTACATTTGTGTACAGGTTTTTGTGGGAATGTAAATTTTCATTTCTTTTGGTTATATATTAGGAATGGATTTGGGGGGTAAGCATGTTTTTAACTTTATAAGAAATAGCCAAAATGTTTTTATGAAGTCTCTGTATTGTTTCCAGATAACGTGTTTTGCAAATATTGCCTCCTGGTTTATGCTTCCTTATCTTCTCACTTTTTAAATTATTTTTTAAAGTATTCATTTTTTTAAGTATATAATTTTGTGAGAGAGAATGTGAACAGGAAAGGGGCAGAGAGAGGGAGCAAGAGAGAGTGGGAGTGCATAGCCCAATGCCAGGCTTGAACTCATGAGATTATACCTGAGCTGAAGTCAAGAGTTGGATGCTTAACTGACTGAGCCACCAAGGCGCTCCTTACCATTGTTTTCTTAAAGAGTATAGAAGCTTTAATTTTGATAAGCTACAATTTACCAGGTTTTTCTTTTATGGATCTTGCTTTTACTTTTATTGTATCTAGAATTCCTTGCCTAACTCAGATTCATAAGGCTTTTTCTCCTGTATTGTAGAAGTTTTATAGTTTCTGGTTTTTCATTTAAGTCCATAGCCCATTTCGAGTTATTCTTAGAATATGGAATAAGGTTCAGTGTTTTGCATATGGATGTCCTGTAGTTTTATCACCATTTGTGGAAAAAACCTTTCTCTGCCTTTGTGGAAAATCAGATGGTCTTAGGTGTTATTTCTAATTGTAACACTTTTTAAAAAGTATTTCTGACTTTTATTCTGTTCCATTAATCTATGCATCTGTCCTTTAGAGCCAGTATACCACACTCTCTCAATTATTATCACTTTATAGCTAGTCTTGAAATCTCATAATGTAAAATGTCCAACTTTGATCTTTTCCAAAGTGTTTTTGAAATACTTTCCTAGTTCTCTGCCTTCTTTGTACATTTTAGAATTAACTTGCTGCTATCTACAAAAATCTTGCCAGAATTTTGATTGGGAATGCACTGAGTTTATATAGATCAAATTGTGGGAAAATTGACATAACAATGTTGATTCATCCAACCTATGAACATGGAATACCTCTCAATTTATTCAGGTTTTCTTTGATTTCTTTCATCAGTGTTCAGTAATTTTTAGCATGTGAATCTTGCACATATTTTGTTAAGATTCATATATAAGTATTTAATGATTTTAGATGCTATTGTAGAAGATACTATTTTCTAAATTTCAGTTTCCAATATGTAGAAAAAACCTATATAATATATAGAAATACATATGCTTTTTGTTTATAGGTCATATATCCTCTCTTGCTAGTTCTAGTATCTTTTTTATATATTCGTTTGGATAGTATGCATCTACTTATCTTGGATTTTATTTCTATATGTTTTCATAAGAGGCTAACCAGAACTTTGTAGTTTGGGCCTTACTTTGCATATATCAATCTCTTGTGTGCTCATTCCTTACTTTTAACTTTAACCTTACAGAGTGCCCCACCGGTCCAGACATCATTCCAATCGTAGCTGGTGTGGTTGCTGGAATTGTTCTTATTGGCCTTGCATTGCTGCTTATTTGGAAGCTTTTAATGATAATTCATGACAGAAGGGAATTTGCCAAATTTGAGAAGGAAAAAATGAATGCCAAATGGGACACGGTAAGTTGCAAAACATGTAAAAAGTAAGGTGATTCATAGAGTAAATGTAATAATACTTCTAAGACTCGTCTGTTAACTCTAAAACTATTAAAGTCCTCTTTAAATATTTTATTTCCCCAAAAGTTCATTATTCAGAGAATATGCATTTAGCATAAAACAGAAAACATCTTAAATTTGTCCCATTAAAACAAAACATTATGAGAAAGTAGCTTCTGGGGTATTGTGGCCAGTGTTTTTATTTCCTTAATTTTGATCTTCAATCTGCTCTTCTGCCTTTTCTTCTAATGTAAAATACAATTCTAAATAATGTTGTCCCTGTAGCAAGATACTTAGTGGAAAACATCTCTTTTGTTTGTTTGTTTTTCAACAAAGAACCTTATGTCAAAAGCAGCCATACTCAAAAGGCTACATATTGTTTAATTCCATTTATGTGACATTCTGGAAAAGGCAAAACTATAGGGGCAGAAATGAATAAATATGTAGTTTCCAGAGGCTGGGGTGGGGGAGGAGAACACTGAGGGATCTTCTTGGGATGGTCGTGATTGTGGGTATATTTACAAAACTCTCTACTTAAAATCGGTATTTTCAACTCTCCACAAATTGTAACTCCATAAACTTTGCTTTGTAAAAAGTTTTAAGACTGAAAGTGAGTGAAATGTAATAGGATTTAATGTGTTTGAAACACAAAGTCTGAGGGAGGGGTAGCCAAATGTTGGCCTTCCTGTATTTTATCTTTTGAAGCAACAAGGCAGTCTTTGGTATTTTTAAATTGTAAATGAATTTTAGTCATTTGCATTTTACTACAGTTGGCTTGGGTTTTTTTTTTTTAAAAAAACATGATATTCAGATATAAAAATAGTAAATATTCTCTTAGAGCGTTTGAACACTATACATGTCAATTTTTTCCTGAAGAAATCATTAGAAACTATTTCTTTTACTTTAGCAAGAAAATCCGATTTACAGGAGTCCTATTAATAATTTCAAGAATCCAAACTATGGACGTAAAGCTGGTCTCTAAGTGCCGTTCGTATTTTCTTTCATTCTCTGTGTTTGCATGTGAACTTTTATCCCTTTTTACTGCACTGTGTGTCCTTTATCACAGCTGCTGTTTTTTTAAAGTCTGGCTTTATTTATATGGCTATTCTATGGCTTTTGTGTGTGTGTGTTAATTTAGTGTTTAGAAGGGCTTTAAAACAGGCTTTATGATAAAGCAGCAGCAGCTGGGTTGTAAAAAGAGGATGTGCTTTGTGGTCAGACAGACCAGGGTCAGATCCCAGCTCTTCAACAGCACTGAGTCAGTTCACTGTTTAGACCTTTAGGTTTTCATGTCTTTAATTTTTTTTAACATTTATTTATTTTTGAAAGAGAAAGAGCGCGTGCAAGCAGAGGAGGGGCAGAGAGAGAGGGAGACACAGAATCTGAAGCAGGCTCCAGGTTCGAGCTGTCAGCACAGAGCCTGAGATGGGGCTTGAACTCACAAACCGTGAGATCCTGACCTGAGCCAAAGTCGGGCACTTAACTGACTGAGCCACCCAGGCACCCCTAGATTTTCATATCTTTAGCAGGGTGTTATTAATAATATCTGTTGTGTGGGTCTGAGTGTTTTGGTTGATGAACTACAGTATATCAGCCTGTCAGTTTTAATCTTCACTACCGTAGTGTTTTAAATGGTATTATCTTTATATACAAACTACTATATGCAAATTTTAGAGTGAAAAGGGAAAAGTGAAATCTGTGTTGCAAAATAGAAAAAAGTAACCAGTCTCTTTTCTTACCCACTACACTGTACTGGCAGCAATCACATATCTTCAGGAGACTGTTAGTGGTTAAGAAGAGGTAGCTCATTTTCTATAGAGAATTATGACTTCTTGACATTTGTAGTAACTTAGAGTAACATTACTGTGTTGGACAAACATTGTAAGAGAGTTACCACTTTATGACCTAGAAACCAACAATACTGTTTTTCTCACTTACTGGGAGTGTACTTAAAATACTTAAAAATATTACTGTATTTAATATATTTAAGAGGTAGGAAGGCCCAATAATAGAAACCATCACTTATCCGAATTTTCTTGTATTTCTGAGCAGATTAAGACTTTGGCAATGGCAAAATGAAATTTGATGGCAGAAGCTTACAGTTAGCACTCATACGGGCAGGCTTTTACGGTATTAGTCTGAGACTCGATGCACCCTCCTTTTTCTCACCTGCTCCTCTAACCCTTACCACCGAATAGTTCTACCCATTTAGTCCATCTCCCCACCCACAACCCCTCCGCGAGCCTCAGTTTGTTCTCCGCATTTAAGAGTCTCTTATGTTTTGTTCTCCTCGTTTTTATATTATTTCTGCTTCCCTTCCCTTATGTTCATCTGTTTTGTATCTTAAATTCCACATGAGTCAAGTCATATATTTGTCTCTCTCTGACTAATTTCACTTAGCATAAGACCTTCTAGTTCCATCCATGTAGTTTTGCACATGGTAAGATTTCATTCTTTTTGATTGCTGAGTGTGTGTGTGTGTATACACACACGCACACACACACACACACACACGTATACACACACACACCACATCTTCTTTATCCATTCATCTGTTGATGGACATTACCACAGTATTTTTAAACAGAAACTACTGACTTGCTAGGCTTTCTTTTTTTTTTTTTGTAGGTCAAAAACAGTTAAATGTTGCCAGTTCCATATGGTTACTTCTCAAATGAGATGGATTTCTGTGTGTTCTATTGAAAGGTGAAATTTACACCTTTATGATACATGAAATTGTACTTTGAAGGAAATGATCAATAATAATAGTGAAACTTAATGTTTATATAATTAAGTTTATTTCTGGCTGAAATAAACTTGAGAAGTAAAGAATTTGGTTAAAATTTTATTACTTATTAGTGAAATCCAGGCAAGTTACTGGATTATTTCCGAGATGTTTTCTCACAAATAGTTAAAGTAGAAGTAAACAATAGACATTAATGATGCACATCTAGAAATGAAAACAAGTTATGGCTCATAAAACACTTTTCTGATAGGAGACCAAGGTTTGCCAATCAGAAAATTGTGTCATTAACATATTTCAGATAATGAACAGGCACTTTACCGCCTAAGACTATCATGCAGGCACATTTAAGAAATCAAGTTATTAACTTTATAATGTTAAAGTGGATTAAAAAATTGTCTGTCTTCCCTGCTGTTATTAGGCACATTTAAGTGTGGTTTTCTAATCTCTGGCAGTTGTGTATTGTATATCTAAAATGTTATATTACTGAGGTGATTCTGTAGCCACTATTGTCCATTATTCCAGAGTGAGCACAAAGATGATGTTTTACTGAGTACAGAGGACTTCATTTCTGAATATAACCCTGTTCTCTTAATTTAAATATGCTTTGATTTTTTTTTCTAGAGATAGGAGTGGGGTTGCACTCTGAACAATGGAAACTAATCTGATTTATTTTAATTTATTTACCTCTATTTAAAATGATACTTAACACAGTTTAATTTTAACTCTAACCTTGCATGTTAAAATTTTGCTTGGATATAATGATAAATATAAATGTTTGTGTATATGAAAAGGCAAACTTTTCTCCAAAGGTAAGTTTCTGCCTTATGCACTTTGGACCCATCAGTAATTTGAGTATTTTTTTCTTCTTTCGTTTTTTTGCTTTGTTTTCTGGGGGTGGGGGAGTTATATGTACGTTTTTACTTCCCTTATAATTCTTAAGTATTAAATATATATCTAACGTATTGCTTTAAGCTTAAATGGTAATTTCTCATTTTATTTGAAAGAATGCACGTTCTAGCCTCATATGCTGACTAGGAAGATGGAAACAAAGAGTGTAACTTATTTGTACTATATAACTTGTTAAGAATGTAGCTGCCAGGATCCAGTTTCCTGTCTCTATTATGAAACGTCTGCTGTAATGTCTGTATAATAATGTATTTGCTTCCGTTGGACTAGCGGTCAGAAGTTGATATATGCTTTTTAATCCTATATGTTAGTCTCTGAAGGAGCCTAAGTTCCTCCATGTTTCTGAAATGACTGGTTCTAAAATGACCAGTTGTGTAATTTGGGATGGGTTTGGGGTAGGGCTAGGACATATTGTCATGTCTTAATTGGAATTCAGACTAACTGCTGAGCTGAAATCATAATAGTTTACTTGGTGTGGTTCAGGACCACTCAGCCCTTTTCATGCTCAAGTTTTCCTCCATGATTTCCCATCTACAGAATAAAATTCAGTCTTTCTGGCATGGCATGCAGGACCTTTTATGATTTGGCACTTTTTTCTTTCTTGTCTCCCCTTCCCTTGCTCACACCTCAAAACATACACTCACACATGCACCCTTAAAAGCTTTTAAACTATATATAATGTTTGTTTATTTTTGAGAAAGAAAGAGCATGAGTTGGGGCTTGGTGGCGGAGGCTGAGGGAGAGGGAGACACCGAGTCTGAAGCAGGCTCCAGGCTCTGAGCTGTCAGCACAGAGCCCGACACAGGGCTTGAACCCATGAACCATGAAATCGTGACCTGAGCCGAAGTCGGACACTTAACGGACTGACCCACCCAGGCGCCCCTTTATATATTTCTACATAAATATTCCATTCTTTTCCCTAGATCTTGACTTTGTATATGACCTTTGACTTTGCATGTGTTTCTATTCGTCTTTTAATATTTTATCTATAGTCAGCTTCTCTATGAAAATCCCTAATCTTCTCAAAGTCCTTTCCTTTTTTCTTATACTGTTCCCATACTATGTACATAATTCTGTTTTGTGCTATATAAAAGTGCCTTAACTTATTTGCATGTCTGTCGTCCACCAAACTGTACCCTCCTAGAGAGCAGACATTGTGGCAATAAAAGCCATATCCAAATATAACCAGTGAAGTAACTAAATAAAATTTAAAAGTAAAAATTACTGTTTAGTTGCTTCCTATAAATATTTTTCAAAATCACCACAAAAAGCTCTATAGTACAGTATAAAACAACAGCATTTCAAAATCTTAATTTTTGTCTAAAAATTTAATGTTTTAAGTTTTAATTTAACATTTACTAATATGAACTCACTGTAATTTCCTCTGATATATATTATTTGGCTGTATTTCTCACTTCGCTTTCAAGCCTACTTTCAGTTTATAAGGATAGGAGAAAGAAAATGTTACAGTAGATATTTAAATGTATCACTTAGCATAAGATTTTTTTTAAAGAAAATGGTAGTATGCGATTGTATGTTACTTGCCGGCTTAAAACACCAACCTGAGTCTATTTTTGGATCTTGAAAGAATTCTTGGGTTTATGGCTTGGAGTCATTTGCTGGGCTTGATTTCAGTCCTCTTTACTAAAATTCAGTATTGCAATAAAAGTGAAACATTTCATCAGTATGATATTAAAGAATAACAATTGTTATTCTTACTGCGAAGGGTTCCCAGTAATTATCCAGAACTTTCTTCACCATAATAAAGGGTTAATCCGGCAGTTAATGACAGAAGAGTTCATTCTTTAAGACAGGCATTCAGAAACAGTTTAAAGAAGAGAAGCGATAATAACGCATTCTGTGCTGTGGAGGACACTCTGAACTCAGTCCTGCCATGTAGGAAGGACTCAGGAATGAAATAATGCCAGATTACACGGTCGCCTTTCAATTTGTAGAGAGCAAAATTTTCATGTTTCATTTTTGTGTAAACTCTTTATTAATGCCCTTTAAAGAAATGGAGTGTGATATGAATGACTTCTGAAAATGACCATAACTTTCAATATTGCTTTGTAAAGTAATAATTACATGATTTTAGTAGAGTAACTGATAATTTTTCTCCTTTTTTTAGGGTGAAAATCCTATTTATAAGAGTGCCGTGACAACTGTTGTCAATCCGAAGTATGAGGGAAAATGAGCACTACCCATGCAGATTTCACAGCACTGAATGCAAAGTCGTAGTTTCCATAGTCACAGTAAGGTAGCACTAGGGCAGTATCACCATGGTTTTTCTTATGTGCAGGTTTTGAAAATGTACAATAATGTATAATTTAAATTTTTTTATTATTTTGAAAATAATGTAATAATCAATGCCAGGGACTGACAAAAAACTTGAGACAGACAGGATGGTTATCCTAGTCAGCTAAGGTCACATTGTGCCTTTTCGACCTTTTCCTCCTGGACTATTAAAATCAGGCTCTTATTGGTTGAAGTGATATTTCTACAGCGATTGAAAGCAGCAAAGTGATGAGTATGATGTGAGTTTCTATTAGTCAAGTGTTAAAATTGACTTTTAGCTTTATAGACCTGTCTGGTTTTAGTTATACAGAATCCAAAGTAAATGTCTTACTTAGCTAGTTTAGATTTGTTTTAAATTTGTTATTTTGCTATTTGCCTATTAGACAAGACTGATGACAAAGCTGAAAGATTGAGTATGTTGGGAATTACTGATGTAAAATACTTCTGAAATATTTGCTCTATAGAGGCCATGAGACAGAAAATTAGGAAGGGAAAACATAGCTTTAAAACCTGTGTGCCATTTTAAGAGTTACTTAATCTTGGTAACTCTTATGCCTTCTCTCTAGAAAACTAAGCCTTGGATAAAAGTATTGGGAAATTTTCTGCAAAAAAGTCCTTGATTTAGCATTATTTACATAAAGGCCTTACTTTACATAATTGCTGAATTGAGGACCTTTAGGTGAATTTATTCATTTTATTTTGTTTAAAGCCTGGTGCTTTTTGTCACCTCTTCTAATCTTTAAGTGTATTTGTTTGCAATTTGGGGGTAAGACTTTTTTTTTTTACCAATACCTTTTCTTTCATGTTCCAGCTGTAAATTTGCCTTTTTAATGAACATGTGAAGTTGTCCCCTGACTTTCGCAACAGCTATCACTTAAGCATGTCTTACTTTCAGCGCTATTAACAGACCACTGTATAGTTCCTTCTCACCATTTGCCCATGTTGTTTCATGCTATTCACATTCTTGTGTTAAGTGCCTTTTAATTTTAACAGTTCACTTTTTACATGCTGTTTACTGAAGTTATTTATTAAATAAAAATGCCTAAAATATTTAAATTGGTTGGTTTTGCTCTGTATTGATACATTTTGTCAATTTTTATGCATGAAATTTTTATAGCTTTAAGCTGATAATATTTCTGGTTAATGGGTATTTCACCTAAGAAACTAAAATCTATTTCTTAAAAAAGAAAAGATGTGCCAGGGACATAAGGAAAGTGGTATGGTCAGATTTTTCAGACGGTCTCTGAGCTCCTTAGATAATACTGGGTAGATCCTCAGCCCTCCCTCCACACTTGCCTTCCCTGCATGGGCAGATCGCTTCCATCCCTACATCAAGCAGAAGTAATTCTGTGAATGTTTTAGAACTGATGACTAGAGTCTGGAAATTCTCTCATTTTATTTAAGATCTTGACAGGATTGTTACTTTTCTGAGAAGGAGATCTTTTTTTTTAAATTTTTTTTAATGTTTACTTAATTTTGAAAGAGAGAGAGAGAAAGCGAGTATGAGTAGCGGAGGGCAGAGGAAGAGAGGGAGACATAGAATCTGAAGTAGGCTTCAGGCTCTGAACTATCAGTACACGAACTATCAGTACACAGCCCAGTGCGGGGCTCGAACTCATGGACTGTGAGATCATGACCTGTGCCAAAGTCGGACGCCTAACTGACTGAGTCACCCAGGTGCCCCAGAAATCTTATTTTCATTTGGCTTTGGTTTATTTGTTAGAGAAGTTTATATACCCATTAAAAAAAATACTTGTGTAAAACCTATTAAAAGACATATATTCCTTCCTCAAGATAAAACAAATGTTAGAAAGATCTGGGAGAGAAAACTCTGTTGAAACATTGAACTTTACCAGTCTCTCACTTCTGCAGTATCCTTCCTCTTGTTTTTGTTTTTTTATGTTTATTTATTTCTGAGAGACAAAGTACAAGTGGGAGGGGGGCAGAGAGAGAGGGAGACACAGAATCTGAAGCAGGCCCTAGGCTCTGAGCTGTCAGCACAGAACCCAATGCGGGGCCTGAACCCACGAATCACAAGATCATGACCTGAGCCAAAGTTGGATGCCTAACCGACTGAGCCACCCAGGAACCCCCTCCCTCCCAGTTTTAAAAATTGTTATCCTTTTGTGCTTATTACATTTAAGTGTATTTCCTAGCTTAGATTAAATCATCTTTCAATTTAGAATCATACATCTTTACTAAGCTTCATGAGAAACTATCTTGTTTCTTTTTTCCCACCTCACACACTTCTCAGGTCATTTCCTTATGCCATAGGCATAATCAATTGAATTATGTATTTCTACTCCAGGAGTTTGCTTTTATAATGAGATTTTTATTTTATTTTTTATGTTTTATTTATTTTTGAGAGAGAGACAGCGTGAGCAGGGGAGGGTCAAGAGAGAGACACAGACTCCGAAGCAGGCTCCAGGCTCTGAGCTAGCTGTCAGCACAGAGCCCGATATGGGGCTCGAACCCACAAACTGCGAGATCATGACCTGAGCCAATGTTGGACACTCAACCAAATGAGCCACCCAGGCACCCTGAGATTTTTATTATTACAAGAACAAAGTCATCCTTCTATATATATGTATTTTTTCCTGACCTAGGTCCTTGAGGCTGAAATATGAATTTTTAGATTTTTTATTAAAATTTATAAAAAGATTTTCTATTGAAACCCTTTTATTTGGAAGCTGGAGAAGTTGTATAGTTTCTCATACTGTAAGAGTGTTGACTATTTTAGGCTTAAGATTGGCAATTTCAAAATTCATTCTAAGATATGGGAAATTAGCTTTGATTGAAATCATATAGAACTCTGTTGCAAAAATGTTTATTTTCCAGGTGACTGTATATTTTGAACTCCAGTGAACCATTTGCCAAAAAGTAAGAGTCCTGAAAGTAAAATAACAGAAGGTTTTTTAAACTTAAACCCTATTAAATTTGCAAAATGTTATGTATAATTCACAAATTATTTGTGCATGTCAAATGTCAGTAGTGGCATTTGCTGCACTGATTCTCTGACATTCTACAAAGTTTCCTCATCTTTTACAACATATAACCTTCTGCATTTATTTAATAAAAATACCCAGATAAGACTTTAAGCCACAAGAACAGTTCATCATACTACTTAAAAAAGTCATTATGGCCAACTATTTTAACCAGGAATTGGGCTCTTTTCCTTCTGTTGCCTACTGGAGTTGAGAGAGAACCTTGAATAGAGGCCATTTGTCTTTATTGCCAGGTTCATTGCCTATCTCTTGAAGACTTGGATATTTTTTTAAATTTTTTTTTTAATGTTTTACTTATTTCTGAGAGAGAGACAGCATGAGCAGGGGAGGGTCAGAGAGAGAGGAAGACACAGAATCTGAAACAACTCCAGGCTCTGAGCTGGCAGTCAGCACAGAGCCTGACGTGGGGCTCGAACCCACGAACTGTGAGATCATGACCTGAGCCGAAGTCAGACGCTTAACCGACTGAGCCACCCAGGTGCCCCAAGACTTGGGTATTTCTGACCCAATCAGCTCAAAGGAGTTCAGAAATATTATCTTCAGGACTCTTCTTGAACCTATAAAGACTCTTCAATGGCTCTTTAGAATCTCTCATGTTCTAGGATTCTTCTAAGAATTTAGGGAGAGGTAGAAGTAGCTTCTGATTGATAAGTACAAGCAGATTTGGGGGCTGAATTAGCTTGAGAATGAAATAGCCCATTAAGCCTGTACCACTGTGAGGGTGACATGGTTTCTCAACTAGAACCTTTGGGGTACAAAAATGCTAGGATGAAATATGAGGCATCTTTCTCATAAGTCTTAAGTCCACTGATAATGACAATCCTTGTATTCATTTCCTTCTATAATTTCTCTAAGTGTTCACTAGATTTTAACCATATTAAAGATCTTATATGAATTTTTCAAAGGGGATAGAGTTGCCATAAAAGGTTACTAGTGATAGTTCATATAATTTTATTGGACTTTCTACTAACTCTGGGTTTATTTTTAGGACCAGTTCTAAACTAGAGTGGTATATTAAATAAGAGCTAATTATGGATCACTTTGTTAATGGAAACACTTCAGAATATTTAAATCCCATTATTTAATATGTTATTTTAATAGTTTACAGAAGACAGAATTACCTTCAATTTCATGTGTACTATTTGATGTGTTGTTGACTTTACTTATTGATAGCAATGTTATATTAATACTGCTTACTGACCAAGATTATTTCTGAGGGATGGTATATCAGCATTTGGATCTCCTTCAATAGCTAAGTGGCCTCTGAGCAACAATTTAAAACATGAATTTGATCTCAACACCCTCATTCCAGTTCCACTTTCAGATCCTCAAGGTTACTATGTGTCCTTTGTACTTAATGTTTCTGTCTTATCCCTAGATTTGATAGGTCTGTGAGTACAGGAACCTTTGTCTTTTGATTCATCATTAAATCCATAGAACAATGTCTGGCACAGTAATAGGTGATCAATGAGTATTTGTTGAATAGATGGATTTGTTTCCATAAGTTACCACTACCTTCCTAGTAGAATCTAGTAGACTCTATCCCCCTATTCTAGTCCTTCTACTTTATTTCAGATGCTGTCTTCTCTTGCCTACTAAGACAAGCATCACTGTTTTCCCCTCTCTTCTAGATTATTCCCATCAGTAGCAAACCTGCTATAGTTAACATTTTTGTTTTTCTCTTCCCTTTATAATTCAAAAGTGTTGTCTAATGCATGTGCCTATGGCCAATTGATTTTTAACAAAAATGTTAAGTCAAAGAGGAAAGAAAAGTCCCTTCAACAATGGTGCTGGGTAACTGAATTTCTGCATGCAAAAGATTGAAATTGGACCCTCCCGCTTCACAGTATGTACAAAAATTATCTTACAGTAGATCAGTAACCTAAGGGCTAAAAACCGTAAAACTCGTAGAAGAGTTTTTACATGAATTACATGGTATTTCCTCATGACCTTGGATTTGGCCGTGAATCCTTAGACACATAAAAGCATGAGCAACAAAAGAAAAAAAAATGTATGAGTTGGACTTCAGAATTGAAAGCTTTTGTGCATTAAAGGACATTACCAAGAAAGTGACAAGAAAACCTAATGAATGGGAGAAAATATTTGTAAATTGCGTATCTGATAAGGGGTGAATATAAATAAAGAACTACAACTGAATAAAAGGATAACCAAATTAAAAATGCGCAAAGGATTTGAATAAACATTTCTCCAAAGAAGAAACCCAAATGATCAATAAGCACATGAAAAGATGCACATCATTAGCCATCAGAAAAATGCAAATTAAAACCACAATTAAATACCACCGCACATGTACTAGGATGGCAATAACTTTAAGAAGTGGAAATATGTTGATGAGAATTTAGATGCCTTGTACCTTGCTGGTGGGAAAGTAAAATGGTGCAACAGCTATGGAAAACAAATTGGTTGTTTCTCAAAAAGCTCAACAGAAAATTACCGTATGACCTGGCATTTCTAGGTTAATACCCAAGAGAATTGAAAGCAGTCACTGAAACAGATACTTGTATGCCAGTATTCACTGCAGCATTGTTCACAATAGCCAAAAAAGCAGAAACAACCCAAATTGTTTTGCTACATGCTAAAGGACCAGATAAGTTAGGTCACCCCACCCATGAGGGCCTCTCCTGAAAGCCCTGGGTGACCTAGATAACTACTTGCGTGACCCCACCTCGCACGTCTTCAGCCATAGCTCCTGCTCCTGGGCTTTAAGTTGGCCAATAAAGAGTGAATACAGGAAACTTGAGGCACATCACCCCCAGACTCATAATAAAGGCAGAGACCCAAGTTGATATGTAGCTTCTCTCTCTGCCCTTATCTGTGTCCCCGACCTGTGTGTGTGACCCTTGGGTAGGCCATGTGCCCACTGAGAACTGTGAGTAGTAAATCTTGTTTCTTAAAGTTACCTGATGGTTTCTTGAGTGTATCCTGCAATCATAATGAGAACCACAGTGGCCACAGCATTGGCCCTAGTGGGGGAGATGTCTTTGGGGCCTCACTAGGTGTCATATGGTCCTACATGTGTGCTTCAGCATTCCCAGCCAATAGCATCACTAGCAATAGTTGGGGGTGACAAAACAAGAGCAGTGTTTAGCCCTCATTTTCTTAAGCAAGACCCTTCTGGCTGCTCTACACATGCTTTTGGAATTAACGAGGTTTTCCAATCTGGTAGGCTGTTTGCAAGTCTCCAACCATTTTGAGTGGATACTTCTTCAACCTTAGTTTCCTCACAGAAATACAATAATCAGTAGTCTGCTGACTACTTACAGGGACCCTTAGCAGATCTCTAGTGTTCTCTCCGTGCACGACTCTGCTGTCTATTACTCTGCCCCGTGTGTTCTAGCCTGCTCGGGTGCGCAGCTCCAGGCAGTATGCTAAGCTCCGCCTGGGCGCGCCTTCCTTTAGTCATGTCCTGAGACATGACTTCAAAGACTTTAAAGATTGTAACATGGGACAATTATAGAAATCACTTCTTTTAAAAAGGCTGTCTTTTTTCCATTGGATATTCTTTCCTGCTTTGTCAAAGATGTGGTTTATCTATACCATGGAATACTACATGGCAAGGAGAAACAATGAAATCTGGCCATGTGTAGCAACATGGATGGACCTTGAGGGTGTTCTGCTGAGCGAAATAAGTCAGGCAGAGAAGGACAAATATCATATGTGTGCACGTATAGGAGGATTAGGAGGAACTTGACGGAGGAACAAGGGGGAGAAGAAGGGCGGAAATGGTGGGGGAAAGGGAGAGAGGCAAACCATGAGAGACTCTTGAATGCTGACAAAAACTGAGGACTGATGGATGTGGGGGGGAGGAGGGGATGGGCATGGAGGAGGGCACTTGTGGGGATGAGCACTGGGTGTTATGTGGAAACCAATTTGACAATAAACTATTTGTGTAAAAAAAAAAATCACTTATTTTCCACCTCTCAGGAATGCCAGAAGTGCTGAAAACTCTTTCATTTGATTTGTTCTAAATTTGTTCTATTGGCTTGGAGCAGAATTATTGAAACGATGAAATTGTAAATTTTTTGAGGTCTAAATTATTTTTATGAAGGTAAAAATTTTATGGAGTCAGTTTATCAATTTATAAAGTATGTGATTAATTCAAGAAATCTATGCTTAATTGAAAACAAAAAAGGCTTTTTCCTATGCTTTATTGACTAAGTTTTTGGTTTCAGCTTTTATATTTATGAATTAAAATTTATTTTTTTAGAATTGAATTGAATTTTAATTTTTTTGCGGGGGTTTTTTTGCATGTGTACCATTTGATTCTTACAGATATTTGTTGAAAGAGCAAAAGATTCTCCATTGCATTGCCTTTGCATTTTGGAATTTAAGTTTTTAATTTTTTTGCATATGTATACTCAATTCCTCCAGCACATTTGTTGAAAAAGTAATTAATTCTGCATTTAATTGCCTTAGCATTTTTGTAGAAGATCAGTTGAATAAGTATGTGAGGATGCATTTTTATTTCCCATTTTGTTCTATTAATGTTTCTATTTTTTCATCAATACCACACTTAATTATTGTAGCATATTATAGTAAAACTTGAAATCAGATAATGTGAGCTCTACAATTCTGTTCTTTCTCAAAATCACTTTGTTTTTCCAGTTCCTTTGCCAAGCATGTAAATACAAAATCTGCTTGAAAATTTCTGTGTAAGTCCTGACATGGTTTTAATTGGGATGGCTAAATCTATATATAGATTGGTTTGGGGAGAATTGAAATCTTAACAACTTTAAGACATTTTTAAAAAGATCATAATACATTTTCCATTAATTTGCATAATCTTAGATTTCTTTTATATGTGTTTTGTAATTTTCAGCATGCACACAGCACAAATTACACATATATCTAAAGTTTATATTTTTAGAAACTTTTTGATGCTTCTATAAATACTAGTTTTAAACGTCAGTTTCCAGGTTTTTTGTTTTTTGCTAGCGTATAAAACATAAGTTGTGTTTTAAAATATTGATCTTTTTATTCAATGACTTTGTTAATCTCACTTATTAGTTATGTAGATTTTTATATATTCTCTGGAATTTTCTAAGTTTATACTATGTTCTATATTAATATAAGCAGGCTTATTTCTTCCCAGTCATCTACCTTTTCACATTTTTTATTGCAGTGGCAAGAAATTCCAGTATAATGCCATATACTGGGACATTAACATAAAGGAAAACATTTTCTTGTTCACTAGTGATGAGGTTATCAGTATGTCTTTTGTAAATTCCATTTATCAAATGGAGGAAGTTCCTTTCCATTCTTATTTTACTGAGGTTTTGTTTTATCATGAAAGCATGTTGAATTTTGCCAGTTTTTTCCCTGAATCTATTGAGATGCTTGTGTGGTTTTTCTTATTAATTGAATGCTGATTTACTATGATGGATTTACAAACATTTGGCTATCCTTGCACTTTTGGTATAGAATGTCTTACCATTTTTATATATTGCTAGATTCAATTTACTAATACTTTGTGGAGGATTTTTGTGTCAGTGTTCATAAGGAGATACTGGACTGTAGTTTTCTTATAATGTAGTTGTCAGGTTTTGATATTAGTATAATTTTTGTCTCATATCATCAAATATACCACCCTCTTCTATTTTTTTTTTAGGAAAGTTTGTATAAAATTGGTATTTTTCCCTTAACTGTTTATTAGAATTTATCATTGAAGCCATCTGTGCCTGGAGTTTTTTTGTGAGAAGTTCTTCACTCTGAATTAAATTTCTTTAATAGAGACAGGACAGTGCAGATGTGTTCTTTGATAGCTTGTTTTTAAGGCATTTGTCCACTTCATCCAAATTTGTCAAACATATTGGCATATAGTACATTGTAAGATTTCTGATTATTTGCACTATATTTCAATCCTAATCTTAATAGGTTTTTGTATTTCTTCTCATCTGTCTAGAGTTTTATCAATTTTATTGGTATTTTCAAGTATCATACTTGCTTTCAAATTTTAAATACAAGCTTTTAGTCTTTTTTTTTTTCTGTTTGCTTGCTTGCTTGCTTGCTTTCAATTCATTGATTTCTTTTCTTTATTGTTTCAATCCTTTACCTTGTTTGTGTGAGGGCCTGTGAGGTAGGTGCGGAGGGTCTAACCTGCAGTGGCTCTTCCAAGACCTTAACAGATTCTGTCCACCAGATGTCAACAACCATGATAGAAATGCCAGTGACACCATTGCAGCTCTGGGCGACATCCAGCCTCAGAAGGATACACTGATCTGAGCTGACTCGTCAGGGAAAGGTGTTGGTCCCCACTGGCTGTGGTCCAAGGAAGCTATCAAAATTATCTAAGGGGTATGACTTTTTCTACTTTATTTTATGCCCATTGATCAGACTCCTGCAAGTCAGTTCTAGAAAATGGGACAAGGCACAAAAAGGTTTGTAAAGTTGCTACTAGTGTCTTTTCTCAGAAAGTGGAAGGAATTTTGTTTGTTGTTAATTTGTTTATATTTGTTTTAATTTTATTTTAAAATTTAAATCCTAGTTAATTAACATATAGTATAATAATGATTTCAAGAATATAATTTAGTGATTCATCACGTATATATATAACACCCAGTGCTCATCCCAACAGAGGTCCTCTTTCATGGCCCTTGCCCATTTAGACTGCCCACCCAACACTCTGCCAGCAACCCTCAGTTTGTTCTCTGGGTTTAAGAATCTCTTATGGTTTGTCACCCTCTCTTTTACTTCCCTTCCCTTATGTTTATCTGTTTTTTTTTTTAATCTTAAATTCCATATATGAGTGAAATCATATATTTGTCATTCTCTGACAGACTTATTTCACTCAGCATAATGCCTTCTAGTTCCATCCACGTTGTTGCAAATGGCAAGATTTCATTCTTTTTGATATCCAAGTAATATTCCATTGTGTGTGTGTGTGTGTGTGTGTGTGTGTGTGTGTGTGTGTGTGTACACGTGTATACCACATCTTTATCCATTCATCACTCCATGGACATTTGGGCTCTTTCCATACTTTGGCTATTGTCAATAGTGCTGCTATAAACATTCAGGTGCATGTACCTCTTCAAATCACTACTCTGGTATCTTTTGGATAAATACCTAGTAGTGCAATTGCTGGGTCGTAGGGTAGTTCTATTTTTAATTTTTTAAGGAACTTCCATATTGTTTACAAGAGTAGCTGCACCACTTTGCATTCCTACTAGCAATGCCTCTTTCTCCACATCCTTGTCAACATATATTGTTGCCTTGCTAGTTAATTTTAGCCCATCTGACAGGTATGAGGTGGTATCTCAATGTGGTATCTCAATGTAGTATTGAATTGAATTTCCCTGATGATGAGTGACATTGAGCATTTTTTTCATGTGTCTGCTAGTCATCTGGATGTCTTCTTTGGAAAAGTGTTTATGCATGTCTTTTGCCCATTTCTTCACTGGATTATTTGTTTTTGGGGTGTTGAGTTTGATAAGTTCTTTATAGATTTTGGATACTAACCCTTTATCTGATTTGTAATGTTCAAATATCTTCTCCATTCTGTCATTTGCCTTCATATTTTGCTGATTGTTTCCTCCACTGTGAAGAAGGTTTTTATCTTGATGAGTTCCCAATAGTTCATTTTTACTTTTGTTTCCCTTGCCTCTGGAGATATGTCATGTAAGAAGTTGCTGTGTTCGAAGTTAAAGAGGTTGTTGCCTGTTTTCTCCTTTGGGATTTTGATGGCTTCCTGTCTTACATTTAGGTCTTTCATCCATTTTGAATTTATTTTTGTGTAGGGTATAAGAAAGTGGTCAGGTTCATTCTTTTGCATGTCACTGTACAGTTTTTCCAACACCATTTGCTGAGGAGACTTTTTTCCATTGGATATTCATTCCTACTTTGTCAAAGATTAGTTGGCGATACGTTTTTGGGTCCATTTCTGGGTTCTTTATTCTGTTCCATTGATCTATATGCCTGTTTTTGTGCTAGTACCATGCTGTCTTGATGATTACAGCTTTGTAATACATCTTGAAGTCTGGGATTGTGATGCCTCCAGTTTGGTGTTCTTTTCAGGATAACTTTGGCTATTCAGGGTATTTTCTGGTTGAATAAAATATTAGAATTGTTTGTACTAGCTCTGTGAAGAATGTTGGTGTTATTCTGAGATTGCATTGAATATGTAGGTTGCTTTGCATAGTATTGATATTTTAACAATATTTGTTCTTCCAATCTATGAGCATGGAATGTTTTTCCTTTTTTTTTTTTTATTGGTGTCTTCAATTTCTTTCATACACTGTCTGTAGTTTTCAGTGTATAGATTTTTCACCTCTGGTTAGTTTATACCTGGGTATTTATGGTTTCTGATGCAGTTGTAAATGGGATCGATTCCATGATTTCTCTTTCTGCTGCTTCATTATTGGTGTATGGAAATACAACTGATTTCTGTACATTGATTTTACATCCTGCAACTTTGCTGAATTCATGGATTAGTTCTAGCAGTTTTTTGGTGGAGTCTTTTGGGTTTTCCATGTAGAGTATCATGTCTTCTGTGAAGAGTGAAAATTTGATATCCTCCTTGTGGATGCCTTTTATTTCTTTGTGTTGACCGATAGCTGAGGCTAGGACTTAGAACACTATGTTGAGTAATAGTGGTGAGAGTGGACATCCTTGTCATGTTCATGGTTTTAGGGGGGAAGCTCTCAGTTTTTCCCCATTGAGCGTGATATTAACAGTGGATCTTTCATATATGGCCTTCATGATCTTGAGGTATGATCCTTTTATTCCTACTTTCTTGAGGGTGTTTTTCAAGAAAGGATGCTATATTTTGTCAAATGCTTTCTCTGCATCTATTGGAGGATCATGTGGAGTTTTTTTGGTTTTTTTTCCTTTCATTAATGTGATGTATCACATTGATTTGTGGATATTAAACCAACCCTGTATTCCAGGAATAAGTCGCACTTGTTCATGGCAAATAATTCTTTTAATATATTGTTGGACCTGGTTGGCTAGTATCTTCTTGAGAATTTTTACATCCATGTTCATCAGGGAAAATGGTCTGTACTTCTCATTTTTAGTGGGGTCTTTGTCTGGTTTTGGAATCAAGGTAATGCTGGCCTTGCAGAATTAGTTTGGAAGTTTTCTTCCCATTTCTATTTTTTAGGAAAACTTCAAAAGAATAGGTGTTAACTCTTCTTTAAATGTTTGGTGAATTCCAGGGCACCTGGGTAGCCCAGTTGGTTAAGTGGAAGACTTCACCTCCAGGTCATGATCTCATGGTCCATGAGTTCGAGCCCTGTGCCAGGCTCTGTGCTGACAGCTCAGAGCCTAGAGTCTTATTGGGATTCTCTGTCTCCCTCTCTCTGCCCTTCCACTGCTCATACTCTCTCACTCAAAAATAAACAAACATTAGAAAATTAAATGTTTGGTAGAATTCCCCTGGGAAGCCATATGGCCCTGGACTTACGTTTGTTTGGAGATATTTGATTACTGATTCAATGTCTTTATTGGTCATGGGTCTCTTCAAATTTTCTACTTCCTCATCTTTCAGTTTTCATAGTTTATGTGTTTCTAGGAATTTTCCCATTTCTTCCAGATTGCCCAATTTGTTGGCATATAATTGCTCATAATATTATCCTTTTTAATTTTTTTTTATGTTTTATTTATTTCTAGGAGAGAGAGAGAGACAGCGTGAGCAAGGGAGGGTCAGAGAGAGAGGGAGTCACAGACCGAAAGAGGCTCCAGGCTCTGAGCAGGCAGTCAGCACAGAGCCCGACACGGGGCTCGAACCCACAACCGCGAGATCATGACCTAAGCGAAAGTCGGACGCTTAACCGACTAAGCCACCCAGGCGCCCCAATTGCTCATAATATTATCTTATTATTGTTTGTATTTATGCAGTGTTGGTTGTGATCATTCATCTTTCATTTATGATTTTATTTATTTGGGACATTTCCTTTCTCTTTTTGATCAATCTGGGCTAGGGGCTTATCAACTTTGTTAATTCTTTCAAAGAACCAACTCCTGGTTTCATTGTTCTGTTCTACTGTGTTTTTGATTTTTATATCATTGATTTCTGCTCCAATCTTTATTTCCCTTCTTCTGCTGGTTTTGGGTTTTTATTTGCTATTCTTCCAGCTCTTTTATGTGTAAGGTTAGGTTGTGTGTTTTTTACCTTTCTTCCTTCTTTAGGAAGGCCTGGGTTGCTATATATTTCTCTCTTATGACCACCTTTGCTGCATCCAAGAGGTTGGGGGGCTGTCGTGTTTTCATTTTCAGTGGCTTCTATGTACTTTCTAAATTCCTGTTTTAATTTCTTGATTAACCTTTAGTATTCCTAATATTCTTTGGTAGGATGTTCTTTCATCTCCAAGTAGTCATAGTCTTTCCAAATTTTTTCTTGGAATTGAATTTGATTTTCAGAGTATTGTGGTCAGGAAATATACAAGATATGATCTAAATCTTTTTGTACTTGTTGAGGGCTGATTTGTGTCCCAGTATGTGATCTGTTATGGAGAGTGTTCATGTGCACTTGAGAAGAATGTGTATTCTCACTGTTTTAGAATGAAATTTTCTGAATATATCTGTTAGGTCCATCCAGTCCAGTGTGTCATTCAAAGCCATTGTTTCTTTGTTGATTTTCTGCCTACATGATCTGTCCGTTGCTGTAAATGGGATGTTGAAGTCCCCTACTATTATGGTATTATTATCAATGAGTTTCTTTATGATTGTTATTGACTTATATACTTTGGTGTTTCACATTGGGGGCATAAATATTTATAGTCATTAGATCTTGGTGCATAGACACCTTAATTTCTTGTTATAGTATTTTATTTTATTTTATCTTTTTAAATGTTTTATTTATTTCTGAGAGAGAGACAGACAGCACGAGCAGGGGAGGGTCAGAGAGAGAGGGAGATACAGAATCTGAAACAGGCTCCAGGCTCTGAGCTAGCTGTCAGCACAGAGCCTGACACGGAACTCAAACCCATGAACCATGAGATCATGACCTGAGCTGAAGTCGGACGCTTAACCGACTGAGCCACCGAGGCGCCCCTTGTTAGTATTTTAAAATCTAGTTTGTCTGATATAAGTATGGGTACTCCAGCTTTCTTTTGACAACCATTAGAATGATAGATGGTTCTCCATCCTCTTACTTTCAATCTGCAGGTGTCTTTAGGTCTAAAATGAATCTCTCGTGAGCAGCATATAGATGAGTCTTGTTTTCTTATCCATTCTGATACCCCATACCTTTTGGAGCATGTAGTCCATTGACATTTAGAGTGAGTACTAAGAGATATGAATTTAGTGCCATTGTGTTGTCAGTTGGTGTTTTTGGCTGGTCTTTGTTGCTTTTTGTTTTGTTTGTTTTTATCTTTTCTCCACTCAAAGGGTCCCCTTTAACATATCTTATAGGGAGGATTCAGTGGTCACGAAGTTCTTTATTTTTGGTTTGTCTGGAAAACACTTTATCTCTTCTTCTATTTTGAAACACAGCCTTGCTGGATAAAGAATTCTTGGCTGCGTATCTTTCCTATTCAGGACATTGAATATATCCTGCCACTTCTTTCTGGCCTGCCAAGTTGCTGTGGGTAGGTCTGGTGTGAACCTGATCTGTCTTCCCTTATTGGTTAAGTATATTTTTTCCCTTGCTGCTTTCATAATTCTTTTCCTTGTCTGTGTATATTGTGAATTTGACTATGATATGCCTTATTGATAGTCGGTTTTTGTTGAATCTAATAGGAGTTCTCTATGCTTTTTGGATTTTGATGTCTGTGTCCTTCACCAGATTAGGAAAGTTTTCCACTATAATTTGCTCACACAAAACTTCTGCTTCTTTTTCTCTCTCTTCATCTTTGAGGACTCCTATGATTTGGAGTCCTGTATTGTGCTCTTTTGCCTTTGTTTCCCCCTTCTTATCTGCCTCCTTCTTCTCCATAATTTTATTTTATATATCACTGTTTCCTTGCTCTGCTTCCTCCATCTTTGCTGTCATGTCATCCATTCAAGATTGCATTTCGGTTATAGCATTTTTAATAATATCCCGACTAGATTTTACTTCTTATATAGTCACAGAAAGGGATTTTATGCTTTCTTCAACCCTAGCTAGTATTCTTATTATCGTGGTTCTAAATTCTAGTTCAGACATCTTACTTCTGTCTGTGTTAATTAAGCCCATGACTGTCATTTGTTCCTGTTCTTTCTTTAGGGGTGAATTCCTTCGTTTTGTCATATTGGAGGAAAAACAAAATAAAAAACAAAAATTAAAAAATTAAATACAAAACAAAAAGTAAGTAAAATAAGCTAGTTCCCAGGTGATTTTTGGTCTGTTTGTTGAAAGAAGCTTGCTAGAATACAGAAAAAGTGGAAATAAAATAAAGGTTAAGAAAAAATTTAAAATTAAAAATTACGGAATAAAATGAAATAAAGAAAATGAAATAGAATGCATTTTTTAAATCAAAAAGTAAAGTAAAATATAAGAAAAAAAGAAAAGAAAAATACATTTTTTTCTGTATCCAAAAAAAAAATATTTTAAACAAAAACAAAAGCAGAAAAAATGAATAAATAAGCAAGGAAACAGAATGAAAGCCGAATGGAGTTACATTCAGTTTACTCTAGAAGTGAAACTATGAAGCACCCTATAGTCCATACACTAAGCAGGTGGAGAGACTTGTAGTCCTCTAAGGAAACATGCTTGGAAGGCACAGCTGGGCGGGACTTGGAGTAACGACTCTGTTCTCCACTAAGTGGTAATGTTTAGCTTACTGGGGTGGATCAGTGTGGTGAGCATGTGTGCATGTGTGTGGGCAGGAGATGTGGAAATGGCTTCACCCAGCTCCCTAAGTCTCTGGCACAGAATCTTTGTGCTCTCACCCATCTGAGATTAAGCACCCTTCTTTTGTCTCAGGCTTCCATTCACTCTCCACCTCTACCCTGGCCATGTCCTGCCGGCCACACCTCCCTCTAGAGTTTTATCTCAGATGGGGTTGTGTTTCAAAACCCCGCATTTCAGAACCCCCTGTGGTTTGGACCCTCACAGACTCTCTTGGGGAGAGTCTTACTGAGCAATGGCCCGGTGCCAGCTTGCCCCAGAAAGTGTTCATGCAATTGCACAATGGCAGAGGTTCAGAGATTATGGAAAATCACAACATGCAGCTGGCTCCAAGTTTCATCACACTCTGGCATTTTTATCCCAATACCAGCAAATGTGGCTGCTCTTTGGGGTCCGCTGGTATCTTTGCCTGTGGGGAGGCCATATGGCCTAATCCATATGCTCTCCAAGCAGGGGGACCACTTCACTGTGTATCACCTGGACCCCTCATACCCGCTGCCTGCTCCTGGGGATTATCCTTCCTCACCAGAGTACTGCTAGGCACTGTGCTATGGAACTTCAGACTCTATGCTCCACTGTTTATAGAATCCTGGTGGTATTGAAACCCTCTGCTTTCATCCCACCAGTGGTTTGGGGTAACAGGTTTCTTGCTCAGTCCCCTGTGACTTTTCACTTTTTCTCTCTCCTTCTCTCCAGCTACTTTCAAAGGAATGTTTTCCTGAACTTCCAATGCATTGCACTCTCCCCCTTTCTCTGTCCTCTCTCCACAAAAACAGCTCCTTACCATCTGCAGCTTTTCTCTCCCACAGTTCACCTCTCTGCACCACATACCTGCCTAGTTCTGTGGCTAACATTATGCAGATTGTTGTGTTAATCCACAGATCAAATTCCTAGGTTTGCAAAATGGTTTGACACTGATCTAGCTGCATTTCAGGGATAAGACAAGCTGACGGTCTCCATGCCGCTCTGCCATTGTAACTCCTTACCTATTTATCTATGATTCTATTTATTTTTCAATTTACATCCAAGTTAATTAGCATATAGTGCAGAAATGATTTCAGGAGTAGAATCCTTAATGCCCCTTACCCATTTAGCCCATCCTCCCTCCCACAACCTCTCCAGTAACCCTCTCTTTGTTCTCCATATTTAAGACTCTCTTGTTTTGTCCTCCTCTCTGTTCTTATATTATTTTTGCTTCCCTTTCCTTATGTTCATCTGTTTTGTATCTTAAAGTCCTCATATGAGTGAAATCATATGATATTTGTCTTTCTCTGACTAATTTCGTTTAGCATAATATCTTCTAGTTCCGTCCACATTGTTGCAAATGTGAAGATTTCATTCTTTTTAATTGCTGAGTAATACTCCATTATATATATATTATACACACACACACATACCACATCTTCTTTATCTATTCGTCCGTCGATGGACATTTGGGCTCTTTCTATACTTTGGCTATTGTTGATTGTGCTGCTATAAACATTGGGGGTGCATGTGCCCCTTCAAAACAGCATACCTGTATCCCTTGGATAAATACCTAGTAGTGCAATTGCTGGGTCATAGGGTAGTTCTATTTTTAATTTTTTGAGGAATCTTCATACTGTTTTCCAGAGTGGCTGCACCAGTTTACATTCCCACCAGCAGTGCAGAAGAGATCTTTCTCCGCATTCTTGTCAACATCAGTTGTTGCCTGAGTTGTTAATGTTAGCCATTCTTAGGATGTGAGGTGGTAACTCACTGTGGTTTTGATTTGTATTTCTCTAATGATGAGTGTTGAGCATTTTTTCATGTGTCAGTTGGCCATCTGGATGTTTTCTTTGGAGAAGTGTCTATTCATGTCTTTTGCCCATTTCTTCACTGGATTGTTTTTTGAGTGTTGAGTTTGATAAGTTCTTTATAGATTTATCTGATATGTCATTTGCAAATACCTTCTCCCATTCAGTCAGTTGCCTTTTAGTTTTGCTGACTGTTTCCTTCACTGTGCAGAAGTTTTTTATTTTGATGAGGTCCCAATAGTTCATTGTTGCTTTCGTTTCCCTTGCCTCTGGAGACGTGTTGAGTAAGAAGTTGCTGTGGCCGAGGTCAAAGAGGTTTTCACCTGCTTTCTCCTTTAGGATTTTGATGGCTTCCTGTCTTATGGTTAGCTCTGTCATAAACTCTTTAGAGTTTGTTTTTGTGTATGGTGTAAGAAAGTAGTCCAGGTTCATTTTACTGCATGTTGTTGTCCAGTTTTCCCAGCACCATTTGCTGAAGAGACTGTCTTTATTCTATTGAATATTCTTTCCTGCTTTGTCAAAGATTAGTTGGCCATACATTTGTGGGTTCTCTATTCTGTTTCATTGATATGTCTGTTTTTGTGCCAGTACCATATTGTCTTGATGATTACAGCTTTGTAATACAGCTTGAAGTCAAGAATTGTGATGCCTGCAGCTTTAATTTTATTTTTCAAGATTGCTTTCACTATTCAAGATTTTCTGGTTCCTTACAAATTTTAGGATTGTTTGTTCTAGCTCTGTGAAGAATGCTGGTGTTGTTTTGATGGGTATTGCATTGAATTTGGAGATTGCTTTGGGTAGTATTGATATTTTAACAATATTTGTTCTTCCTAACCAGGAGCATGGAATAGTTTTCCATTATTTGTGTCTTCTTCAATTTCTTTCATAAGCTTCCTATAATTTTCAGCATATAGACTTTTTGCCTTTTTGGTTAGATTTTTTTCCTAGGTATTTTATGGTTTTCACTACAGTTGTAAATGGGATCGATTCCTTTATTTCTCTTTCTGTTGCTTCATTATTGGTGTGTAAGAATGCAACTGATTTTTGTGCATTGATTTTATATCCTGTGGCTTTGCTGAATTCATGGATCAGTTCAAGAAGTTTTTTGGTGAAATATTTTGGGTTTTCCATATAGAGTATCATGTCATCTGCAAAGAGTGAAAAGTTGACATCCTCCTGGCCAATTTGGATACCTTTTATTTATTTGTGTTGTCTGATTGCTGAGGCTAAGGCTTCCAACACAATGTTGAATAACAGTGGTGAGAGTGGACATCCCTGTCTTGTTCCCAACCTTAAGGGGAAATTCTCTCAGTTTTTCCCCATTGAGGATAATATTAGTCGTGGGTCTTTCGTATATAGCCTTTGTGATCTCGAGGTAGGATCCTTGTATCCTTACTTTCTTGAGGGTTTTTATCAAGAAAGTATGCTGTATTTTGTCAAATGCTTTCTCTGCATCTATTGAGAAGATCATGTGGCTCTGGTCCTCTCTTTTATTGATGGGATGAATCACATTGATTCATCATTTTGTGGATACTGAACCAGCCCTGCATCCCATGTATAATCCCACTTGGTCATGATGGATAATTGTTTTATTTATTTATTTATTTATTTATTTATTTTAATGTTTTATTTATTTCTAGGAGAGAGAGAGACAGCGTGAGCAGGGGAGGGTCAGAGAGAGAGGGAGTCACAGACTGAAACAGGCTCCAGGCTCTGAGCTGGCAGTCAGCACAGAGCCCGACGCGGGGCTCGAACCCATGAACCGCAAGATCATGACCTGGGCAAAAGTCGGTCGCTTAACCGACTAAGCCACCCAGGCGCCCCATGGTGGATAATTGTTTTAATGTATTGTTGGATCCTGTTGGCTAATATCTTGTTGAGGATTTTTGTATCCATGTTCATCAGGGAAATTGCCAGGGCCTGGCAGTTCAGGGAGTGCCTTTGGTGTGTGTTTTGTGAACTCTTCTGTTGTATTCTTCCTGCTCTGTCTTTAGGCCAGTTGTCTGCAGAGGCTCTCCTTGCCTGTTGTGGACAGTCTTTGTTCCCTGGCCTGAATGTGGCAAGTTTTACATAGGTGTGCTCTGGTCTCCTTTTGAAATGAGACCTGACACTACTGTCACCAGAAGTGAGGCTTTGCAGAACTCTCTGGTTAGGAGATGTGGTGTGAGCAGCAGTTTGTGATGGTCTTCTGGGGGAGGGTCCCATCACGCTGAAACTGAGGAAAGGGTGACTGAGAGTGGCAATTCCACGGGATCACAGGGAAGTGGGGCTTGGTATAAGCAAGTTCAGCAGCCAGTGTTGGCACTGTGCTGTTTCCTGCAGGTGGCTCTGTGTTAATGCTGAGAGGTCAGGGAAGGAAATGGTGCTGGCCAGCTCCATTGTTCCTGGAGAGGCATCCTCATCAACATTGCCTCTCAGGAAAATGCACCAAGAAGAGTAAATAATCTCCCCCGCTCTGTTCCCCAGGTGCTCTTCAGATTGCTGTTTCCATGCTGCCTGCCCCCTGGGTTATTTGCCTGCTTTCTCTCCAGGAGCAGTAGGGCTCCATTCCATCCAAGCTCTAGGCCCCACTCATCACCACATTTAGCTCCTCTGGTTTTCCAAGCCAGTGGCTTTGGGGATATGTTTTCCTTTTGCATTCCTATGTGTGCTCCCCTCTCACTAGCCTTTCTCTATGACCATGGTTCCCTCCCCTCTGCAGTACCCACTATCCATTTCTCCCCTAATCCATGTTTCTGCACTTCCTACCTTCTTTGGTGTGGTTTCTTCACTCCCTTTAGTAGTGGAGTTTGTTCTGCCAGTCTTCAGGTCAATTTCTGGGGTATTGAAGAAGATTCGATAGTTATACAGTTGTGTTTGTTCAACGAGGTGACCCCAGGTTTCTTTTACTCCACTACTATCTCCCCCTACCTCCTTTAATTGGAGAGACTTGAAAAAGGCGAGATGCAGATGTTCAAGAGAGTCCAGGGTGGGGGGGGGGTCACAGGAGCCAATTCCTGGTGACCTAGAAGACAGTCTGGAGCACCAGAAACAGGGAGCACAGAAGATTCCATTTTCAGAGGAGAATGGGGCCAGGTGAATGCAAAGGTTGGTAGGTTCCTGGTCCTCATGGAGGGGAACAGAAGGATCCCTGCTTGAAGGATCTCTGGAGTTCTATTCACATGTGGTGGGCACAGGGGGGGCTGGAGGTTGGGAGAATAGGATTTGCTTTATTAGAGGCTTAGGATGCTGACCTCATGTGATCTTTAAAATATTTTTTCTAGTTTTATTCTAGCTTCACAAATAGAAATAAATTATATAAAGGTACAGTTTGACTCAGTGTTAAGAATGATACCTGACTGTGACAGACTCCTACGATAGATGGATGGATAAAGAATATGTGATGGAATATGACTTAGCTATAAAAGAGAATGAAATCTTGCCATTTGCAACAATATGGATGGATCTAGAGGGTATAATGGTAAGTGAAATAAGTCAGAGAAAGATAAATGCCATATTATTTCATTCGTGTGTGAAATTTAAAACAAAACAAACGAACAAAGAGAAAAGTGAAACAAAAAAATAGACTCTTAGATACAGAGAACAAACTGATGACTGCCAAAGGGAAGGAGGATGTGGAGATAGGTAAAATAAAGTGGAGTAAGAGTGCACTTACCTTGATGAGGACTGAGAAATTTGTCAAATAACTGGAACTTTATACTGTATACCTGAAACTAGTATAACCTGTATATTAAATATATTTCAATAAAAAAATTCATTTTCTACCAAAGAAAGAAAAAGGAGAGAGAAAGATCACTGTAACTACATGTACTTAGGTAGAAGTCCAAATAGTCATTTTTCAAATATCAAGTTGTGAAAGGAATTCTACATGAAGTAGAATTATATGTTGCATAATATTTGTTATAACTCATGGTTCAAACCCTACCATTGTCTACAGAAATATCTATAGGTATATAAAGTGGGATACAGTCTTTTCCAGTGCCTAGTTCTTACATTTTTCAAAACAAATTACTGAGCTGATGGAGTACATATGTATTTGACTTAGAAATTTGTGTATCACTGAGAGATACCAAGGATGTGACAAAGAAATCACTTTGAATCTATCTCTGGGATCCACAATGACTGTATATTATGGATTGAGATGATATATATGAAAGATCGAATTCTTAAACATAGAGATACAAGTATCTTAATTTTTTTCCTCTAAACCCTATCAATAGAAGCACATTTTGAAGTGTTACAATAATTTGGATATTGGAAAAATCTAATGGAATGCATAAGTGTATTATTTAACTTTATTTCATCTGGATTTTCAAGTAAATACGAAACCAAAACATTAATTTACATTTAGGAATAGAAGTTGATAAAATATTCTAAAAGTAACTAAAACAATCTGTACATAAATAGAAACACATGATCATCATAATAAAAATGCATAAATTTCAGGACGATAAGAGAAAACAAGACCACTAAAGATACTGAACTACTAACTCATACAGTATTTATAAGTTGTTTCCTCTTTTCAATATTTCTTTTTATATTAGCACCAATTAAATTTCATATTTACTAACATTTCCATACAGAGTAAGTCCTTTGATTTTATAAATCTTTCATAGTTCAACTTCAGCTAGTATGATTTGATGTTTTACTAAGTATTTACTATGATTTGGTGTTTACTAATTATTATATAAAGAACAAAAATTTTGTTCTGACCTCTTCAATGAATATCCAGTTTTAATGTGAAAATAATAAAGCAAGATATTTTCTTTTCTAAATTCAATTCTTTTACCTGTAAGTGTAAGAAATGTATGAAGATTACTTTTCTCTATATAACATCATACAAAATATGCTTGCAAATAGTGTGACACTTAAATAATCATGACAGTATCAAAACATGCAGAGAACAAAGTTTATTTAATTGTTTTTACATCACGCCAGAAATTATTACAGGGACATTAGTGAATAGAAGCAAGCTGGAACTTCCATATAGAGCTCCTTTCTTAACATCAGCAACAAAAAGGCTTTGATCTTAGAGTTTCAAATTTGTTCCAGAGAGTAAAGAAGAATTCTGAAAATAAACCAAGTAATTGTAATTTTCACTTAATTTATCCTCTAAAAAACACATACAAACATTTCTGAAATTTTCAGTTTTATACATTTCTTGTTATTAGAGCATATATTACATTAATTTCATTTTTCAAAATATTATCTAGAGCTTTTGTTTTTCAAAATCAGTGATCTTTCAGTATTAAAAAGTTTATTTTAGCTGGACATTGACAAAGACTCCCCCCTTAACCAAATTATATTTGGACTCCTCTAAGCCCTCTTTTTGACTAGGCCTTGGCCTCTGCCCTTGGCCTGTTTTTAGCAAGAATACTGTTAGGCTAATTTAGTAGGAATGCTTCTACCCTTGAAGTCTCCTTTTAGTAATTTTACATCTACTGACCTCCTCACTCTGTTCATTGGCTATAAATCCCCAGCTGTTTGCTATATTTGGAGTTGAGTTCAATCTCCCTGCCCTATTGCAATAGTCTTGAATAAAGTCTTCATTACCATTTTAAATAAATGTCACAATAATTTTTTAAATTGCATTGTTAAAAAGGGAAATGACTTGCTTTATCTTTGATGGTAGCCAAAGCCTTCTAAAGGTAGAAGATCCTACTTGGTTTGCCCAAATTCTGGCCTAAGTTGAGCTAGCCAGTGTTCTTGGTTGAAACTGACATTGTCTACTCAGTATTAAGGGACATCCTACTATCATTAAAAAAAAAAGCACTATATTTTATCCAACAATACTGTTGAAATACTATTCCTGCTTCTACTTCTCTAAGGGTCTGTTCTTATTTATACTAGTCATTAATCAACAAAAATATTTTCTATATATTTTTCTGAATAGCTCACTGCCTTCCTAGGTCCCAATTAACTGTTGGATCATTGATAATTCTTAAGTTGTGCTATCCAATACTGGAGTCACAAACCACATATGGATAGATTTAAACTAATTAAAATTAAAAATCTAGATTCTCAGTCACACTAGCCACATTCAAGAGTTTGACAGCTGCATATTGCTCATAGCTCCCTTTATAGAGGGCACAGATACATAACATTTCCATTTTCACAGGAAATTCTATTGTGGAGTGCTGTGGAGTAAAAGCTGCAATTGCCATGAAAGCGATGGTTTGGGAGGAAAATATTTAAATGGAACCAATATATATTAAATTTGTTCATTGAGATTCTTCTGCCAATAGCTATAAGATCTGGAGTTAAAAAAAAAATCAGCTGCAACTATTTGCTTATGGCTTTGGATATTAGTTGATTTCTCTTATATCATCAAATGATTCACATGGTTCACAACTCTGGTAGCACCTTTGAATTACCTACAGAGTATCTGGTTTAATTGGTCTGGGGATGAGAACAGAGAAATAATATTTTTATTTATCTTGTAAGTTTATTTATTTTGAGAGAGAGAAAGTGCGAGGCGGGGAGGGACAGGGGTGGAGGAGAGAGAGAGAGAGAGAGAGAGAGAGAGAGAGAGAGAGAGGGAGGATCCTAAGAAGGCTCTGAGCTATCAATGTGGAGTCCGACCGGGGCACAAACTCATGAAACATGAAATCATAACCTGAGCTGAAATCAAGAGTCAGAGCTTAACTGACTGAGCCACCCAGGTGTCCCAAGAATTAGTGTTTTTGAAAAGCACCCCAGATGAATTCTATTTTGTAGATAGGCTTGAGAATCACCTATTTAGCACATGTTAGCTCATTTAATCAAATTATTACATAATATATATGGCACTGTTATCTGGATAGCCTATAGGGGGAAACAGAGAAGATGGAATGGATCCAGTTTAAATAATCTCAGCAATTGCCATTCAGGGGGACAGATTGCTATCTTGAACTAAAGTTGATGTTGAAAAAAATTATTCTAGAGAGAAATATAAAATTCACCTTGTTCACAATCCATTTATTTGACAACTTGTAATAACAGTCTTACTATGTGTTTCTGCATATAGTCTCTCCAAAACCCTCACAAGAGTTGTTAATATGTTTCATCTTTATCTTACCTCTAGATGTTTCAGTTTCGGAGAACAGAGTCATTAGTGAAGAATTACTCCATTTACTTTTTTCTTTGCTGATACTTTAATTAGGCTCAATCTATAATTTCTTTTTTACCATATATAAGTTGTACATTTTTTACTACCTTATAGATTATGAACATCTTTAAATTAGAGATTTTAGAGTATAGCCATTATTTTATTAATTTTATTCCACTTTGTTTCTGTAGAAATCTATTTTTCCTTAATTTTTGACACAAAATGGAACTCCATATACTTAGACTAATATCATTGTCCAATGCTCTAATTCTTGCTGGGTATATATAACATTCAAGATTCAAAGGAATATTATTAGTTTAAATATTCATGTCAGTAATAATCCAGATCAGTAATAATCCTGATTGAATTTAAGACCATGTCATCCAGTAACATTACTCACTGTAGGGCATAGTGAAAATGTGGTTAAAAACAATATTTTAATGTTATTAACATTGATTGACAAGGATCATGTCTTTAAAATTATTAGCACTTAGGGTACCTGGGTGGCTCAGTCAGTTAAGCTCCTGACTTAAGCTCAGGTCATGATCTTGGGGTCCATGAATTCAAGCCCCACCCATGTCAGGCTCTGTGCTGACAGCTCAGAGCCTAGAGCTGCTTCAGATTCTGTTTCCCTCACTTCTCTGCCCCTCTCCCACTCATGCTCGGTCTCTCTCAAAAATAAACATTACTAATTCTACAAAATATGGTCTAACACATATCAATCACATTATTGTCATGAGGCATTTATGTTTATTTCCTTTTCTTTTTGAAATTTGCACAGCGTTTAAACATTAACATTTTGAATAGGATATTTTAATCATTTGTGATTTAAAATATAACTAACATTTTTAAAATGAAAAAAAGAATTGCAAACATTGAAACTCACCTGCTGCCAATTAAGCTCCTCTGTGATATGGACCTACCCTACTTATCCAGGGTGTTGCCCACTATTTTTCAATAAGCACCATCCTTTCAAGTCAGAGTTATTTTGATAAGGCTTCCACACTTGCAATGTTCATTGCTGTCTCCATGAATTTGCTCATGTTATCTTGATCAGAATTCATTTACTCTCAAAAAACATGGTAGGGTAGAGTTTTTCGGGCAGCAGTATATGACACTTTAAAGAAAAGTTACTGTGATTAAAAAAATTTCATTATAGTTGATATAATTTTTATTATATGTTATATAGGGAAAACAGACTTATATATGAATAATAGTAACAGTGGAATTAGAAATGGAAAAGCAGTACATTTATCTATGTTTCTATAGAAATGATACTGGGACATCCTTTACATAGAGTAGTATCAATATAGCACAGTGGTTCTTCAAATTTAGCTGATGTCAGAATCGCCCTGAAAACTTATTAAAACAGATTGCTGGACTTGAACTCCAACGCTTCTGAGTCTTTAGGTCTGTGGTAGGGTCCAATAATTTGTATTTCTAATATATTCCCAGTTGATGTCCAGGTTACTAGTCTAGAGGCCACACTTTGAGAAGCATTGATAGAGAAATTTTTAAAGTTCCAGTTCACTGGAATGTTGTTTTTTGGTTGAAATACATATAATATATATGCTTAATATATCTATGGTTCTTCAAAAAGACAATTTTAAGTGAAAGACAATTTGTGTACTGTGAAAGAAAAGGATCATAAAATTAGTGTTAGAGAGGAAATAGTGGCAATTCCTTTTAGGTAGAAGATTGATCTTTCAGTGGATAGTAACCAAAAATGGATTATAAAATATCTATTTATTCAAATGATGTTTGTTGCAGCACTGTTAAAAACCTGAATACAGGGGCGCCTGGGTGGCTTAGTCGGTTAAGCGTCCGACTTTTGCCCAGGTCATGATCTCACGGTTCGTGGGTTCGAGCCCCGCGTTGGGCTCTGTGCTGACTGCCAGCTCAGAGCCTGGAGCCTGTTTCAGTCTGTGACTCCCTCTCTCTCTGACCCTCCCCTGCTCAGCTGTCTCTCTCTCTCCTAGAAATAAATAAAACATTTAAAAACTTTAAAAAAAAAAACCCTGAATACAACAAAAGTGCCCATTTAACAGAGGCCTAGTTAATAAACTATGGTATTCTCAAATATAAAGGACATCAAAAATTAGGCTGATTTGAATGTGCTGATATGGAAAGATTTTCAAGACATATTATTACATGTTAAAAAGTGGAAGGAGGGAGGCAAGATGGCAGAGAAGTAGGGAGCTCCGTGCATTTCACTTGCACCCATCTTTCAAACAGAGAAGGCCTGAAGCCATAGGACACTGAGCTGCAGAATTTTGGGAAGAGAAAGAGGCAGAGTACACTGGGAAGGCAACCTCATAAGTGCAGCTACCACAAGAAACAAGCCAAAGTACACATGGTGGAGAGTCCCAAATACCACCATGAGTAGGGAAATAAAATAACCAAAGTCTCAACAAGAGAGACCAAGAGACATTATTCAAAGAATACTTCCTAAACAGACAGGCCCTGGACAGTCAAAAGGTGGAGCAAAAAGATGCATGATTTCTTTGAATAAATAATAATAGAGGTAATATAAACAAGATGGAGGGCTAGAAGATCCCAATGCTTGTTTTCCCAGCAAAACAATAACAAGAATAAACTAGAAACCAATGAAAACAGCTCTAGAAAATCTCTGCACCACAGAGAAAAAGCAGCATAAATACTGCAGAGCTCAAAAACCAAGGATGACCACATAGAAAAGTGGAGGAAACACTTTTAACTGAGTCACCTCATTCTCCATCCAAGGGCAGCCAGGACAAGTCCCCTTGGAGGGATTTCACCCCTCGGGGAAAATGAGAACAGAACAGCCCCAGAAAGCTTCACTGCCATAGATCTTTGCACTTTTGCTATTCCCACAGTATGTACCAACACTAATCCCAGCTGATAGAGCTGGTTGGAGTTCCCCTCCCAACTTCTCCCATCTCCTCTCCAGGACTGAAGCCATTGCTGTGGTGGGACTTGGCCCCAGGCACCCCAGTCATTGCTACCCCAGTTGAGAAACCACAACACCTCATCATCTATGCAACCACAGGAGATGCCACTGCTCTGTCCTCTGCCCTAGATCCCAGGTTGTGGCTTTGACTTGCCATTAACAATAGAAGCAACCTCTACTTGGCAGTCTACCCTCTGGGTTCTGCCACAGGACTTTAACATTATATCACCTGGATTTACTGCTGCTGTTCCCAGACTACTCTCTGGGGCCAGAGTTGGGACTTTGATCTACCAGTCCCAGGCCAAGGTGCTACTGCACCCAGTTCCCTAGGCCAAACCACCACCATATACCCTGCTACCACAGGGCCCATGATGCTGTTGCAAACTCCTTTCTCCAAGCACCACAGTGAACTCCAGAGACTGTATCTCAGTTCCATATAAAATCTGCACATACCCTCACCTCAAGCACTAGTGCCCCTGCCACAGCAAGTGCACTGTGTCCCAGGATCCAAGTGCCACTTGCAGTTGGATCTCAGGACTGGCTCTACTGCTAATCTGAGTGTCAATATATTGGAACTGGCACTGAGAGGGATCCACTCAGCTAGAACCTCTTCCCCAGGCAAAAAAGAACAGGAAGATCCCAGCAGCCTTCACTCTTGAGGACCCTGATAGCACTTAGCTGCTACTGCCACCCATAGGACCTCCACAATTTTGACCACAAGACCCCCACAATATTCCCCAACATTGACCTCAATTGATGGAGCTTCACAGAGAATATACTGCTGTGTCTTCCAGGAATTGGAGATCCTATACCGTACCCTAAAATTGACACCATTACACCTGCCCTACAAGAAATGCTAAAGGAACTAATTCAAGCTGAAATGAAACAATGCTAATTAGGAACATGAAAATATGTAGCCAAAATCAAAATACTCTAGTACTGTAATTGTGATGTATAAATTAGGCTGAACTCTAGCACATAGGTTAAAAGGCAAAAATGTTAAAATAACTATAGATACAATATTTTGCTAATGTAAACACAATATAAAAGATAAATTGAGACATCAACAAAATAAAATTGGGAGTGCAAGTAAATGTGTAGAACGTTTTATGGAATTAAATTTAGGTTGTTATCAGCTTAAAATAAACTGCTATGCAATGTATCATGAAAGCATTATGATAACAACAAAGCAAAAAACTATAATAGATACATAAATGATAAGGAGAAAGTAAAGCATATCACTATAAAAAATCATCAATTTGCAAAGAAAGATGGCAAGAGAGGAAGAAAGGAACTATAAAACAATCAGAAAGCAATGAACAAAATGGTGATCTAAGTCCTTATCCATCAATAATTATACTAAATATAAATTGTTTAAATTCTCCAGTTAAAATATAGAGGACTTAAAAGGATTAAAAAATAAGATTCAGCCATATGCAGCCTACAATAGACCTCCTTAAACTTTAACAGCACTGATAGACTGAAAGTGAAGAGATGGAAGAAGATTTTCCATGCAAATAAAAATCATAAGAGAATAAGAGTAGCTATACTTTTATCAGAGAAAGTAAACTTTATGCTAAAAATATCAAAAAAGACAAAATAAGTTTTTGATGATAAAGGAGTCATTTCATAAAGAGGATATAACTATTATAAATATATACATACCCCATATTAGATCACCTAAATATACAGATCTGAAGGCAAGATAGACAGCAATGCAATGTCAGTGAACTTCATATCCCACTTTCAACAATGTTTAATATCCCATTCTTAACAATGAATAGATAATTCAGGCAGAAAGCCAATAAGGAAATGATGAACTTGAACAACACTTTAGACTGAATAGACCCAAGAGACACATATACAGGACATTTCATACAGTACCAGAAGAATATACATTCTCTTAAGTGTACATGGAACATTTTTTTTTTTTACAAATAGTTTATTGTCAAGTTGGTTTCCATGTAACACCCAGTGCTCATCCCCACAAGTGCCCTCCTCCATGCCCATCACTCCCCTCCCCACCACCCCCATCAGTCCTCAGTTTGTTCTCAGCATTCAAGAGTCTCTCATGGTTTGCCTCTCTCCCTCTTCCCCGCTATTTCCCCCCTACTTCTCCCCCATGGTCCTCCATTAAGTTCCTCCTAATCCACCTATATGTGCAAACATGTGGTATTTGTCCTTCTCTGCCTGACTTATTTCGCTCAGCATAACACCCTCAAGGTCCATCCATGTTGCTACACATGGCCACATTTCATTGTTTCTCATTGCCATGTAGTATTCCATTGTATAGATAAACCATATCTTCTTGATCCATTCGTCCTTTGATGGACACTTAGGCTCTTTCCATGTTTTGGCTATTGTTGAGAGTGCTGCTATGGACATTGGGTACATATGCCCCTTTGCATCAGCATTTCTGTATCCCTTGGGTAAATTCTTAGCAGTGCTATTTCTGGGTCATAGGGGAGTTCTAGTGTTAATTTTTTGAGGAACCTCCACACTGTTTTCCAGAGGGTCTGCACCAGTTTACATTCCCACCAACAGTGTAGGAGGGTGCCCGTTTCTCCACATCCTCGCCAGTATCTTGTGTCCTCTGATTTGCTCATTTTAGCCACTCTGACCGGCATGAGGTGGTATCTGGGTGTGGTTTTGATTTGTATTTCCCTGATGAGGAAGGATGCTGAGCATCAGTTCATGTGTCTGTTGGCCATCTGGATGTCCTCTTTGGAGAAGTGTCTGTTCATATTTTCTGCCCATCAAGTCTGTTTCTAATCTCATTTATTGTCTTCATCTCAGATTTCATTTTAACTCTTCAATTGCTGTGGTAAGGTTCTCACTGATGTCTTCTATTCTTTTCTCAGGCCCGGTGAGTATCCTTATGATTGCTGTTTTACATTCTCCATCAGGCATGTTACTTATACCTGTTTCACTTAGATCTCTGGCCGTGGCTTTATCTTTTTCTTTTAGTTGGGATACATTCATCCATCTTTGCATTGTCTAGGCCTCTGCTTTCTTCTGTGTGTTAGAAAAGCCAGTCATGTCTCCTGATTCTGGAAGTAATGGCCTTATGAAGAAGAGGTCATGTAGTGCCCAAGGCCTGACACTTCAGGGGGTATCTCTGAAGCATGTGCTCTGCTGTTGTGTTCTGGCTGCTCTATCCTTCAGGCCAGTTGTCTGCCTGAAGGTTCTCCTTGCTTCCTGTGGCCAGTGTTTTGTCCCTGGCCTGAGTGTGGTGGATTAAGTAATCACCACATTGATATTTCATTTTCAGTTATTTTATAGTGTTCATTCTGTGCTTAGATATGAAGGTATGGAGATGACAATATGGTCACTTTCTTCAAGTTATCCTTATACATTTCAGAAAAAATAATATGTGAGACACACACTTATATCTATATCATCTATATTTATATCATATATATATGAACATAGAGAAAATGATAGAACAAAAATACAGAATATAAACAATTGATAAATCTTGGTATAGACTGTATGAGAATTCCTTAAATTTCTCTGTAAATTTGAATTGAAAAATTAAAAACAATTAAATCCTATTATGCAAAAAACTTCTACAATAACAAAAGCAAATACTAGAAATATAAGCAAAAAATATAAGTAGGTTATTCATGGAGAAAATTAAAATAGGTAATAATAACAATATTAAAATATGCTTAGTTCTCATTAAATGTAAATAACCAAAGATAAAACATTTTTAGCATACATTTATTTTAAAAATTGTAATAAAATATAGATAATATATAATTTACCCTCTAAACCACTTTTAAGTTTATAGTTCAGTGACATTAAGTACATATGCACTGTGCAGACATCACCACTCTCCATTTTTAGAACATTTTCATTTGCAAAACTGAAACTGTACCCATTAAAAAATAATTCTCCATTCCCATTTCTCCAGCTTCTAGAAACCAACATTCTACTTACTGTCTCTATGAATTTGACCATGTTAAGATACTTCATAGTTTGTCCTTTTGTGATTGGCTTATTCCACTTAGTGTAACATCTTTCATATTCATCCATGTTATATGCTAAACCATGCTGTATCAGGCTTTCCTCTTTAGGCTGAATAATATTCCATTGCATGCATATGCCACATTTTTTTTTTTTTGTCCATTAACCACTGTTGGACACTTGAAAGTCTTCTATCTTTTAGCTATCAAAAATGATGCTGCTATAAATGAAGATCATTTCGTGTCTTCGCTTTCATTCTTTTGGGTATATATCTGGAATGGAACTGTTGAATCATACAGTAATGCTATATTTAATATTTTGAGGAACCACCATACTGTTTTACATAACAGTTGCATCATTTCACATTTCCAGCAGCAGTGCATAAGAGTCCTAATTCCTCCACATCCTCACCAATATTTACTTTCTTTCTTTTTTCCTTTTATTTCCTTCATAAAAATAGCTACCTTTCTGGGTATAAAGTGATATCTCATTGTGGTTTTGATTTGCATTTCCTTGATGAATAATGAAATTTATGATATTTTCATGTGCCTATTGGCTATTTGTATATCTTCTTTGGAGAAATGTCTATCAAGGTCCTCTACTCACTGTTTTATCAAGTTTTTTGTTTTCATTGTTGAGCTTAAGAGTTCTCTGTATATTTTGGTTGTGAACTGCTCTTTAGATACATGATTTGCAAATATTTTTCTCCCATTCTGTGGGTTTCCTTTTTACTTTATTAACCTTGTCTTTTGATGAATAATTTTAAAATTGTGATAAAACCTGTCCATGTTTTCTTTGTTTGACTGTGCCTTTGGTGTCATACACAAGAAATTATTGTCATATACAATGTCTTTACGATTTTACCCTATGTATTCTTCCAAGAGCTTTATAGTTTAGCACTTAGTTTTAGGTCTTTAATCTATTTTAAGCTGTAAGGTAAGGTGTAAGGTAGGGATCTAATTTCACTCTTTTGCATGTGGACATCCAGTTTTTTCAGCACCATATGTTGTATAATTCTCTTTTTCCCATTAAATGGTCTTGGCCTCCTTATCAAAGTAATTTGACCATATACATAATAGTTTATTTCTGGGTCCTCTATTCTATTGCCTTAGTTCGAACGTCAGTCTTTATGCTGGTACCACTGTTTTGACTACTGTAGCTTTGTAGTAACTTCCAAAATAATGAAGTGTATGTTCTCCAACTTTGTTCTTTTTCAAGATCATTTTGACTATTTAGGATCTCTTAAGATCCCATATGAATTTTAGGATGGATTTTCCTATTTCTTTAAGAAACCATTGCTGGGATTTTGATAGGTATTACACTCAATCTGTAGATTATATAGTATTGATTGCTTAAAAATATTAAGTTTTCCATTCTATGAAAAGTCTAGGGCTGATTAAGATGCTGGGAAATAAATCCTTTGTGAAATTACTAGCAAAATTATTAACTATGATCATTTGAAAAGTAGTTTGGAAATATATATTAAAATAATATATATATACCTTTAATGTAATACATGTTTACCCTCTTTTATAAAATACAATCACCACAACACAGATAAATATGTACAGTGATATTTATTGTACCATTTCTTATAATAGTCAAAAAGCTAATTTGATAAGAATCTAAAGTCATTCAGTAGAAGAATGGTTGAATAAAATATAGCACATTCACATTATAGAATATCATGGAGTAACTTAAAGGTGTGAGATATAAAAGAGGTATATATTATCAGTTTATCTGGATTGGAGGCAAGAAAGGTCTATACATATTAGTCGATTATGTACAGAACCAGCAAACTCATATATGTAGATTGTGTGTGTGTGTGTGTGTGTGTGTGTGTGTGTGTGTAACACAAGTTTGAAGAAATGTTTAGAGAAATATACTTGTTTCATAACACTGGTTGTCTGGAGAAAGGGACCCATAGGTTTGAGGTGAGTAGTAAATAGAAACAGTTAAGACATAGTATAAAGTTTTATTTCAATTCTCTTTGTATAGCAGTGGTTTTTTTTTTTTACCTTTATGGATAGTTTTTTTAGTTGGAGAGATCACAGCAGGCAGAGTAAGTTCAACATTTTTTTTGTTTGAGATAGAATTTTTTCGATGCCCTAAAAAATGAAATAATATTACTAAATTATCTTATAAATGATCTGATTTCAACTTTTAAAATTTTTAAATAAATCTTAATCCAATTTTAAAGCACAGCTTTCTTAAAATTTTAAAAATAACTTATAGCAGTTTTACTAACACACATATTTTCTCTCTGGTTTTTCCTTGCTGGGTATTTGATACTTAAAAACAAAACCAGCGGGGCGCCTGGGTGGCTCAGTTGGTTAGCAATGGACTTTGGCTCAGGTCATGATGTCGCGGTTTGTGGGTTCCAGCCCTGCATCCGGCTCTGTGCTGATACTCAGTGTCTGGAGCCTGCTTCTAATTCTGTGTCTCCTCTCTCTGCTCCTCCCCCACTTATGCTCTGACTCTGTCAAAAATAAATGAATGTAAAAAAAAGTAATAAATAAATAAAATAAAATAACAAAACCAGGGCTCTTGGGTGGCTCAGTCAGTTAAGTGGCTGACTCTTGATTTCCAATCAGGTTCCAATCTCATGGTTGGTGAGTTCAAGCCCCACCCCACCCCAGGCTCAATGCAGCATGGAGCCTGCTTGGGATTCTCTCTCTCCCTCTCTCTGCTCCTACCCCACTCATGCTCTCTCTCTCAAAATACATAAATAAAAACTTTTAAAAAACCCAGTAAGAGTACAAATTAAAAAAAAGAAATATTAGAAATATTGTATACAGCGGTGCTAGAGGAAGAGGGGCACCTGGGTGGCTCAACTGGTTTAGCATCCAACTAGTGATTTCAGCTCAAGTCATGATCTCACAGTTTGTGAGTCTGAATCTCATGTTAGACTCTGAGCTGAGAGTGTGGAGCCTGCTTGGGATTCTCTCTCTCTCTCCCTCTCTCTCTCTGTCCCCTCCCCAACTCACTTGGATTCATGCACAGTCTCTCTCTTAAATTAATAAATAAAATTTATAAAAAATGCCAAAGAGGGTTTTTTTAGTATGATAATAAAAAATACTTAAACAATTAAATTGATAAATTCTCATATGAAGTTTTTATCTTTATATAACAGCATACATTTATTAACAAATTTTATATTACTACAGTGAAAGATGCAGTGTTAATGGAAGCAGACATGTTTAGAAATATTAGTGTTAAGATACATACTTTCTTTTTTTTAAGATACATACTTTCAACAGTTAGAAACAAAACTATGTAATAAAGGAAATAGTTTCAACATGCTTATTTGAAGAAAAATACACTAAACATAATGTGGGGTATTTAGATGGTATTTTCTCAAAATTAGTAGGAAAAATGTACTATATTGATGCATTGAGTTTTTACAATATA
This sequence comes from Proteles cristata cristata, assembly GCA_017311185.1. Classification (NCBI taxonomy): domain Eukaryota; kingdom Metazoa; phylum Chordata; class Mammalia; order Carnivora; family Hyaenidae; genus Proteles; species Proteles cristata. The sequence continues at coordinate 1,703,988 of JAESUZ010002751.1, read as the reverse complement.
TGTTGTACAGAGAGAAATAAAACATTTTGAATTCTTCCATTTCCTTAAGGTAAGTGTTTGCTTTAAAAATATTTATCTCTTATTATTTTTAGGTTCAACGCTTCATGGTTTGATAGAATATAAAAACATTTATGATAGAATCATTTCTATTCCATCCATAAAAGAAGACCACTATTATTTTTCTCTAATTATGGAACAGAAGTTTAAATACTAAGTTATCCAGACTATTTGTTGGTTTTTATTCTCTTTCTCTTTCTCGTTTCTTAAGGCAGTATTGCTGCTTATAATTAACACCTCTATCAAAAGGAAAGCTCTAGTTTAGGAAAGAAAATCCAAATTGTAGGTGAACAAGGAGCTAATAAATGGAAAGCAGTATGGTAGGTTATATGAAGTAGTAGGTGAATCTAAAAGTCAATTAAAGTTGTCTAAAATATACATATACTGTAAAACTACTGATCTCATTCTCTCAAAGTTAGTAGGAAGAAAAAGACAGTTTATCTGAATATAAAGAGCATATTATAACTAATTGTTCTAATTTTACAGAATGCTTGTTTGCCTAATCATGCCTTACTTAGTAGTCAAATTTATTTTATCTCTGAATTACAGAATCCATTGGATGGTAAAAGGTAGCCAATGGATATAATGATGAGATAAAGATGCAGAGGGAGAAAGAAAAACTGGCCAAATTATTGGTAGTATATATAATTCTTTGGGGCTTTAGAGAATATAATAGACCAAAGGAAAATAATCTAGATTTTAAAAAACTTTCAAACTCAATATCCAAAGGATATCTGTAAGATGATGATTATATAATGCCTCTGGAGCAATGATAGGAAATGAGGTCTGTAAATTAGTTCCTAGATATTGGCTGGGAAGATAGTAATGAAGGAAAAGGGAACAGTGAACATAATGTTTATTTTCCTTCCAATCTACCCTCATACTGAGTTTCTCTGTGGCAGATCGTTCCTGGGGTTGGAGAAAAGGAAAATATATAAATATAAAAAGAAGGATTATAAAATGAGTTTATCTCAGCCATCTGCAGGATCTATATAGTGAGCAAGAAAGGAAAGCTGAGAAAAAAATGGAGCTCCAATTTACTGGTGGCAGGGAAGGAAGAGATATAACATATAAAAATGCATATAGGTTAGATGAGCTTTATCAGTGTTTACTTTCACTTACGTTTTGCTAAGCTGGTTATATGATTAAGGCTAGGACGATATGGTTATTTCCATATAATTAAATCTTTACTAATTAAAAAAATTACGTTGTACAATAAGAATAAAAATTACCTGAAGGTTCCTTAGTCAGTGAAGGAAACTGGATGGTTTTATGAATGGTTGACCCAGCTCTAGATGTTTTATGATATGCTTTTGGAGTTTTAGTCACATGGGGTGAAATGTACTCAGATCTTCCTAGAAATATTTAGAAAAGATATTAACTGTAAGAGAGATTCCATTTGTAACTAATTTTAATACACAGTTGCCAATAAAATTGAAATAACTAAATTTTTTGAGATGATTAATTAATAAAGAAATATACATTAAGAAGAGTAGTTTTAGAGATCAGATCTAAGTTTTAAAAAGCAAGCCATAAAAGAGTATCTCTATAAATTCCATTTGTATGAAATGTACAGTGTAGGGAAATTTTATAGAGACAGAAATTAGATTAGTGGATGATGGCTTGCAGTATGAATATTTCTTTTCCACATAATGAAAATGTTCTAAAATTGAACATCATGATGGAAGCACAACTCTGTGAATGTACTAAATGCCACTGAGTTACACACTGTAAATAAGTGAAATGAATGGTACGTGTCTTATATATCAATAAAGCTATTAAGTAGATTAACATCTGACTTTATATCACAAATAATAGAAGACAGAACTCAGCAGAATGACATATTAAAAGTGATGAAAGGGGCGCATTGGTGGCATGGGCCAGGCTGAGTATGGGCTCAGGTCATGATCTCACAATTTGTAGGTTTGAGCCCTGAGTTGGGCACTGTGACAGCTCAGAGCCTGGAGCCTGCTTGGATTCCATGTTTCCCTCTTCCTATGCTGCTCCCCTGCTTGTGCTCTGTCTCTCTTTGTCTCTCAAAAAATAAATAAACATTAAAAAAATTAAGTTAAAGTGCTGAAAGCAAAAATTCACAACCAAGAATTTAATACCCAGTAAAATTATTATTCAAAAAAAGATAAAACAAAAACATTCCTAGATTTTTATAAACTAACAATATTTGTTATTATATTAGCAAAAATGTCTTAGAAGAAATGCTGAAGAGAATACTTCAGGGTGATACAAAATGACACTAGGTAGTAACTTCTCATTATATACAAAAACCAACTCAAAGTAAACTACATCCCTAAATTTTATAGCTGTATTATAAAACTCTTAGAAAAAATAGAAAATCTTGAGATTTTAATTAGGCAATGATTTTTTTTAGAGACAAGTTTAAAAGCATGATTTATAAAAGAAAATTTAATACATCAGGCTTCATTAAAATTCAAAACTTTTGATTCTTTCTCATTGCCATGTAGTATTCCATGGTATAGAAATGGTGGGGGAAAGGGGGAGAGGCAAACCATGAGAGACTCTTGAATGCTGACAAAAACTGAGGACTGATGGATGTGGGGGAGGAGGGGTGGGCATGGAGGAGGACACTTGTGGGGATGAGCACTGGGTGTTATGTGGAAACTAATTTGACAATAAACTATTTGTAAAAAAAAAAAACAACAAAAACAAAAACAACTTTTGACTACCATTAGGAAAGTTAAGATGGGGAGGATGCCTGGTGGCTCAGTCGATTAAGTGTCCAACTTCAGCTTACGTCATGATCTCCTGGTTCGTCGGTTCAAGCTCTACATTGGGCTCTGTGCTGTCAGCTCAGAGCCTGAATCCTGCTTCAGATTCTGTGTCTCCCTCTCTCTCTGCCCCTCCCCTGCTCAAGCTCATGCTCTGTCTACAAAAATAAATAAAACATTTTTTTAAAAAGTTAAGAGGTGCCTTGGTGGCTCAGTTGGTTGAGTGCCTGACTCTTGATTTTAGCTCAGGCTATGATCTCAGAGATGTGGGATTGAGCCCCAATTCAGGCTCTGTGCTGAATATGGAGCCTGCTTAAGATTCTCTTTCTCTCCCTCTACCCATCTCCCCCCACTCATGTTCTCTCTTTCTCTCATAATAAAAAAAAAAATAAGAAGAAAGAAAGTTAAGACAAGCTGTAGACTGAAAGAAAGTATTTTCACATCATGTATCCAATAAAGAAGTTGCATCCAGAATACATAAAGAACTCTTAAAATTTTAAGAACTTAAAAGATAAAACTTTACAAATAGGCAAAAACTAAAAAGTTTTAAAGACATTTAATCAACGAAATACACAAATGGCTTCTAACCACATGAAAAGATGATCAAAATAATTTTTTTAGGGAAATGTGAAAGACAACCACAATGAAATGCCATTTCACATCCCACAGAATGTCTGTAATCAAAAGGACAGACAATAGCCAAATGATGGCAATGCTGGGAAGAAATAAAATCATTCATACCTTGCTTGTATGTAGGTAAAATGGTACAGCCACTATAGAACAGTTTGGCATTAAAAAATAGTTAAACATAAATTTACCATACAACATCTACTCCTAGATATCCACCTAAGAGAAATGAAAACTTATGTCTTCACAAAGACCAACAGTGAAATAAACCTAATGTACATTAGCCTAAGAATAGATAAAGAATATGTGCTACACTTCAGTGTATTTGGAGAACAATGCTACAATACTTCATTTGTATCATTAGGAACAAAATTTAACTCAATTATTTGTTTAAGGCTTTAAAAATTAAGTATATGTTTCATCTCAATGTTTCTCTTAACCTTTCAAATATCTCTTTTGAAAGTAATTAAAACTTTGAGATACAAAAGCAACTAGTGGCTCAGTTGGTTAAGTGAATGGCTCAGGTCATGGTCTCACAGTTTATGATCTCACAGTTCATGGTTCAAGCCCTGCTTGAGCTGACAGCTCAGAGCATAGAGACTGATTAGGATTCTGTGTCTCCCTCTCTCTCTGCCACTCCCCTGCTCATATTCTGTATTTCTCTGTCTCAAAAATAAACATTTAAGAGAATTTTTAAAAAGAAAAAAGTTTGAGATACAGAAGTAAAATGTAATAACTCTAATTTTACTTTTTTCAAATTGTCGTTAAAAGTTACAACAATGCTGAGGGAGAAAAAAAGAGAATGTGCTACAGCCATAGAAGACAATACTATTCAGCAATAAAAATTAATGAAAGATGATACCTGTTAATATGAGTGAACCCCAAAAACGTGCTCACTGAAAGAAGCTACATACCAAGCACCATGTACTCTATGATTTCATTAATATGAAATGTTCAGAAAAGGCAAATTGATAGGCACAAAAAGATTAGTGGTGCCCTGGAACAGGGAGAACTAACTTAAACTATCATTAGGGATCTTGTAGGAACGGCAAAAATGTTCTAAAACTGAATTAAGATGCTGACTACATATCTAGGTAAGTTTACTAAAATCCTTGACTCATGCAGTTAAGATGGGGTAGATTTTCTGATATGCAATTTTTGCCTTATTCAAAAATAATTGCTAATCTAGCACTGCTAGGAATTTACCCAAGGGATACAGAAATGCTGATGCCTAGGAGCACATGTACCCCAGTGTTCATAGCAGCACTCTCCACAATAGCTAAAACATGAAAGAGCCTAAGTGTCCACCAACGGACGAATGGATCAAGAAGATGTGGTTTATCTATACAATGGAATACTACATGGCAATGAGAAACAATGAAATCTGGCCATGTGTAGCAACGTGGATGGAACTTGAGGGTGTTATGCTGAGCGAAATAAGTCAGGCAGAGAAGGACAAATATCATATGCTTGCACGTAAAGGAGGATTAGGAGGAACTTAACGGAGGACCATGTGGGAGAAGAAGAGGGGAAATGGTGGGGGAAAGGGAGAGAGGCAAACCATGAGAGACTCTGGAATGCTAAGAACAAGCTGAGAACAAACTGAGGGGGGAATGGGCATGGAGGAGGGCACTTGTGGGGATGAGCACTGGGTGTTATATGGAAACCAACTTGACAATAAACTATTTGAAAAAAAGAAAAAAGAAATAATTGCTAATCTGTACCTCTCTGAGGAAAAATTTACCAATTAGAGTACAATATCTATGCAGTTGTTTATGTCTTGGGCCTTACAGTATCTGCTCAAAGCACTCTTTTCCAGTTACTTCGAGCACTCATTTTTCTCTACTTCTGTCAATACGATTATGTCATGCATTTATTTTTTTTCAAGTTTTATTGAGATACATTTGACATATAAGATAGTGTAAGTTTAAGATGTACAATGTTTTGGTTTGACACACCTATTACAAAATGATTAGCACCATAGCATTAGCTAATTCTTCTATTACATCACACAATTACCATATCTTTTTGTAGTGAGAACATTTAACACTTACTCTTCTAACAACTTTCAACCATATAATACAGTATTGTTAACCATAAGCATCATGATGTGCATTATTTATTTATTTATTTATTGCTTAATTTACATCCAAGTTAGTTAGCATATGGTGCAATAGTGATTTCAAGAGTAGAATCCTTGATACTCCTTACCCATTTAGACCATCCCCCCTTCCAAAAATCTTCCAAAAATTGTTTGTTCCCTATATTTAAGAGTCTTTTATGTTTTGTCCCCCTACCTGTTTTTATATTACTTTTGCTTCCCTTCTCTTATGTTCATCTGTTTTGTACGTGATGCATTAAATACCCAGAACTTACTCTTCTTCTAACTGGAAGTTTGTACTCTGACCAACATTTCATTTCCCCAACCTATAGCTTCTGGTAACTACCATTCAACTCTCTTTCAATGAGTTGAGCCCCTTTTTAGATTCCACATATGAGATCATATTTTCTTTCTTTGTCTGACTTGTTTCACTTTAGCATAATTCCTTGAAGGTCCATCCATGTTATTACCAATGGCAAGATTTCCTTCTTCTTTTTTTTAAATAACTGAATAGTATTCCATATATATATATATATATATATATATATATATATATAATTTGCTTATGCACATTATATTTTATATACAAATAATATATAATATATAATTAGTGGTTCCAGGGCACCACTAATCTTTTTGTTCCTATCAATTTGCCTTTTCTGGACATTTCATATGAATGAAATAATTATATTTTATATACAAATAATATAAACATTATATTTTATATAGAAATAATATATAATAATATAATATGTAATAACAAATAATGTATAATTATATACAAATAATATATAATTGCATATAATAAATATGTAATATATGTACATAATTTATATGTACAATATATTTCTAATGTTATATATACATATATAATAAAACTGTTACTTTGAATTCTTTATATGATAAACTTTAGATCTCTGTGTCTTTGGGTTTGGTAGTGGAAGATTACGGTAATCCTTTGGTGGTATCATTTTTCCTTGATTTTTCATATTCCTTGAAGTTTTGTGCTGGTCTCTTACATTTGAAGTAGCAGTCATCTCCCCGATTACTAACTGCCCTAACTGCCGTCAAGGAAAAGCAAACTGCCTTTCATCAGCTCTGCTAGAAATCCAGAGGCTTTTTCCCATCTCAACTGCATAACCCTTATCCATACTTCTTGCTCCCTCTTGTGGCAGAACTCTTAAACTTGTATATTTTCTCTGAATCTTCCAACACACCAGGGCAAGCGCCAACAGTTTGTTTTCCCTAAGGTCATGTTGTTTCCTTACAGCTCAAGTTGTGATTTTTCTCTAGCCCACAGAACCTGGCTTGCTTTCTACAAGTGCTCTTAGCTATCCACCAAAGCACTCTCAGGAGCACGCACAGGGAGTTGGCTGCAGAGGTGGGGGAAGTGTGGCTGAGATAAGCCTGTCACTGGGGATGCCCGCAACCATTGGGGGGATCTACAAGTGAAGCTGTCCCAGCATCTCATGGGTGGGTTTCCTGATGGTAGTCCACAACACAGTCAACAGAACTACATTTCTTTAATGCTCTCTGAGAATCATATCTGCCACTCTTCTCATCTCTTCTCACCCCACAATTTAGTACTCTGGATGCTTTGGTGGTGTCCTGCACATCTAGGGAAGACTGGTACCCACTCACCTACTCTCCCTTTCCTCACCGTGGGAGAAATTGTGGGATGAAAAAGTCTCATTTGACCTTAACTACCACCTTGGGGGGCATGTGATGCAGGCAAAGGCAAACTGTTCCTCTTATCCAATCCAATGCGTCCAAACTCTTATTTTTTGCTCCAACAAAGTAGTGGAATTTCTTATCTGGAAACCAGGACTTCCACAAAGCTCTCTTGTCTGTGGGTGACTGGGCGAGTCAGTGTTCTCCAGATGTTCCCTGACTGTGGCCAGGAGGTGTTGGAACCATTCATGAGCTATCTCAAAGTCCACAGCCAAGATGGAGGTTTGTCTGCCTATTACCAGATGCACAGGTGGACAAGGTTTATCCAGGTCCCTTGGTGTATGATGCTGGATCCCACAACTTCTACAATTGCACTTTTGTTCATGGATGGGTGCCAAATTTTTGTTGCTGAGAATGGGAGCACAAAAGAAGGGACATGCTATGCTATCATGATGCTGACATCAACTGTCATATATTTGTATGTTCTGTATGTCCCAGTCTGCATTTCATCCTAGGACCTCCCAATTTCTTTTCTCCATGGATGGTTTTATTGAGAAAATTATAATTAAAATATAATTGAATGATGAAAAAGATAACTGTATGCTGTATGGATCATTCACTGCTATATGCATTTTTTTTTATTTTGCCATTTTTTTGTAGGGGACTGGCTACTGAGGGGCCTATTCCTGTCTTGTTACTCTATTGTGTAGTGTGTGTGTGTGTGTGTGTGTGTGTGTGTGTGTTTTGCAGGAAGTCACATCAGAGGAGCTGCCTCTGAAAATGATTATAGATCACAGAAGTGTGATCTTTGGCCCAAGTGCAAAATTTTAATATAAATTTGTAGGGTTTCAGGAAGAGCACATGTACTTTGCGTGGGACGAGTATCAAGAATATTTGCAACCAGAGGACACACTATGATGGATTGGTTTCAATAACGGCCCCAATGTGTTCTTGACTACCGGTATTCATATGCTCCCATATGGGATGGCTATATAACTTTAGCAAATGGAACAAAAGATAACAAATGCAAACAAAGACTTTAAAATTGCTTGTACATTGGGCTTTCTCACATTCCACTCTTAGAACCTGAGGTTACAACACGAAGAGTCTTAATCTACCAGCTAGATGATGGGAGACAAGGAGCCAAGTCACCTCCTGTGTCACTTGAAAAGTTTGTTTTCTCTTAGCATCCAAACCATCCTTCTGTAGTCTGCTTTATGGTACTGGATCCAGGACTCTGATAACCACATTTTTGTTTTGCTAGGCAACTCAACATTAGGGCAATGCAAATAGGGCATGCCCTAGAGAGACTGCAAGTTTGGAGGAGTAACAAGGTTGGCTACCAATGGGCTTCCTGAGAGCTTCATGTCTCCTTTCTGTGTCTGTGAACTTCATCCCAGCATGTTTCTTTAACCTAGAAGCAGAAGTTCTTTTTGCAACATAAATGATTTGTATTTTTCCCAACATTTGCAAAACCAGTTTTATTTAAATCTTCACCAGCTGAGACAATAGCAACATCCCCTCTTCAGAAGTATGTCTGAGACCTCTCCTGAAAAATCAGACATATCAGCACCAGTCAAGCTGTATTTTCTACTCAGATGCCTTCATCTGCTGTAGGAGTGGCAACTTCTTCCTCACATTGCTTCCATGCTATCTTAGAATTCTTTTACACTTTCAGTTAACTAGTTAACAACTTTATACTTAGTTAATGAGTTTTTACATTTTTGCTCTTTTTTTTCAAACAACTTGTGAGGTTTTTATCTCTTGACGAATCCCAATTATATATCCTGTTTTCCCAAAGACAGCAAGCCAATTTCTTAGACATGTGAGTGAAGCTACTGATTATAAGATGACCAAAGATAACAAGATAGCCCAGCCCAAAATAGTCTACATTGCTAACTCCCAAATCATGAACTCTGAATCCTGAGTTATTATTTTAAGCTAAATAGTTTTGGAGTAGTTATGCAGTAAAAAAACAAAAACAAAAACAAAACACTAACAAATATGGACAGAATTAAAATAAGGTTTAAATAGGATTTAATAACTCAGATGGGCAAAAATGAAACAAACAAAACACCCATGTATACGATTGATGGTTATGCAGAGAAAAGGATTTTTTCGCCACGATTTCTGGAGAAAATGTTAATTTTAATAACCTTTAGGAAAGCAATCTGGAAGTTTCTTTTAACATTAGAAGTCTTGAGACTCTTCCCCAAGAAATATAAGCACAATATATAAGAATCCCTATGTTCATGGACACATATACCAGTGGTGAAAAGCTAAAAAAATTAAGTCCCTTTTATAAAAGAGTGATTAAATAAAAAATCCTATACTACAGAACATTATACTACTAGAAAAAGTATAAGTTAAAGCCATTTCATTATCTGACTTGCAAGGATTTACCAAAAGTATGTAAAATGCAAAATAAGTAAAATGAAAAGTCATACTATAAAACTATATATATATTATAAATTACTATAATTAAATATATACTTATTTTATACACACACACACACACACACACACACACACACACAATCTTTTTTTTTTTTTTTTTTTTTTACCTAGGTTGCCAAAGGGTGATAAATTGATCACTTTTATTGGGAATTTACTCATTGTGGTGCTCTTCATAAGTGAATCTTGATGATGTGGAAACGTATTTTTGTCTTCAAATGAACTCATTCCTAAAATAAAAATTTTTAAAGATTACATGAAGACTATGAATATTCATACACTACTCTCCAAACACCATGTACTAGTCCTTATTTGTATATTTGTAATGTTTCCTTCCCACATTTTATTAAGTGGCCACTTGTTTATTGCTCTAGCTTGTATAAACTATTTGATCATTTTCTCTTCCTTGTTATTATTCTGTGTTCCTTGATAGCCTCTTCCTGTTTTCAATCTCATTGAGGTATACTTCTGTACAAAAAATGCACATGTTTAATGTATATACACTTTGATAAGTTTAGACATATGTGTACACCTGCAATACTGACACCACAATCAAGGTGTTAAACATACCCATCACCTCCAAAAGACTTCTCAAGTTTCCTTTTTCCTTTTATGGTAAGATCATTTAGCACAAATACTACCCCCCTTAATGATTTTTAAACATACAACACTATATTGTTAACTATATGCACAATGTGGTACAGAAGATCTCTAGAACTTATTCATCTAGTATAACTGTAACATTATACATATTGAACAACTACTCATTTCTTCCTACCCTAGCCCCTGGAAGCCATCATTCATTCTCTGCTTCTGTGAGTTTGATACTTTTAAATATTTATTTTAAAATTTATTTTTATTTTAATTTTTTATTGAAGTATAATTAACATAATGTAATATTAGTTTCAGGCATACAATATGATGCAACAGTTCTATACATTACTGAGTGCTCATCATGATAAGTGTACTTTTAATCTCCTTTATCTCCTTTATATTAATATAAATGGAATTATTTAGTATTTGCCCTGTGGCTTAGACTTAGCGTTAATGTCTTCAGGTTCATCCATGTTGTTGCATATGGAAGGATTTCCTACTTTTCCAATACTGAATAACATTCCATTGTATGTCTATGCCACATTTTCATTTTATTTTATCCAGCTTTATTGAGATATAATTGACATAGAGCATTGTGTAAATTTAAGGTATACAATGTGATGATTTGATACATGTATATATTATGAAAGGATTACAATAGGATTAGTTAAAACCTACATCACTTCACATAACTACTTTTTATTTTGTGCTAAGAATATTGAAGATCTACTCTCCTAGCAACTTTCAAGTATATAATATAATCTTTCCACTACAGTCATCACACTATACATTAGATTCCAGAGTTTATTCTTCTTCTAACTGGAAGTTTGTACCCTTTGGCCCAAATCTCCTCATTTCCTCCACCCCTCAGTACCTAGCAACCATCTTTCCATTCTCTGCTTCTATGAATTCAGATTTTTTATATTCTACACATGAATGAGAGCATACAGATGCCACACTTATTTCATTTTATATAATGATCTCAAGCTCCATCCATAACATGACAAATGGCAAGATTTCCTTCCTTTCTGTTTTTAATGTTTATTTATTTATTTTGAAAGTTTATTCCTGATGCAGGGCTCCGTCTCACAAACCTTGAGATCATGACCTGAACTTGAATGAAGAGTGGGATGCTTAACTGAGTCACCCAGGTGGTCCAGGATTTCCTTCTTTTTTTTTATATATAGCTGAATAATATTCCACTGTATATTTTATATCAAATTGCCTTTATTTCTTTATCTATCTGTGGACATTTAGGTTGTCTCAGCTATTGTGAATAGTGCTGCAATGAATATAGGAGTGCAGAGATCAATCTGAAAGAGTGATTTCATTTCTTTTGAAATCACTGGATCACATGGTAGTTCTATTTAATTTCTGGAGGAACATCTATACCGTTTTCCATAGTGGTTGCACCAACTTGCAATCCCACCAACACCGTGCAAGTGTTACCCTTTCCCCACACCTCAACATTTTTATATTATTTGTCTTCTTGATGATAATCATTCTAATGGGTGTGAGAGGATATTTCATTGTAGGTTGGATCTGCATTTCCTTGATTAGTGATGTCGAGCACTTTTTTATGAACCCATTGGCTTCTTTGTATGTTTTCTTTGAAAAATGTCTATTTACATCCTCTGACCATTTATAGTAGCATTGTTTAGTTTTAGGGTTTTTCCTTCTACTCCCCCTGCCCCTCCTACTCCTTTTTTTGCTGCTGAGTTGTAAGAGTTTCTTATGTACTTTGAATATTAAGTTATTATCAGATAGATGGTTTTAAATATTTTCTTGCATTCTGTAGTTTGCCTTTTCATTTTGTTGATGGTTTCTTTTGCTGAGCAGAAGCTTTTTAGTTTGATGTCCCACCTGTTTTTGCCTTGTTGTTTGTTTATTGGTGTAATGTTCAAAATATTATTTCTGAGGTACATGTCAAGGAACTTTTTATCTGTTTTCTTCCAGGGGTATTGAGGTTTCATTTTTTTGTTTTCAAATCCCACATAAATCTTTAATCTGTTTCAAATTAATTTTTGTTAATGATAAAAAATATGGTTGTTTTATTCTTGCATATTGATAACCAATTTTCCAACATTATTCATTGAAGAGACTATTGTTTCCCATTAAGTATTCTTAGCTCCCTTGCCAAATATTGTCAATTTAGGGGCGACCGGGTGGCTTAGTCGGTTAAGCGGCCGACTTTCGCTCAGGTCATGACCTCGCGGTTTGTGGGTTAGAGCTCCGCGTCGGGCTCTGTGCTGACTGCCGGCTCAGAGCCTGGAGCCTGTTTCAAAGTCTGTCACTCCCTCTCTCTCTGACCCTCCCCTGCTCATGCTGTCTCTCTCTCTCTCCTAGAAATAAATAAAAAATATTTAAAAAAATATTGTCAATATATATGAGGATTTATTCAGGCTTTAGATTCTGTTCTATTGATGTATGGTCTGTTTTTATGTCAGTACTATCCTGTTTTGATTATTATACCTTTGTAATATAATTTGAAATAAGGAAAGTAATGCCTCCAGCTTTGTTCTGTCTCAGGATTGTTTTGGCTATTCAGGGTCTTTTGTGGTTCCAAACAAACTTTAAGATTGTTTTTTTTTTCTATTTTGGGGAAAATTCCATTGAAATGTTAATAGAGACTGCATTGAATCTATAGATGGCTTTTCGGATAGTATCAACATTTTAAAAACATTAACTTCCAATCCATAAACCTAGGATATCATTTCATTTATTTGTGCATCTTCAATTACTTTCATCAAAATGTTATAGTTCTTATGATTAAATTATCAATCTTGTTTAAATTTATTCAGAATAAATAATTTGTTTTGAATAAAGTATTCTGAATATTTGATTGTTTTGATGTTACTGTAAATGAGACTGTTTTCCTTATTTCTATTTCAGATATTTCATTTTTAGTGCATAGAAACTCATTTGATTTCTGTATTTTGATTTTGTATTCTTTGACTTTACTGCCTTCATTTATCAGTCCTAACAGTTTTATGGCAGAATCTTTAGGATTTTCTCTATATAAGATCATATCATTTGCAAACTTCATTTTTTCTAATTTGGATGCCTTTCATTTCTTTTTATTGCTTAACTGCTCTAAGATTTCCAGTACTAAGTTGAATAGGAATGATGAGAATGGGCACCCTTTTCCTGATCTTAGCTGAAAACCTTTCAATCTTTCACCTGTGTACTTGTCATAAATGATCTTTATTACGTTGAGATATGTTCCTTCTATACCAAATTTATTGAGAGTTTATCATGAAAAGATGTTAAATTTTGTCAAATATCTTTTCTGAATCTATTGAGGTGATCATATGATTTTACTTCATTTTGTTAATGTGGTGTATCACATATAATGATTTATATATGTAGATCCATCTTTGCATCTCATGGATAAATCCCAATTGGTCACAAAATATTATCCTTTTAGTGTGTTGTTGAGTTTGTTTTGATGAAATTTTGTTGAGAATTTTTGCATCAGTTTTCATCAGGGATATTATTTATGAGGCTAATAGTTTCCTTGTAGTGTCCTTTGGTAAGAGGGTACTGCTAGCCTTGTAAAATGAGCTTGATAGAATTTATTTCTCTTCAATTTCTGGGAAGTGTTTGAGAAAGATTGGCATTAAGTATTCTTTAAATGCTTGGTAGAATTTACCAGTGAAATTATCTAGGTGTGGACTTTTGTTTGATGGGTAGTTTCTGGTTACTGATTCAATAACCTTATCATTGGTCTGTTTAGATTTTCTATTTCTTTACAATTCAGTCTTTGTAGATGATATGTTTCTAGGAATTTATACATTTCTTCTAGGTTATCTAGTTTGTTGGCTTCTAATCATTCTATCTCATAATCTTCGAATCTATAGTGTATCATTTTAATGTCTACTCTTTCCATTCTGACTTTTGAGTCTTTCCTTTTTTGTAGAAAAGATATTTAGTCTAGCTAAAGTACTGTCAACTGTATTTACCTTTTCAAAAAACAACCTCCTATCATCAGTTTATTAATTTATATTTATTTTTTATTATTTAAAAATTTTTCTTTATTTTTGCTAACTTTGGGCTTAGTGTCTGATTTCTTCTTTTGTTGTTCCTTGTGGTGAAAAGTTGTTGTTTTTTAAATTTTTTTAAATGTTTTTTTATTTCTGAGAGAGAGACAGCACGAGCAGGGCAGGGTCAGAGAGAGGGAGACACAGAATCTGAAGACAGTCTCCAGGCTCTGAGCTAGCTGTCAGCACAGAGACAGATGCAGGGCTCGAACCCTCGGACCGTCAGATCATGACCTGAGCCAAAATCGGACACTTAATCGACTGAGCCACCCAGGCACCCCTGTCATTGCATTTTAAAAAGTAGTCACCTCCTCCAGGTTTATTGACTGGCTTCTAGAGAGAGAAATCCCTTGTCAGCCCTGTTAGGGATTCTGAAATTTTTTCAGACCATTTCTACAGGTATGCCTGTTCCACACATTTTGCTCTCTTTTCTGGGAGGATTCTTAAGCCTTGTTTCTGTGCTATAAAGACAGGCTCGTTGCTCAAAGCCTCCTTTTTGTTTTCCTTATGGCAACTTTATGGTTTCTTCCAGGTCTGCTTCCTGTGGGTGTCCACTGTCTGTGAAAGCTCACTCTTGTTGCAGTTGGGTGCATGCACAGGGAGCCAGCCATAGGGTGGAGTTTGTGTGAGTGAGATGCATGAAGTGCTGGAGGTGCCTGTGGGTCAGTTTTGGGGGATCCACAGGTGAGGGGTCTTCAGCAGCTGATGTGCAGGCTCCTGATGGAGTCCTTACACACTTAGCAGTCACTTCCCTTTTATACATTCAGTTCTGAGCCTTGGCTGCTGTTGTCTTAGCCACTTTATGTCCTATGGTCATACAGCTTATGAGTCAGTTCTCTGGATAAGAAAAGAGAGAAATGGGTCTTTTTGACAGAATCCTGCATACTGTCAAAGAAGCTGGGTACTTTGCTCACATGCTCTCACTTTCCAATGGGAGAAATCTCAGGAGGAAAAGGGCTCTCTTGACACTGACATATGCCTGTCCTGAAGGAGTGGTGCAGTAAAGTCAAACTGTTCTTTTGCCCTCCACAATGTACTCAATCTCAGATTTTGTTGTTGCTCCAACAGTGTGTTGGAACTTCTTCCATGGACTCCTAGACTTAACAAAGCCTCTCTCATCTGTGGATGATCATCAAATTGATTTTCTTTGAATGGGGCGGGGAGGGGAGATGGTAACAAAGTGTAACTCCTACAATATTGATGTCATCACTGTGATACTCCTCCTCTCTTGCCAATATTTTACAGGAAATCTTACTTATTGTTTTTAGTTCTCTGATATACTCAATTATGTCAAAGTCCTTTCTAGAAAGCTTTCTCCCTGCTCATTGAGAACGTTTTTTCCCTCATAACATTTTAATACAGTAGGGCTTTTAGTATCTGCAAATGTACATATACAAAAGATCTTGTTCTTTAGCCTAGGTAAATTAGAATAATTAGCAGCACAGCCCTTGCTATTTTTTACCTGATACAGAGGGTGGCACATACAGTTTTTTGTCTGAAGGACAGCGTTTCTTATTCTCAGCATCTTCCTTAATTTTGTCCTTTATACGAATGCTGTTTTAGTTTTGACCAGAATGTTCATTTTTGTATTTGACATGTAATCTACATTTAGAAGGATGCATTCATAAGGATATCTCTGACAATCAGAGCTGTACATATAACCACTGGTTCCCAATCACCAATTCAGTTAATGTTTATTCGATTTTTTAACAATCCCCCTGCTTTTATTTTTAATAAATAAAACTGTTTTTATTTACTTTTTGAGAGAGAGAGAGAGAGAAACAGAGCATGAGCAGGGGAGGGGCAGAGAAAGAAAGGGAGACACAGAAACTGAAGCAGGCTCCAGATTCTGCACTATCAACACAGAACCTGATATGGGGCTTGAACCCACGAACTATGGTATCATGACTACAGCTGAAGTTGGATGGTTAACCAACTGAGTCACCCAGGTGCCCATTGATCCTACTGATTTTAAAAGTAACATGTGCTAATTGCAGAACATTTTCATTTAAACAAATAATTATAAGCCTCATACTATTTAATCATTGGCTAAAGTAAACTGAAACCACAGGCTGAGAGGCTTAGAAAGAGGTTGTAATTGAGAAATAAAATACTACTGACAATTCCAAACTAGTCATTAACATTTGCCAAATATGAGTAAAAGCTGGGAAGGACTAAGTCACTAAAGAAAAAAACCTTAATGCATGCTAGGGTAATGGATCCATACTGTCAAATTTATGTTTATTCTTCATCTTATTTTCATGAAAATATCAAGAATAGATTGTTTAAATATTTTGGTACATCTTGGTGTTAAGTATTGAATATAATTTTGGATGTAAGTGGTACAGAAGACTAGCTATTCTAATGATCTAATTCTAACTAAAATGCTAGATTTTAAAAATGAATTTTAAAAACTTTTGCTTAGGAGCACCTGGGTGTCTTAATCAGTTAAGCAGTGGACTTTGGCTCAGGTCATAATCTCACACTTTGTGAGTTTAAACCCTGCATCAGGCTATGTGCTAACAGCTCAGAGCCTGGAGCTTGCTTCATATTCTGTGTCTCCATCTCTCTCTGTCCCTTCCCCACTCTCAGTCTGTCTCTCTTTCTCTCTCTCTTTCTCTCTCAAAAATAAATAAATATTAAAGAAAAAATTTTTTAAAAACTATTGCTGAGAAGGCATAAAAGATACTCATGAAAACAAACAAAAAAGAAGTGAAAGCATATAACTTGCAGATCTCTGCTAAAAATTGTGTGTGTGTGTGTGTGTGTGTGTGTGTGTGTGTGTGTGTGGTATACATATTTTTATAAAGTTGATTGACTGGAATAATGTGGGAGGTGGAGGGGAACACAAGGTGGATAATTTCACTATAAAAGGAAGTATACAACCAAGTATTTTGGAAAGTACTTGTATAGAACGCCATTACTATATACGGCTTATGATGGCAGAGGTAAGAGCTGAGAAAGAAGGGAATGGGATTATAATAACAAAGAGTAGGAGCCATTAGAATGACATGATATTTTTTAAATATTAGTGTTACATAGTTTCTGAATGCTTAAAATACTTCATAAAAAGTAAAAAATCATGCTACAAAAAGTATTTTAGGTAATTAGATAGTTATTTTACATTGTTATATCTTTTACCTTGATTGTTAAAGGATGAAAAATGGGTCTTATTTGTCGAGGATTTATGTGGTGCAATGTGACTGGTAAAAATATCTTCTTCATCTTGTGTAGACATATACCTGTTTCTTAATAAATTTGCAACTAAAATAAAATGAAAAAGAATTTCATGAAGACATTATGAATATTTTCATACCACTCCCTAGTCTCCATGTTTTGGTCTTTATTATTGCATTTGTAATTTTTCTTTTCATATTTTTAAATGCTTATTTACTTATTTTGAAAGAGAGAGACAAGGAGAGAGAAAAGGCGGGGAAGTGCAGAGAGAGGGAGAGAGAGAATCCCATGCAGACTCCTACACGGGGCTGGATCTCACGACACTGAGATCATGACCTGACCCAAAACCAAGAATCAGACCCTTAACTGACTCAGCTAACTAGGGATCTCTTCTTTTCATATTTGAGTGGTTACTTGTCTATCCTTCCAATTTCTATAAACTACTTTTTAATTTTTCTCTCCCTTTTTTGTTTTATATTCTTAGATAACATCTTTCTTAATCTTGACCTTTAATTCACATTCATTTATCTTAAACATAAATATTCATTCCTATATTTGAGCTATAGTCTTGTTTTAACTCCTTTTGTCTTAGCAATTTCTTCCAAATTTTGTTTAGAACATTTAATTATAAATTCACAATTAGTAAATAAGCATAGGTTAATTAACTAAATAAATTTTGATCTTAAAGGATATGATATTTTGAATTGACTAAATGTAGATAAGAGTACCTCATTGCCACACCAAGGGTTATTATTTAAAATTGATGAGGATGCCTAATAATAAGGAACATTAAAGCAAATAGTAATTGAAAGTACCAAAACAAAAATAGTCTGAAAATTAGAGACATAGGAAAATGACTCTTCATAATTTATCAAATTTGCTAGAGTGAAACACAAATTTAATTGCTTGATTCAAACAATTTTATTTTTATAATGGCTTAGTCATAAGCTGTTGGAGTAAATAATTTTTATTTGTGGGGCACCTGGGTGGCTCAGTAGGTTGTGCATCCAGCTTCAGCTCAGGTCATGATCTCAGGTTCATGAGTTTGAGCCCTGCACTGAGTGGGCTTGCTGCTGTCAGTGAAGAGCCTGCTTTGCAGTCAAATGCTTTACCACTGAGCTACATGCCCATGAAGAGCCTGCTTTGAATCTTCTGTCCCCACCCTTCTCTCTGCTCTTCCCCCATTCATGAGTTATCGCTCTCTCTCTCTCTCTCAAAAATAAAAATAAAACATTAAAAAATTTGTTTCATTGTTAAATTTTATTTTAATTCCAGTTAGTTTCCATATAATGTTATATTAGTTTCATGTGTACAATATAGTGATTCAACAATTCCATATATCACCCGGTGCTCATCACAAGTGCCCTCATTGATCCCCATCATTTATTTCACCCATCCCCCACCTACCTGCCCTCTGGTAATCATCAGTTTGTTCCCTATTGTTAAGAGTCTATTTCTTGGTTTGTTTTTCTCTTTCTCTTTTTTCCCATTGCTCATTAGTTTTGTTTCTTAAATTCCACATATGATTGGTGTCTTTCTCTGACTTTTTCCATTTAGCATTATACTTTCTAGCTCCATCCATCTCATAGCAAATGGAACTCAAAACGAATTAAAGACTTAAATGTGAGGCCTGAAACCATAAACATCCTAGAAGAGAGCTCAGGAAGTAACGTCCCTGACATTGGCTGAGGCAACAGTTTTCTAGATATATCTTCTGAGGCAAGGGAGATCAAAAATAAACTATTGCAACTATCTCAAAATAAAAGCTTCTGCACAGTGAAGAAAACAATCAACAAAATTAAAGGCAATATTCTGAGTGTGAGAAGATATTTAATTACTTTTAACTCGTGTTTTTTTTTTTCAGAAACAAATGTGTGATATAATGAAATAAAGCATTCAAAAGCAAAGTTTCAGAAATCTTGCCTTAATCTTAAATTTCACCAAGAGCACATATTTTGGTGCTTGTGTTTGAGATTCAACTATTTCCAAATACTAGATTTCAGGATCATTTCTGCAAAAAGTCATGACTACAATATTTCTTGCACCAAAGAGAAATGTATCTAACAATGTTACTCCAGATTAGAAGCAGTAGTGTAGACAACTACTCTAAAAGAGATGTAAGTTCACATGACAACTTAATTATATACAGAGAATTGGTAACCAATGAAATAACTGTTATAATGTTCTTATAACACTCATCAACTAGTCTTTACTGATTTTTCCAGGTTAAGGCAATTTTCCTTTCCAAAAGGAAAGTGAATAGAATAGCAGTGAGAAATACTACACCAAGTATATTCTAAGGTCATTAGAGCACTGGATATTATGGCTTACTTTCTAAATGAATGAGTTTTAAAATTAATAATAGCTAGCTGATTTTCCACTGATATCAAACACTAGAGTTTAATTAATTATACGAGGGAATTTATGAAGATTTTTACCCATGTAATAATATATAGTTACTGTTGTCATTAAAGATCCATACTTAATAAAATCCCCAAAAAGACATAAATCATAAATATTAGACTTGAAAAACATTTCTTACCAGGGTGACTTTTATGTTGCGTCTTGATTTCATCAATTACTTTTTCTCTTCCAACATTATATGTCAAGTGTTCTACATCAGTCTCTATAGACAAAAAAAAAAAAAAAAAAAAATCGCCAAGCACTTTAAAAGGTAAGCATTAATATGTGGCTGTGTGTGTGTGTGTGTTGTATAAACTTAATTAGCATTTGTTATTATAGTAAAAGAGAAAAACACAATGTATGAATTGTATAATCAAAAATTTCATAAAATTTAAAAGGATTTTACCAATTATAAAGCCTCATTATAACGACATGTTTAGGGACATGTTTAGGGACAAGAAAACAAATCAAGATATGACAAAACTGATAAAACTGATACTGCATAATTTCTTAACCAGTGCTTTTTCTACACAATGCTATCTTTTTTTAATTGTTTTTAATTTTTCTTTTAGAGAGAGAGAGCATGTGAGAGGGAGAAAGGGACAGAGGGTGGGGAAGAGGGGGAGAGAGAGAGAGAATATCTTAAGTAGGCTCCATGTTCAGTGCAGAGCCCAACACAGGGCTTGATCCCATGACCCTGGGTTCATGACCTGAGCTGGAATCAAATCAGTCAGATGCTGCACCGACTGAGCCACCCCGCTGCCCCTACAATGTGATCTTTTTATAAAAACTTAAATCATTTTGAGGAGTTTATGTTAATATTATAACTTCCAAGTTTATAATGAAAGGACATTCATACTGTAGGAGTATAAAATGGAGATGGAACATGACATTTTTGTTTATAGTTTAAGTTATAAACCATAGTCCCACATCATAAAAAGTTACCATGAGTCAGAAATTCGTTGCCTCTCTCAAGACTATATTATGCCATTTTTAGGTTATGTAATTGTAAATTAAGTAGGCATCAGTCATATAGAAAGATATGATTTAAAAAGTGCCTACCAGTTCTCCTTATGCATATACTTTGTAGCTGGAGAAAGGAATATGAGTAAATTTGCAGCAGTACCAGCATTGAGATTACATACAATTTCATTTGAGGTTTTATGGGATTTGAACATTTGCTAGATTTAGAAACTACTAACTAGGTCAAACAAGAGGTAAAGCACAAGAAAGATATTAAAAAGGAATTTATTTATTTATTTATTTATTTTTATTTTTTTTAAGGTACATTTTTTAAAAAATGTTTATTTATTTCTAGGAGACAGAGAGAGAGACAGCGTGAGCAGGGGAGGGTCAGAGAGAGAGGGAGATACAGACTCCGAAATAGGCTCCAGGCTCTGAGCTGGCAGTCAGCACAGAGCCCGACGCGGGGCTCGAACCCACGAACTGCGAGATCATGACCAGAGCGAAAGTCGGACGCTTAACCGACTAAGCCACCCAGGCGCCCCTAAAAAGGAATTTAAATTAAAAAGGAGATAACTAGGATTGGTGACTTGGGTCAAATAAAATAGCTAATATTTGTGAATGAAAGATGGTTATAGGAAAGCATGTGTCAGAGGTTGTAAACCTATCATAAATCTGACGCCATAATAGGGACCTTGCTTTGTTGTAATGAATGGCTGAGACCATGAATAATTGTTAAAAGTTGTGCTATGATATTTGTAGCCCAAATATATATTCACTGCAACCTAAGAAGCGGAGGAAACCAGCTTATCTTTACCAATAAGAACCACAAAACATAAGATTGGATAGAACAACTTTCACTACATTTTGTGAAAATAGAATGGCATACAACAATGTTAAATGAAGTTTCAGTAGATATGTCTGAGGCTTCTCTGGTTATTTCAGCAATTTGTAAAAGTAATAATGAATGGTCCATTTGAAATGGACCAAGGGATTCTTATTTTTTTTAATGTTTATTTATTATTGAGAGACAGAGAGACAGCATGAACATGGGAGGGGCAGAGAGAGGAGGAGACATAGAATCTGAAGCAGGCTCCAGGCTTAGCATGCGAGGCTCAAACTGGGTTGTTGCCTGAGTTGTAATGTTAGCCATTCTTATGGATGTGAGGTGGTAACTCATTGTGGTTTTGATTTGTATTTCCCTGGTAAGTGATGTTGAACATTTTTTCTTTTTTTTTTCTTAAAATTTTTAATGTTTTATTTATTTCTAGGAGAGAGAGACAGCGTGAGCAGGGGAGGGTCAGAGAGAGAGAGGGAGACACAGACTCTGAAGCAGGGTCCAGGCTCTAAGCTGGCAGTCAGCATAGAGCCCGATGCGGGGCTCAAACCCACGAACCACGAGATCATGACCTAAGCGAAAGTCGGACGCTTAACCGACTAAGCCACCCAGGTGCCCCATGTTGAACATTTTTTCATGTATTGGCCATCTGGATGTCTCCTTGGGAGAAGTGTCTGTTCATGTCTTTTGCCCATTTCTTCACTGGATTATTTGTTTTTTTGGGGGTGTTGAGTTTGATAAGTTCTTTATAGATTTTGGATACTAACCCTTTATCTTATATGTCATTTGCAAATATCTTCTCCCATTCCGTTGGTTACCTTTTAGTTTTGCTGATTGTTTCCTTCACTGTGCAGAAACTTTTTATTTTGATGAGGTCCCAATAGTTCATTGTTGCTGTAGTTTCCCTTGCCTCCGGAGACATGTTGAGTAAGAAGCTGCTGTGGCTGAGGTCAAAAAGGTTTTTGCTTGTTTCCTCCTCTAGAATTTTGATGGCTCTCTGTCTTACATTTAGTTCTTTCATAAACTCTTTTGAGTATATTTTTGTGTATGGTGTAAGAAAGTGATCTAGGTTCATTTTTCTGCATGTTGTTGTCCAGTTTTCCCAGTACCACTTGCTGAAGAGATAGTCTTTATTCCATTGAATATTCTCTCCTGCTTTGTCAAAGATTAGTTGGCCATACATTTGTGGGTCAATTTCTGGGTTCTCTATTTTGTTCCATTGATCTGAGTGTCTGTTTTTGTGCCAGTATTATACAGTCTTAATGATTACAGCTTTGTAATACAGCTTGAAGTCTGGGATTGTGATGCCTCCAGCTTTGGTTTTCTTGTTCAAGATTGCTTTGGCTATTTGGGGTCTTTTGTGGTTCTGTACAAATTTTAGGATTGTTTGTTCTAGCTCTGAAGAATGCTGGTGTTGTTTTTAATAGGTTGCATTGAATATGGAGATTGATTTGGGTAGTATTGACATTTTAACAATATTTGTTCTTCCTAACCAGGAGCATGGGATAGTTTTCCATTTTCTTGTGTCTTCTTCAATTTCTTTCATAAGATTTATATAATTTTCAGTGTATAGATTTTTCAACTCTTTGGTTAGATTTGTTCCTAGGTATTTTATGGTTTTCGGTGCAACTGTATATGGGATCGATTCCTTGATTTCTCTTTCTGCTGCTTCATTATTGGCATATAGGAATGCAACTGATTTCTGTGCATTGATTTCATATCCTGTGACATTGCTGAATTCATGGATCAGATCTAGCAGCTTTTTCATGGAATCATTTGGGTTTTCTATATAGAGTATCATGTCATCTCTGAAGAGTGAAAGTCTGACCTCCTCCTAGCTGATTTTGATGCCCTTTATTTGTGTTGTCTGATTGCTGAGGCTAAGCCTTCCAATACAATGCTGAATAACAGTAGTGAGGGTGGACATCACTGTCCTGTTCCTGACTTAAGGGGGCAAGCTCTCAATTTTTCCACATTGAGTATGATATTAGTCTTTTCTATATGGTTTTTATGATCTTGAGGTAGGATCTTTCTATCCCTACTTTTTTGAGTTTTTTTTTTTAATGTTTTATTTATTTCTAGCAGAGAGAGAGAGAGACAGCGTGAGCAGGGGAGGGTCAGAGAGAGAGGGAGTCACAGACTGAAACAGGCTCCAGGCTCTGAGCTGGCAGTCAGCACAGAGCCCGACGCGGGGCTCGAACCCACGAACCGCGAGATCATGACCCAAGAGAAAGTCGGACGCTTAACCGACTAAGCCACCCAGGCGCCCCTGAGTTTTTTTTTTTTAATCAAGAAAGGATGCTGTATTTTGTCAAATGCTTTCTCTGCATCTATTGAGAGGATCATGTGGTTCTTGTCCTTTCTTTTATTGATGTGACGAATCACATTGATTGTTTTGCAGGTATTGAACCAGCCCTGCATCCCAGGTATAAATCCTACTTGGTCATGGTGAATAATTTTTTAAAATGTATGGTTTTTTAAAATGTTGGTTCCAGCTGGCTAATATCTTGTTGAAGATTTTTGCATTCGTGTTCATCAGGGAAATGGGTCTATAGCTCTCCTTTTTAGTGGGGTCTTTGTCTGGCTTTGCAATCAAGGTAATGCTGGCTTCATAGAAAGAGTTTGGAAGTTTTCCTTCCACTTCTATTTTTTGGAACAGCTTCAAGAGAATAGATGTTAACTTTCCTTAAATATTTAGTAGAATACCCCTGGAAATCCATATGGCCCTGCACTCTTGTTTTTTGGGAGATTTTTGATTATTAATTTGATTTCTTTATTTGTTATGGGTCTGTTCAAAGTTTCTACTTCTTCCTGCTTCAGTTTTGGTAGTGTATATGTTTCTAGGAATTTGTCCATTTCTTCCAGATTGCTCATTTTATTGGCATATAATTGCTCATAATATTCTCTTATTATTGTTTTTATTTCTGCTGTGTTGGTTGTGATCTCTCCTCTTTCATTCTTGATTTTATTTTTTTTGGGTCCTTTTCTCTTTCTTTTTGATCAAACTGGCTAGTACTTTATCAATTTTGTGAACTCTTTCAGAGAACTGACTTCTGATTTCATTGATCTGTTCTCCTCGGATTTTGTTGTTGCTGTTGTTGTTTGTTTTTGTTGTTGTTGTTGTTGTTTTGATAGCATTGATTCTGCTCTAATCTTTTTAATTTCTTGTCTTCTGCTGGTTTGGGGATTTATTTGCTGTTCTTTTTCCAGCTCTTTAAGGTGTAGTGTTAGGTTGTGTACCTGAGACCTTTCTTCCTTCCTTAGGAAGGCCTTGATTGCTATATACTTTTCTCTTATGGACACCTTTGCTGTGTCCCAGAGTTTTTGGGCTCTGGTGTTATCATTTTCATTGGCTTCCATGTATTTTTTAATTTCCTCTTTAACCTCTTGGTTAGCCCATTCATTCTTTAGCAGGGTGTTCTTTAGTCTCCAAGTATTTGTTACCTTTCCAAATTTTTTCTTGTGGTTGATTTTGAGTTCCATAGCATTGCGCTCTGAAAATATGCATGGTATGATCTTGATCCTTTTATTGAGGGCTGATTCTTGTAGAGTTGGAGTTTCTCCCCTTAGCGAGTCCCTGTTAAGATTTCTTGCAGAGCTGGTTTAGTGGTCACTAACTCTTTAATTTTTGCTTGTTTGGGAAACTTTTAATCTCTCCTTCTATTTTGAATGACAGCCTTGCTGGATAAAGAATTCTTGGCTGCGTATTTTTGCAATTCAGCACATTGAATATATTCTGCCACTCCTTCCTGGCCTGCCAAGTTTCTGTGGATAGGTATGCTGCAAACCTGATCTGTCTTCCTTTGTGGGTTAAGGACTTCTTTTTCCTTCCTGCTTTCATGATTCTTTCCTTGCCTCAGTATTTGTGAATTTGACTATGATATGCTTTGTTGATGGACAATTTTTTGTTGAATATAATGGGAGTCCTTTGTGCTTTCTGGATTTTGATGTTTGTGTCTTACCCCAGATTAGGAAAGTTTTCTGCTATGATTTCTCACATAACCCCTTTTCCTCTCTTTTGATGTTTTGGGACCCCTATGATTCTGATGCTGTTCCTTTTTAGTGAGTCACTGATTTCTCAAATTCTTTTTTTTTTTTAATTTTTTTTAATTTTTTAATTTTTTTTTATTTATTTCTAGGAGAGAGAGAGAGACAGCGTGAGCAGGGGAGGGTCAGAGAGAGAGGGAGTCACAGACTGAAACAGGCTCCAGGCTCTGAGCTGGCATTCAGCACAGAGCCCGACGCGGGGCTCGAACCCACGAACCGCGAGATCATGACCTAAGCGAAAGTCGGACGCTTAACCGACTAAGCCACCCAGGCGCCCCTGATTTCTCTAATTCTTAAGTCATGCTCTTTTGCCTTAGTCTCCCTCTTTTAATCTACTTCATTATTCTCCATAAGTTTGTCCTCTATATTGCTGATTCACTGCAATGTGTCACCCATCCTTGCCGCTGTAGCATCCATTTGAGATTGCAGCTCAGTTATAGCATTTTTTATTTCATCCGAACTAGCTTCTATTTCTTTTATCCCCACAGAAAGGATTCTATTCTATTTTTGACCCCAGTTAGTATTCTTATTATTGTGATTCTAAATTTTGGTTCAGACATCTTGCTTGTATCTGTGTTGATTGAGTCCATGTCTGTCATTTCTTCCTGTTCTTTATTTTGGGGTGAATTCCTTCATTTCATCATTTTGAAGGAAGAAAAGGAATTAATTAGGAAAAAAATAAAATTTAAAAATTTAAAACAACACACACACACACACACACACACACACACACACACACACAAAATAAATAATGCTATATCCTAGGTGTGTTTTGGTCTGGGTGTTGAAAGGGGCTTGATAGATTAGATAAAAAAGTAGGGGGGGAGGATAACGTTAGAAAATTTGAAAAAATAAACACAATGAAATGAAATATAAGTAAAATAGAATTTGAAAATTTTACAAAGGTAAAAAATATAGTAGAAAAAATTAAAGAAAAATATTTTTTTATAAAAGTTGAAAATAAAAATAATTTCTTTCTGTTTCTGTATTTAAGAAAAAGAATACAAATGAAAAAGAAATAGAAACAAAATTGAATAGATGGACCAGTGAACAGACTGAAATACGATTGAAATTACATTGTTTTCCCCTAGAAGTTAAAGTATGAAGTCCTTTATAGTCTTTAAGCTAAACAGGCAGAGACACTTGTGTTCCTGAATAGTGAGGTTGGCCCAGTTGGGCAGGGCTTAGTGTACAGCTTCATTCTCCACTAGACGGTGCTGCTTAGCATACTGGGGTGGACTGCTGTGGTGCTTGTAGGTGTGTATGTGCATGCACTGGAAGGGTTAAAATGGCATCATCCAGCTACCCAATCTCTATTATCGGAACTCTGTTCTCCCTGATCAGCAATCGTTCACCCATCCTTTGCCTCTGGTTTCCTTCCAATCATTGCTTTTACACTGTCTGTGGTCAAGCCATCAGTTGCTGGGTGGTACCTTCCTCTTGAGTTTTATCTCTGATGCAGCTGTGTTTCCCAACCCCTCACTTCTGAGGGACTATGGTTTTGGCCCATTCTGGCCTTCTGCAGGAGGGTCTCACCAAGCAATGTCTGGGTGCTAGCCACACCCAGGAATGTTCACAGGACTGTGCTGCTGCCAAGCCCAGAGACTAGGGCTTGGTGCCAGCCTGCCCCAGAAAAAGTTCAACCGATCATGCAGCAGAAGTGTTTCAGGGGTTATGGAAAATCACAACACACATCTGGCACCAGGCTTCACCCTTAATGACGTTGTTCCAGCACCAGCAAGTGTGGTTGTTCTCTGGGGTCTGCTGGGACCTTTACTTATGGGGTGGCCATTTAGACTCTACCAAATGTCCTCTTAGCATGGGAACCCCCTCTCCTCCTGTGGTCCAAGGACCCCCTGGACTTCACTCTGCTCCTAGGGATTTGCCATTCCCACCAGAGCACCACCACATATCAAGCTGCAGAGTTTTAGACTCTGCACTCCCCCTGTTTATAAAGTCTTAATGGAATTTAAACCCTCTCAATTCTTTCTTTTTTGTTCAGTCCCTGTGACTGTTTCCACTTTTCCACTTTCTCTCCAGCTTCTTTGTGGGGGGGTGCTTTTCCCATACTCTCCCCTCCATCACCATCCTCTCTCCGCCAGCAAAAACAGCTCCCTGCCCTCCGCAGCTTCTCTCTCCCCCAGTTCACCCCTCTGTGCCATGTACCTGCTGAGTTCTGTGGTTTAGGTTGTGCAGATTGTTGTGTTAATCCTCAAATCGGTTTTCTAGATGTGCAGGATGGTTTAGTGTTGATCTGGCTGTATTTTATGGACATGAGACACACACACAAAAAAACCCTTCCATGCTGTTCCCAAATCTTGGCACCTCCCCTGGACCATTTTTTATTCTCTTCAGTGTGAAACTTCTCATGTTGCTTCTCTTAGGGCATAGGCTTGGCCATGTATATAGTCACCTTTGGATGATAGTTTTTTTTTCTAAAGGATCTCTTTGACTATTTCTTTTTTATTTTTTTCTTGATTATTTCTTTCTCTTGTTTCCCTCTTAAGTTCTCTGCCTCCTTTGGTATCACACAGGGATCAATAAGAAATATGTAAAATACTGTTCAACCAGGACAAAAGGCAATAGTATAAACTGAACTATGTAACAAAACTAAAGGTTTTACTTCATCTGAGATATTACAAATTTGCTTGATAGTTCAATCATAACGGGGTAATTAGTAACCAATGAAATAACTATCTGCTAAATTCCTCTTCCTACTGATTTCATAAGATAGAATTTCTGCTTTTGTAAAAACAAAGAAACTATCCTATGTAACCAGAAAAAAAGAAAGTGAATAGAACAGTATTTAAAATGTTTCCATCAAGCATATTCTAAGCTCGACTTCACATTATATTTTATGGATAATATTTTAATGGATGAGTTCTAAAATTTATAATATGAGGCTAATTTTCCATTTATAGTAACTGGTATAGTCTCTCCACTAATTATAAGAGAGACTTAACAAAGACGTTTTATCATGTAATAATAGCACATAGATTCAAATTTAAACTCCAGATGAAATAAATAAACCTTAAATAGATATGAAATTCTTTCTTTCTTACCAGGATGACTCTTTGACTCTGTCTTGATTTCTCTCTTTATTGTACTTCTTCCAGTAGTACCTAGGAGGTATTCTTTATCAGTATCTATAAAAATAAACAGTTCCAAAACACTTTGTAAGGTAAACGTTAACACATGTGTTTGTGTGCCTAGTATTCCTCTAATTAGCATTTATTATAAGAGGAGAATTATAGTGAAATGTCTGGGTTGCAGAAACATAGTACCTTAGAATCCGAAGAGCTATTAGTAATCATGTAAGCCCCATCATATTGAAGCATAGAGATGTTTAGTGATTTGACAAAGATGGCATATCTGGATAATGACAAAATTGATGCTCATCCTGAGGCTTCATCTAGGGCTTTTCCCAGAAAATATAAATAAATTCTTTTGCAGTTTAAATCACCCCAGAGCATTTAAGTTAATATAGCCTTCATGTACATATTAAAAACATATTAATCTGGTGAGGCAGGACATAACATTTTCCCCAAGTCAGCTTACAAACTATGGTCATTGGAGTCACAGACATTATTGTGAGGCAGAAGTTCTTTGACGTGTCTAGAAATACTTTAATGCTCACCCTTTTTATTAGGTGATGTCACTGTGAATCAACTAGGCATTAGTGATGGAAGAGAATAACAAATAACATGTGGAATGAGATAAAGTGCTCTCTCAAGGTCTTCTTAGCATGTAGACCTTTTAGCTGGGGAGGAGGAAATAGGCAATTTGCAATAATGTGAGCAGTGACATTGCATCCCTTTTCATTTGAGTCTTTACATGATTTTCAAGTTTTTTTTTCTCCTGGATATGGAAACTACTATGTAGGTCTAATGACAGAATAAAAATAAAAAGAAACTTATTTAAGATAATTCCACACTGCAAAATAAATAACTAGAATTGGTGACTCTAGGTTACCAATGAGGAAAGTTTTGTGGGCAAAATTGGTTCTAATATAGCATACAACTGAAGTTGGAAACATATTGATGATCCATATATAGATTGAAAGTTTTGCTTTGGAGAAATGACTGAGCCCGTGAATTTTAAAGTTTTCAACATCACCATGAGAGAAAATATATACTTGCCACTGTAACCTAAACAGAGGCAGAGACCAGATGAGGCATTATTACTAAAACCAAAACCAAACTGCATTGGTCAGAACAGGTTTTAAATACTTAAGTAATGACATTTGTGAAAGTAATACGAGCATTAGCATCACATAACTGGAGAATATTAGCAGACCTATAGGTCTTTCTCTAACAGATGTAATTAGAATAACTGATTCACATGAATTGAGAAAGCAAGAGATTCTTATATAAGCAGGGAAGGAATGATTTTAGTCTCTGAGTATAAATTAGGTTAAACAGTAGGAGAATAAAAGGTAAGTGGTAAAGAAATTTATGATACATTAAGAGTTACAATTTTCCCTCTTCACAATATCATTCCATTGCTTTAAGTTTTTTTAAAAAAAATCCTAAATGGCTTGGAATTTCTTGAGTTATTTTTTAAATATACATATAGTATACAATTTGCCCATTTTAAATGTTTAATTAATGGTTATCAAAATATTCTTAAAATTGTGTTAACTGTCAGCACAGTTGTAGAATCTACTTAAGATTTATAGCATTAAATTCCAGTGCGATTTAGAAATGTTACAACATATTTTTTATATAGAGTTCTGTATATAACTCTAAATTCCTATTCTCTTTCCACACATAAATATAAATATAAAAATATATTCATTTATTATAAAAATGTCTCATTATTTATAAAACTTTGTGCCCTATAGAGAAACTGAAAGAATATGAACAAGTATGTATGGATAGTATTTTCTACTTTAAACTTTAATTGTTAATTTCAGTTTTAATTGTTGTTTTATTTTTTAATATAATTTATTGTCAAATTGGCTAACATAGCATGTAAACTGTGCTCTTTTTTGGAGGGGGGTAGATTCCCATGGTTCATTGCTTACATACCATACCCAGTGCCTATCCCAACAAGTGCCCTCCTCAATGCCCATCACCCATTTCCCCCTCTCCCCCAACTCCCCAATCAACCTTCAGATTGTTCTCTGTATTTAAGAGTCTCTTATGGTTTGCCTCCTTCCCTCTCTGTTTGTAGCTATTTTTCCCTCTTCTCTTCCTTCATGGTCTTAAGTTTCTCAAGATCCACATATGAGTGACACATATGGACACATATGGAGACGACTTTGTTCCTCTGTAGCCTGGACTCTTATAATTCAAAGTACTTTGGCCTCAGCACTACTGTGGGAGACACAAACCTGAAGCAGGCTCCAAGCTCTGTGATGACAGCACAGAGCCCAAGCAGGGCTTGAACTCATGAACTGTAAGATCACAACCTGAGCCAAAGTAGGACGCTTAACCATCTGAGCTATCCAGGTGCCCTGCCCATTCTTTCTTCTGACAGCATAAATTTACTGAGAAATTCTAGTGAATTTTAAAATTTTAGTTTCTGTATTTTTCAACTACTGGATTTCCATGCTGTCTTTTTCAAAATGATATCTTTCCCTTCATCATTATTCTCAAAGGGCATAGCCTTTGGACATGTGCACACTGTCACCTTCAGATTACAGTGATTTTAACAGGGCTCTCTTTGACTGTATATATATATAATATATTATATATATATCTGTTAAGCTGTCTGCCTCTTTGGTATAACACTAGAAGTCAATGGCAGTGTGTTTATCACTGTGACATGAGTAAAGGCAGTAGCATAATCTCCAAACTATGTAACACAGTCAATGTACCATTACAGCTGATATACCATAAATATGCCTGACATTTCCATCAAATAAAGGGAAATGGTAACTAATGAATTAACTATCTTAAATTATTGTTGTTATTATATTCATGAGGTATAGTATATTATTGGACATACTTTCACCAATCATATTGTAAGGTCACTATAGCATTTTTTTATGGTCTAGTTTCTAAATGGATGAGTTCTAAAACTAATATCTAGCTCACTTTTTATTTCTAGTAAACACCAGAGTATAATGAATTGTGAGAATACTTATGAAGACTTTATCTGGATAGTAATAACATATAGCTACTCATGTCATTTAGACCCAATCTTCATTAAACTCTGAAGAAGTTTTTTAAAAACAGAAATATTAGGCTTGCAAAACTCTTGTTCTTACCAGGGAGATTCTGTGCTTGTATCTTCCTTTCCTTCACCAATATACGTCTTTCAATGGGATTTTTCAGATGTTCTATATCAGTTTCTATACAAATAAGAATATCAAAACACTTCATAAAGTAACCATACTAATGGAGAACTATTTACTTGTTATTAAATAATAGGCATTATAATAAAATATTTGTATTGTAGAATTAGTAAGCCTCATTGTTGGAAGGGATATTAGCAATCATTAAGTCTCCATATATTGTGTATCTAGATAATGACAAAATTGATGCACAAACTTACATATCATAATCTTTTAACCAGTGCCTTTTCCTAAAGGAAAGGAAATTCTACTTATACTAAATTAAAATATCCTTAGTTTATGATAATAACATAGCTTTCAAGTTTATCTTAAAATCATAATCATGTTGTAGGGACATACCTAGTGATGTGGAACATAACACTTTTTTTTTCTCACAGGTTACATTACAAACCACAGCCTCCATTGTCACAGAAAATTACCAGCGAATAGAAATTCTTTGACTTAGTCAAAAATATTTTATGTCCTCTTTATGTTATTTAATTGTAAAAAAAAAAAAAAAAGCAGGCATCTGTAATGGAAATGAATAACAAGATATTTTGTAAAATGAGGGGAGGAAAAGTGGTTTCCCAGTTTCCTTTAGCATGAAGACATTATTGCTGGGGAGGAGGAAATGGTTAAATTTGCAGAAATACCAGGATTGAGACTTGGTCTCTTTTCATTTGAGTGTTTATGTGATCTGAAACTTTTACTTGATTTAAAAACTACAACTAGATCCAATTACAGGAAAAATATATGAACATGGCTAAAGGAGAGTTATACTGAAAAAGAATACTTAGGAATTATCACGTAAGGTCAACTTCAGGGTCTAAACTTTTGTGAAGTTGGTTCTAACAGCATACCTAAATTTGGAAACCTCTCACGAAGTAATCACCTGGATGGAAGTCTTTCTTTGGAAAAATGGCTGAGTCAATAAATAGTTTAGGTTGCACTGTGATCTTGGCAATCAAAATATACCAATACATTAAAAGTTATGTGCTGGAGAAATAACCTAGAGTCATATTTTTCTCCCTTGTTGTATCTTCCCACTTTCCAAATTATTTTTTTTTTATCCTACTGTGCTGGGAGTACACTGAGTTATTTTTAAAAACTATGCAACAGAGTACAGATCTTTTACCTTTTTGGTTAGGTTTATTCCTAGGTATCTTATGGTTTTGGTACAATTGTAAATGGGATCAATACCTTGATTTCTGTTTCTGCTTCTTCATTACTGGTGTATGAAAATGCAACACATTTCTGTACACTGGTTTTGTATCCCGTGACTTTACTGAATTCATTTATCAGTTCTAGCAACTTTTTGGTAGACTCTTTTGGGTTTTCTACATAGAGTACCATACAATCTGCAAATATTGAAAGTTTGACTTCTTCTCTGCCAAGTTGCAGGACTTTTGTTTCTTTCTGCTATCTGATTGTTGAATCTAGGACTTCCAGTACTATGTTAAATAACAGTAGTAAGAGTGGACATCCCTAACTAGTTCCTGACCATAGAGGAAAAGTTCTCAGATTTTCCCCATTGAGGATGATATTAACTGTGGGTCTTTTGTATATGGATTTTATTATGTTGAGGTATGTTCCCTCTCTCCATACTTTGCTGAGGTTTTTCATCAAGAGTAGATGCGGTACAGGGGCATCTGGGTAGCTCATTCAGTTAAACATCTGACTTCAGATGATCTCATGGTTCATGGGTTTGACTCTGTGCTGACAGCTCAAATCCTGGAGCCTGTTTCAGATTCTTTGTCTCCCTCTCTCTCTGAACTTCCCCTGCTCACTATCTGTCTCTCTGTGTCTCCTCTCTACCTCTCTCTTTCTCTCTCAAAAAAGTGAAAAACATTAAAAATGTTTATTTTTAATAAACATTTATCCATAAAGAATGGATGCTTACATTGTCAAATGCTTTTTCCGCATCTACTGAATCATATGATTATTTCCATTTCTTTTATTAAAATATCTGTACTCTGAAAACTATAAAACATGGATGAAATAAATTGAAAGTGATGCAAAGAAAAACATTCCATGCTCAAAGATTGGAAGAACAAACGTTGTTAAAATGTCTATACTACTCAAAGCAAATCTACACATTTAATGCACTCTCTATCAAATACCACCAGCATTTTTCACAGAACTAGAACAGTCCTAAAATTTGTATGGAACCACAAACGACCCTGAAAAGCCAAAGCAATCTTGAAAAAGAAAAGCAAAGCTGGAGACAATTCCAGACTTCAAGCTATACTGCAAAGCTGTAGTGATGAAGACAGGATGGTATTGGCACAAAAACAGACATATAATTGGGGCGCCTGGGTGGCTCAGTCAGTTAAGTATCCGACTTCGGCTCAGGTCATGATCACATGGTTTGTGGGTTCAAGCCCCGCGTCGGGCTCTGTGCTGACAGCTAGCTCAGAGCCTGGAGCCTGCTTCAGATTCTGTATCTCCCTCTCCCTCTGACCTCCCCTGCTCATGCTCTCTTTCTCTCTCTCTCTCAGAAATAAATAAAAAACATGAAATTTAAAAAAACCAGACATATAAATCAATGGAAGAAAACAGAAAACAAAGAAACCCACAACTATAAGGCTGACTAATCGTCAACAAAGAGGGAATAAATATCCAATGGGAAAAAGACAATCTCTTCAACATATGGTATTGGGAAAACTGGACAGCAACATACAGGAGAATGAAACTGGATCACTTTCTTGTACCACACACAAAAATAAATTCAACATGGATGAGAGACTTAAATGTGAGACGGAAACCATCAAAATCCTCCAGGAGAACACAGACAGTAACCTATTTGACATCGGCCATAGCAAACTTACTAGATACATCTCCTGAGACAAGGGAAACAAATGCTAAAATAAACTATTGGGACTTCATCAAGATAAAAAGTTTCTGCACAGTGAAGGAAACAATCAACAAAACTAAAAATCAACCTATGAATGGGAGTAGATATTTGCAAATAACATATATGACAAAGGGTTAGTATCCAAAATATGTAAAGAACTTAGAAAAATCAACACCAGAAAAACAAATAACCCAGTTGAAAAGTGGGCAGAAAATATGAATAGTCATTTTTCCAAAGAAAACATCCAGATGGCTGATACATGAAAAGATGCTCAGCATCATGCACCATCAGAGAAATACGAATCAAAAGTTCAATGAGATGTTACTTCACATCTGTAGAATGGTTAAAATTAATAGCACAGGAAACAACAAATGTTGGTGAAGATGTGGAAAAAGGAGAACCTTCTTACAATGTTGGGAATGCAAATTGGTGTAGTGACTCTGGAAAACAGGTTCCTCAAAGAGTCAAAATAGAACTACCCTATGATCCAGCAATTACACTACTAGGTATATACCCAGAGGATACAAAAATACTGTTTCAAAGGAATACATGGACCTGACATTCATAGCAGCACTATCAGCAATAGCCAAAACATGGAAAGAACATAAGTGTCCATCAACTGATGAATGGATCAAGAAGATCTGGTATATTTATACAATGGAATACTACATGGCAATGAGAAAGAATGAAATCTGGCCATGTGTAGCAATATGGATGGAACTAGAGGGTGTTATGCTGAGTGAAATAAGTCAGGTAGAGAAGGACAAATACCATATGTTTGCACATATAGGTGGATTAAGAGGAAGTTAACAGGATGAAACGGGAGAAGGGGAAAAATAGTTGAGAGGTGGGGAGGCAAACCATGAGAGACCCTTGAATGCGGAGAACAAGCTGAGGGTTGAGGGGGTGGGGGAGATGGGAACGGGGATGATGGGCATGGAGGAGGGCACTTGTTGGGATGAGCACTAGGTGTTATATGGAAACCAACTTGACAATAAACTATTTTTAAAAAAGCAAAAAAAGATCTCTAATCAAAAGATAAGAACATTTTCCTATAGCATTTTTAGAAGGCCCATTGTTCTACAATAAGCATTTGAATAGAACTATTCTGGAAAGAATATTCTTTTACTTTTGTTATACGGTTATCATTTGTCATTAATACATTTTAGTTTGTTCCTGACAATAATTTATTCCATTCGTCTGTCTATCATTGTACCAGTATTACAGTACAGTACAAAAAGACTTGTATTTTTATAATAATACTGGAAATAAGAATTTTCTGACCTTTAAATATATTCTTTTTTGTTAAGGTTTTCTAACTTGGCCCTATGCACTTCTATATAAATTTTAGAATCACCTTATCGATTTTATAAAAGTCATTTCTGGATTACTTTTTCTAAGTTTTTACTTAAATCCCAGTTAGTTAACAGACAATGTAATATTAGTTTCAGGTATAAAATTTAGTAATTCACCACTTACAACACGCAGTGATCATCACAAGTGCACTCCTTAATTCTCATCACCTATTTAACCCATCCCCCCACTCACCTCCCCTGTGGTAACCATCAGTTTGTTCTTTATAGTTAAGTCTGTTTCTTTTTATTTTTTTAATGTTTGTTTATTTTTTGAGAGACAGAGAGAAACAGAGTACTAGTGGGGGAAGGGCAGAGAGAGAGAAGACACAGAATCTGAAGCAGGCTCCAGGCTAGCTGTCAGCATAGAGCCTGATGCAGGGCTCGAACCCATGAACAGTGAGATCATGACTTGAGCTGAAGTCAGAGGTTTAACCAACTGAGCCACTCAGGTGACCCAAGAGTCTGTTTCTTGGTTTGCTTCTTTTTTTCTTTACGTTCATTTGTTTTGTTTCTTTAGTCTACATATGAATGTAATCATATGGATTTATCTTT
The DNA here is from genome assembly GCA_017311185.1 of Proteles cristata cristata. Classification (NCBI taxonomy): domain Eukaryota; kingdom Metazoa; phylum Chordata; class Mammalia; order Carnivora; family Hyaenidae; genus Proteles; species Proteles cristata. The sequence continues at coordinate 1,667,231 of JAESUZ010002751.1, read as the reverse complement.
CTCTGATTTATTTTGCTCAGCATAATACACTCTAGCTCCATCGGCCATGTTTCTGTAGTGTAGTGTTTATCACGTTTGCCTCTACATTCTAGGTCCACCCATGTCATTGCAAATGGTAAGATTTTATTCTTTGTTATATATGTATATATATTTATATTTATATTTTTATATATATCACATCTTAATCCATCAGTCGATAGACATTAGACTATTTTCATTTATTGTAGATAATGTTGCTGTAAACATCAGAGTATGTGTATTTCTTCAAATTAGTATTTTTGTATCCTTTCAAAAATTTTTAAGTTTTTTTCTAGAGCAATTTAGGGTTTCAGAGAAGTTACACAGAAAGTACAGAGTTCCCAAATACTTCTTTCCCCTCACACACAATTTCCCATTATTAACATGCTATATTAGATCATTTATTTGCTGCAATTGCTGAACAAATGTTGATGAATTACTAACAATATTCATGGTTTATGTTAGTTACTCTTTTCATTGTAGAATTCTATGGATATTGACAAATATATAATGTCATCTGTCCACTGCTATATTATACAAAATAGCTTCAACACCCTGAAGATCTCTTGTGCTCCAACTCTTCATTATTCCTCAATCTGAACCCCTGGCAGCTCCTGAAATTTTAATTATCTGTATAGTTTTGCCTTTTCCATAGTAGAATATAGTTGAAATCATACAGCTTTTCCAAGCTGGCTTCTGTCACTTAGCAGTGAACCCTCAAGTTCCTGCCATGTCTTTCTATGGCTTGATAGCCCAATTCTTACTATTGTTGAACAACATACCATTATATAAATGTACCACAGGTTGTTAATCCATTCACCTAATGGAAACATCTCTGTTGCTTCCAAAATGGGGCATTTATAGATAATCCTGCTATAAATGCGCAGGTTATTGCCTGGACATAAGACTTCAATTCATTTGGGTAAATATTTAGAAGCATAATTACTGGATTGTATGGTAAGATAATGTTGACCTTTATAAAAATGTAAAAATGTCTTCCAAAGTGAGTATAGCATTTTGCATCCTCAAGAACAATAAATGAGCATTCCTGTATTCCACATCCTTTATTGCATTTTTGTGTTGTCAGTTTTTGGTTTAGCCATTCTCATAGGTGTATCTCATTAGGTATCTTATTGTTTTTATTTGCAATTTCCCAATGACATATGATGATTTCATTATGCATACTTGCAATTTTCTGTCTTCTTTGAAGAGGTGGCTGTTCGGATCTTTCCAGAGTTTTAAAACAGGATTAAATTTTTTTTTTTAATTTTTAATTTTTGAGAGAGAGAGACAGTGTGAGCAGGGGAGGCTCAGAAGGAGAGGGAGACACAGAACCTGAAGCAGGCTCCAGGCTCTGAGCTAGCTGTCATAACAGAGCCCGACGCGGGGTTCGAACCCATGAACCATGAGATCATGATATAAGCCAAAGTCAGACGCTTAACCGACTGAGCCGCCCAGCCACCCCATAAAAATAGGATTTTTGAAAATGTTTAATTATTTTTATATATTTTAAACACAAATTCTTTATATGAGGTAGGTGCTTTGCAAATATTTTCTATCAAAATGTAGAATTCCTTTTAATTCTCTTAAAAATGTCTTTCACAAAATGTAAGCATTAATTTTAAAGAAGTCCAAACTCATCACAATTTTTCTGCTCCTCTCTTTCTAATTTCCTTTGGGGGAAGGGGAGATTATTGATTTTTTAGTTTCTTATTTTCTAATATATGCATTCAATGCTATAAATTTCCTTCTAAGCACTCCTTTCATTGTTTTATCACACAGATTTTGATAAGCAATATTTTAATTTTCACTTAGTTCATATTTTTAAATTTTATACTGATACTTCTTCGAGCATGTAGTTTACAGGTATATTGTTTCATCTTCAAATATTTTGAGATTTTCCAGCACTCTGCGTATTACTGATTTCTAGTTTAATTCCATTATGAGCTGAGAGCGTGATTTGTGTGATTTCTATTTTAGACCAATTTTTAACATCTGATTTCTATCTTAAAACGTAGTTTATCTTTGTGAATACCGCTTGTGAGCTTGAGAGCAATGTGCATTCTCCTATTGTTGGATGGGTATTCAAATAGATATCGATTAGATGCAGTTGGTTGATGGTGTTGTTGAGTTCACCTATGTTATTATTGATTTTTTTTTTTTTTGCCTGTTGGTTATATTCATTTCTGATAGAGGAGTGAAGTCTCCAACTATAGTAATGGATGCATTTATTTATCCTTATAGTTCTATCAGTTTTGCCTATGCATTTTGGCATACACACATGAAGGCATACACACATGAGGGATTATTATATATTCTTGGAGAATTGGTTCTTTTATTATTACATAATACTTCTATTTATCCCTGGTAATTTTTTTTGCCTTGAAGTCTGCTTTTTCTTTTTTTCTTAAGTCTGCTTTTTCTGACACTAATATAGCTACTCATACATATTTTTCTCCATGCCTTTATGACATTTCCATTTTTCCACCTTAATTGAAGTGTAATTAACAAATAAAATTATAATTAAAGTGTACAGCACAATGATTTGATATTTGTATACACTGTAAAATGGTTCCCACAATCAACTTAACACATCTATGACCTCACATAGTGACTTTTTCTTCCTTCCTTCCTTCCTTCCTCCCTCCCTCCCCTCCCCTTTTTCTTTTTCTTTCTTTCCTTTTTCCTTCCTTCTTTCCTTCCTTCCTTCCTTCCCTGTTCTTCCCCCATCCCTCTTTCCCTCTCTCCCTACCTCCCTTTATTTTTAGTGAGAGTGTTTGTATCTACTCTCTTAGCAAATATCACATAACCAATACAGGATTATTAGATGTAAACACCATGTATACATTAAATCCTCAGAATTTATTTACCTAATAAGTAAAAGTTTGAATCCTTTGACCAATCATTCCCCAGGTTTATCCACATGTTTGCAAGAGGCAGTATTTCCTTCTTTTTTATGGCAAAATTATATATATCTATGCATATGTATGTTAGATATAGATATATATGTATATACATATGTGTGTATATATAGATATAGAAATACACATATGGATATCTACATATATATTTATTATTCATTATCTATTCATCCTTCAGTCATCAATGGATGGTGGACACTTCAGTTATTTCCATCTTGGCTATGTAAATAGTGCCACTATAAATAAAGGTGTACAAATGTTCCTTTGAGATAGTTTCATTTATTTTGGATATAAACCCAGGTATGTGACTACTAGACTAGGGTAGGTCCATTTGTAAATTTTTTTTTAACAACCTTCAGATTATTTTCCATAATGGCACAAATTTATATTACAATCAACAGTGTATAAGAGTTGTATTTTTTTCACATTCTCACCAATACTTATCCCTTGTTTTTTTATAAATAGCCATTCCAAAAAGTGTGAGCTGATAATTCATTGTGGTTTTGATTTATATTTCCCTGATGATTAATGATATTGAGCATATTTTCATGTGTCTGTTGGGCATCTGTATGTCTTCTTTGGGAAAATACCTGTTCAAATACTTAAATTATTGTGATTATGAATGAATTGTTGGTGATTTTACCATTAAGTTATAGAAGTTCATTATATATTTTGGATATTAACCTCTTATCAGATATGCAGTTTAGAAATATTTTCTCCTATTCTGTAGATTGCCTCTTCATTTTGTGATTGTTCCTTTTGCTATATAAAAGTGTTTTAGTTTGATGTTCTCCTACTTTCTTCTTTTGTGCTTGTGCTTTTGATGTCAAATCAAAAAAAAAAAAATATTGCTTAGAGTAACATCAAGGAGATGTCCTCCTATGTTTTCCTCTCAATACCATGAGTATTACGGTTTTAGGATTTAAGTCCTTAATCCATTTGAGTTGATTTTGTGTATTATGTAAATAGGTGATCATTATTTTGCATAAAAACACTCAGTTTTCCCAACACTATTGAAGAAATTATCATTTTCCCATTGTACATTTTTGGCGTCTCTGTAAAAAATCAGTTGATGATATATAAGTGGGTTTATTTCTGTGTTCTGTATTCTGTTCCATGAAATTATTTACCTACTTTTATGTCAACAACATATTGTACTGATTACCATATCTTTGTGATATAGCTTGCAATCATACTATGTGATGTCTCTAGCCTTGCTTTTTACACTCAAGATTTCTTTAGCTATTTGCAGTCCTTTGTGGTCTATGAAAATTTTAGTGTAGTTTTTAAATATTTTTGTAAAAATTGCCATTGCAATTTATTTTCAAATATTGGTTTCGAGGACTAGAATTAAGTGATTCGTTACTTACAAATAACTCCTAGTGCTCATCATAACATCTGTATTCCTTAATACCCATCACCCATTTAGACCATCCCCCATACCTCCCTCAATCAATCCTCAGTTGTTCTCTATTGTTAACAGTCTCCTATGGTTTGTTTCTCTCTCTTTCCCCCTCCTTCACATTTGTTCATCTGTTTGTTTCTTAAATTCAACATGTGAATGAAATAATTTGGTATTTGTCTTTTTCTGACTTATTTTGCTTAGCATAATACATTCTAGTTTCATCCACACAAAGTACACACACACACACACACACACACACACACACACCACATCTTTATCCATTTATCAGTCAATAGACATTTGAGGTCTTTCCATAGGCTATTGATAATGCTGCTATAAACATTGGGGTACATGTTTCCCTTCAAATCAGTATTTTTGTATCCTTTGGGTAAATACCTAGTAGTGCAATCCTTAGGTCATAGAGTAGTTCTATTTTCACTTTTTGAGGAACCTAGGTACTGTTTTCCAAAGTGGCTGTACCAGTTTACACTGCCACCAACAGTGTAAGAGGGTTCCCCTTTCTCCACATCCTTGCCAACATCTGTTGTTTCCTGTATTGTTATTTTTAGCCATTCTGACAGGTTTAAGGTGGTATCTCATCATGATTTTGATTCATATATTTCTGATGATGATTGGTGTTGAGCATGTTTCCTTCTGTATGTTAGCCATCTGAATGTCTTCTTGGGAAAAGTGTCTATGTCTTTTGCCCATTTCTTCATTGGATTATTTGTTTTTTGGGTGTTGAGTTTGATAAATTCTTTATAGATTTTGGAGACTAATACTTTATCTGATATGTCATTTGGAAATATGTTCTTCCATTCCATTGATAGCCTTTTAGTTTTACTGATTGTTTCCTTCACTGTGCAGAAGCTTTTTATCTTGATGAGGCCCCAATAGTTCATTTTTGCTTTTGTTTCCCTTGCCTCAGGAGACACATCTAGAAAAAAATTGCTACAACACCAGTCACAGATATTAGTGCCTGTGATCTGTTTTAGGACTTTTATTTTATGCAAAAATGCTAATTCAAAAGGGCATATGCACCCAGATATTTATTGCAGGTGTACTGACAACAGCCAAAGTATGGAAAGAACTCAAATGTTCATAGACAGATGAATGTATTCAAATGTAGGATTTGAATACATTCATCAAATACACACACACACACACACACACACACACACACACACACACAATGGAGTATTATTCAGCAATCAAAAACAATGAAATCTTGCCATTTGCAATTATGTGGATGGAACTAGAAGGTATCATGCTAATGAAATTAGTGAGTTGGAGAGAGACAAGTACCATATGACTTTACTTATATGAGGAATTTAAGATACAAAACAGATGAACATAAGGGAAGGAAAGAAAAAATAATATAAAAACAGGGAGGGGGACAAAACATAAGAGACCCTTAAATATAGAGAACAGAGGGTTGCTGGAGGGGTTGTGGGAGGGGGGATGGGCTAAATGGGTAAGGGGCATTAAGGAATCTACTCCCGAAATCATTGTTATACTATATGCTAACTAACTTGGATGTAAATTAAAGTGAATAAATAAATAATAAAATTACAGGACTATAAATAAGTGAAAAGACTCAACTTCAAAAAAAAATGTCCCAACTTTATGATACGTAGATCAAAAAGCAGCCATATTGCCTATCTTGTGAAAGCTCCATTTTTCTTATTCCATCTTGTTATTACAAAAGATGATATAAGAAATGAAAACTATATTCTCTAAGAAACTGATCATATAATAACCAGTTTGTTATGAAAATTCACAATGTAGGGAGAATCCTATATATTTTTGTTTTATAAACAGCAAAGGAAAACTATTAAACATTACCTAATGAAAGCTTGTTTGGTGGATTAATGAGCACACACTCACTTAAAGATAAATATTAATTGATATATAGATTAATTGATTAAGTTATTTCTAAATGAGAAAGGCTGCCTACATTTGAATTTCTTACTTTGTTTTAACAAAAGAACTAGAGCTGAAATACTTTATTTTTTATGTTTATTTAATATTGAGACAGAGAGAAACCAAACATGAGTAGGGAAGGGGCAGAGAGAGAGGGAGACACAGGATCCGAAGTAGGCTCCAGGCTCTGAGCTGTCAGCACAGAGCCCGATGTGGGGCTCGAACTCACAAACTGTGAGATCATGACCTGAGCTGAAGTCGGATGCTTAACTGACTGAGCCACCCAGGCGCCCCTGAAATACTTTAACCCTTAGATTGTGTTTTACTTGCCCAAACATCATAAATCTCTACTTACCTATGACTTTGTTTAAACCTAACTGAAGTATTAAATCACTAATTGATGGATTCATTGGTGGAAGATCTGCTGTATCTGGAAGTTCTGAGGTTACTTCATTTTTAACTGAAATAATAAGATTGCCAGATTAGGTGATTTAAAACTAAAATTTTGTTTACAGTAAAATTATAGCACATGAAATTAATTAAAAATATTTTACCATATAGTTTTTAGCCTTATTTTTAAGTTTGGTTGTTTATTTTTAGCATGAGCAGGGGAAGGGCAAAGAGATAGGGAGAGAGAGAATCTCAAGCAGGCTCTGTGCTGCCAGTGCAGAACCTGATTGGGGCTTGAACTCATGACCCTGAGAGATCATTAGCTGAGCTGAAATTAAGAGTTGGACCCTTAACCAACTGAGCCACCTGAGGTGTCCCTAGCCTTATTTTTTAAGGGTTTTACTTAAATTTCAGTTAGTTAACATACAGTGTAATATTAGTTTCAGGTGTACAATTTAGTGATTCAACACTTACATACAAATCCAGTGTTCATCACAAGTACATCCCTTAACCTTATTTACTTCACAATTTAACATACATTATCCAATTAAATACAAATATGTCTAATAATTTTTAAAACCTTATTAAATAGCTACCATGTGCCAGATATTATATTAAGCATTTTTCAAATATTATCTCCTTTAATCTTCACAATAATTCTAGGTAGTAGGTATTTTATTCCCATTTAATAGATAAGAAAAGTAGAGCTGGGAGAGATTATGAATATTTTGGAAGTTCACATTCTCAAGTGCAAAAGCTTGAAATGAATTTTGCTCCTTTAGATTCCAAAACCTATTCTCCAGGTCGTAGACTAAAATGTCTACCAGGCTTGAGCATGTAATGTGAGTGAAATGAACTGGTGATGTTTGGAGTGGCATGAATAACAGAAGTGAAATAAGGAGGATACATTTATTAAAAATAAGAAGCTATTACTCCAATTGACTGTTACAAATGCAGGCCTGGTGTTTCTGGGTCATCAACATTCTCAAGGGAATCCAGAAATGTAGATATTTGGAAGGAATTCCAAGATTGTAAACTATTTCCAAGCAATGTAAAAGTTTTATGCATGTTTGTAGGACAAAGGAAATCATCAGCTATTGTCACAAGAGAATTACCTAATTTTAGAAAAGAATTAATTCTAACATATGGGTAGAATTTATGAGCCAACTGCTAGGTTATATTTCTTTGTTAAACATCATTATTTATCTACCGATATATCTATCATCTAGTAACAGGAAAATAATATCAAATATCTTGAGGAAATCAGCACTTTCAAAAAAATAGCAATGAGCAAAATATACCAGAAAAAGTGGAAAGAACAATTAAAAATTAAAATTCACAATTAAGGTAACCTTTTCAAAAGTTCCAAGCCCACATATTTTGATGTGTAGAATTCTCTATAATTCTTAAAGAATTACATCCTATGCCAAAGCACATAAAAAGGGATGTTTTTACAGTCAAAATATTCACTGCAAGAGTATTAACATTGATATAGACATAATTGGCATAAGTGAAATAAAAATACAACACAGAAATATAGTGCAATGAAATATAATGCAAGTCACATATATAATTAAAGGTAATAATAGCATCATTAAAAATAAAAGAAACAAATAAAATCATTTTCAGTAATGTTTTATTTAACCTAATAGATTCAAAATATCATTTCAAAATGTAATAAAAATATAATTGATGAGATGCTTTAAGTAATTATTTTCATAGTAGGTCTTCAAATACTAGTATGAATTATAAACTTACAGTATATCTCAATTCATACTACTTGCATTTCAAGTGTTCAATATCCACAGGTGGCTAGTGATTGCTACATCACACTGTACTGACTTAGAATATAAATGCAAAAATCTTAAATTAACAAGTAAGGAAATAGAATTGAGAATTATTAAAATAACAGCATGGCATCATCTAGTAGGATTCATTCCCAAATACAAGGTAGGACATCTATAATATAGTTATTATATTAATAGTTCTCAAAAGAGATGATGGAAGATTATCTTAAGGTAAAATATCACTTATAAAACTTAAAAATACAATCCATTTAAATTTCCCCAACTTTATAGAGATATAATTGATATATAAAATTATATATTTAAGGTTTACAATAATTTGATAAACTCATATATTACGAACTGAATACCACAGTAAGGCTAACATGCCTTATATATATGAATGAAATAGATATATTTTGGTACATATATAAACAAGTATATGTAATAAGTATATATATAAATATGTATTGTTTAGTCTTTAATACATAAAATATATAATATAAATAAAATATATTAATTTATAGTGAGAACATTAAAGATGTACTTAGGCATTTTCAAATATATAGTACAGTTTTTTACCTATAGTCACCATGCTGTATATTGTATCCCAATAACTTATTAATCTTATAAAATAAAGTTTGTAATCTCTTTGACCAACATTTCCCCATTTCTCCTACTCTCAGTTCTCTGACAACCACTATTGGGCATTTGTGCACCCCTATGTTTATTGTAGCATTATTTGCAATATCTAAAATATGGAAGTAACCCAACTGTGCATCAAATGATGAATGGATAAAGAGATGCTATACACACACACACACACACACTGGAATACTGCTCAGCTATAAAAGGAATGAAATCTTGCCATTTGCAACAATGTGGATGGATCTAGACGTTACTGCTCAGTTAAATAAGTCAGTCAAAGACAAATACCAAATGATTTCACTCATATGTGGATTTTAAGAAACAAAACATGCAAGTAAAGAAAAAGGAGATAAATAAAAATCAGACTCTTAAACATAGAGAACAAACTGTGGTTGCCTTATGGAGGGGTGGGCAGGTGCATGAAACTGTTGAAGAGGATTAAGAGTACACTAATTGTGATGAGCAGTGAATAGAAAATATAGAATTGTTGAACCATTTTATTGTACACCTAAAACTAATATAACATTGTATGATAATTATACTTGAATTAAAAATACACATATTAAAAAAAAAAAAAGAATGAGTCTCGGGTTTGGGACATTTCTTACCAAGAGAGAAAGTGTCCATACAAACTGTGCCAGGCTTACCACATTGTGTGAAAACTATCTTTCCTTTTTCTGCATGCAGTAAATGATCAATATGTCTCTAGAGATTGTAGGTCATGTGGAACCTGGACAATTCCAGTGCTTCGTCTGTCCTCTGCCCAGATGGGACAGTTCCTTCTACTGAGGCATAGGAGAAATGTACATAGGAAAACTGCTTGCCATCAGCCACTGGAGAAGATTCACTGACCATGGAATACTGAGATACACTACTGAAGCTAATCTTGCTCTTTATATATGTAAAGTGATGTTCCATTCAGTGCTTGACTGCATTGTGTTTTCATTAGCAACTCTCATACCAAATGACAAGCAGAAAACTGCAGTTCTCCCCCCTAGGTTTAGTAACTGGCAAACAGTACCCTATTCCCTGAGGATTGATAACCAGTATTCTGTATTCTCCTGGTCTAATGTTTCCTTTTTCAGTCATAATTTTGTACATGAGTTCTTTCTTTTTTTTTCTTGGTTAGTCCAGCTAAAAGTTTGTCAATTTACCTAATGTTTTAAAAAATCCAACTCTTTGTTTTATTGATTTTTCTACTGTCTTTCTAGTTTCTATTTCATTTATTTGTGCTTTTATTTTTATTGTTTCCTTCCTTCTGCTAATTTGGGGCTTCAAACATTCTTTTTTTTCTAATTCCTTGTGGAATAAAGTTAGATTATTCATTTTAGATCTATTTCTCTTAATATAGACATTTGCAACTCATAAATTTTTGTATGTCGTTTTTCATTTTCATTTGTCTCGATGCTTTCTGATTTACCTTTTAACTGGTGATTCAAGAGTGTGCAGCCTAATATTCATATACTTGTAAATTTTTCCACTTTCTCCATTATTTGTTGTTACTTTCATACTATTCTGGTCATAAAAATATTTGATACAATTTCAATCTTCTTAAGTTTGTAGCCCAACATATGATCTATCCTGGAGAATGCTTCCTGTGTTCTTAAGAATAATGTGTATTCAGTTGCTTTTATGTGGAATGTTCTGTATATATCTGTTATGTGTATTTGGTCTACAGTGTTATTTAAGTCCTTATTTTTTGTATCTATCCAATGTTGGAAGTAAGGTATTGAAGCCCATTATTATTACTGTACTTCTATTTATTTCTCCCTATAAGATTTTTGTTAATATTTGCTTTAGTATAAGGGTGTGCACATGTATATTTATTATTATTATATCTCCTTTCTAAAATGACCCTTTTCTCACTATTCACTGACCTTCTTTGTCTATTTGGATCAATATCAATTGACAGTCTATTTTATTTGATATAAATGTTGCCACTCCTGTCCTGATTTCTTCTACTTGACATTTGTGTGGTGTTTTCCATTAATTTACTTTGGGGCTGATGAGTATCTTTAAAGCTAAAGTGAGTCTCGTGTAGGAAGCATATTGATAGATTTGTAAAAATCCATTCATCTACTCTCTGTTTTTTGATTGGATATTTTAGTCCATTTGTGTGTAAAGTAGTTATTGATAAGTAAATTCTTGTTTCCATATTGTTATTTTCTTGCTGTTTCTTTCTTTCAAGTTTTTTTTTCTTTCATAATTTATTGTCAAGTTGGTTTCCATATAACACTCAGTGCTCATCCCAAAAAGTGCCCTCCTCCATGCCCATCACCCCTCCTCCCCTCTTCCTCACCCCCATCAGCCCTCAATTTGTTCTCAGTATTCAAGAGTCTCTCATGGTTTGCCTCCCTCCTACTCCCCAACTATTTTTACTCTTCTTCTCCCCCATGGTCCTCTATTAAGTTCCTCCTAATCCATCTATACGTGCAAACATATGGTATCTGTCCTTTTCTATTTTTTTAATGTTTAATTTATTTCTGAGAGAGAGAGGAACAGCGTGAGCAGGGGATGGTCAATTGCATTTTTATACACCAATAATGAAGCAACAAAAAGAGAAATCAAGAAACTGATCCCATTCACAATTGCACAAACACCAGAAAATACCTAGGAATAAACCTAACCAAAGATGTAAAAGATCTGTATGATGAAAATTATAGAAAACTTATGAAGGAAATTGAAGAAGACACAAAGAAATGGAAAAACAGGGGCGCCTGGGTGGCTCAGTCGGTTAAGCAGCTGACTTCAGCTCAGGTCATGATCTCACGGTTTGTGAGTTCGAGCCCCATGTCAGGCTCTGTGCGGACAGCTCAGAGCCTGGAGCCTGCTTCGGATTCTGTGTCTCCCTTTCTCTCTGCTCCTCCTCTGTTTATGTTCTGTCTCTCTCTGTCTCAAAATAAATAAACATTAAAAATTTTAAAAAAAAAAGAAATGGAAAAACATTCCATGCTCATGGATGCGAAGAATAAATATTGTTAAAATGTCATTACTACCCAAAGCAATCTATACATTCAATGCAATCCCAATCAAAATTGTACCAGCATTCTTCTCAAAGCTAAAACAAACTAGAACATCTAGCACATCTAGAAGAGGTAGCATTGCCTCTCCAGGGACAAAAGAGCCAGTGGACACCCTTTACCTCCCCTACACTCAGCATAGGTGCAGAGACAGCTGTTGAGGGTGGCTAACCTGCACACTGGCTTTTTGCTGTGATTTACTTCAAACTCCATACCCCTGGCACTTTGGTGCAGCTGTCCTTCTGGGACAAATTTAAGCAATCCCAGAGTGGTGAGACCTTCCCCCAGAGGAACAGCACAGGTCCCCACCATGACAGATCCAAAAAGTTTGGAGTTTAAAAACTCTGCCAACCTGCATGGGATAGACCCCAAGGGTCTGCCAGGAGGGCAGATGGCACAGACTCAGACAAGTTGAAAGAAGCAATCTGAGTGGTGCCTGTGACTCACAAGGGAATATTGATCTTCTGGAGGGCTTCTCAAGGATGCCAACTTCCCTCTCTGGGGACTGAGGAGCTAGTGGTGCTCCTCTATCCCACCCATTAGCATACACTAACCTCAGTAAACAACACAGAACCAACAGTGACAGCCTAAACCATTTACATCAAGCTCCATCCCCTGCACTCTGCATGTGCTGCTTTTTGTGGGCAACTTACCTGATAACAAGGGCAGTGGAGACCTACTCCAGAAGACCAGCACAACCCCCTCTCCAACTGGCTCACTGACTAGACAGTTCTACAAAGCTTCAGCTCTAGTGGAAAAAGCATTAGGTCTCTTTAACAAGCAGACCGGAGTACAACTATTAAGAACTCACTACTCTGGCCAAGGTCCACACTCTCCCCCACTGAAGGCAAGTAGAAACCGCATTGGAATGACCTGAGAAAAAGAACAACCAAAACAAAGCAGCAAAGTGCACATAGCATACACCAGAGACACCCTCTAAAGTGCCAGGACCTGGACACTAAAAGACCTCTTCTTCATAAAGCCACTACTTTCTGGAGCAGGAAACATAACAGGCTTTCCTAACACAAAGAAGAAGACAGGGACCTAGACAAAAGGCAAAGATGGAGGAATTCATCTCAAAAGAAAGAACAAGAAATGGTCATGTCCAGGGATCTAATACAAATAGATATAAATAATATGCATAATCCAGAATTTAAAGCAACAATAATAAGGATAATAGCTGGACTTCAGAAAATCATAGAAGACACCAGAGAGTATCTTGCCACAAAGAGAAAAAGCCTAAAAATTAGTGTAAAAATGAAAATACAATAAGCAAGATTCAAAAATGACTAGATGTAATGACCACAAGGATGAAGAAGGAGAGGAAGGAATAAGTAATATAGAAGATAAAATTATAGAGAAATAAAGCTAAAAAAAGAGGGAAAGAAAAATATTGGATCATGAATGTAGATTTAGAAAACTCAGTTACTCCATAAAACACAATGACATTCATATCATATAGGTCCCAGAAGAAGAGAAGTAAAAGGCAGCAGATGGCTTATTTGAAAAATTTATACCTGAAATTTATCCCTAATCTGGGGAAAGAAACAGACATACAAATCTGGGAGGCACAGAGAACTCCCACCAAAATCAACAAAAGCAAGTCAACTCCAAGACATATCATAAAGTTGCAAAATATAAAGAAAAAAATCCTAAAAGCAACAGGACAAAAGAAGTCCCTTCTTACAAGGGAAGTAAATAAGGTTAGCAAAAGATCTTTCCACAGAAACATGGCAGGCAAGAAGGGAGTGGCAGGAAATATTCAATGTGCTGAAAGGAAAAAATCTGGAGCCAAAATATTTTACCTGGCAAGGCTGTCATTCAGAATAGATGGAGAGATGAAACATCTCTCAGACAAAAACAAACTAAAGGAGTTTGTGACCACTAAACTGGCCCTGCAAGAAACATTAATAGGTATTCTTTGAGTGAAAAGAAAAACCAAAGCAACAAAGACTAGAAAGCAACAGAAAAATCTCCAATAGCAATTACTTGACAATAATACAATGACACTAAATTTATGTCTATCAATAATTACTTTGAATGTAAATGGAACAGATGCTCCAATCAAAAGACATAGAATGTCAGAATGGATTAAAAAAATGAAAACAAAAAAGCAAAACCCATCTATATGCTGCCTACAAGAGACTCACTTTACACCTGAAGACACCTGCAGATTCAAAGTGAAGGGCTAGAAAATAATTTAGCATGCTAATGTACATCAAAAGAAAGCCTGAGCAGCCATACTTATATCAGACAAACTAGATTTTAAGCCAAAGACTGTAGTAAGAGATAAAGAGGAACACTGTATCATAATAAAGGGTTCTATCAAAAAAGATCTAACAATCGCAAATATTTATGCCCCCCAACTTTGGAGAGCCCACGTATATGAAACAATTAATAAAAACATAAAAGAACTCATTGATAATAATAGAATAAAAGTAGGAGACTTTAACATCCCATTAACATCAATGGAAAGATCATCTAAACAACAAAAAAAAATCAATAAGAAAACAGTGACTATGAATGATACACTAGGCCAAAATGATTTAAAAGATATAATCAGAACATTTTATCCTAAAGCAGCAGAATATACATTCTTTTTGAGTGCACATGGGACTTTCTCTAGAACATATCACATTCTGTGTCACAAATTAGGCATAAATAAGTAAAAAATGTCTGAGATTATATAATATATATTTTCCAACTATGGCTCTATGAAAGAGTTGGAAAGATCACAACTCATGGAAGTTAAAGAACATCCTATTAAAGAATGAAGGGGCCAATCAGGAAATTAAAGAAGAAATAAAAAAAATACATAGAAACAAATGAAAATGAAAATATGATGGTCTAAAACCTTTGGGATGCAGGAAAAGTAGTCATAAGAAGGAAGTATATAGCAATATAGGCTAACTGCAAGAAGCAAGAAAAATCTCAAATATACAACCTAATCTTACACCTAAATGAGCTAGAAAAGCTACAACAAATGAAGCCTAAGGTCAGTAGAAGAAGGGAAATAATAACGATTACAGATTAAATAGATGGACAGAAACAAACAAAATGGCAAAACAGTAGAACAGATCAAGAAAACCAGGAGCTGGCTCTTTGAAAGAATTAATAAAATTAACAATAACCCTAGCCAGATTTATCAAAAAAAAAAAAAAAAAGGAGAAAGGACTCAAATAAAAATCACAAATGAGAGAAAAAATCACAACCAACACCACAGAAATATAGTTATAAGAGAATATTATGAAAAACTATATGCCAATAAATTGGGTAATCTGGAAGAAATGCATAAATTCCTAGAAACATATAAACTACCAAAACTAAAACAGTAAGAAATAGAAAATTTGAACAGACCAATAATCAGCAAAAATATTGAATCAGTATTCAAAAATCTCCCAACAACCTAAAGTCCAGGGCCAAATGTCTTCACAGGGGAATTCTACCAATATTTAAAGACAAGTTTATATCTATTATTCTTAAACTGTTGCAAAAAAATAGAAATGGAAGGAAAAATATTAAACTCATTTTATGAAGTATTATTTTGATTCCAAAACCAGACAAAGACCTCACTAAAAAAGAATTACAGGTCAATATTCCTGATGAGCATAGATGCAAAAATTCTAAACAATACTAGCAAATCAAAACCAACAGTACATTAAAAGAATTATTTACCATGATCAAGTGGGATTTATTCATCAGCTACAGAGGTGGCTCAATATTTGCAAATCAATCAACGTGGCACACCAAAATAATAAAAGAAAGGATAAGAATCATGATACTCTCAAAAATGCAGAAAAAGTATTTGACAAAATATAGCTTCCAGCCTTGATTAGAAGCCTCAACAAAGAAGGGATAGAGGAAATATAACTGGACATAATAAAGACCATATATGAAAGATCTATGACTAGTATCACCCCAAACAGAGACAAACTGATAGCTTTTCCTGTATGGTTAGAAATAAGACTGCGATATCCATTCTCATCATTGTTCTTTAACATAGTACTGGAAGCTGTAGCCTCAAAAATCAGACAACAAAAAGAAATATAAGGCATCCAAGTTAGCAAGGAAGAAGTCAAACTTTCACTATTTGCAGATGACATGATATTCTATGTAGAAATCAAAAAGACTCCACTACAAAAATTGCTAGAACTGATATATGAAATCAATAATGTCACAGGATACAAAGCCAATGTATAGAAATCTGTTGAATTTCTATATGCAATATAGAAACATATACCAATAATGAAGGAGCAGAAAGACAATTCAAGGAATTGATCCCATTTACAATTGCATCAAACCCATAAGATACCTAGGAATAAACATCACCTAAGAGGCGAAATACCTGTACTATGAAAACTGTAGAAGATGTATGAAAGAAATTGAGGATACCAGAAAGAAATGGAGAAACATTCAGAGCTCATGTATTGGAAGAACAAATATTGTTAAAATGTTTATACTACCCAAAGAAATCCACATTCTTATGCAATCCCTGTCAAAAGAACACCAGCTTTCTTCGCAGAGCTAGAACAAATAATCCAAAGTTTGTATGCAACCACAAAGGACCCCGAATAGTCAAAGCAATTTTGAAAAAAGAAAATAAAAGCTAGAGGCATCACAATTCCATACTTTAAATTATATTACAAAGCTCTAGTGATCAAGACAGCATGGTACTGGAACAAAAACAGACACATAGATCAATGGAACAGAACAGAAAACACATAAATGGACCTACAACTATATCGTCAACTAAGCTTCAACAAAGCAGAAATGAATTTCTAATGGAAAAAAGTCTCTTTAACAAATGGTCTTGGGAAAACTGGACAGCAACATGCAAAAGAAGGAAACTGGACCACTTTCTTAAACCAAACACAAAAATAAATTCAAAATGGATGAAAGGCATAAATGTAACACAGGATACCATCAAAATCCTGGAGAAGAACATAGGCAGTAACCTGTTTGACATCAGCCATAACAACTTCTTACTAGATACATCTCCTGAGGTAAGGGAAACAAAACCAAACAGGAACCTTTGAGAATTTATCAAAACAAACAAACTTCTGTGCAGGGAAGGAAACAATCAATAAACTTAAAAGGCAACATTTAGAATGGGACATGATATAAATGTAAATGACATATCTGATAAAGAGTTAGTATCCAAAATCTATAAAGAACTTATAAAAACACTCCAAAAACAAATAACTCGGTTAAGAAACAAGCAGAAGACATGAATAGACCTTTTTCCAAAGAAGACATCTAGATGGCTAACAGAAACATGAAAAGATACTCAACATCATCAGGGAAATACAAATCAAAACTACAATGAGATATCACCTCTCACTTGTCAAAATGGTTAAAATTAACAACACATGAAACAACAGATATTGGTGAGAATGAGGAGACTTACCTTGTTGGTAATGCAAACTGGTACAGCCACTCTGGAAAGGAGTATGAGGTTTCCTCAAAATGTTAAAAATAGAACTCCCTACTACCATCCATCAATTGTAATATTAGATATTTACCCAAAGGATACAAAAATAGTGATTTGAAAGGATACATGCACCCCAACATTCTCAATATCATTATCAACAATAACCAAGTTATGGAAAAAGCCCAAATGTTCACTGACTAATAAATTAATAAAGTAGACATGGTACATATACACAGTGGTATATTAGCCCTAAAAAGAATGAAATATGCCATTTGCAATGATGGAGATAGAGGCAGAGACTATTTTGTTAGCAAAATAAGTCAGAGAAAGACCACATGATTTCACTGATAAGTGAAATTTAAGAACAAATGAATGAACATAGTGTGGGACGGGAGGCAAAACATAAAACAGACTCTTAGCTATAGAGAACAAACTGAGGGTTACCAGAGGGGAAGGCAACAGGGGAATTGTTTAAATCATTAATGGGTATGAAGGGCATTGGTTGTGATGAGCACTAGGTGTTCTGTGTAAGTGATGAGTCACTAAATTGTATACTGAAACTAGTGCTGCACTGTATGGTAGCTAATATTTATTTTATTATTTAAAAAAATTTTTTTTAATGTTTTATTTATTTCTGAGAGAGAGAGAGAGCGTGAGCAGGGAGGGTCAGAGAGAGAGGGAGATACAGAATCTGAAGCAGGCTCCAGGCTCTGAGCTAGCTGTCAGCACAGAGCCCGACTCAGGGCTTGAACCCATGAACGTGAGATCATGACCTGAGCCAAAGTTGGACACTTAACTGACTGAGCCACCCAGGATCCCCTACTAACTGGAATTTAAATAAAAACCTGAAACTAAAAACAAACAAATTGCAAAAAATAGTAGAAAAATCCCCACCTGACATAGCAAATAATAATAGCAGAAAATTTTATGGAGTTTAGGCACTCTTCACATAAATCCCATAATAATCTTATAAGGTAGATACTATGACTAGTTCTGTTTCATATATGAAGAAACAAGATTTGTGGAGAGACTAGTTTACATAGTAAGTGCTATACGTAGGCATCAAAACAGACAGTCTATTTCCAGAATCTGTACTTTTGAACACTGCCTCTGCATTACCTCTCATAAGAATATGGTAGACTTCCCCTAACAGAAATAGCCCAAATATCCACAGGAGAATGGGCAAAATTTGTAATACATTTTAAAACCACATCACTATATAGTAATAAAAATAGATAAATAAGACCTAAAATTATCAACAGTGATTAATCTTACAACTGTTGAACAACAAGAAAAACCAATTTGCTAAAGAAAAAAGCATGTAGCATACTACCATTTAATCATATAAAACAATAAATTCTTTATAGATATAAACATATTTAGCAAAAATATAAAGAAATAAATTGAACTAATAGCCATCTAATTCAGAATAGGAAGCAATAATCTGAGAAGAATGAAGAGGGAAATCTAATATTTTAGATTTATTATATTTATTAAGTGGGGGCACAGAATACAAGTGTTCATTATACTAATTCTTAAAGCTTTCTATATTTCAAAATAAAAGTAACAGAAAAACCCTATAATACATGGGTTTTATTTGGTTCATAAGAAGTTTAAAGATAAATTCAATCATTTATTGTAGTAAGCAAGAACTTAAACTGAAAATTTCTAATCCTCTAAGAATATCCTATTTTTCCTTAATCCATGTTTGAACAGAGAAAACAACAAGCAACTAAATAAATAAATAAATAACTTTTTAAAAATTATATGTCAGAAATTGTAGAAAATCCTGTATAGCAATATCAATAGCAAGATAAAAAACAAATATTCCTTTTCCTTTTAAAATTATACAACAGTTGTCATCAATACTTAAATTTTGAAAAATTTTATAAACCTATAAACAATATCTTGAATAAGCTCTACTGGATAATAATCAATATGGTTTAGCATTAAATGATACTTAATAAGAATTGGAATGTGAATAATGGATGAATGTTATACTTCTAAAAATGAAATAATTATAATTTCTGTATAAAATTCCTAGAGAAGTGTTTTCTAAACTAGTATTCCATAAAACTCTATTCCAAGATGAAGAAAAGGATAGGATATTTTGGTCAATAAATTTAAGAAATATAGTATCATAATTAGAATATTAAAGACTATGAGAAGTAATGAATGATACAAATAGCTTTACAGCATTTACAAGTTCTGTAGAACTAACCAATTTTAACAATTAATGTTCTAAATATTCAACCTAAAGAAAAATTCAATGATAAAATCATAAATGAAGCCGATCATATTTGGGGATCCTGGTTTGCTTAGTCAGTTAGAGCATGCAACTCTTGATCTCAGGGTCAGAGTTCAAGCCCCACATTGGGTGTAAAGATTATGTAAAAGAATACATAAATAATTTTTTAAAAGCTTATCACATTTTAGATGCATTTTTAAATTTTCAAATGTTTTATGACTACTAGCTTTAAATATGTTTTTTAAGTATTATACACACCATTCAATCTTTGAGATTGGTAAACTCCACTTGTTTGTCTTTGATCCTTGTATCCTATAGTAAGTTTTAGATCTTCAGGGGTAAAATCTGAGGGTTCATCCATATCCTGATCTATCAAGATGGAAAAAAAAAACCTTTAGTAAATTAAATACAGAAAGACTATTGAAATCTACCTACTGTGGTCTAATTCCAAGAAGAGTATAATATTTGAAAGTTAAGAAAATATTTTTATACATTATGTTAAGTAAGAAGAGAATAAATAAATAAATAAATAATAAATACCAGATGATCATTTGACAAATTTCAACATCTATTCCTGATAAAACTTTGAAAAATTAAAATTACAGATTTACTCCTGGACATTTACTCTTTAATACAGAATATGTTTCTATCTCAATTCAACAGCTAACATTTTGATTTATAGTGAAGTGCCAATAGACAGTTCTATTAAAATTGTGAACAATATAAAAATGTGACTCATTACCATTTAACAATTACCTAGTTCTGGTAATGTTAGTAATATGTAAAACAGAAATTTGATGGTTTTCAGCTAATATACAAATATATTTGTCAGAATAGATTTGCCACATATATTTTTTATTATCAACATTAAATTTAAAAAATGAAAAAATATATCTGGGTTAAAGGGACTATACATTTCCAATGTCACTGATATTTATAGGTATATCTTTATTATAATTGATACATATTTTCATATAGCTTTCCTGAAAATGCTTAGTCTTTGTTCCTATTTACCTGTAATATTGACAGCTGCTTCCTCACACTTTTCCCAACTGATATATATGTTAGGCATTTGGCATTTTATAAATCATTTTAATGGAAATTATTTCATTATTAGTATAAACCTACTTGATTAACAAGTACAAAAATATTTGGCATCTATTTTTTGTCAGAGGAATTCATTTTTCTAACTTCCTTAAATATTTTTTTACTAAAGAAATAATCTAAACATGAACATTAAATATTTTTATAGAGACATATGTATTTTATATAAGGATACAACGTGTTCACTGTCACAAATCATTTTTTAGATTATTGCTTGCTTTTTAATTTTGCTTTCGACATTTCTGTGTATAGAAATTTTAAAATATTACTTGGTTAATTTGTAATGAGATTTCTTTTATGTTTCTAGGTATGAAGTCATGCTTATGGTAGTTTATTTTTTTAAACAAGATTAATTTATGCTGAACCTCTGAGAAGATGGCAGAGTAGGAGGATCCTAAATTCACTGCATCCAGGGACATACCTGGATAACAGCCACATCAGTGCAGTCAACACAAAAAATGACTTAAGACTGGCAGAAAATGCTTTCCACATCAATCATGGAGAGAAGGTCACATCAAAAAGAGTAGAAGGGGAGAAGATAAGTTGGGAACCAAACTCCCAATTTGTACAAATAGGAGGAGTACCACAAAAATGGTGAATGGAAAGGAACACATCCCACACGAGGCACCACAGACAGAGGGGAACTGCACTAGAAAGATGAGTCACCATAACATCTGGCTTTAAAAACAGGGGACTTAACTCTGATTACTTTATTTTTTATTTTTAATTAAAAATATTTTTTAAATGTTTATTTGAGAGAGAGAGACAGAGAGAGAGAGAGAGAACACACACATACGAGTGGGTGGAGGGGCAGAGACAGAGGAGACACAGGATCCAAATCAGGCTCTAGGCTCTGAGCTGTCAGCACAGAGCCCAATTCAGGGCTCGATCTCATGGACCATGAGATCATGACTTGAGCCAAATAAGACACCCAGGTGCCCTTAACTCTGTTTACTTCAAAATTCAGAGGCTCATCTCTGAGAGGCAGAGGGCAATAAAATTAAGTTCCCGCCATTAAAAAGATAGCATAACAATCCTACTGAGATAGAGCATAAAAACAGCATTTTGAAATGCACCTAGGGATATGAAAGAAATTTATTTACTAGTCTCAGAATGTGTGCTGGAGGGGCAGGGAGTTTTAGGAGATTTCCCCAAGAACAAAAAACACTGGCATGTGCTATTTTTCTCCCCCAGCCTTGATAATCAGACACTTGTGGGAACCAATTTGAACCCTCCTACCTATCTTGCTAACATCAATGCCCCACGCCCACAATCTCCTGCAGCACCCTATCTAACCTGCCCTCCAAGGCAGAAGCCCCTCCAAAATGGCTCCTGCTGCATCATATCTGTAAGTATCCACAGCAGTGACTGGTAGCCTCCAAAGTGACTCTTGTTCTGGAGGGAGTAGAACATAACCACACAAACCAGTTCAACTCCAACAGCAGCAGTGGAACCTTATTACTAGCAGAGCAGAGAGAGTGGCTTGACAATTAGTGCACCTGCACCCCAGCAGACAGAATGGGAGCTGGCATCTGATATGACTGTTGGATGCTCCCAGCAACCAAATACTCTCAGAGGACAGCACAAGAAGAGTGGTTCAGGGCAACTGCACCCCCAGCAAACAGGCCTAAGGCTGGCATCAGGCCTGAAGGCTGACATGAGAGATCTACATGCTCATGGTGGCCCCAGACTGTTCTCTTAATAGCACAGGGACAAAGCCCTTCCCAAAAGATGCAAAAGAGGCCATTGCAGCCATCTCAACTGAAGGCAAATGATGCTTAGCCCAAATAGTAGGGCAGAGATAATCCACTTAGGAGACATTCATGAAGTGCCTGGTTCTGGAGAATAGGGGACATCATGCTACATGGCAGCACAGGATCTGTTCTTTGTACAGCTACTACGTTCATATCAGGAGAGATAACTGAATTTCCTAATATACAGAAACGAACAAAGATGAAAAGATAGTGGAATATGTCCCAAATGAAATAAGAGGACAAAATCACAGCAACAGAGCTAAATGAAACAGAGATAAGCAAAATGCCTGATAAAGAATGCAAAGTAATGGTCATAAATATACTTACTGGACTTGAAAAGAGAGTGACCAATATCTGTGAGACCTTCAATAAAGAGATAGGAAATAAAAAAAAAACACAATTCAGAGATAACTCAATAACTGTAATTAAAAATACACTAGAAGGAATAAATAGTAGGCTAGTGTAAACAGAAGAACAAATCAATGAATACAGAATAATGGAAATCAACAAAGCTGAACAGCAAAAAGAAAATAAAAATAAAAATGAGAATAGGTTAGAGGAACTCAGCAACATAACCAAGTATAATAAAATATACATTATATGGATCCCAGAAGAAGAGAGAGGAAAGGGGGCAGAAAATTTATTTAAAGAAATAAAATGGCTGTAAAACTCTCATTTCTGTGTTGATGCATAGGAGCACGTGTACCCCAATGTTCATAGCAGCACTCTCAACAATAGCTAAAACATGGAAAGAGCCTAAGTGTCCATCAACAGATGAATGGATCAAGAAGATGTGGTTTATCTATACCATGGAACACTACATGGCAATGAGAAATAATGAAATCTGGCCATGTGTAGCAACATGGATGGACCTTGAGGGTGTTATGCTGAGCGAAATAAGTCAGGCAGAGAAGGACAAATATCACATGTTTGCACGTATAGGAGGATTAGGAGGAACTTAACTGAGGACCATGGGGGAGAAGAAGGGGGGAAATGGTGGGGGAAAGGGAGAGAGGCAAACCATGAGAGATTTTTGAATGCTAAGAAACAAACTGAGGACTGATGGATGTGGGAGGGAGGGGGAAGATGGGCATGGAGGAGGGCACTTGTGGGGATGAGCACTGGGTGTTAGACGGAAACCAACTTGACAATGAACTATTTGTAAGAAAAAAAACCCTACATATTAAACATTAATTAAAAAAACCTTTCATTTCTGGGGAGGGAAACAGAAATCCAGATCCAGGAGACACAAAGAACACCCAAAAAAATCAACCCAAGGAGGTCCATACCAAGACATATGCTAATTAAAATGACAAAAATAGTGATACAGAATTTGAAAAGCAGCAGGAGAAAACAGTTATATACAAGGGAAACCCCATAAAGCTGTCAGATGATTTTTCACCAGAAATTTTCCAGGCCAGAATGGTGTGGCATGATATACTCAAAATGCTGAAAGGTAAACAAAAGGCATCAAGAATACTATATCCATCAAGGCTATCATTCAGTATAAAAAGAGTGATAAAGAATTTCTCAAAAAAGAAAAAAACGGTAAAAATAATTCAACACCACAAAACCAGCTTTGATAAAAATGTTAAAAGGAATTCTTTGACTAGAAAGGAAAAGTCATAATCAAGAATAGGAAGATTAGGAAAGGAAAAAATTTCACATGTAAACACAAGCATAATGAAGTAGATTAATTACTTATAATACCACTGCAGAGATTAAAATACAAAAGCAGTAAGATAAATTATACCTATAAAAAATCAAGGTGTTTCCATAATAAAAGGATGTAAAGTATGATATCATATACAAAAAACATGAGGGCAGGAGGCATAAAACCTAGAGCTTTTAGAGTGGATTCAAACTTAAGTTACAATCAACTTAATATAGATGCATAAGATGTTATATATGAACTTAAAGGTAACAGCAAATCAAAAATGTGTAATAGGTACAAAAAAGAAAGAAAATGAATGCAAGCATATCACTAAAGAAAACCATCAAACCACAAGGAAAGAGAGCGAGAGAAGAAAGGAACAGAGAAACTACAAAAACAAACATAAAACAAGTAACAGAATGGCAGTAAGTACACACGTATCAATAATTACTTTAAATGTAAATGGACTAAAGGCTCCAATCAAAAGACATAGTGTAACTGAATGAATGGGAAAGCCCAACCCATCTATATGCTGCCTATAAGACCTAAAGACATAGGCAGATTGAAAGAAAGGGATGGAAAAACATTTACCATGCAAGTGGAAGCAAAAAGAAAGTTGGTGTTGCAATATTTTTAGCAAAAAAATTTAAACTTTAAAACAAAGGTTGCAGTAAGAGCCAAATAAGGATACTATGTAAGATTTAAAAAAATACAAGATACACCAATTCTAAGTATTTATGACACAACATGGGAGCACCCAACTACATAAAGCAACTATTAAGAGACATAAAAGAAGAAGTTGATAGTACTACAATAAAACTAGAGAATTTTAACTCCTCACCCCACTTATCAGTGGATAGATTATACGGACAGGAAATTAATGAGTAAAACAGTGGCTTTGAATGATACATTAAACCGGAAGGACTTACAAATATACTCAACATATCATCCTAAAACAGAGGAATACACTTCCTTTTCATCCTATGAGGCCAGCATTAGTCTGATACCAAAACCAAATAAAGACGCTACAAAAAACCACAGGCCACTGTCTCTGGTGAATATATGTGCAAAATACTAGCAAGCCAAATCGAACAATACATTTTAAAAAATCATTCACAACAAATAAGTAGGATTTATTATAGGGCACAAGGGTCCATCTTTACCTACCACAATTGTATAAAACTAGAAATCAATCACAAGAAAAAAAATCTAGAAAGAACACAAATACAAGAAGGGTAAATAAAATGGCACTAATAATAAATGAGTCAACCAAGATATCAGGGAATAAATTAAAAAATGCATGGAGACAAATGAAAATGAAAAATACAATGGTCATAAATCAGTGCCCACAAATCAATCAATGTGATACATCATATTACAAGAGTAAGGCTAAAAACCATATATTCATCTCAATAGATAAGGCAAAAAAAGTACAACATCCATTCATGATAAAAACTCAACAAAGTAGGTTTAGAGGAAAACTTATATGTCAATATAATCAAAGATCCCATATAAAAAACCCATGGCCAATACTACACTCAATGGTGAAAAGCTGAAAGTTTTTTCTTTGAGATCAGGATCAAGACAAGGATGTTCACTTTTAACCACCTTTATTCAACATAGTACCAAAAGTCCTAGCTGCAGTAATCAGTCATGGAAAAGAAATAAGAAGGCATCCAAATTGGTAAGAAAGAAGTAAAACTTTCACTATTTGCAGATGACATGATACTATATATAGAAAACCAGAAAGATTCCACCAAAATCTATTAAAACTGATAAATGAACAGATCAATGAAACCAAGAGTTGGTTTTTTGAAAAAATAAACAAAATTGACAACCTCTAGCCAGGCTTCTCAAAAAGAAAAGAGAGAACCCCCAAATAGACAAAATCATGAATGAAAATGGACTTATTACAACCAACGCCTCAAAAATACAAGCAATTATCAGAGAATATATGAAAACATATATGCCAACAAACTGAACAACTTAGAAGAAATGGACAAATTCCTAAACACAGACTTTCTACCAAAATTCACATGACAAGAGATAGAAAATCTGAATAGACCCATAACTAGTGAGGAAATCAAATCAGTTATCAAAAATCTCCCAACAGATAGAGCCCCGGGCCAGATGGCTTCCCTGGGGAATCCCACCAGACATTTAAAACAGAATTAATACCCATTCTTCCCAAGCTATTTCAAAAAATAGAAACCAAAGGAAAACTTCAAAATTATTTTATAAAGCCAGCATCACTCTGATTCCGAAGCCAGAGATCCAGCAAAAAAAGAGAACTATAGGCCAATATCATTGATGAAAACAGATGCAAAAATCCTCAACAAGATACTTGCAAATTGAATTCAACAGCACATAAAAAGAATTATCCACAACTCTCAAGTGGGATTCATTCCTGGGTTGCAGGGCTGGTTGAATATTCGCAAATCAATCAATGTAATACATCACATCAACAAAAGAAAGGATAAAAATCATGTAATTCTGTCAATAGAAGCCCTCAACTAACATCATCCTCAATGGGGAAAAACTGAGAGCTTCCTCCCTGAGATCAGGAACATGATAGGGATGTCCACTCTCATCATTGCAGAGTTCTGGAAGTCCTAGCATCAGCAATCAGAAAACAAAAGGAAATAAAAGGCATCAGAATGGGCAAAGAAGAAATCAAACTTTCACTGTTTGCAGACGACATGATAGTCTACATAGAAAACCCGACAGACTCCACCAGAAGCCTACTAAAACTATTCCGTGAATTCAGCAAAGTTGCAGGATACAAAATCAACGTACAGAAATTGGTTGCATTTTTTTTTTAATATCTTTATTTCTAGGAGAGAGAGAGAGAGTGAGCAGGGGAGGGTCAGAGAGAGAGGGAAATACAGACTCTGAAATAGGCTCCAGGCTCTGAGCTGGCAGTCAGCACAGAGCCCAACGCGGGGCTCGAACCTACGAACCGCAAGATCATGACCTAAGCGAAAGTCGGACGCTTAACCGACTAAGCCACCCAGGCGCCCCGATCGGTTGCATTTTTATACACCAACAATGAAGCAACAGAAAGAAATCAAGAAACTAATCCCATTCACAATTGCACAAAAAACCATAAAATAACTAGGAATAAATCTAACCAAAGATATAAGAGATCTGTATGATGAAAAGTATAGAAAACTTATGAAGGAAATTGAAGAAGACACAGAAATGGAAAAATATTCTATGCTCATGGGTCAGAAGAATGTAGTTGAGATGTCATTACTACCCAAAGCAAACTACACATTCAATACAATCCTAATTGAAATTGCACCAGCATTCTTCTCAAAGCCAGAACAAACTATCCTAAAATTTGTATGGAACCACAAAGGACCTCTAATAGCCAAAGTAATATTGAAGAAGAAAACCAAAATGGGAGGCATCACCATCCCAGTCTTTAGCCTCTACTACAAAGCTGTCATCATCAAGACAGTATGGTATTGGCACAAAAACAGACACATAGACCAATGGAACAGAATGCAGATCTCAGAATTGGACCCACAAATGTATGGCCAACTAATCTTTGACAAAGCGGGAAAGAGTATACAGTGGTAAAAAGACAGCCTCTTTAACAGATGGTTCTGGGGAAATGGGACAGCAACATGCAGAAGAATGAAACTAGATCATTTTCTTACACCATACACAAAAATTAACTCAAAATGGATAAAGGATCTGAATGTGAGACAGGAAACCATCAGAATCATAGAGGAGAAAGCAGGAAACAACTTCCTTGACCTCAGCCGCATATATTTCTTACTTGACACATCCCCAAAGGCAAGGGAATCAAGAGTAAAAATGAACTATTGGGACCTCATCAAGATTAAAAGCTTCTTCACGGCAAAGGAAACAATCAATAAAACTAATAGGCAACTGACGGAATGGGAAAAGATAGTTGCAAATGACATATCCGATAAAGGGCTAGTATCCAAAATCTATAAGGAACTCACCAAACTCCACATCCAAAAAACAAATAATCCAGTGAAGAAATGAGCAGAAGATATGAACAGACACTTCTCCAAAGAGGACATCCAGATGGCCAACAGACACATGAAACGATGCTCAGCATCCCTCCTCATCAGGGAAATACAAATCAAAACCACATTGAAATACCACCTCATGCCAGTCAGAGTGGCTAAAATGAACAAATCAGCAGACTCTAGATGCTGGCGAGGCAGTGGAGACACGGGCACCCTCCTACATGGTTGGTGGGAATGTAAACTGGTGCAGCCCCTCTGGAAAACAGTGTGGAGGTTCCTCAAAAAATTAACAGTAGAACTCCCCTATGACCCAGCAATAGCACTGCTAGGAATTTACCCAAGGGATATAAGAGTGCTGATGCACAGGGTTACATGCACCCCAGTGTTCATAGCAACACTCTCAACAACAGCCAAAACACGGAAAGAACCTAAGTGTCCATCAACTGATGAATGGATCAAGAAGATGTGGTTTATCTATACGATGGATACTACATGGCAATGAGAAACAATGAAATCTGGCCATGTGTAGCAACGTGGATGGAACTTGAGGGTGTTATACTGAGCAAAATAAGTCAGGCAGAGGACAGATCCCATATGTTTTCACGTATAGGAGGATTAGGAGGAACTTAATGGAGGACTAGGGGGGAGAAGAAGGGGAAAAACAGTTTGGGAGAGGGAGGGAGGCAAACCATGGGAGACTCTTGAATGCTGAGAACAAACTGAGGGCTGGTGCAGGTAGCAGAGGGGGAAGGGTGGTGATGGGCATGGAGGAGGGCACTTTTTGGGATGAGCACTGGGTGTTATATGGAAACCAATTTCACAATAAACTATTTAAGGGGAAAAAAAAGGAACTCACCAAACTCCACACCCAAAAAAACCCCAAATAATCTAGTGTCGAAAGGGGCGGAAGACATGAATAGACCCTTTTCCAAAGAGGACACCCAAATGGCCAACAGAAACGTGAAAATATGCTCAATGCCACTCATGCTCAGGGAAATATAAATCAAAGCCACACTGAGATGCCACCTCACACCAGTCAGAGTGGCTACAATGAACAACTCAGGAAACTACAGATGCTGGCGAGGATGTGGAGAAATGAAACCCTCTTGCACTATTGGTGGGAATGCAAATTGGTGCAGTTGCTCTGGAAAACACTATGGAGGTTCCTCATAATATTAAAAATAGAACTATCCTATGACCCAGCAATAGCACTGCTAGGAATATACCCAAGGAATATAGGAGTGCCAATATATAGGGGTAAAATGTACCCCAAGGTTTACAGCAGTGCTTTCCACAATAGCCAAATTATGGAAAGAGCCTAAATGTCCATCAACTGATGAATGGATCAAGAAGATGTGGTTTATCTATACAATGGAATACTACATGACAATGAGAAAGAATAGAATCATGCCATTTGCAGCAAAGTGGATGGAACTAGAGGGTATTATACTGAATGAAATAAGTCAGTCAGAGAAAGAATGCTATCATATGTTTTCATTCATATGTGGATCTTGAGAAACTTAATAGAAGACGATAGGGGAAGGGAATGGGGAAAAATAGTTATAGAGACAGAGGGAGGCAAATCATAAGAGACTCTTAAATACAAAGAACAAACTGAGGGTTGATGGGGAGCAGGAGAGAGGGAAAAGTGGGTGATGGGCACTGAGGAAGGCACTTGTTGGGATGAGCACTGGGTGTTGTATGTAAGACAAATAATAATAAATTATATTTTTAAAAATTGGAAAATGAGAGAAACATAAGCAATTTGCAAAAAAAATACATGATTGATTATAAGGACAGTTTTGCTGCTTCCTTTAATTAAAAATAAATCAATGACATTGAAAATTTTCATACTTACTACTTAGTGTTTTCATTTTTACAGGTCTAAGTTTCTTAGTTTGAGACTGGGTTATTGAGAATGAACTTTATGCTTGGGTAAAAGATTTCCATCTAACACATCTACTTTCTGAGCTATAAAGAAAGATGCTTTTAACCCATTAAAAAGACAATTGTACTCCCTGAAAGGCCTTTGTAATTTAAATACATTCCAATTACTGAGGATTCTTTCCTTTCATGTTTTGAAACATCATCAAATACCACATTTTTGAAATAGTGATGTATATACATTGTTGAGACAGTGATTTACAGAGTGACTATGTGAAATATAGAAATAGTGGGAGTACTTTTCAAGAGAATAGTTTTATAAGGTATTCACAATTTAGGATTAAAATAAATATTTTTGTAATAGATAACTTGTGATGGAAGAAAGAAATGATAAATACATTCAAAATAAATTTAAAAGAATACAGAAACACATTAGATAAGAAAGACAAAATATCAGTACTTCCATTAAAGGTAAATGTATTAAATGTTCCATTTAAAACACAAAAACTGTTACACTGGATTAAAAAATAATGAACCACAATGCCCTTTATTTTAAAGTCACACAACTAATTTACAGCAATATGAAAAGACAGTAAAATGATGAAAAAATTATTCTATGCAAATAATTACATTAAGATACCATCAGATAAAACGGACTAAAAGTACACAAAAAGTTACTATAAAATGTCATCATAATGACAGAAATTTTAGTTCACTAGGAACACAAAACATTTTAAAATCTGTGTATTTATTATATATGTATCTGTATATAACTTATAGTTATTGCATACAGTAAAAAGTTTTAGAAAAATGAAACAAAAATTGGCAGAACTACAAAGTGTAATAGAGAAATAAACAAACACACTAGTTGAATTCAATATACTTTCCTCACAAATAATAAGCATAGAACTTTGATGAAATTAAGAAAGCCTGAATAACATAATTAACCAACTTACCAAATGGATAACATACATGCACACACATTACATATGTTTTATATATATGAATATATGATACAGTATATAGCATGAATATATGATTGAATATATATTCATGAATGAAAGAAAAATATAACTAAATATTTTTATATAAAATTTTTAATATTTATACTTAACCAGTATGTTCCAGTTTTCTGGTAGCTCTAAGTGTCTTAATTTGAGATGAGCCTTTTGAGATTAAAACTTCATTATCTTCAGGTGAAAGATTTTTACCAGCTTTTTCATCCATTTTCTCAGCTACAAAAATAGACTCTTAATTCAACAAGATATAAAAGTTAAGTCTCTTTATTATAAATAAAGAACCACTTACAATTTCTTTCCAGTTTTATAAAATTTAAGCAAATAAACACAATTTAAACAAATGATCAAACACTCGCCCCACACACAAAAACAAAACAAAAGTCTGGTGAATTTTCAAAACAGACTATAAAATTAAATGTAAAAATCATCACAGTGCTTTCCTAAAAATATGTGAAGGTACTTTTATTACTTCATATATACACTTAGAAAGTTATAATTAGACTTTATTATACTAAGGGCATTCACATTTTTAAATACTTAAAAATTTTAAAACATAGGATTGATGTAAAAGTTAGACTGTTTAGAAAGTAGTAAATCCAAATAAAGGAAATCAAATAGAAAGAAATCTAGATCAGGTATGAAAAATACAGAGCACTCCAAAATAGAAATAATTAAATCTAATGTATCAATAAGAACAATAACTATAATGGATTATATGTTATAGGGATGGACAAAGAGAGTTGTACCAGATTTATACATAATTTAACTACAGATTATTTATAAGTGACACTACTAAAAAATAAGAGTACAGAAAATTGGAAACTAAGTGAAAAAAGATATGTCATGTAAATATAACCAAAATAAATATGAAAAAGTTATGTCAATGCTAGACAAAATAGGATTTTGGTTAAAAGACCTTACTGGAGGCAGAGTAAGATGGCACCTGTCATCAAAAGAAATCACTGAGTTCATAAGTAATTATCTAACATTTGTATTTTTATGCACCTAACAACAGATAGTATAAGGAAAGTGGGCAGTGTAATGAAAATAGTACTATAGGAATAAATACATAAGTCCACAATCATAATGAGAAAATTCAATATGCATTTTCCCATAATTGCCAGGACAAACAAAATTCAAGAAAACCAAGGAATAGGAAATGTAAATAACACAATAAAAATCTGACTTAATAAATGTAAGCTTATAGCAGAGTGTATATTCATAAACAAAATTCTGCTTAAATCAACTGAAATTTTAAATAATTTAATAATCATTATTACCATATTCACTACTGAGTCTTTTCTTCCTAACGGTTTTAAATGTCAGGCAAAAGATTTTCATCTGATACCTTAACCATTTTCTGGGCTTCAGGAAGAAAGTCATAAAAGCCCTAAATAGAGAACCAGATCTGTGGTAGAACTTTTGAATTTACAATATATGTTATTTATCCAACAATATGTTATATCATTTTTTAATGGTATAAGCAAATCTTGTCTAGTTGAAATATCAATATCATGTGAATACATTTTCACTTGTGTATATATAAGCAGTCTTCTTACTTTTGTAGAAGCATTAAATATATTTAATTTACAAATATTATTACAAACATTATTATACATTTAAAATGATTCTTTAGTTTTCTTAGAGTATTCAAAATTTATTTTATTTTTTTCTTGTTTTTAATATTTTAAATTGTTTTTTATATATGTTTTTAAAGAGAGACAGAGAGCAAGCTGGGGAGAGGCAGAGAGAGAGGGAGACTCAGACTCTGAAGCAGGCTCCAGGCACTAAGCTGTCAGCACAGGCCTGATGTGGGGCTCTAACTTATTAACTGTGAGATCATGACTTGAGCCGAAGTTGGAGGCTTAACTAACTGAGCCACCCAGGTGCCCCTAGAGTATTCACATTTTTTTTTTAATGTTTTATTTATTTCTAGGAGAGAGATAGAGACAGCATGAGCAGGGGAGGGTCAGAGAGAGAGGGAATCACAGACTCTGAAACAGGCTCCAGGCTCTGAGCTGGCAGTCAGCACAGAGCCCGATGCGGGGCTCGAACCCACGAACCGCGAGATCATGACCCAAGCGAAAGTCGGACGCTTAACCGACTAGGCCACCCAGGCGCCCCGAGTATTCACATTTTAAAATAAAGTTGGGAGGGCCGCCTAGGGGGCTCAGTCGGCTAGGCATCTGTCTTCGGCTCAGGTCATGATCTTGCAGTTCGTGGGTTCGAGCCCTGTGTCAGGCTCTGTGCTGACAGCTGGCTTGGAGCCTGGAGCCTGTTTCAGACTCTGTGTCTCCCTCTCTCTCTGACCCTCCCCTGCTCACGCTGTCTCTCTCTCTCTCAGAAATGAATAAAAAACATTAAAAAAAATTAAAAAAAATAAAGTTGGGAGAAGGGGCCAAGATGGTTAGAGAAATAGGGGGAGCCATACTTCCCACCGGCATCTCTCAAACAAAGAAGGGCTGAAGCCAAAGACTTTGAACCTCAAGAGTTTGGGATGAAAGGAGATGGAGTCTACTAGGAAGACAGCCTCATAGATGTGTGATTGCGAACTGGGGCAGATAAAAACAGCAGGAACATGGAGGTGCGGAGGGGAGGGATCCCCTCTGTGGAGAGACAAAGGGAAGAGAAAGAGCAGCTGGGGAAGTGTAGGACTGTACATGGACAAGAGAAAAACCTCGTCCCAGGACAGAGAGAGATCTTATCCTATTCCTCTTGCTGGGGGACAAAAGAAGTTTCCTCCAGGTTAGGTGGTACTCAAGGAGCCCAGTTGGCATCAGAAGGATCTGATCCCCTGCTCTGAAGTGCCTAGCTTGGTGGGATTACATTTCGGGCAGCATCATTAGTGCATAGGGAGTGTGACAGCTTGGAATGAGGCTGGGTGTGGGACATAGGGGACAGCCCACCTTGTCTGTGCCCACAGCACAATGAGGACGAATCCAAAAGAGTGATTTGGACACCTGGTCGAGGAGAAGGGCCTGGAGGGACGCCATTTTTCTCCCCACAACCATCAAGGCGTAGCTTCAGGGATTGATCAGTGGGGCCTATACTGGACACAGGACAGGCCTACACCAAACCACGCCTATCTGTACCAGGTAACTGCTGTTTTTACAGAGCTAATAGATGCTGGGGAAACAGACAGCCCCTCCCCCAAGACCAGCACTGCTGCATTGCCATGATTAACTCTAGAGCAATTCTTCCTATTCATATATATTCTCCCTTTTCTCATTCTTATCTCTCCCTTCCTCTGGACTGGTTATTCTGGTCATAGGTTTGCTTAAACAGACATTTAATCCATCCTCCTGATGCATCTTCTACATCTCCTTCTTTACCGTCCTTTCTCTCTCTCTCTCTCTGGAATAAACAGAATACATAGTTTCTCTGGGTAACATTATCTTCATTTCTTTCATCTCGCCTCCTACTGTATTCTCCTTTTTCTCTCTCTGGATTAAGCCTTTTAGTCTCTCTGCCTTGTCGATGTTCATTTTCTCTTTCCCCCCACCCCTGTCACTTCTCTCTTTGTATATACTCTTCCATCAGCACTGACTCCACCCTGCTCTTTATTTGTAGCTGGGATTTCTGGTTTTATGCTTTTAGATTGTCCTTTGTTTTTTGTCTTTTGTTTTTTTTTATTTTTTTTTTCAGTTTGCTTGTTTGTTTGATTTGTTAGTGCATTTGCGTGTTTTTGTTCCCTGTTTGTCTATTTTCCTTCTCAGGGCTATTTCAAGAAACAAACCAAAGCACACATGGTGGGGAGTCCAAAACTTTACTACAAGTAGGGAAATAAAATAACCAAAGTCACAATAAGAGATACCAAGGGACACCCTTAAAAGAACACTTCCTGAATGGCCAGAATCTGGACAGTGTATGACCTCCTTTAATACGCAGTACTCGCAGGTGCACAGTATATAACAAGCCTTTAAAACTTACAAGAGACAGAGAGCTAGCCAAAATGACAAAATGGAAGAACTCTCCTCAAAAACAAAATTCCAGGAAGAAGTAACAGCTAAGGAATTGATCAAAACAGATATAAGCAACATAACTGACCAAGAATTTAGAATAATAGTCATGAAATTAATCTCTGGGCATGAAAAAGGCATAGAAAACAACAGAGATGCTATTGCTACACAAATCATGGATCTTAAAAATAGTTGATGAATTAACAAATGTTATAAATGAGGTGCGTAATAAAACGGAGGTGGTCACTAGAAAAATTGAAGAGGCAGAGAGGAGAATAGGTGAATTAGAAGACACAATTACAGAAAAAGAGGAAGCTGAGAAAAAGAGAGATAAACTGATCCAGGAGCACAAAAGGAGAATTCGAGAAATGAATGATGCAATCAAATGGTATAATATCCATAACATAGGAATTCCAAAAGAAGAAGAGAGAGAAAGTGGCTGAAAGATACAGCCGAGAACTTCCCTAATTCTGGGAAGGAAACAGACATTGAAATCCAAGAGGCACAGAGAACTTCCCTCAGACGTAACTTGAATGGATCTTCTGCATTATATATTATAGTGTAACTGGCAAATATAAGGATAAAGAGAGAATTCTGAAACGAGATAGGGATAAACTGGCTTTAAAATACAAAGGTAGGCACATAAGGATAGTAGCAGACCTATCTACTGAAACTTGGCAGGCCAGAAAGGAATGGTAGGAAATCTTCAATGTGATGAATAGGAAAAATATGCAGCCAAGAATCCTAACCCAGCAAGCCTATCATTCAGAATAAAAGGAGAGATAAAGGTCTTCCCAAACAAACACATTGAAGGAATCCATCACCACTAAACCAGTGCTACAAGAGATCCTAAGGAGGACTCTAAGAGGTAATTGTTCAAAGGAACAGAACATACTAGACATCACTACAAGCATGAATCCTACACAGAACACAATGGCTCCAAACCATTTTTTTCAATAATAACACTGAATATAAATGGACTAAATGATCCAATCAAAAGACACTGGGTTACAAAATGAATAAAAAGAACAAGATCCATCTATTTCCTGTCAACGAGAGACTCATTTTAGACTTGAGGACACCTTCAGATTGAAAGTGAGGGAATGGAAAATATTTATTATGCTACTGGAAGTTAAAAGAAAGCTACAGTAGCCATACTTATATCTGAGAAACTGGACGTTAAAGTAAAGGAGTAACAAGAGATGAAGAAGGAGATTATATAATAATTACAGGATCTATCCATCAGGAAGAGCTAACAATTATAAATGTCTATGCACCGAACTTGAAACACCCAAATACATAAAACAATTAATCACAAACATAAGCAATCTTATTGATAAGAATGTGTTAACTGCAGGGGACTTTCATATTCCACTTATAGCAATGGATAGATCAATGATATAGAAAATCAATAAAGAAACAATGGACCTGAATGACACATTGGAACAGACAGACTTGACAGATACACTTAGAACTCTACATCCTGAAGCTCTGGAATTCACTTTCTTCTCGAGTGCACATGGTACATACTCCAAGATAGATCACAAACTGGGTCACAAAGCAGCTGTCGATAAATATAAAAGAATTGAGATCATACCATGCATGCTTTCAGATCACAATGCTATGAAAGTTGAAATAAATCACAGGAAAAAATCTGGAAAAATTGAAATGCATGGAAGCTAAAGAACACCCTACTAATGAACGAATGGGTCAATCAGGCAAATAGAGAAAAAAATTTAAAAATATATGGAAACATATTAAAATGAAAATACAACAATCCAAACACTTTGGGATACAGCAAAGGCAGTCCTAAGAGGAAAGTACATTGCAACCCAGGCCTATCTCAAGAACTAGAAAAAGCACAAATACAGAATGTAACAGTGCACCTAAAGGAACTAGAAGCAGAGCAGCAAGAACGCCCCAAACCCAGGAGAAAAAGAGAAATAATAAAGATCAGGGCAGAAATAAACAGTATAGAATAAAAAAACAAAACAAAACAAAACTAGTTGAACAGATCAATGAAGCCGAGAGTTGATGTTTTGAAAAAATAAACAAAATTGATAAACTCCTAGCCTGGCATCTCAAAAAGAAAAGAGAGAGCACCCAAATTGACAAAATCATGAAATAAAATGGATTTATTACAATCAACCCTCCAGAAATACAAGCAGTTATAGGGAATATTATGAAAAATTATATGCCGACGACCTTGACAACCTAGAAAAAATGGACAAATTCCTAAACACACACTCACTACCAAAATTCACACGGAAAGAGATAGAAAATCTGAACAGACCCATAACCAGTGAAGAAATTGAATCAGTTCTCAAAAAACTCCCAACAAATAAGAAACCTGGACCAGATGGCTTCCTGGGGGAATTCTACCAGATATTTAAATCAGAGTTAATATCCATTCTTTTCAAGCTGTTCCAAAAAATGCAAAGGAAGGAAAACTTCCAGACTCATTCTACAAAGCCAGCATTACATTGTTTCCCAAACCTGACAAAGACACAGCAAAAAAAGACAACTAGAGGCCAATATCCCTGATGAATATCTATGCAAATATCCTCAAAGTACTAGCAAATCAAATTCAACATGATATAAAAAACTTATCCACCATGATCAAGTGGGATTCATTCCTGGGTTATAGGGCTGATTCAGTATTTGTAAATCAATGAATGTGATACATCATATTAACAAAAAATAAAAACCTTATGATCCTGTCGATAGATGCAGAAAAAGTGTTTGACAAAATACAGCATTTTTTTCTTAAAAAAATCTCGAGAAAGTCGGGATAGAAGGAACTTACTTAAATATTGCAAAAACCATTTATGAAAAGCACGGCTAACATAATCCTCAATGGGGAAAAACTGAGAGCTTTTCCCCTGAGATCAGGATCATGACACGGATGTCCACTCTCACAACTGTTGTTTAACAGAGTTTTGGAAGTCCTAGCATTAGCAATCAGATAACAAAATAAAATAATTGCGTCAGAATTACAAAAGAGGAAGTCAAACTTTCACTTTTCTCAGACAACATGATACTCTATGGAAAGCTCGACAGACTCCACCAAAAGTCTGCCAGAACTGACTCATGAATTCAGCAAAGTCGAGGGTACAAAGTCAACGTACAGAAATTGATTGAATTTTTATTCACGAATAATGAAGCAATAGAAGGAGAAATCAAGAAACTGATCTTTTTCACAATTGCAAAAAAACACAACCCATAAAATACCTAGGAATAAACCTAACCAAAGGTTTAAAAGATCTGCATGATGAAAACTATAGAAAACTTATGAAGGAAACTGAAAAAGACAAAGAAATGGAAAAATATTCCATGCTCATGGATCAGAAGAATAAATACTGTTAAAATCTCAATGCTACCCAAAGTAATCTACACATTCATTGCAATCCCAATCAAAATCGCACGAGCATTCTTCTCAAAGCTATATAAAACAATCCTAAATTTTGTATGGAACACAAAAGACCCCGAATAGCCAAAGTAATATTGAAGAAGAAAACCAAAATGAGAGACATCACCATCCCAGACTTTAGCCTCTACTACAAAGCTGTCATCATCAAGACAGTATGATATTGGCACAAAAACAAACACATAAACCAATGGAATAGAAAAGAGAACTCAAAATTGGACCCACAAATGTATGGCCAACTAATCTTTGACAAAGTGGGAAAAAGTATACAGTGGAAAAAAGACAGCCTCTTTAACAGATGGTTCTGGGAAAACGGGACAGCAACATGCAGAAGAATGAAAGTAGATCATTTTCTTACACCATACACAAAAATAAACTCAAAATGGATGAAAGACCTGAATGTGAGACCGGAAACCATCAAAACCCTAGAAGAGAAAGCAGGAAACAACCTCCTTGACCTCAGCCACAGCAAGTTTTTACTCGACACATCTCCAAAGGCAAGGGAACCAAAAAGCAAAAATGAACTATTGGGACCTCATCAAGATAATAAGCTTCTGCCCTGAAAAGGAAACAATCAATAAAACTAATAGGAACTGACAGGATGGGAAAAGATAGCTGCAAATAACATATCAGATAAAGGGCTAGTACCCAAAATCTATAAGGAACTCACCAAACTCCACACCTGAAAAAATAATAATCTAGTGAAGAAATGGGCAGAAGACATGAACAGACACTTCTCCAAAGAGGACAACTAGATGGCCAACAGACACATGAAATGATGCTCAATGTCACTCGTCATCAGGGAAATACAAATCAAAATCACACTGATACTACCTCATGCCAGTCAGAGTGGCTAAAATGAACAAATCAGGAGACTATAGATGCTGGTGAGGATGTGGAGACATGGGCACCCTCCTACACTGTTGGTGGGAATGTAAACTGGTGCAGCTCCTCTGGAAAAGAGTATGAATGCTCCTCAAAAAAATAACAATAGAACTCCTCTGTGACCCAGCAATAGCACTGCTAGGAAATTACCCAAGGGACACAGGAGTACTCATGCATGGCGGCACATGTACCTCAATGTTCATAGCAGCACTTTCAACAATAGCCAAATTCTGGAAAGAGTCTAAATGTTCATTAACCAATAAATGGATCAAGAAGATGTGGTTTATTGATCAAGAAGATGTGGTTTATTCCATTCTATACAATGGAATACTACATGGCAATGAGAAACAATGAAATCTGGCTATTTGTAGCAATGTGGATGGAACTCAAGGGTGTTATGCTAAGTGAAATAAATCACTCAGAGAAAGGCCGATACCATATGTTTTCATTCATATGTGTAACAGGAGAAACTTAACAGAGGACCATGGGGAAGGAGAAGGGGAAAAATTAGTTAAGGAGAGGGAGCAAGGAAAACCATAAAAGATTCTTAAATACTGGGAACAAACTGAGGGTTGATGGGGGCTGGGGGAGAGGAGAAAATGGATGATGGGCATGGAGGCGGGCACTTGTTGGGATGAGCATTGGGTGTTATAGGGAACTTGACAATAAACTATAATAAAGTTTAAAATTTTTCCTTAAAACTAAGGAAAAACATATATAAGATTAAAAAAATACAGGGAGTGAGAAAGTGAAAGAAAAATAGAAAATACCAAGAAAATGAGCTAATTAAAAGTAGAAATAACTAGATTATATATGATTAAGAACTAATTAAAAGACAAAGATCAAGTTGAATTTTAAAATGTATACACTTATATTTTCTTGCAAGAGATACAACAAAATCACAAAGATACAAACAACAAGATAGAAAAAATATATATATGATGCAAATACCAACCAGAATTTTGTGGAGCTACATTAATAGTAAAGTAGTTTTAGGGAAAATAAATAAAAACTATAAAAATGATAAAATAGATCTCTTCATAAAGATGTTCTTTCTGAAAGGATAATATCAATCTTAATGTTATGTACCACAAATTATAGCATATCATAAGATATAAATCATAAGGTGCCACAACTACAAGAAAAAGAAATCCCAAAGTCAGATTTAACACATCTAATTCAGTAATTATAAAACAAACAGGTAAATTATCAATAAAGATCTAATGTGCGATGGGAATAATTATCAAAGAGCATATGGTTGAAGATATATTATTCATCCAAAATAGTGTTCTCCTGAATTTAATTAAAAATAATTCATAAGATTTATATTTAATTACTTACTATCAAGATTCATATTTCTAGTAGCTTCAAGTTTCTTAAGTTGAACTTTGTTTCTTATAAATGAAACTTTCTTCTCAGAAAATTGATTCTCCTGTGACACGATATTACTTTTTTGCTTTTCAAGAGGAAATGCTAAGGGAAAAAAAGCCATAAACTTATGAAATGTCTGGATATGCCAAAAAATCATCAAATTGCTTCGCATGGGAGAAAAA
This sequence comes from Proteles cristata cristata, assembly GCA_017311185.1. Taxonomy (NCBI): domain Eukaryota; kingdom Metazoa; phylum Chordata; class Mammalia; order Carnivora; family Hyaenidae; genus Proteles; species Proteles cristata. The sequence goes on along the minus strand of JAESUZ010002751.1, from coordinate 1,626,197 downwards.
CTCATGTGAATAATTTTCATTAGTGTGTGTGGAAGCCATTTACTTAATAATTACTGACCATGCCAATACCAACCAAATAGTATTATTAATTATGCTTTTGTCTCTATCTTGGGATATATACATTTTATTTATTTTTCTAATATTATTTATTTTTGAGAGAGAGAGTGAGCACAGGCTGGGAGATGGGCAGAGAGAGACAGAGGGAGATGCAGAATCTGAAACAGGCTCCAGGCTCTGAACTGTCAGCACAGAGTATGATGAGGGGCTCAGACAAACCGTGAGATCATGACCTGAGCTGACACAACTGACTGAGCTACCCAGGTGCCCCAGGATTTTCACATGTTAGATCTGACTAAGATCTTTAAGCTTTCTGTAAAATATATCCTCAAAAAATAGATTTGTGAACCATATGAAACCTTCTAATGAGTTTAATTTAAAATAATTTAAAGTTTCCTATAATTACTATACTTACTTCTGCGTCTTTCCTCTCTGTAAGTTATTTGTTTCTTTACTGGCACTTGGGATTTTGCTCCTGAATCTTGATTCACAAACAGAAGATTTACATCTGGTATGCCAAAATGAGCTATATAAAGAGATAGATTTAGTCCATGAAATGGAAAAACAGATCTACTGTGAAATCCCTAGATTTCAAATTTATAACAAATGTACAGTAGCATTTCTATCATTTTTATAAAGTCATAAGTGAATTATTATAATGCTAGAACTGTTATGAAAATAAGTGATTTCAAAACTGTCTCATTATTTCATAAATAAGCCTAAGTAACAAATATATTTTCTGTTGGTCTTCAGGTTTCATGGGTGATTTATATTTAGGCTAATACACACAAAAAAGTAATAAAAACTCAAATTCACAAGATTATTCATTACAGCCTTTTTTATAATTCCAAAGTACTTAAAACCATCTAAATGGTAAAGCATAGGAGATTGGTAAAATAAATTGACACATATATTTCAACTACAGAACTGGTATAATATGAGTATTACTACAATGGCAGATAATTGTACATATGTATATGTATGTATGTATGTGTGTGTGTATGTATAAGACACAGTAAGACATTCTTTACCCATCTGCACTGATACATCTGATGCTTGTCTGATGTCATTTTGTGGGAAAATGAAACATTGGTTGAAATACTGGTGGGCTAGTGCCCTATTATATTTAGACTCTTACTTATACTATCACAGCAAGTGGATAAAGGTTTAATTGTTACCTTCAAATTAGTTTATTGTCTGAATTAACCCACTTCATAGCTAGCAGCTCTCTCTCAGTCACAAATGATGACAAATAGTGTGGCCCAATTAAACCTCTCACTTTTCTCAATTGGACCCTCTGACCAGAATGACACTGGTCAGAATGAACAACTGTCCTAATCTCTGAGAAGCTGTAATGTCACAGATTCAGCTGAAAGATACTTTGAATTATTACTGGACAGTTATTGTGCCTTGGGGGATACTGAATGCATGTCCTATGCCAATGAAATAATTTTATGGTTCAAAATTCCAAGCTGAAGGTATTAATACTTTTGCATTTTTTTCCTAATTATCTTTGCATATTCATAATTTAGGACGGAATATAAAATTTCTATAAAATATATGCTCAAACGTGTACTCCTGAACCAAAGAAAACAATCTTCTGATGGGCTTAAAATAATTTAAACTTATCCATAAGTATTATACTTACAATGGCGCCTTTCCTTTCTGAAGGTTGTTTGTTTCTCTACTTGCTCTTGGGGTCTTGACACTGAATCTTGATTCACAAGCATTAGATTTTCATCTGGTATTCCAAAATGAGCTAAATAAAGAGATGCATTTAGTTCACTAAGTAGAAAAACAGATCTACTATGAAAACTCCATAACCAGAGTAAAGTAGCATTTTCTCTCATTTTTATAGCTATAAATAAATTGTCCTAATGTTAGATCTGACATGAAAATAAGAAAAATTTTAATGGATACTACTTAAACAGTCTCATTATGCCCTAGATATTCTTTTTTTCTTAAATAGTTTATGGTCAAGTTTGTTTCAATATAACAACCAGTGCTCATCCCAACAAGTACCCTCCTCCATGCCCATCACCATCCTTCCCCTCTCCCCCACCTCCACCAGCCCTCAGTTTGTTCTCAGCATTCAAGAGTCTCGTGGTTTGCCTCCCTCCCTCTCTCCAACTAATTTTCCCCTTCTTCTCCCCCATGGTCCTCTGTTAGCTTCCTCCTAATCCACCTATATGTGCAAACATATGGGATCTATCCTTTTCTGCCTGACTTATTTCGCTCAGCATTACTACTTCAAGTTCCATCCATGTTGCTACAAATGGTCAGATTTCATTCTTTCTCATTGCCATGTAGTATTCCATTGTATAAATATATCAAATCTTCTTGATCCATTCATCAGTTGATGGACACTTAGGTTTTTTTCATTGTTTTGGCTATTGTTGACAATGCTGCTATGAACATTGAGTACATGTGCCCCTATGCATCAGCACTCCTGTATCCCTTGGGTAAATTCCTAGCAGTGCTACTGCTGGGTCATAGGGGAGTTCTACTCATAATTTTATGAGGAACCTCAATACTGTTTTCCAGATGGTATGCACCAGTTTACATTCCCATCACCATGTAGGAGGGTGCCCATGTCTCCACATCCTCACCAGCATCTAGAGTCTCCTGATTTGTTCATTTTAGCTACTCTGACTGGCATGAGGTGGCATCTCAGCGTGGTTTTGATTTGTATTTCCCTGATGAGGAGGGATGCTGAGCATCGTTTCATGTGTCTGTTGGCCATCTGGATATCCTCTTTGGAGACGTGTCTGTTCATGTCTTCTGCCCATTTCTTCACTGGATTATTTGTTTCTTGGGTGTGGAGTTTGGTGAGTTCCTTATAGATTTTGGGTACTAACCCTTTATCTGATATGTCATTTGCAAATTTCTTCTCCCATTCTGTTGGTTGCCTTTCAGTTTTGTTGACTGTTTCCTTTACTATGCAGAAGCTTTTTATCTTGATGAAGTTCTAGTAGTTCATGATTGCTTTCATTTCCGTTGCTTTGGCTGACCAGTCTAGAAAGAGGTTGCTTCAGATGAGGTCAGAGGTTATTGCCAGTGTTCTCCTCTATGATTTTGAGGGTCTCACATTCAGGTCTTTCATTCATTTAGCATTTATTTTTGTGTTGGTTTAAGAAATTGGTCCAGTTTCATTCTTTTGCATGTTGCTTTCTAGTCTTCCCAACACTGTTTATTAAAGATACTGTCTTTTTTTCCATTGGCTATTCCTTCTTGTTTTGTTGAAGATTAGTTGACCATATAGTTGTGGGTCTATTTCTGAGTTTTCTATTCCATTCTATGTGCCTATTTTTGCCAGTACCATACTGTCTTGATGATTACAGCTTTGTAATATAGCTTGAAACCCAGAATCATGATGCCTCTAGTTTTGTTAATCTTTATCAAGATTGCTTTGGCTATTTGGGATATTTTATGGTTCCATAAAATTTTGGTTTTTTTTTTTCTAGCTCTGTGAAGGACAGTGGTGTTATTTTGATAGAGATTGCATTAAATTATGGATTCCTTTGGCAGAATAGACATTTTAATAATATTCGTTCTTCCAATCCATGCAATGCTTTTCCGTTTCTTTGTGTCTTCTTCAGTTTCTTTCACAAGTTTTCTATAGTTTTCAAAGTACAGCTCTTTTACCTCTTTAGTTATGTTTATTTCTAGGTATCTTATCATTTTTGGTGCAATTATAAATGAGATTGATTCCTTGATTTCTTCTGCTGGTTCATTATTGGTATATAGAAATGCAACATATTTCTATACATCTTGAGTCTTTGTTGAATTAATGTATTAGTAATGTATTCTAATTACTAATGTAATTAGAATTAGTATTAGTCTGCTGGGGCTAAGACTACTAATTCTATATAAAATAGTAATGGTGAGAGTGGGCAACTTTTTCTTGTTCTGGAACATAGGGGACAGTCTCTCAGGTTTTCTCCACTGAGGATAATATTAGTTGTGGGTCTTTCATATATGGCCCTTATGATGTTATGCTCCATTCTCCCCTACTCTATTAAGGGTTTTTATCAATAGTGGATTCTGTATTTTGTCAAATGCTTTTTCTGCATATTGACAGGATCATATGTTTCTTGTCCTTCTTTTATTAATGTGGTGCATCATGTTGCTTGATTTGTGAATATCGAATGAGCCCTGCAGCCCAGGAAAAAGTACTGCTTGATTATGGTGAATAATTTTTCAAGATGTTGTTGAATATGATTTGCTAGTATCTCATTGAGAATTTCTGCATCCAGGTTCATCAGGGATATTGGTCTCTAATTCTTTTTATTAGGGTCTCTGGTTTTAGAATCAAGGTAATTATGGCTTCATAGAATGGTTTGGAAGCTTTTCTTCCATTTCAATTTTTTTAACAGTTTGAAATAGGAGGTAATAACTATTCTGGTAGAATTCCCCTGGGAGGTCATCTGACCCAGGACTCTTTGTTTGTTCGGAAATTTTGTTGTTGTTGTTGTCCGGAGATTTTTGATTACTGATTCAATCTCTTTGCTTGTTATGGGTCTGTTCAAATTTTCTATTTCTTCCTGTTTCAGTTTTGGTGGTTTGTACGTTTCTAGGAATTTTTCCATTTCTTCCAGATTGCAGTTTGCGGGCATAAAATTTTCATAGTATTTTCTTATAATTGTTTGTATTTCTGTGGTGTTGGTTGTAATCTTTCCTCTTTGATTTGTGATTTTATCTGTTTGGGTCCCTTTTCTCTCTCTCTCTCTCTGATAATGTGGCTAAGTATTTATCAATTTTCTTCTTTCAATAAACCAGCTCTTAGTTTCATTGATCTGTTCTGCGTTTTGTTGTTGCTGTTGTTGTTGCTTCTATATCACATTTCTGCTCTAATTTTTATTATTTTACTCTTCTGCTGACTTTACCTTTATTTGGCCTTCCTTTTCTAGCTCCTTTAGGTGTCTGATTAGATTGTGTATTTGGGATCTCTACTGCTTCTTGAGATAGGCCTGAATTGCAATATACTTTCCTTTTAGGACTGCCTTTGCTGCATCCCAAAGGGTTTGGACTGTCGTGTTTTCTCTTTCATTTGTTTTTATGTACTTTTTTTAACTTTTTCTTTAATTTCCTGTTATCCAATTCAGTTTTTATTAGAATATTCCTTAACCTTTATGTATTTTTGGGCTTTCCAGTTTTTTTCTTGTGGTTGACTTCAAGTTTCATAGTGTTGTGATATGAAAATATGCCTCGTATGATCCTGATCTCTTTGTGCCTGTTGAGGGCTGATTCATGACCCAATATGGAGAACATACTAGAAAATGTTCCATGTGTACTCGAGAAGAATGTGTATTCTACTGCTTTAGGAGGTAGAGTTCTGAATATATCTGTTAAGTCTGTCTAATGCAGCGTGTCATTCAAAGCCATAGTTTCCTTGTTGATTTTCTGCTCAGGTGATCTGTCCATTGTTGCAACTGGGGTGTTAAATCCCTTTATGTTTGTTATTAATTATATATTTGGGTACTCCTAATTTGGGGGTGTAAACATTTACTTTTCTTTGATCTTCTTGGTGGATAGACCCCTTAATTATGATATAATTCCCTTATTCATCTCTTGTTACAGTCTTTGTTTTAAAATCTAGTTTGCTTCATATAACTACTCCACCTTTCTTTTGATGTCCATTACATAATATAGTTCTCCATCCCCTCACTTTCAATCTGCATGTCTTCAGGTCTGAAATGAGTCTCTTGTAGGCAACATATAGATAGATATTATTTATTTACTCATTCTGCTACCCCGTGTCTTTTAATTGGAGCATTTAGTCCATTTACATTCAAAGTCATAATTGAAAGATATGAATTTCATGTCATCATATTACCTGTAGAGTTTGTGATTCTGGTGATGTTCTCTGATCCTTTGTAATCTTTGTTGCTTTGATCTTCCCCCCCCATCCACTCAAATAACCCCCCTTAATATTTCTTGCAGGGCTGGTTTAGTGGTCATGAACTCTTTTAATTTTTGTTTGTTTGGGAAACTCTTGATCTCTCCTTCTATTCTGAACGACAGCCTTGCTGGATAAATTATTCTTAGCTGCATGTTTCCCATTCAGCACATTGAATATTTCCTGCCACTCCCTTCTGGGCTGCGAAGTTTCAGTAGACATATCTGCTGCTAACCTTATGTGTCTACCCTTGTTGGTTAAGGACAGTTTGTCCCTAGGTGCTTTCAGGATTTTCTCTTCTTCTTTGTATTTTACAAACTTCACTATAAGTCTTGGTGTTGACCTGTTTTTGTTGATTTCAGGGGAGTTATCTGTGTCTCTTGGAACTGAATGCCTGTTTTCTTCCCCAGATTAGAGAAGACCCCAGCTATAATTTGTTCAAGTAAACCTTCTGCAATCTTTTCTTGCTTTTCTGCTTATGGAGCTCCTATGATACAAATATTGTTTCATTTCATGTAATCACTGAGTTCCCCAATTCTCCTCTCATGCTCTAATGAGAGTCTTATTTCCCTCTTCTTTTTAGCTTCATTATCTTCCATAATTTTACCTTTTATATCACCTAGTCTCTCTTCTGCTTCTTCTATCCTCATTGGATTGTATCCAATTGGTTTTTCATCTTAGTTATAGCAAGTTTTATTTCACCTGACTGGTTTTTAGGTCTTTGACCTCTGCAATGGGGTTCCTCTGGAATCTTCTGTGCTTTTTTCAAGCCCAGATAGTATTCTTATGACTGCGGTCATAAATTAGTTTTCAGATATATTGCTTATTTCTGTTTTGAGCAAATCCTTGACTTTGATTTCTTCTTGACGTTTCTTTTGAGAAAAATTCCTCTGTCTTGTCATTTTGGGAACAGGGATAGAATAAAATAAAGGAAGGCTGTCAGACTTCTTTTTTCTTTTTTTAATTTTTTTAAATTTTTTTTTTTATTTATTTCTAGGAGAGAGAGAGACAGCGTGAGCAGGGGAGGGTCAGAGAGAGAGGGAGTCACAGACTGAAACAGGCTCCAGGCTCTGAGCTGGCAGTCAGCACAGAGCCCGACGCGGGGCTCGAACCCACGAACCGCGAGATCATGACCTAAGCGAAAGTCGGACGCTTAACCGACTACGCCACCCAGGTGCCCCGAGACTTCTGTAAGACTTTTTAGAGACAAAAATGAATTGATAAAGCCAAGTTTCTGCCTTTTGTGTGTTTTGAAACCTTGCTATATTTCCTACACCTGAGAGTAATGTTATAGTAAAAAGGGGTCATACACTGTCCAGGGCCTGGCACTTTAGGGGGTGCTTCTGCTGTATTCTGTGTGCACTCTGCTGTTGTGTTTTGGCTACTCTAATCCACAGGTAAGTCCTCTTCAGAACTCCTCCCTGCTTCCAGTGGTGAGTGTTTTGACTTTTAACTAGGTGTGATTTGATTTACTTGTTAACATAAGCCTCTCACCTGCCATGCTGTCTCCCTCCAAACTTGGAGATCCTTCTGCCAGTATGCAGATGGATTTCCTGGGTATTCCAAGTTATCTGATCTCAAAACAGCTGTGTTTGAGGGACCATGAAGCTCTAGGCTCCCCCTACTTCTACACCACCTTAACTCCTCTGACAGTCTCTTTAAAAAACAGCATTGGGCTCCCCCAGATTTCTTCTGGTTAGACCTCAGATGAAAATAAAGAACATGTAGTTGAAAACTGGAGGAGAGGTAACCCTGTTACAAAGTAGCAGAGAACTTGACTGAACTGTGTTCTTGTGGATAGAAAGTAGAACTTGTAAGCAATAAACATGGGTATTTAGTTCAGGAGTTTTCTAAGCAATGTATTTAAGGCACAGCTTGGTTTCTCTTTGTTGTTATAGTAAAATGCCAAAGGAAAGAGATAAATTGAAGAAAGTATTAAAAATAAAAACAGAACATGAAGATTTAGAAAATTCTTAGCCTATTCATATTTAAAGCAAAAAGAAAGAAAGCATGCTTTTAAGTCAAAACCCAAATTTGTGGCTAGACAACTGTTTTTATAAAGAAATTTTGGATGTAAGTTGTGAATCTAATCAACCATTTCAGCAGAAACACTGCAAACCTGGACCAAAGGGTACAGGGATAGAATAAAATAAAGGAAGGCTGTCAGACTTCTGTAAGACTTTTTAGAGACAAAAGTGAATAGATAAAGCTATTCTATGATGAAATATGCTATTCTACAAGAAAAGGGAAGAATAACTCCAGAGAGTAGTTCAAATGCCACTGGAGCTAACACTGCTACCAGAGGCCCAGAAGGCAAAGGCCAAAAGGTTAGGCTGTTTTATCTTCTGTTCCAAGGAGTGGGGCTGTCACCCATAGCTAAAGTAGGGCCAAACCCCAGGTTGCTAAGAGAATAGTGCATGAAACTAATAGGAATTATTCTCCAGTCTTGAAATCTAACCTAATCAAATTATCAAGATTTGAAAACTTGCTTACGACCTATGACCTCTTTTTTCCTTCCAATTTCTTCCTTTGGGGATATAAATGCCTGTTCTATGCCTGTCCCACTATTGTCTTTCGGGAGAATATAACTTGATGTTTAGTTTCACAGGTTCTCAGATGGAGAATTTTGCCTCAGGATTAAACATACTCTGAGTATTACCCATAACTGTTTGGATGACTTAGATGATGAGATTTGGGACTTTCAGTTGATGATATTTAGGTAAGATGCTGGATTTAGAACTGGGGACCTAGGAATGAGGTGAATGTATTTTGCATTTGGGAAGGACATGAATATTTAGAGGCCAGAGAACAGATTGTTATAGATTGAAGTGTCCTCCTCCAACACCAAAAATATGTAGAATTCTTATCTACAAGCAACTCATAATATGACCTCACTTGGAAATAAGGTCTTTATAGAAATAATAAAGTTAAATTGAGATCATTGATCCAATATGAATGCTGTCATCAAAAAAGAGTATTTGGACAAGAGACATGCACATGGGGAGAACACGATGTGAGGATGAAAGCAGAAATTTGAGCATCTATAAGGCAAGGAACACCAAATATTACCAGCAAACTACCAACAGCTTAGAACGAAAACATTAAACAGGCTTTCAGTAACAATCCCTCAGATGGGACCATCACTGCTGACACCTTGATATCAGAATTCCAACCTCTAGAACTTTAAGACAATAAATTTCTGTTGTTTAAGTTACTCAGTTTGTGGTATCTGGTTATGGAAGCCCTAGGAATCTAATACAAAGGAGAAACAAAGAACACTTTCTGTTTTGGTGTTTGAGTTCAAAACCACCAGCACCTTTACCAGAAACAACTATGTGCGGGTCACATTGGACCATTACAGATATTGATTGTTATGACCTCCACTAATGAATATATATTGACATAGACCTTTTGTCTAAGTGTATCTCTGCTTGCATTTACTCCCAAGCCCTCAAGAAAACAGCTGCAGTTAGTCATTTTATGGGGCATATGGGGACCATGAACCTATTCTGTGTAGAGTGCTAGGCACCCTAGAGTGCTAGTGTCTACCCCCAAAAATCAATTAACTAGGGGAGAAAAGATATAAGTACCCTCATTGCTGAGCTTCATAAACCCAAAGTTTTCTGTGAGAATAATTCTCCATTCAGTAGTTCCTTCTGACCTGTGTACATGGTCCCAGGTACACAGAGAGTCTATTGATTGTGGCTCAGTGGCATATTACAGCCCTGGGCACTAATAAGTACTTGATTATGGGGCTGTCAAACAGAGGTATTGCCCAAGATAAAGGAAATCACTGTACAATAATTGACTTCTCAAACTCCCTTTTCAGCCTCACCATCCATGTAGATGATCAGAATCATTTGACAGTTCCATGGAATGAATCACAATGTATAACCAAAATCCATAAGTCTATCTAAATTCCCCTGATATCTATCATCAATGGACAGAGCATAACCTATCAAAAAATCCCGCTCCTAGAAGGAGCATGAATTTCCTCTATGTTTATGATGACATTTTCCTGGTGGGTCCAGACAAGGGCAACATAAAATGATTGCTACCTTGTTGACCCACATGTAGCAACACAGCTAGGCCATTACTACAAACAGGATAGAAAGACTTAAAATCTAGGATATTATCTGGAAAGAGGCACCATATCTTATTCCAGAAAAGGCAATTGCCAAGCGTTTGTCCCACTATATCTCAATAAATACAAAGGATCACAGTGATATTAGAACTACTCAGCTACTGGTTTATTAACATTTTTCAAGCAGGGATCTATATGGCATCCATCTTGGGTTACCAGGAAGGCCACTATTTTTTATTAGTACCCTACCCAACAGAATGCCTATTTTGACAAGAGAACTTACAATGGGTAAGTGAGAATAACAGATGACAAGACTGCTGACTAGAATGAGATTTCTAGATTCACTGTGTTGGTCATGTTGATTATCAAGCTCAATCAAACCTCCTCATAAGATGATTTCAACCCCCCACAACACAATCCATAGCTTAACTGACACATTTCGGGACATGGTAAAAGTGTTTATTGCCTAGAGAAAAAACACTAACCAATGGAGAGAATGTCATGAAAATAGCAACTCTGATGAATAATCCAGGCAATGGCCTTATAGATGTGATCTTTGAATACAGTTGCCAAACAATGGAGTCTCTCAAAGGAACAATTTGGTAGGCTCTCTACCAACAACTCACGGCTAGGTTGTGAGCCACGAGGTTCCCATCAGGCACTAGGATCCACATAGGAATGGCTACTATGACTAATACAAGTGCTATTCCCTCCAAATATCCCAATGAATCTTGAGACTTGGGTAGTTTGCTTCCTTGAGAAAGGAGATAATCTTTTAAAACTTAGCAAGGGTGACACTTTGTAGGGTCCATCAATACAAACCCTTCCTACTTTTACCCAGACCTCTAAGCTTCAGAAATGAACATGACCAGAAGTTAGATATACTCAAGGCCATTATGTTTCTAGTGGAGAACTGAGGATGTATGCTAAGGTCAGAGTTTAAAGTAGAGGTGGTAAAAAATTAAACTTATTGGGCCTTTTGGATCCTGTCGAACAAACAACTGTAACCCCACAACTGCTGACACAAGGATGAAGATGAAGTGGATAATTCTGAATGATGCGAGGCCACCAACACCAGGCCTCTTTTCTAGACCCAAGTATGGATAAATACTTTGGGCCACCCCATTATTATGGCTTCTGCTGCCTAAAAAATTATTGATACTTTCTATACCAACCAGCACTTGCATATACCCCTAACCTCTGATCAGATTTTCTGAAGATAGGTTATTTTAGTGGGGTGTATGGAAGATAATAACCTACCAAACTACTGGCACCTAGGACTACTGTCTTCTAAACACAAAGCCAAAAGCCTAGAGAAGCCTAAAAAGGGATAATTGCCCTCATTGTTAAACTTTAAAAAGCCAACAATATCTGTAAATCATTTCTCTATTCAATGGTTCCACTTGGCCTAGGTGCAAGACCTCTGAAGTCAAGACTTTAAATTGATTGGGGCTAGGCAAACTGTCAGTGCTGCCTTTGGCACCAGTTGTACCTGACATTGCGACAGTTATAGAGGCTATTGCCCAAAGTAAAGGGACTTAGTGAACTATAATTAAAATTACAAATCCCCCTTTCAGCATTCCCTTTCCACGCAGATGATAAGGATTAGTTTTGTATACAGAATGGATTGCATTATACCACAAATGTCCTTCCACAGCACTCCCTAAATTCCCCAACTATCTGTAATCAATGCTTGAGTCAGATCCTGGAAAAAGTACCACTTCTGGAGGGAGTACTAGCTTTCCAATCTATTGATCAAATCATCTCAGAAGGCCATTATTACCAACAAAGTACAAGGACCTAAAACCAAAGTAAAATTTCTGGGCATCTCGGAGAAGCCAATTGTTATGCTTTTGGTTTACCGTGTCCCCCACAAATAAAAAACAATGTGAGCAGTTGTTAGACTATTCAGATACTGCTACACTCCCACAGAGATAAGAGAGTCCCCATCTATCAGGTTACCATAAAGACTGCTACCTTTGGCTGGGACTCTACTGGACAAGACTCCCTGGAGATCCTTCAACTGACCATCTTTGCTTCCCATGTTCTGGACCCCTCTGAATTTCCACTTGATGTTTCAGTTATAGATCTTAACAACAGCTAGTTTTGTCTGTTGGAGCCTATGGAAGAAGTCACATAGGTCATAGGCACCCCTTGGGCTTTGGGTCTGCAATCTGCCAAAAAAGTGCACATCCTTTATGAGACAATTATTGGTTTGGTGAAAACTGAGAACATGACTTTGGTCATGTAATAATCTTCTGATAAGAAATTCCAACCAAAACATATTAATATATTTCCTTTTGTTCCTTATGTTAGAGTAGTCACACTTTAGGCAAAGTTTAAAGTTTCTATAAAATACATGCTGAAATGCATATTCACAAACCAAAGAAAGTGATCATGCATTTAATTCAAAACAATATAGGAACACCTGAGAGGCTCAGTTGGTTAAGCTCAGGTCATGATCTTGAGGTTTGTGAGTTTGAGCCCCACATCAGGCTCTGCATCAGGCTCTGTGCTGATAGCTTGGAGCCTGGAGCCTGCCTCGGATTCTACGTCTCCCCCTCTTTCTGCTCCTCGATCGCTTGCTCTCTGCGTCTCTCTCAAAAATAAATAAACATTAAAACATTTTTTGACAATATAAAGTTACTTGTCATTATTATACACACTATTGATTCTTTCCTCCATGGAATTTTTTTTTTTTTTTTTAAATTGTACTTCGGGTTTTAACACTGAGTTTTGATGTTTAAGATTTTCACCTGGCACTTCATTAAGAGCTACATAAAGAGAGAAATTAATAGGAAATAGATCTGTAAAATCTCTAGATTTCAAATTCAGTAACATTTTCTCCCATTTTTATAAAGTCACAAATAATCTTAAAACTAGATCTAATGTGAAAATTCTGAGAACATTTTTAATGGATGTGTATTGAGGATGTTTCTTTACTTTATAAATATTCCAGGCACCAAGTATGTTTATATTAGACTCTAATTTTCTTAGGTCATTTCTACTTTAGGTTAATACATATTTAGACACCAACTAATAAAAATGCATATGCACAAGATTAGTTAATATAGCCTTATTTGTAATGCAAAATATTCAGAACAATCTAAGTGTTAAAACAGGAGATTTGTTGAAAACACTGATGTATATACCATGAACAGTAGTATCTTCTACAATATATGCAAGTTAAACCATTATGTTGTATCCTTTAAACTTATACAATGATGTATGTCAATTATTTCTCATTAAACTGGAAAAATCATATAGTACCAATTATGATTCATTATCGTATGTATATATGTGTGTGTGTGAATATATAGTATATATGGTATATAGGGAATATAATGTGATGCAAATAACTGTACATATAACAATATATTCCCCTCCCATCTAAGTTAATACATCCTACCCTTGCTTGATATCATTTCATGGGGAAATGAAACATTGGATGACACACTAGAGAAGCCAGTGCCCTTTTATGTTTAGGCTCCTGCTTATATTTTATAATAAGTGAATAAAGACTTAATTTTTACTTTCAGTTTGGCTTGTTGTTTTAAGTGACTTCCTTCACACCTGGTAGCTCTCTCTTGAGGACAAATGATGACAAGTAGGGTGGCTCAATTAAGCACAATGTCTTTCTGGAAAAGTAAATAGCATGAAGATCTTCCAGGACATTTTTGACAGATGTTAGAGGGGTCTATGAGGTTTCTTGGAGAGTATCAGCTGATTATTTTCTAGAGTCTGAGGGTCCAACAATGTATTTTGCCAGCCATATCAATGAATCTCAAGAAGTGCTATCTCAGGAATGCTATGGGGCACTCTTGGACAGTACTAGTAGTTTGGTTATAGAAAATTTTTTTGTTTGAGAGGTAATAGTAGTGCTTTACTTCAGCCCCAGACTCCATGGCCAAAAGAGATTCAACAGAGGGGCTCTGGGAAATCTAGGGAATCAAGTTCTTGGCTAATTCTATTGTCTTTTGATGATAGGACTAAATATTTTCACATATTTTAAAAGTTTTAATTTATTTTTAATTATTTTGAGAGAGCGAGAGAGAACACAGGCAGGGGAGGGGCAGAGAGAAAGAGAGAGAGGGAGATAGATAATCCCAAGCAAGTTCTGTGCTGTTAGTGCAAAGCCTGACATAAAGCTCAAATTCACAAACCATGAGATCATGACCTGAGTCAAATCAAGAATCAGATGCTTAATTGACTGAGCCACCCAGGTGCCCCAAGAAGGCAATCTTCTTAAACTTAGGGACAGAGGTATTCTGTTGGGTTCACCACTATAGTAGCCTCCTTCAGAATAGTCTTACCACAGAAAACTTGATAAAGGAGACTGACACAAGTTGTTCTTCTTCCTCAGCTGGGAGCTGTTTGGGCTCTGGCAGCTTTGTTCCACTCATGATGGATTCCTATGACTAAGATACACATTTGGATCATGCCTGCAGAGGCACAAGCAGCTCTGCAAACTACTGGCAGTCCCTTAGTTCTACAATGAGAATAAGAGTAGTGGATGATAGTTAATAAGACTCTAGGTTCATTAATGCCACCCCTGCTGGTTGTTGTGCTCAATTAAACCTCCTAATAAGGTCAGGTCAATTAGTCAGTGACATAATACAGATCACAAATGACAAATTCTTGGACAGGCAAAAAGCAACTACTGCCAAAATAACAAGGAGAGACCATCAGATCGAGTTGACATAGAAATGGATAATCAGGCATATACTCCTAAAAGATTTGGGTAAGAGCCTTCCCAGAGATCTCTGGGTCTGGTTACTAAACAATGGGAGTCAAAAGAAAAGATAAATGGACTCTCCACTAGGAAACTCTTGGTCAAGTAGTGTTCTAATAATAGATGAACAACAGCCTCCCTAGAGACTGCCCAGTGACGGTCCCTCTGCTAATATAAGTATCCTCCCAGTGAATTATAAAATGAATCAAAGAGCCCTATCTTTTTTTACCCAAACGTTTTTGGCTTAAAAAAGGCTATGAAATGACAATATCATTTTGTCCACAGTGAGTAATGGAGGCCAGATGCCAAAGTCAAGGTTCAAAGTAGACATGCGGGAGAATTACACTTCTTGGGGCTTTTGGATAGTGGTGCACAAGTAGGTGACTATAACCCCCAGACTCTCTGGCTTAAAAATGAGGGGAAAATTGATAACACCCACTGGTTTTCTGTCTGAAGCCACCCCCCAAGACCCTCACCCAGACTTGACTATAGGAGTGGATCCTTTAGGGGTACTACATATCACCATTGTGATGGTGCCCACCCCTGAATGGATTATTGTTATAGATATATTGTATTGTTTATGTGCATCCTCGAATACATTCACACTAAAACTTGAAGGGAATTGTGCCTGTTAGGATCATTTTAATGGGGCAGATAGAAGACTGTAAACTTACCAGACTGCCAGCATCGAATGCTTTTGTCTCAGAAACAATATCAATTGTCTTAGGGATAAAAAGAAATAAGTGCTTTTATTGTTGTGCATAAGGAAGTCAAGATTCACCATCTGGCTTTTGTAAAAGGCCTTGGGTGCATGAAAATAATCAATTATTGGTGGCTCAACTGTGTAGTACAGCCTTTGGCACTGACACTACCTGACATAACTGCCATAGAGGCTAATGCCCAAGCTGAAGGAAAACGGTATGAGGTATTTCTTATTTCTTATTGCTAGTGTCCTTTTTATTGTCCCTATCCACACTGATTGTCAGGATCAGTTTTGTCTTATGTGTAATGGGTTGCAAATCATCTTTAAGATCATCCCACAAGGCCATGAGCTATAAAAAGTCCTATTCTTAGATGGAGCACTGCCCTTCTACTATATTGATGACATCTTCTTAGTTGGCCCAGGCAAGGGCATAATCCAACAAGGGCTGCACATCACATTGACCACATGGAGCAACATGCCTGGGCCATTACTACAAACAAAGCAGAAGGACCTATAACTCATGGAAAATTTCTGCAAATGAACTAGGAAGGGACAGTGCATCTTACTCCAGAGGAAGCACCTTCCAAGTTTTAGTCATGCTCAGGCTCTTAGCTCCAATAAATACAAAAGATATCCAGTGGGACTCTTCAGCTAATGGTGGTCACACATTCCCTACATAGCTATCTTGATGGTGACACCCATAAATTAGATTACCAAGCAGTCCTCTACACTGAGTGGAACATGACAGCATGCCCTTAAGATTCCTCAATTGGCCACATAGGCCATCCTTCTCCTTACTCCTTCTAACTCATTTTTATTTTTGAGTTACAGGTTTCAGCACCCTCTGTTTGACAATTGAAACATGTCAGAGGTGCCCATTGAGCTTCTGGACCCAATATCCTGTAGCTGATTGAAAGTAAACACCCTTTGAGATACTATTGACTAATTATTGGGCTTTAGCAGACACTGAGCTCAAGGGCATGACATGAAATCATATTATGACTATACATTCCAAAGAGATGTTAAATGGTTTTTGTTTTGTGATATTCACATTTTAGGTCAAAGTATAAATTTTCTATAGATTACATGCTCAAACACATATTAATGAAGTAAAGAAATAAAAGATCTGATGAGATTAATTTAAAAAATTTTGAAGTTATAGGGCACCTTGGTGGCTGAGTCAATTGAGCATCTAACTTCAGCTTGGGTCATGACCTCACAGTTCATGGGTTCAGGATCCACTTTAGGCTGGCTGCTGTCAGCGAAGAGCCTGCTTCAGATACTCTGTCTCCTCTCTATGACCCTCCCCAGCTTGTGCTCTCTCAAAAATAAATAAACATTTTTTTATTTAAAGTTATCTATAATTATTATACTTTTATAATTATTATAATCTATAATTATTTAAACAAAGTTATTTGTTTCTATACTTGCATTTGAAGTTTTGACACCGAATTTTGACTCTTAAGCATAAAACTTTTGTCTGGTACATCATCATTAACTACATAGAGAAATTAATTTAGTCCCTTAATAGAAAAAAATAGATCTACAGTAAGATCTCTAGATTTAAAATTGATAACAAACATAGAGCAAAGGTTTCTCATCATAACAACATAAGCAAATTACCATAAGATCAGATGTGACATGAAAATTGTGAGACTTTTAATGGATGTGTGTTGAAGCTGTATCACTAACGTCTCTATGATAATGTTTTTAACATAACATTATACTATATACAGTCTCTAATTTTATTGGGTTATATATACTTTAAGTTAATACATATTCATATAACTAAAGGAAAATGAATATGTACACTTGCAAATTGCAAATATTCACATCCACACAAATTTACAAACAGATTGATTAAACTAGGATATACACTACACTCTAACTAATGTATAAATAACTGTAAATTATGTGGTACAAACAAGTGTACATACAGCTATAATATGAATGAAACATCTCTATACTGACTTGTGAATTAATAGGAATAATGTTATATTTAAAAAAACTGAAAAGGGGAAAACTTACATGTTACCTTTGGGTATGGAAGAAGGAAACATAGTAAATATATCTGAAAACAACATAATTGGATACCTACAAAATGGGAGGGGAAGACTGAGAAAGAAATGGCATTCCTTTAAGCATACCTTTTGTATATTTTTAACTTTTGAAGTAGGTTTAATGTTCTATACATTTCAACACAAAATTAAATCAATAAGGACAAGAAGATGGAATGGAGGGGCACCTGGGTGGCTCAGCTGGTTAAGCATCCGACTTCAGCTCAGGTCATGATCTCACAGTTCATGGGTTTGAGCCCCGTATCAGGCTCCATGCTGACAGCGCAGACCCTGGAGCCTGCTTCAGATTCTCTCTCTCTCTCTCTCTCTCTCTCTCTCTCTCTCTGCCTCTCCCCCACTCATGCTCTGTCTCTCTGTCTCAAAAATAAATAAAACATTTAAAATTTTAAAAAAAGAATGTGGAATGGAAACTGAAAGCGGTTAGTTAAATTAACCTGCTGAAGGAAAAAATAAAAGGAGTAACTCATCAATACAATATTTAACATAAACCCTTACTCTTGGACATGAGATTTAGGATAGGGAGGGGAAAGTTGACCACAAACAAATCCATGAAATATTTTTGGTTGATTTATTTTTCCATTGGTATGTGCTAAGCAATCCTGAGACCATTTGAAAAGCATTATAAGACTGAGCAAATGAGTAAATGTGTTGCTATTGTTCAGAGCTCCAGCCACTTCAGCCCCAGGATCCATAAAATGGTAGGAGTCATTAGTTTGGGGTTTCTTCAGCTGTGATATCATCCCCCACCTTAGTATGTACTTATGTATTTGATCTTTGTCTGGTGCTCTTCCCTGTTGTAAAACAGAACGTTAGTGGAGCTGGTGCTCTCCGTTGTCTAGCCTATAGCCTATACTGTGGTAGTAAGTCAATAAAGGTTAACTGTTACTCTAAGTTTGGCTTGTTATCTTAATAGGTCAAATCAAAAACTGCATCTCTGTCCAGAAAATTACCATAATGAATGTGTGGTCAGTGAAGCACAATACCTTCCTGGAAGGAACACTTTAGGAGGCTCAATGAGTCTAAAGAACATGATAAGGGGAAGGGTACTATTGGATTATTTGCAAGTGAGCCATGGGGCACTATCCCAGTTAGGCAAATGTGTCCTGGAAATTACAAGAAGATACCATGGGACTCTGTAGAGTGCTATTGTATTGTTCACATAAGCTTTTCAGTTCTTTAGGGGAACAATTGGTTTTTTTATTTAGCCTCTGATTAGACTACCAAGATGCCCAATGATTCAATGAGACACAGCAGATAGGCTCTGAGAAAACTAGAGAAGAATTTCTGTGGCTACATATGGGTCAGAAAAAGTTAGAGACCCTGCATGCTGAGTTACATTCAGTGACTGTTAGCTCTAGCATGTCTCTAGATATAGTGGACAACTGAGTTACAGAGACTAATATTTTAATGAAAAAGAATGTAGAGTACTGAGGATTACTTTGCTCAGCAACTTAAAGAGATCTGGAGATTTGGGTAGTTTGCATTCATGAAGAAGAAGGTAAATCTTGTTAAACTTCATGTGGGAGAAGGTCACACCGTAGAGCTTGATATTGTAGAATCTCTTCTTCAGAGAGCCTTCACAATAGTGCCCATATTGCCCAAAAAGTTAGAGGAAAGGGAGGATGAAAGACAGGAACATCTGACACCATTCTATTTCCTTAGCTGGGTACTATTTTGACCTACCATTATTAGTTTGCTGCCACTAAAAAACATATTTGAATCATTTCTTACAGAGGCTCTAATGGCTTTGTGAGGCTCCCTGGTGGTATCTAGTGTAGACAGAGTGAGAATAGTAATAATATGATTTTCAATCAGATTGCAATTTCTACTTTGGTCCAGGCCATCTTCACTGGTTACCTACCTCAATTAAAATTCCTTATAAGGCAATGTCAGTTGGTTCATGGCACAATCCAGATCTTAACTGACAGGTTTTCAAGCATGGAAAAAGTAGCTACCAACAAGATATTACCGTTGGGCTAGTGAACAGAGAGACCTAAAAATGGAAATTGGGTACCCACTCCTGAACAATCTGATAAGGGATTTTCCTAAAGAAATCCCTAGGTCTAGTTATTCAATAATGGGGTCTCAAGGAAAACATTAATGAACTCTCCACAGAAGATTTCTAAACCAGGTAGTAGGCCATGGCTTCCAATGCACATCACCACTAAAGTCCAAATTGTGATGATCCTTGACTAATGCAAGTGCTCTTCCCTTTGCTTCTCCAAGTGATATTGAGAAGAATCAAAGAACTATGCATCACTTTTACTCAGACCTCTTAGCTTTCAGAAAAAAAAAATTAGGCAAGTATTGGGTCAAGATTCTTATGTCACCATTGGTGATCTGAGGATGTATGCCAAGGTCAGAATTCTAAAGGGGGCTGGGGGAAAACTCCATTTCTAGGGCCATTGGATACTGTTGTGAAGATGACCATGACCTCCCTAACCTGAAACTAGGAACTAAGGGAAAAAGATAATATTCTCTGATTTATCATCTGAAGCCATCACCAAGGTGACCCTTGGTCAAACACTGCTATCAATGTATCCTTTCAGTTCGCCATAAAACTGCATTTTTATAGCCCCCATTACTAAAAATTTATAATACTACAAAAGTATTTTCTATGTGCCACCTCATTCACATTTAGCCCCATGCCCTGATAGGAACTGCTATATTTAGGGCCATTTGAGTGGGGCATGTAGAAGACTGCAAACTTCCAAACTAAATATCACCTAGCACCTGTGTCTCTGAAAATAAACTTCTGGGAAGACAAGGAAATACTCTCATTCCTGAGTCCAATGAAGCAAAAATTCTCCATAAAACTATTTCTAATTTTAATAACTAAGTTGCCCTTTCACATAGCCTTGGGTGCATAGTGACTCAATTAATTTTGGCAGGTCAATACTATAGTACAGCCCTGGGCACTGGGATTGTAACTATCATACAATCTCTTCCAAACTGAAAGAACTGACAACTGACATTTCCTATCGTCTCTGTTGTATCCTGCTTCATGCAAACAATCAGGGTCAATTTAACCTTATATGGAATGAGTTGCAATATACTCTTAATGTTCTTCACATGACTACCAAATTGCTCCAATATCTGTAACTAATGAATAGGTCAGGACTTTTAAATGTCCTGCTCCAGAAGATATGAACAGACACTTCTCCAAAGAGGACATCCAGATGGCCAACAGACACATGAAATGATGCTCAGCATCGCTCCTTATCAGGGAAATACAAATCAAAACCACACTGAGATACCACCTCACGCCAGTCAGAGTGGCTAAAATGAGCCAATCAGAGAACTCTAGATGCTGGCGAGGATGTGGAGAAACGGGCATCCTCCTACACTGTTGGTGGGAATGTAAACTGGTACAGCCCCTCTGGAAAACAGTGTGGACGTTCCTAAGGAAACTAACAATAGACCTCCCCTATGACCCAGCAATAGCACTGCTAGGAATTTACCCAAGGGATACAGAAATGCTGAGGCATAGGAGCACATGTACCCCAATGTTCATAGCAGCACTCTCCACAATAGCTAAAACATGGAAAGAGCCTAAGTGTCCATCAACAGATGAATGGATCAAGAAGATGTGGTTTATCTATACCATGGAATACTACATGGCAATGAGAAACAATGAAATCTGGCCATGTGTAGCAACATGGATGGACCTTGAGGGTGTTATGCTGAGCGAAATAAGTCAGGCAGAGAAGGACAAATATCATATGTGTGCACGTATAGGAGGATTAGGAGGAACTTAACAGAGGACCAAGGGGGAGAAGAAGGGCGGAAATGGTGGGGGAAAGGGAGAGAGGCAAACCATGAGAGACTCTTGAATGCTGACAAAAACTGAGGACTGGTGGATGTGGGGGGGAGGAGGGAT
Organism: Proteles cristata cristata; assembly: GCA_017311185.1. Taxonomy (NCBI): domain Eukaryota; kingdom Metazoa; phylum Chordata; class Mammalia; order Carnivora; family Hyaenidae; genus Proteles; species Proteles cristata. Next base: position 1,604,764 of record JAESUZ010002751.1, on the reverse strand, counting down.
GGGCATGGAGGAGGACACTTGTGGGGATGAGCACTGGGTGTTATGTGGAAACTAATTTGACAATAAACTATTTGTAAAAAAAAAAAAATCATAAAAAAAAAATGTCCTGCTCCAGAGGGAGGACTAGTCTTTTTAAAAACCTTTATCTATCTATCTATCTATCTATCATCTACCTATCTATTTTAATGCTTTTAATACTTTTAATGTTTTTTTTTTTCAGAGAGAGAGAGAGAGAGCAAGAGAGAGTGGGGAGGGGAGGGGCAGAGAGAGAGGACTGTGAAGCAGGCTCCAGGCTCTGGAATCAGTGCAGAGCCCAATGTGGAGCTCAAATTCACAAACTGTAAGATCATGACCTGAGCCGAAGTTGGATGCGTAATTGACTGAACCACCCAGGCACCACTATTTATTTATTGTTGAGAGAAAGGGAGGGAAAGGGAGGGAGGGAGGGAGGGAGAGGGAGAGAGAGAGAGAGCACAGTACAAGAGAGAGAAGAAGACACAGAATTCAAAGTGTACTCTAGGCCCCAAGCTATAAGCATTAAGTCTTTCTCCTTTATGATTTCTTTGTTTCTCTACTTCAATTTCTGATTCTGACATTGAGTCTTGATACCTGGGCAAGTGATTTTCTTCTGGTACTTCATCCTGAACTACATAGAGAAGCATTTAGTTGACTAAATAAAAAAGAGATATATTGTGAAACCCCTAGATTTGAAATTTATAACAAGAGTGAATCAGCATTATTTTTCATTTTTATAAAGTTATAAGTAAATTACCCATAATGCTAGATAACTGCACTGTAGGACTGGTTGAATATTCACAAATCAATCAACATGATACACTACATTAACAAAAGAAGGATAAGAAATATATGATCCACTCAATAGATGAAGAAAAAGCATTTGACAAAATACAGCATCCTTTCTTGATAAAAAACCCTCAAGAAAGCAGGGATAGAGGGAACATACCTCAACATCATAAAGCCATATACAAAAGATCCACAGCAAATACCATCCTCAATGGGGAAAAACTGAGAGCTTTCCCCCTGAGGTCAGTAACACAAAAGGGATGACCACTCTCACCACTGTTGTTCAACATAGTATTGGAAGTCCTAGCCTCAGTAATCAGACCACAAAAAGAAATAAAAGGCACAAATTGGCAAGTAAGAAGTCGGACTTTCACTCTTCTCAGATGACATGATGCTCTAAATGGAAAACTGCAAAGACTCCACTAAGAAACTGCTAGAACTGATAAATGAATTCAGCAAAGTCACAGGATATAAAATCAATGTACAGAAATCAGTTACATTTGTATATACTGATAATGAAGCAGCAAAAAGAGAAATCAAGGAATCAATCCCATTTGCAACTGCACCAAAACTGTAAGATACCTAGGAATAAACCTAACCAAGAGGTAAAATATCTGTACAGTGAAAACTATAAAAAGCTTATGAAAGAAACTGAAGAAGACACCAATAAATGGAAAAATATTCCATGCTCATGGATTGGAAGAACAAACACTGTTAAAATGTTTATACTATCCAAAACAATATACACATTCGATGTAATTCCTATCAAAGTAATGACAGCATTGATCTCAAGATAAAAAGCTTCTGCACGGCAAAGGAAACAATCAATAAAACTAATAGGCAACTGACAGAATGGGAAGATAGTTGCAAATAACATATCAGATAAAGGGCTAGTATCCAAAATCTATAAGGAAATCACCAAACTCCACACCCGTAAAACAAATAATCCAGTGAAGAAATGGGCAGAAGACATGAATAGACATTTCTCCAAAGATGGCCAACAGACACATGAAATGATGCTCAGCATCACTCATCATCAGAGAAATACACATCAAAACCACACTGAGATGCCACCTCATGCTGGTCAGAGTGGCTAAAATGAACAAATCAGGAGACTCTAGATGCTGGAGAGGATGTGGATAAACGGGCACCCTCCTACACTGTTGGTGGGAATGTAAACTGGTGCAACCCCTCTGGAAAACAGTATGGAGGTTCCTCAAAAAATTAACAAGAGAACGCCTCTATGACCCAGAAATAGCACTGCTAGGAATTTACCCAAGGAATACAGAAATGCTGATGCATAGGAGCACACGTACCTCAATGTTCATAGCAGCACTCTCAACAATAGCTAAAACATGGAAAGAGCCTAAGGGTCCATCGACTGACGAATGGATCAAAAAGATGTGGTTTATCTATACAATAGAATATTACATGGCAATGAGAAAGAATGAAATCTGGCCATGTGTAGCAACATGGATGGAACTAGAGGGTGTTATGCTGAGTGAAATAAGTCAGGCAGAGGAAGACAGATCCCATATGTTTGCACATATAGGTGGATTAGGAGGAAGCTAATGGAGGACCATGAGGGAGAAGAAGGGAAAAAATAGTTGGGGAGAGAGAGGGAAGCAAACCATGAGAGACTCTTGAATGCTAAGAACAAACTGAGGGCTGATGGGGGTGGGGGAGAGGTGAAGGGTGGTGATGGGCATGGAGGAGGGCACTTGTCGGGATGAGCACTGGGTGTTATATGGAAACAAACTTGACAATAAATTAAAAGAAAAAAAGAAAAAAAAAAGAAGGAAAAGGTAATGACAGCATTCTTCACAGAGCTAGAATAAACAATTCTAAAATTTGTATAGAACCAAGAGACCCTGAATAGCTCAAGTAATGCTGAAAAAGAAAACCAAAGCTGGAGGCATCACAATTCCTGACTTCAAGTTGTATCACAAAGCTGTATCATCAATACACTATGGTACTGGCACAAAAACAGAGACATAGATCAATGGAACAAGATATAAAACCAACAAATGGACCCATAAATGTATGGCCAACTAATCTTTTACAAAGCAGGAAAGAATATCCAATGGAAAAAAGACAGTATCTTCACCAAATGGTACTGGAAAAATCAGACAGCATCCTGCAAAAGAATAAATGGGACAAATTTCTTACACTATAACAAAAATAATTCAAAATGGATTCAAAACGGATGAAAGACTTAAATGTGAGAGAGGAAACCATAAAAATCCTACAGGAAAAAACAGGTAGCAACCTCTTTGACCTTGACCGCAGCAACATCTTATCAGACATGTCTCCAGAAGCAAGGGAAACAAAAGTAAAAATGAACTATCGGTACCTTATCAAGATAGGGCTTCTGCACAGTAAAGGAAACAATCAACAAATCTGAAAGGCAACCAACAGAATGGTACAAGCTATTGCAAATGACCTATCAGATAAAGATTTAGTATGCAAAGTGTAGTCTATAAAGAACTTATCAAATTCAACACAAAAAAAACCAAATAACCCAGTTAAGAAATGGGCAAAAGGCATGAATAGACACTTTTCCAAAGAAGACATCCAGATGGCTAACAGATACATGAAAAGATGCTCAACATCACTCATAATCAGGGAATTACAAATCAAAACTACAATGAAGTACAACCTCAAACCTGTCAGAATGGCTAAAATTAAGAACTCGGGAAACAATAGATATTGGCAAAGACACAGACGAAGGGGAACCCTTTTACATTGTTGGTAGGAATGCAAACTGGTGCAGCCACTCTAGAAAACAGTTTAAAGGTTCCTCAAAAAAATTAAAAAGAGAACTACCCTATAGCCTAGCAATTACACTACTTGGAATTTATTCAAAGGATACAAAATGTTAATTCAAAGGGGGCAGATGCACCATGATTTTACAGCAGTGCTATCAAACAGTAGTCAAATTATGGAAAGAACCCAAATGTCCATCAATGGGTGCATATATATGTGTGTGTGTGTGTGTGTGTGTGTGTGTGTGTGTGTGTGTGTGTGTGTGTGTTCCTTCCATAATTTGATATATATATATACATACACACACACACACACACCAAATCTTCTTTATCCATTCATGAATATATATATGGATGGAATAATGGAATATTATATACATATAATATATAATGGAATATTACCAGGCAATCAAAAAGAACAAAATCTTGCCATTTGCAAAAATGTGGATGGAACTAGAGTGTATTATGCTAGGCAAAATTAGTCAGACAAAGAAAGACAAATATCAAACAATAACACTAATATGTGGAATTTAAGAAACACAACAGATGGACATCGAGGAAGGGAAGGAAAAATAAGATAAAAATAAGAGATTCTTAGATACAGAGACCCAATCGAGGGTTGCTGGAGGGGTGGTGGGTGGGAGGATGGGTTAAATGGGTCATGGGCATTAAAGAGAGTACTTGTTGGAAGGAGCATTGGGTATCATAGGAAGTGAGGAGTCACTAGGATCTACTTCTGAAACCAATACTACACTGTGTTAACTACCTTGAATTTAAATAAATACATTGGAAAGAAAAAGAAAATAAAGGAAAAAACTGGGATGAAATAGTTGTTCTTTACATATTTCTTTATTTTTGGAAACAGATTTGGGTTTCATTTACTTCAAAAATAAAATTAAATCACAAAAGAGACACTACAACTGAAAGAAAGCTTAAATAAATGAACCTATTAATAATTTTAAAAGCATTAGTGTAAATAACTCATTGATACAGTATTTGACACGGACCCTCACTCATAAAAAAGAGCATGGAGGAGAGACTATAAATACATGATAAAATATTTTTAGTAGGCTTAATTTTCTGGATCTTGTGCTAAGCAATTCTAAAAACAATATTAGGAGCATAATAAGGAGCAAATGAGTAAATGTGCTATGTTATTCAGAGTCAAGATTTACACAGTGGAAGAAAGGACATACACATGAAATAGAGGAAGACAAGACAAAGTCCTGAGAGGATAGACTAGAATTGAAGGTTTCCAAGATTTATCATGAATTCTAAATATGTTTATGCATGTTTACATGTACATGTATGTGAATATGAATATATACATGTACGCATAAGTATATGTACATATACCCAAGGAATATAACTCTAGGACACACCTTATGTGTGATGTTTCAGACACAAACATAAATAGTTATAAAGACGGGAAAAGAAGCTTCTTATTCCATAAAAGACTTGATACACAACTAGTCAAGGTCTCAACTCCCTCTTCTCCCATGCTCTTGCCAAAACATAGCGCATTATTACCCTAGTTTCTTTCAAGTGGAGGCTTTCTTATGGTGGTGGGGAGGATGGGTTTGATTGAAGTATTGTTTAGGCACTGCCTCAGCCTACACCACCTCACTGGGAGGCATTTGAAGAAATTTTTCTCAGTTCCACTTCAGTATTCAGGACTTTTTATATTTCTACCCCTGCCACCACTACCTCCCAAGAACACAGGGTCCATAAAACAGCAAGAGACACTTTGGGGATCCGTCAGCTGTGAGACAATCCTCCCCATATCTCATACCAATTTACACTGATGCATATAATCTTCACCCACTGTTCCAAGAGGAGAAATGGAACACTGGTGTATATGGGGCCCTTTTCTGTTTAGACTTTTGTTGATCCTATTGCGTTAAAAGAATAAACCCTTGTTACTTTCATTTCTGCTTTTTATTTTAATTGGCCAACTCGAAAACTGGCATATCTCTCAGACAAACCGTAGCGCAAGAAACGCCAATGAAGTCCAATGCCTTTACGAAAGGCACACTTTAGAAGATACAAGTGAATCTATGGGACATTCTGAGGTGGGGTAGTGGGGGGTACTATGGGGTATTAGAAGAGTCTGAGAGTTGCCTGGGGCACTTCAGCAGTCAGGTCAGTATGTTATGGACTGTCCTAGCAAACCATATGGGGTGTTCTAGGATTTTTTGCATAAGCTTTGCAGTTCTGAGGAAGAACAAAGTTTATCTTTAGACCTTGATTAATTGGCCTAAACACCTGCTAGATCAAATTAGATATTCACCAGGGAGATTTTATAGAACTATGGAAGTAACTTGTGGCTACTCCTTGTAATCCAACAACGTTGGGATGAAAAGTCACTGGAGACCCTCCATGCTAAGTTTCACCCAATAACTAGTATTAGCTCTAAGTATACTCCTGAAACAGCATAGCTCATAGTGAATGATTAAGACTTGCATTTGAATGTACTTTGTCAAATGCATTTTCTACATTTTATGACAGGATGATATATTTTTAGATTTCATTTTATTAAAGTGATGTATCACATTGATTGATTTGCAAAAGTTGAACCAGCCCTGAAACCCAGGAATGAATACCAACTTGATCTTAGTGGATGATTCTCTTTATGTGCTGCAGGATTCAATTTGCAACTATCTTGTTGATGATTTTTGCATCCGTCTTCATCAAGGATATTGGCCAGAAGTTCTCCTTTTTTTTTTTTTTTTGGTCTCTGACTGGCTTGGGAATCACAGTGAGGTTGAGTTCATGTAATGAGTCCGGGAGCTTCTTTCGAGTTCTATTTTTTTGAATAGCTTCTTGTGCCCAAACCCCTACCTCTTACACTCAACCATTGAGCATGTGGATTCTCCAACAGGGATTCTTGGCCAGATGCTGCTCCATAGGTCAGCCAACATACAGCTCCACGAGAAGAGAAACGGTGATGACGTGTGGGACTAACACAGGTGCTCGTCGTTCTGCACTTCTTGGTTTATTTTGGGACAACCAGAGACATCTCTTCTCCTTCGTGCCCCAGCCCCCTGCCTCTTATACCCAACCTTTGAGCTTTCAGTCTAGACAAGAATCAGAGTTAGGTCAAGGTCCCTATAGTCCCGCTTTTGGGGGCGGGGGGAAGGTGTATGCCAAGGTCACGGTTCAATGGGAAGACGGAAGAGAATGGCACTTCCAGGCCTCGTGGGCGCTGTTGCATTTATCTGACTGTGTTTCCTTGGACGAATGACACTAGGATGAGGGCAAAAGAGATAGGGCCCCCTTGCTTTGGTGCTGAGCGTACCAAATGGGATCCTAGCCCAAACTCAACTACGGGTGTGTCTTTAAAGGCCACGAAACATCTCCATTGTTGGGGCTTCCCACGCCGAATGTGTTATTTGTGTCGATGGAGTTTCTGTGTACCTCTCGCTCACTTTCATCCCCAAGCCCTAATGGAACGTGATGCATTTTAGGGCCACGTTAGGTAGGCAGATGGAAAACTAGAAGCCTACCAAGCTACCAGTGCCTGGCAACTTTGCCATCTGAGAACAAGTACCTGGCAACACCCAATTAGGTAGTTGAAAAGACAGGAAGAGTTTAAACATTTTTTACATAAAGGAATTGCCTTCCTTGCGGACCTTTATAAAGCAACGTTGTGCACGGCACTTTTCTCCCTGTTCCTAGCCCTTTCAGTCTGAGTGCAAGGCCTCGGGTACCTGGAGACTCAATGGATGATCGTCTCCGGACACCTTACTACAGCAACAGGGATGCTGATGTCACTGGGAGTTGTGACCCGCATACAGGTTTCGTGCCCAAGGTGAGTGACATAGGCAGACAGCAATTGGTCCCACAAATGCCCTGTCTAGCGTCCCTGTGCACACACCTAACTAGGATCCTAAGTCTACCTGAGGTGTAACGGGTGCTCATGGCCCCTTGATGTCCTTCCATGAGCCCTCTCCCAGAGCCTGGAAAAGAGCTCCGCCATCAGATCAAGAACGAACCTGCCACTCCATTGACCACATTCTCGCCTGGACCCAGACCAGACCGCTACCCAACGAGAACTGAATTCTCTTAAGAACCCTCAGGCAGCAACACAGCGAGGTCCGTGAACATGACCAAGGCACAGGAACCCAGTACTTATGCCAAATACCTGGGAGCAAAATGGAACGCGGTTCGTTGTCTCTCTCCCAGCTCTAAGGGGTACAGCTATTTTTCTCTGCCCAGCCCAAAGAAGACACAGGACCCCCAGCAATCGGTGGGATCCCTCAGCTTCTGGTACTCTCCTACCACCTATGCCGGCATCTCTATGGCCCGGACACCCATGGAGAAGGGTACCCAAAAGGCCTCTGCCTCTGAGCGGGTCCCAGCCAAAGGGATGCCGTACAGATCCTCCAGCAGGCCTCTCAGGCCACTCTTCTGCCCTGTTCCTTTGATCCACATTTGCCTTTGGAGTTACAGATCTCAGCAGCTTTTCTACCAATTCGAGGCTTTTGCAGAAGGACAATGCCACAAGTCACAGGTGACTGTTGGGTTCCCGCACCCACCGTCTGCCTCCAATGTATACACCCCTTGAGCTACTACTGGCCTGTCATTGGGCCTGAGTGGATAATGAGCACGTGACTTGTGGAGAGGAAATGGTCTCCCAAGCTGAAACCAACAAATTCCCGAATCCTTTGACTCTCTTCATCAATTTGGATGTGGGGACTCTAACTCAAACTGTAACGTTTCAGCAAAATGCATGCTCAGGTACATGTTCACGAACCAAAGTGAAACAATCCTCTGATATGATTCATTTAACACATATCAGGACGTGTAATTATTATACTTACGGGTGAGTCTTTCCTCTTTAGCACTTTTCTGTCTCTTTCCTTGCAGTTGGGTCTTGGACACTGACTCTTGAGGCTCACGCTCAGGACTTTCAGGTACTTTACCGGGAGCTACAGAAAGAGAGGCATGTAGTCCAGTAAATGGACAAACACCTACATTGTGAGAGTCCAGGCTCTCAATACATTGACACATGCACAGCAAAGTTTTCTCTCCTTCGGAAACACTTGTAAACTCTCATAACTCTAGGTCCAACAGGAAAAAGGTGAGAAGAGATTTTAACGGATGTTTTGAAACTGACTCATGATTCCATTGACATCCATAGTTCTCAAATACGTCTCAATTCAGTCTTCACTTTTCTTAATACTTTCAATTGAGTCATACTTATCGACGAGGCAATGACAACATATATGCCTAACATTTTTCGTCACAGCGTAATTGTAACTCAAACTATTCAGAACCACATCACGTGCAAACATACGACACTGGTTCCCGAAACTAAAGTTTACACAAGAAACTATGGCAATATCAACTCTGGTATGCAGTAGGGTCCAAACAAGTGGACATGCATTTCTAAAAGGAATGAAAAAAAGGATCTCATCAAACTGATCGGGACGAATGTCCAGGATACGATGTTAAGTGGAATTAAAAAAAAAAAAAACTAAACAAAAAGCAGTAACTGATAGAGTGTGAATCTAGTACATGATGTGTTCGCAAAACACAGAAAGAAAATTTAGAAATGGAACGATATTTACCTTTGCCAAATGAAACATGGAAGAAAAATCAGGAAAAAAGAAGTAGTGTCTTAGTTGTTTCCAAAGGCACTGTGGACGATGCTGGCTGAAGTTAACAACAGAAATTTGATAATGCTAGGCATGTCCCGATGCCGGAGGAACAGCCTATGATGTAGCAAATGTTTGAGACTCCTTTGTGGCGAACAAGGATACGAAACCTTCAACATTGCTTTGCAAGTGAGCTGTCGAGACCATAGAGTATGGGGAGTGGGGGTTTGCCTCCATCGTTGAGGAGGTAACTTCTGAAATTTGGTGAGGGGATGCATCACAAGAGATCATCCCCCTCATTCAGAGTGCCCACACAGTGGCCCCTTGCCCAAGGAAGACAAGGAAGCTGGGGAAGGCAATAATGGGATCCGCAGATACACTCCTCCCTCAGCTCCCTTCTCAGCTTTGGTGCACCGATGCTGAGTGTCCTTGGGCCAGAACGGCTCTTCGGATCAGCGTTATAGCCACCTGAAAGAGGCGCCACAACGAGCCACTCCGAGGGTCCTTTCATGGATCCATGGGGGGCAAGCACAGCAAAGAGGTAAGGAGGACGCCGATTTCCGGGCTCATGTGTGCCCCCTTTGCTGGTTTCTAGCTCAATTAAACCTCTTCATAGGATGATGTCAATTGGTTCACGAAACACCTTGCATCTTAACTGACAGATTTCAGGCTAAGGAAAAGCCAGCTAATGGGGAATGAAAGGTTGGACTAGTGAAGGGAAGGAACAGAACATGGTAAGCAGGAACCCGCTTCTGAACAATCGGCTTCTGTGTTTTCCCATGGAAGGTTCTGAGGCCCTGGACTCCACAACGGGGCCTCGAGAATCACAGCAGTGGCTTCTCCAACAGGGATTCATGGCCAGATGCTGCTCCATAGGTCAGCCAACATACAGCTCCACGAGAAGAGAAACGGTGATGACGTGTGGGACTAACACAGGTGCTCGTCGTTCTGCACTTCTTGGTTTATTTTGGGACAACCAGAGACATCTCTTCTCCTTCGTGCCCCAGCCCCCTGCCTCTTATCCCCAACCTTTGAGCTTTCAGTCTAGACAAGAATCAGAGTTAGGTCAAGGTCCCTATAGTCCCGCTTTTGGGGGCGGGGGGAAGGTGTATGCCAAGGTCACGGTTCAATGGGAAGACGGAAGAGAATGGCACTTCCAGGCCTCGTGGGCGCTGTTGCATTTATCTGACTGTGTTTCCTTGGACGAATGACACTAGGATGAGGGCAAAAGAGATAGGGCCCCCTTGCTTTGGTGCTGAGCGTACCAAATGGGATCCTAGCCCAAACTCAACTACGGGTGTGTCTTTAAAGGCCACGAAACATCTCCATTGTTGGGGCTTCCCACGCCGAATGTGTTATTTGTGTCGATGGAGTTTCTGTGTACCTCTCGCTCACTTTCATCCCCAAGCCCTCATGGAACGTGATGCATTTTAGGGCCACGTTAGGTTGGTAGATGGAAAACTAGAAGCCTACCAAGCTACCAGTGCCTGGCAACTTTGCCATCTGAGAACAAGTACCTGGCAACACCCAATTAGGTAGTTGAAAAGACAGGAAGAGTTTAAACATTTTTTACATAAAGGAATTGCCTTCCTTGCGGACCTTTATAAAGCAACGTTGTGCACGGCACTTTTCTCCCTGTTCCTAAGCCCTTTCAGTCTGAGTGCAAGGCCTCGGGTACCTGGAGACTCAATGGATGATCGTCTCCGGACACCTTACTACAGCAACAGGGATGCTGATGTCACTGGGAGTTGTGACCCGCATACAGGTTTCGTGCCCAAGGTGAGTGACATAGGCAGACAGCAATTGGTCCCACAAATGCCCTGTCTAGCGTCCCTGTGCACACACGTAACTAGGATCCTAAGTCTACCTGAGGTGTAACGGGTGCTCATGGCCCCTTGATGTCCTTCCATGAGCCCTCTCCCAGAGCCTGGAAAAGAGCTCCGCCATCAGATCAAGAACGAACCTGCCACTCCATTGACCACATTCTCGCCTGGACCCAGACCAGACCGCTACCCAACGAGAACTGAATTCTCTTAAGAACCCTCAGGCAGCAACACAGCGAGGTCCGTGAACATGACCAAGGCACAGGAACCCAGTACTTATGCCAAATACCTGGGAGCAAAATGGAACGCGGTTCGTTGTCTCTCTCCCAGCTCTAAGGGGTACAGCTATTTTTCTCTGCCCAGCCCAAAGAAGACACAGGACCCCCAGCAATCGGTGGGATCCCTCAGCTTCTGGTACTCTCCTACCACCTATGCCGGCATCTCTATGGCCCGGACACCCATGGAGAAGGGTACCCAAAAGGCCTCTGCCTCTGAGCGGGTCCCAGCCAAAGGGATGCCGTACAGATCCTCCAGCAGGCCTCTCAGGCCACTCTTCTGCCCTGTTCCTTTGATCCACATTTGCCTTTGGAGTTACAGATCTCAGCAGCTTTTCTACCAATTCGAGGCTTTTGCAGAAGGACAATGCCACAAGTCACAGGTGACTGTTGGGTTCCCGCACCCACCGTCTGCCTCCAATGTATACACCCCTTGAGCTACTACTGGCCTGTCATTGGGCCTGAGTGGATAATGAGCACGTGACTTGTGGAGAGGAAATGGTCTCCCAAGCTGAAACCAACAAATTCCCGAATCCTTTGACTCTCTTCATCAATTTGGATGTGGGGACTCTAACTCAAACTGTAACGTTTCAGCAAAATGCATGCTCAGGTACATGTTCACGAACCAAAGTGAAACAATCCTCTGATATGATTCATTTAACACATATCAGGACGTGTAATTATTATACTTACGGGTGAGTCTTTCCTCTTTAGCACTTTTCTGTCTCTTTCCTTGCAGTTGGGTCTTGGACACTGACTCTTGAGGCTCACGCTCAGGACTTTCAGGTACTTTACCGGGAGCTACAGAAAGAGAGGCATGTAGTCCAGTAAATGGACAAACACCTACATTGTGAGAGTCCAGGCTCTCAATACATTGACACATGCACAGCAAAGTTTTCTCTCCTTCGGAAACACTTGTAAACTCTCATAACTCTAGGTCCAACAGGAAAAAGGTGAGAAGAGATTTTAACGGATGTTTTGAAACTGACTCATGATTCCATTGACATCCATAGTTCTCAAATACGTCTCAATTCAGTCTTCACTTTTCTTAATACTTTCAATTGAGTCATACTTATCGACGAGGCAATGACAACATATATGCCTAACATTTTTCGTCACAGCGTAATTGTAACTCAAACTATTCAGAACCACATCACGTGCAAACATACGACACTGGTTCCCGAAACTAAAGTTTACACAAGAAACTATGGCAATATCAACTCTGGTATGCAGTAGGGTCCAAACAAGTGGACATGCATTTCTAAAAGGAATGAAAAAAAGGATCTCATCAAACTGATCGGGACGAATGTCCAGGATACGATGTTAAGTGGAATTAAAAAAAAAAAAAACTAAACAAAAAGCAGTAACTGATAGAGTGTGAATCTAGTACATGATGTGTTCGCAAAACACAGAAAGAAAATTTAGAAATGGAACGATATTTACCTTTGCCAAATGAAACATGGAAGAAAAATCAGGAAAAAAGAAGTAGTGTCTTAGTTGTTTCCAAAGGCACTGTGGACGATGCTGGCTGAAGTTAACAACAGAAATTTGATAATGCTAGGCATGTCCCGATGCCGGAGGAACAGCCTATGATGTAGCAAATGTTTGAGACTCCTTTGTGGCGAACCAGGATACGAAACCTTCAACATTGCTTTGCAAGTGAGCTGTCGAGACCATAGAGTATGGGGAGTGGGGGTTTGCCTCCATCGTTGAGGAGGTAACTTCTGAAATTTGGTGAGGGGATGCATCACAAGAGATCATCCCCCTCATTCAGAGTGCCCACACAGTGGCCCCTTGCCCAAGGAAGACAAGGAAGCTGGGGAAGGCAATAATGGGATCCGCAGATACACTCCTCCCTCAGCTCCCTTCTCAGCTTTGGTGCACCGATGCTGAGTGTCCTTGGGCCAGAACGGCTCTTCGGATCAGCGTTATAGCCACCTGAAAGAGGCGCCACAACGAGCCACTCCGAGGGTCCTTTCATGGATCCATGGGGGGCAAGCACAGCAAAGAGGTAAGGAGGACGCCGATTTCCGGGCTCATGTGTGCCCCCTTTGCTGGTTTCTAGCTCAATTAAACCTCTTCATAGGATGATGTCAATTGGTTCACGAAACACCTTGCATCTTAACTGACAGATTTCAGGCTAAGGAAAAGCCAGCTAATGGCGAATGAAAGGTTGGACTAGTGAAGGGAAGGAACAGAACATGGTAAGCAGGAACCCGCTTCTGAACAATCGGCTTCTGTGTTTTCCCATGGAAGGTTCTGAGGCCCTGGACTCCACAACGGGGCCTCGAGAATCACAGCAGTGGCTTCTCCAACAGGGATTCATGGCCAGATGCTGCTCCATAGGTCAGCCAACATACAGCTCCACGAGAAGAGAAACGGTGATGACGTGTGGGACTAACACAGGTGCTCGTCGTTCTGCACTTCTTGGTTTATTTTGGGACAACCAGAGACATCTCTTCTCCTTCGTGCCCCAGCCCCCTGCCTCTTATACCCAACCTTTGAGCTTTCAGTCTAGACAAGAATCAGAGTTAGGTCAAGGTCCCTATAGTCCCGCTTTTGGGGGCGGGGGGAAGGTGTATGCCAAGGTCACGGTTCAATGGGAAGACGGAAGAGAATGGCACTTCCAGGCCTCGTGGGCGCTGTTGCATTTATCTGACTGTGTTTCCTTGGACGAATGACACTAGGATGAGGGCAAAAGAGATAGGGCCCCCTTGCTTTGGTGCTGAGCGTACCAAATGGGATCCTAGCCCAAACTCAACTACGGGTGTGTCTTTAAAGGCCACGAAACATCTCCATTGTTGGGGCTTCCCACGCCGAATGTGTTATTTGTGTCGATGGAGTTTCTGTGTACCTCTCGCTCACTTTCATCCCCAAGCCCTCATGGAACGTGATGCATTTTAGGGCCACGTTAGGTTGGTAGATGGAAAACTAGAAGCCTACCAAGCTACCAGTGCCTGGCAACTTTGCCATCTGAGAACAAGTACCTGGCAACACCCAATTAGGTAGTTGAAAAGACAGGAAGAGTTTAAACATTTTTTACATAAAGGAATTGCCTTCCTTGCGGACCTTTATAAAGCAACGTTGTGCACGGCACTTTTCTCCCTGTTCCTAAGCCCTTTCAGTCTGAGTGCAAGGCCTCGGGTACCTGGAGACTCAATGGATGATCGTCTCCGGACACCTTACTACAGCAACAGGGATGCTGATGTCACTGGGAGTTGTGACCCGCATACAGGTTTCGTGCCCAAGGTGAGTGACATAGGCAGACAGCAATTGGTCCCACAAATGCCCTGTCTAGCGTCCCTGTGCACACACCTAACTAGGATCCTAAGTCTACCTGAGGTGTAACGGGTGCTCATGGCCCCTTGATGTCCTTCCATGAGCCCTCTCCCAGAGCCTGGAAAAGAGCTCCGCCATCAGATCAAGAACGAACCTGCCACTCCATTGACCACATTCTCGCCTGGACCCAGACCAGACCGCTACCCAACGAGAACTGAATTCTCTTAAGAACCCTCAGGCAGCAACACAGCGAGGTCCGTGAACATGACCAAGGCACAGGAACCCAGTACTTATGCCAAATACCTGGGAGCAAAATGGAACGCGGTTCGTTGTCTCTCTCCCAGCTCTAAGGGGTACAGCTATTTTTCTCTGCCCAGCCCAAAGAAGACACAGGACCCCCAGCAATCGGTGGGATCCCTCAGCTTCTGGTACTCTCCTACCACCTATGCCGGCATCTCTATGGCCCGGACACCCATGGAGAAGGGTACCCAAAAGGCCTCTGCCTCTGAGCGGGTCCCAGCCAAAGGGATGCCGTACAGATCCTCCAGCAGGCCTCTCAGGCCACTCTTCTGCCCTGTTCCTTTGATCCACATTTGCCTTTGGAGTTACAGATCTCAGCAGCTTTTCTACCAATTCGAGGCTTTTGCAGAAGGACAATGCCACAAGTCACAGGTGACTGTTGGGTTCCCGCACCCACCGTCTGCCTCCAATGTATACACCCCTTGAGCTACTACTGGCCTGTCATTGGGCCTGAGTGGATAATGAGCACGTGACTTGTGGAGAGGAAATGGTCTCCCAAGCTGAAACCAACAAATTCCCGAATCCTTTGACTCTCTTCATCAATTTGGATGTGGGGACTCTAACTCAAACTGTAACGTTTCAGCAAAATGCATGCTCAGGTACATGTTCACGAACCAAAGTGAAACAATCCTCTGATATGATTCATTTAACACATATCAGGACGTGTAATTATTATACTTACGGGTGAGTCTTTCCTCTTTAGCACTTTTCTGTCTCTTTCCTTGCAGTTGGGTCTTGGACACTGACTCTTGAGGCTCACGCTCAGGACTTTCAGGTACTTTACCGGGAGCTACAGAAAGAGAGGCATGTAGTCCAGTAAATGGACAAACACCTACATTGTGAGAGTCCAGGCTCTCAATACATTGACACATGCACAGCAAAGTTTTCTCTCCTTCGGAAACACTTGTAAACTCTCATAACTCTAGGTCCAACAGGAAAAAGGTGAGAAGAGATTTTAACGGATGTTTTGAAACTGACTCATGATTCCATTGACATCCATAGTTCTCAAATACGTCTCAATTCAGTCTTCACTTTTCTTAATACTTTCAATTGAGTCATACTTATCGACGAGGCAATGACAACATATATGCCTAACATTTTTCGTCACAGCGTAATTGTAACTCAAACTATTCAGAACCACATCACGTGCAAACATACGACACTGGTTCCCGAAACTAAAGTTTACACAAGAAACTATGGCAATATCAACTCTGGTATGCAGTAGGGTCCAAACAAGTGGACATGCATTTCTAAAAGGAATGAAAAAAAGGATCTCATCAAACTGATCGGGACGAATGTCCAGGATACGATGTTAAGTGGAATTAAAAAAAAAAAAACTGAACAAAAAGCAGTAACTGATAGAGTGTGAATCTAGTACATGATGTGTTCGCAAAACACAGAAAGAAAATTTAGAAATGGAACGATATTTACCTTTGCCAAATGAAACATGGAAGAAAAATCAGGAAAAAAGAAGTAGTGTCTTAGTTGTTTCCAAAGGCACTGTGGACGATGCTGGCTGAAGTTAACAACAGAAATTTGATAATGCTAGGCATGTCCCGATGCCGGAGGAACAGCCTATGATGTAGCAAATGTTTGAGACTCCTTTGTGGCGAACCAGGATACGAAACCTTCAACATTGCTTTGCAAGTGAGCTGTCGAGACCATAGAGTATGGGGAGTGGGGGTTTGCCTCCATCGTTGAGGAGGTAACTTCTGAAATTTGGTGAGGGGATGCATCACAAGAGATCATCCCCCTCATTCAGAGTGCCCACACAGTGGCCCCTTGCCCAAGGAAGACAAGGAAGCTGGGGAAGGCAATAATGGGATCCGCAGATACACTCCTCCCTCAGCTCCCTTCTCAGCTTTGGTGCACCGATGCTGAGTGTCCTTGGGCCAGAACGGCTCTTCGGATCAGCGTTATAGCCACCTGAAAGAGGCGCCACAACGAGCCACTCCGAGGGTCCTTTCATGGATCCATGGGGGGCAAGCACAGCAAAGAGGTAAGGAGGACGCCGATTTCCGGGCTCATGTGTGCCCCCTTTGCTGGTTTCTAGCTCAATTAAACCTCTTCATAGGATGATGTCAATTGGTTCACGAAACACCTTGCATCTTAACTGACAGATTTCAGGCTAAGGAAAAGCCAGCTAATGGGGAATGAAAGGTTGGACTAGTGAAGGGAAGGAACAGAACATGGTAAGCAGGAACCCGCTTCTGAACAATCGGCTTCTGTGTTTTCCCATGGAAGGTTCTGAGGCCCTGGACTCCACAACGGGGCCTCGAGAATCACAGCAGTGGCTTCTCCAACAGGGATTCATGGCCAGATGCTGCTCCATAGGTCAGCCAACATACAGCTCCACGAGAAGAGAAACGGTGATGACGTGTGGGACTAACACAGGTGCTCGTCGTTCTGCACTTCTTGGTTTATTTTGGGACAACCAGAGACATCTCTTCTCCTTCGTGCCCCAGCCCCCTGCCTCTTATCCCCAACCTTTGAGCTTTCAGTCTAGACAAGAATCAGAGTTAGGTCAAGGTCCCTATAGTCCCGCTTTTGGGGGCGGGGGGAAGGTGTATGCCAAGGTCACGGTTCAATGGGAAGACGGAAGAGAATGGCACTTCCAGGCCTCGTGGGCGCTGTTGCATTTATCTGACTGTGTTTCCTTGGACGAATGACACTAGGATGAGGGCAAAAGAGATAGGGCCCCCTTGCTTTGGTGCTGAGCGTACCAAATGGGATCCTAGCCCAAACTCAACTACGGGTGTGTCTTTAAAGGCCACGAAACATCTCCATTGTTGGGGCTTCCCACGCCGAATGTGTTATTTGTGTCGATGGAGTTTCTGTGTACCTCTCGCTCACTTTCATCCCCAAGCCCTCATGGAACGTGATGCATTTTAGGGCCACGTTAGGTTGGTAGATGGAAAACTAGAAGCCTACCAAGCTACCAGTGCCTGGCAACTTTGCCATCGGAGAACAAGTACCTGGCAACACCCAATTAGGTAGTTGAAAAGACAGGAAGAGTTTAAACATTTTTTACATAAAGGAATTGCCTTCCTTGCGGACCTTTATAAAGCAACGTTGTGCACGGCACTTTTCTCCCTGTTCCTAAGCCCTTTCAGTCTGAGTGCAAGGCCTCGGGTACCTGGAGACTCAATGGATGATCGTCTCCGGACACCTTACTACAGCAACAGGGATGCTGATGTCACTGGGAGTTGTGACCCGCATACAGGTTTCGTGCCCAAGGTGAGTGACATAGGCAGACAGCAATTGGTCCCACAAATGCCCTGTCTAGCGTCCCTGTGCACACACGTAACTAGGATCCTAAGTCTACCTGAGGTGTAACGGGTGCTCATGGCCCCTTGATGTCCTTCCATGAGCCCTCTCCCAGAGCCTGGAAAAGAGCTCCGCCATCAGATCAAGAACGAACCTGCCACTCCATTGACCACATTCTCGCCTGGACCCAGACCAGACCGCTACCCAACGAGAACTGAATTCTCTTAAGAACCCTCAGGCAGCAACACAGCGAGGTCCGTGAACATGACCAAGGCACAGGAACCCAGTACTTATGCCAAATACCTGGGAGCAAAATGGAACGCGGTTCGTTGTCTCTCTCCCAGCTCTAAGGGGTACAGCTATTTTTCTCTGCCCAGCCCAAAGAAGACACAGGACCCCCAGCAATCGGTGGGATCCCTCAGCTTCTGGTACTCTCCTACCACCTATGCCGGCATCTCTATGGCCCGGACACCCATGGAGAAGGGTACCCAAAAGGCCTCTGCCTCTGAGCGGGTCCCAGCCAAAGGGATGCCGTACAGATCCTCCAGCAGGCCTCTCAGGCCACTCTTCTGCCCTGTTCCTTTGATCCACATTTGCCTTTGGAGTTACAGATCTCAGCAGCTTTTCTACCAATTCGAGGCTTTTGCAGAAGGACAATGCCACAAGTCACAGGTGACTGTTGGGTTCCCGCACCCACCGTCTGCCTCCAATGTATACACCCCTTGAGCTACTACTGGCCTGTCATTGGGCCTGAGTGGATAATGAGCACGTGACTTGTGGAGAGGAAATGGTCTCCCAAGCTGAAACCAACAAATTCCCGAATCCTTTGACTCTCTTCATCAATTTGGATGTGGGGACTCTAACTCAAACTGTAACGTTTCAGCAAAATGCATGCTCAGGTACATGTTCACGAACCAAAGTGAAACAATCCTCTGATATGATTCATTTAACACATATCAGGACGTGTAATTATTATACTTACGGGTGAGTCTTTCCTCTTTAGCACTTTTCTGTCTCTTTCCTTGCAGTTGGGTCTTGGACACTGACTCTTGAGGCTCACGCTCAGGACTTTCAGGTACTTTACCGGGAGCTACAGAAAGAGAGGCATGTAGTCCAGTAAATGGACAAACACCTACATTGTGAGAGTCCAGGCTCTCAATACATTGACACATGCACAGCAAAGTTTTCTCTCCTTCGGAAACACTTGTAAACTCTCATAACTCTAGGTCCAACAGGAAAAAGGTGAGAAGAGATTTTAACGGATGTTTTGAAACTGACTCATGATTCCATTGACATCCATAGTTCTCAAATACGTCTCAATTCAGTCTTCACTTTTCTTAATACTTTCAATTGAGTCATACTTATCGACGAGGCAATGACAACATATATGCCTAACATTTTTCGTCACAGCGTAATTGTAACTCAAACTATTCAGAACCACATCACGTGCAAACATACGACACTGGTTCCCGAAACTAAAGTTTACACAAGAAACTATGGCAATATCAACTCTGGTATGCAGTAGGGTCCAAACAAGTGGACATGCATTTCTAAAAGGAATGAAAAAAGGATCTCATCAAACTGATCGGGACGAATGTCCAGGATACGATGTTAAGTGGAATTAAAAAAAAAAAAAAACTAAACAAAAAGCAGTAACTGATAGAGTGTGAATCTAGTACATGATGTGTTCGCAAAACACAGAAAGAAAATTTAGAAATGGAACGATATTTACCTTTGCCAAATGAAACATGGAAGAAAAATCAGGAAAAAAGAAGTAGTGTCTTAGTTGTTTCCAAAGGCACTGTGGACGATGCTGGCTGAAGTTAACAACAGAAATTTGATAATGCTAGGCATGTCCCGATGCCGGAGGAACAGCCTATGATGTAGCAAATGTTTGAGACTCCTTTGTGGCGAACCAGGATACGAAACCTTCAACATTGCTTTGCAAGTGAGCTGTCGAGACCATAGAGTATGGGGAGTGGGGGTTTGCCTCCATCGTTGAGGAGGTAACTTCTGAAATTTGGTGAGGGGATGCATCACAAGAGATCATCCCCCTCATTCAGAGTGCCCACACAGTGGCCCCTTGCCCAAGGAAGACAAGGAAGCTGGGGAAGGCAATAATGGGATCCGCAGATACACTCCTCCCTCAGCTCCCTTCTCAGCTTTGGTGCACCGATGCTGAGTGTCCTTGGGCCAGAACGGCTCTTCGGATCAGCGTTATAGCCACCTGAAAGAGGCGCCACAACGAGCCACTCCGAGGGTCCTTTCATGGATCCATGGGGGGCAAGCACAGCAAAGAGGTAAGGAGGACGCCGATTTCCGGGCTCATGTGTGCCCCCTTTGCTGGTTTCTAGCTCAATTAAACCTCTTCATAGGATGATGTCAATTGGTTCACGAAACACCTTGCATCTTAACTGACAGATTTCAGGCTAAGGAAAAGCCAGCTAATGGGGAATGAAAGGTTGGACTAGTGAAGGGAAGGAACAGAACATGGTAAGCAGGAACCCGCTTCTGAACAATCGGCTTCTGTGTTTTCCCATGGAAGGTTCTGAGGCCCTGGACTCCACAACGGGGCCTCGAGAATCACAGCAGTGGCTTCTCCAACAGGGATTCATGGCCAGATGCTGCTCCATAGGTCAGCCAACATACAGCTCCACGAGAAGAGAAACGGTGATGACGTGTGGGACTAACACAGGTGCTCGTCGTTCTGCACTTCTTGGTTTATTTTGGGACAACCAGAGACATCTCTTCTCCTTCGTGCCCCAGCCCCCTGCCTCTTATACCCAACCTTTGAGCTTTCAGTCTAGACAAGAATCAGAGTTAGGTCAAGGTCCCTATAGTCCCGCTTTTGGGGGCGGGGGGAAGGTGTATGCCAAGGTCACGGTTCAATGGGAAGACGGAAGAGAATGGCACTTCCAGGCCTCGTGGGCGCTGTTGCATTTATCTGACTGTGTTTCCTTGGACGAATGACACTAGGATGAGGGCAAAAGAGATAGGGCCCCCTTGCTTTGGTGCTGAGCGTACCAAATGGGATCCTAGCCCAAACTCAACTACGGGTGTGTCTTTAAAGGCCACGAAACATCTCCATTGTTGGGGCTTCCCACGCCGAATGTGTTATTTGTGTCGATGGAGTTTCTGTGTACCTCTCGCTCACTTTCATCCCCAAGCCCTCATGGAACGTGATGCATTTTAGGGCCACGTTAGGTTGGTAGATGGAAAACTAGAAGCCTACCAAGCTACCAGTGCCTGGCAACTTTGCCATCTGAGAACAAGTACCTGGCAACACCCAATTAGGTAGTTGAAAAGACAGGAAGAGTTTAAACATTTTTTACATAAAGGAATTGCCTTCCTTGCGGACCTTTATAAAGCAACGTTGTGCACGGCACTTTTCTCCCTGTTCCTAAGCCCTTTCAGTCTGAGTGCAAGGCCTCGGGTACCTGGAGACTCAATGGATGATCGTCTCCGGACACCTTACTACAGCAACAGGGATGCTGATGTCACTGGGAGTTGTGACCCGCATACAGGTTTCGTGCCCAAGGTGAGTGACATAGGCAGACAGCAATTGGTCCCACAAATGCCCTGTCTAGCGTCCCTGTGCACACACGTAACTAGGATCCTAAGTCTACCTGAGGTGTAACGGGTGCTCATGGCCCCTTGATGTCCTTCCATGAGCCCTCTCCCAGAGCCTGGAAAAGAGCTCCGCCATCAGATCAAGAACGAACCTGCCACTCCATTGACCACATTCTCGCCTGGACCCAGACCAGACCGCTA
The DNA here is from genome assembly GCA_017311185.1 of Proteles cristata cristata. Classification (NCBI taxonomy): domain Eukaryota; kingdom Metazoa; phylum Chordata; class Mammalia; order Carnivora; family Hyaenidae; genus Proteles; species Proteles cristata. The sequence continues at coordinate 1,582,880 of JAESUZ010002751.1, read as the reverse complement.
CCCAACGAGAACTGAATTCTCTTAAGAACCCTCAGGCAGCAACACAGCGAGGTCCGTGAACATGACCAAGGCACAGGAACCCAGTACTTATGCCAAATACCTGGGAGCAAAATGGAACGCGGTTCGTTGTCTCTCTCCCAGCTCTAAGGGGTACAGCTATTTTTCTCTGCCCAGCCCAAAGAAGACACAGGACCCCCAGCAATCGGTGGGATCCCTCAGCTTCTGGTACTCTCCTACCACCTATGCCGGCATCTCTATGGCCCGGACACCCATGGAGAAGGGTACCCAAAAGGCCTCTGCCTCTGAGCGGGTCCCAGCCAAAGGGATGCCGTACAGATCCTCCAGCAGGCCTCTCAGGCCACTCTTCTGCCCTGTTCCTTTGATCCACATTTGCCTTTGGAGTTACAGATCTCAGCAGCTTTTCTACCAATTCGAGGCTTTTGCAGAAGGACAATGCCACAAGTCACAGGTGACTGTTGGGTTCCCGCACCCACCGTCTGCCTCCAATGTATACACCCCTTGAGCTACTACTGGCCTGTCATTGGGCCTGAGTGGATAATGAGCACGTGACTTGTGGAGAGGAAATGGTCTCCCAAGCTGAAACCAACAAATTCCCGAATCCTTTGACTCTCTTCATCAATTTGGATGTGGGGACTCTAACTCAAACTGTAACGTTTCAGCAAAATGCATGCTCAGGTACATGTTCACGAACCAAAGTGAAACAATCCTCTGATATGATTCATTTAACACATATCAGGACGTGTAATTATTATACTTACGGGTGAGTCTTTCCTCTTTAGCACTTTTCTGTCTCTTTCCTTGCAGTTGGGTCTTGGACACTGACTCTTGAGGCTCACGCTCAGGACTTTCAGGTACTTTACCGGGAGCTACAGAAAGAGAGGCATGTAGTCCAGTAAATGGACAAACACCTACATTGTGAGAGTCCAGGCTCTCAATACATTGACACATGCACAGCAAAGTTTTCTCTCCTTCGGAAACACTTGTAAACTCTCATAACTCTAGGTCCAACAGGAAAAAGGTGAGAAGAGATTTTAACGGATGTTTTGAAACTGACTCATGATTCCATTGACATCCATAGTTCTCAAATACGTCTCAATTCAGTCTTCACTTTTCTTAATACTTTCAATTGAGTCATACTTATCGACGAGGCAATGACAACATATATGCCTAACATTTTTCGTCACAGCGTAATTGTAACTCAAACTATTCAGAACCACATCACGTGCAAACATACGACACTGGTTCCCGAAACTAAAGTTTACACAAGAAACTATGGCAATATCAACTCTGGTATGCAGTAGGGTCCAAACAAGTGGACATGCATTTCTAAAAGGAATGAAAAAAAGGATCTCATCAAACTGATCGGGACGAATGTCCAGGATACGATGTTAAGTGGAATTAAAAAAAAAAAAAACTAAACAAAAAGCAGTAACTGATAGAGTGTGAATCTAGTACATGATGTGTTCGCAAAACACAGAAAGAAAATTTAGAAATGGAACGATATTTACCTTTGCCAAATGAAACATGGAAGAAAAATCAGGAAAAAAGAAGTAGTGTCTTAGTTGTTTCCAAAGGCACTGTGGACGATGCTGGCTGAAGTTAACAACAGAAATTTGATAATGCTAGGCATGTCCCGATGCCGGAGGAACAGCCTATGATGTAGCAAATGTTTGAGACTCCTTTGTGGCGAACCAGGATACGAAACCTTCAACATTGCTTTGCAAGTGAGCTGTCGAGACCATAGAGTATGGGGAGTGGGGGTTTGCCTCCATCGTTGAGGAGGTAACTTCTGAAATTTGGTGAGGGGATGCATCACAAGAGATCATCCCCCTCATTCAGAGTGCCCACACAGTGGCCCCTTGCCCAAGGAAGACAAGGAAGCTGGGGAAGGCAATAATGGGATCCGCAGATACACTCCTCCCTCAGCTCCCTTCTCAGCTTTGGTGCACCGATGCTGAGTGTCCTTGGGCCAGAACGGCTCTTCGGATCAGCGTTATAGCCACCTGAAAGAGGCGCCACAACGAGCCACTCCGAGGGTCCTTTCATGGATCCATGGGGGGCAAGCACAGCAAAGAGGTAAGGAGGACGCCGATTTCCGGGCTCATGTGTGCCCCCTTTGCTGGTTTCTAGCTCAATTAAACCTCTTCATAGGATGATGTCAATTGGTTCACGAAACACCTTGCATCTTAACTGACAGATTTCAGGCTAAGGAAAAGCCAGCTAATGGGGAATGAAAGGTTGGACTAGTGAAGGGAAGGAACAGAACATGGTAAGCAGGAACCCGCTTCTGAACAATCGGCTTCTGTGTTTTCCCATGGAAGGTTCTGAGGCCCTGGACTCCACAACGGGGCCTCGAGAATCACAGCAGTGGCTTCTCCAACAGGGATTCATGGCCAGATGCTGCTCCATAGGTCAGCCAACATACAGCTCCACGAGAAGAGAAACGGTGATGACGTGTGGGACTAACACAGGTGCTCGTCGTTCTGCACTTCTTGGTTTATTTTGGGACAACCAGAGACATCTCTTCTCCTTCGTGCCCCAGCCCCCTGCCTCTTATACCCAACCTTTGAGCTTTCAGTCTAGACAAGAATCAGAGTTAGGTCAAGGTCCCTATAGTCCCGCTTTTGGGGGCGGGGGGAAGGTGTATGCCAAGGTCACGGTTCAATGGGAAGACGGAAGAGAATGGCACTTCCAGGCCTCGTGGGCGCTGTTGCATTTATCTGACTGTGTTTCCTTGGACGAATGACACTAGGATGAGGGCAAAAGAGATAGGGCCCCCTTGCTTTGGTGCTGAGCGTACCAAATGGGATCCTAGCCCAAACTCAACTACGGGTGTGTCTTTAAAGGCCACGAAACATCTCCATTGTTGGGGCTTCCCACGCCGAATGTGTTATTTGTGTCGATGGAGTTTCTGTGTACCTCTCGCTCACTTTCATCCCCAAGCCCTCATGGAACGTGATGCATTTTAGGGCCACGTTAGGTTGGTAGATGGAAAACTAGAAGCCTACCAAGCTACCAGTGCCTGGCAACTTTGCCATCTGAGAACAAGTACCTGGCAACACCCAATTAGGTAGTTGAAAAGACAGGAAGAGTTTAAACATTTTTTACATAAAGGAATTGCCTTCCTTGCGGACCTTTATAAAGCAACGTTGTGCACGGCACTTTTCTCCCTGTTCCTAAGCCCTTTCAGTCTGAGTGCAAGGCCTCGGGTACCTGGAGACTCAATGGATGATCGTCTCCGGACACCTTACTACAGCAACAGGGATGCTGATGTCACTGGGAGTTGTGACCCGCATACAGGTTTCGTGCCCAAGGTGAGTGACATAGGCAGACAGCAATTGGTCCCACAAATGCCCTGTCTAGCGTCCCTGTGCACACACGTAACTAGGATCCTAAGTCTACCTGAGGTGTAACGGGTGCTCATGGCCCCTTGATGTCCTTCCATGAGCCCTCTCCCAGAGCCTGGAAAAGAGCTCCGCCATCAGATCAAGAACGAACCTGCCACTCCATTGACCACATTCTCGCCTGGACCCAGACCAGACCGCTACCCAACGAGAACTGAATTCTCTTAAGAACCCTCAGGCAGCAACACAGCGAGGTCCGTGAACATGACCAAGGCACAGGAACCCAGTACTTATGCCAAATACCTGGGAGCAAAATGGAACGCGGTTCGTTGTCTCTCTCCCAGCTCTAAGGGGTACAGCTATTTTTCTCTGCCCAGCCCAAAGAAGACACAGGACCCCCAGCAATCGGTGGGATCCCTCAGCTTCTGGTACTCTCCTACCACCTATGCCGGCATCTCTATGGCCCGGACACCCATGGAGAAGGGTACCCAAAAGGCCTCTGCCTCTGAGCGGGTCCCAGCCAAAGGGATGCCGTACAGATCCTCCAGCAGGCCTCTCAGGCCACTCTTCTGCCCTGTTCCTTTGATCCACATTTGCCTTTGGAGTTACAGATCTCAGCAGCTTTTCTACCAATTCGAGGCTTTTGCAGAAGGACAATGCCACAAGTCACAGGTGACTGTTGGGTTCCCGCACCCACCGTCTGCCTCCAATGTATACACCCCTTGAGCTACTACTGGCCTGTCATTGGGCCTGAGTGGATAATGAGCACGTGACTTGTGGAGAGGAAATGGTCTCCCAAGCTGAAACCAACAAATTCCCGAATCCTTTGACTCTCTTCATCAATTTGGATGTGGGGACTCTAACTCAAACTGTAACGTTTCAGCAAAATGCATGCTCAGGTACATGTTCACGAACCAAAGTGAAACAATCCTCTGATATGATTCATTTAACACATATCAGGACGTGTAATTATTATACTTACGGGTGAGTCTTTCCTCTTTAGCACTTTTCTGTCTCTTTCCTTGCAGTTGGGTCTTGGACACTGACTCTTGAGGCTCACGCTCAGGACTTTCAGGTACTTTACCGGGAGCTACAGAAAGAGAGGCATGTAGTCCAGTAAATGGACAAACACCTACATTGTGAGAGTCCAGGCTCTCAATACATTGACACATGCACAGCAAAGTTTTCTCTCCTTCGGAAACACTTGTAAACTCTCATAACTCTAGGTCCAACAGGAAAAAGGTGAGAAGAGATTTTAACGGATGTTTTGAAACTGACTCATGATTCCATTGACATCCATAGTTCTCAAATACGTCTCAATTCAGTCTTCACTTTTCTTAATACTTTCAATTGAGTCATACTTATCGACGAGGCAATGACAACATATATGCCTAACATTTTTCGTCACAGCGTAATTGTAACTCAAACTATTCAGAACCACATCACGTGCAAACATACGACACTGGTTCCCGAAACTAAAGTTTACACAAGAAACTATGGCAATATCAACTCTGGTATGCAGTAGGGTCCAAACAAGTGGACATGCATTTCTAAAAGGAATGAAAAAAAGGATCTCATCAAACTGATCGGGACGAATGTCCAGGATACGATGTTAAGTGGAATTAAAAAAAAAAAAAACTAAACAAAAAGCAGTAACTGATAGAGTGTGAATCTAGTACATGATGTGTTCGCAAAACACAGAAAGAAAATTTAGAAATGGAACGATATTTACCTTTGCCAAATGAAACATGGAAGAAAAATCAGGAAAAAAGAAGTAGTGTCTTAGTTGTTTCCAAAGGCACTGTGGACGATGCTGGCTGAAGTTAACAACAGAAATTTGATAATGCTAGGCATGTCCCGATGCCGGAGGAACAGCCTATGATGTAGCAAATGTTTGAGACTCCTTTGTGGCGAACCAGGATACGAAACCTTCAACATTGCTTTGCAAGTGAGCTGTCGAGACCATAGAGTATGGGGAGTGGGGGTTTGCCTCCATCGTTGAGGAGGTAACTTCTGAAATTTGGTGAGGGGATGCATCACAAGAGATCATCCCCCTCATTCAGAGTGCCCACACAGTGGCCCCTTGCCCAAGGAAGACAAGGAAGCTGGGGAAGGCAATAATGGGATCCGCAGATACACTCCTCCCTCAGCTCCCTTCTCAGCTTTGGTGCACCGATGCTGAGTGTCCTTGGGCCAGAACGGCTCTTCGGATCAGCGTTATAGCCACCTGAAAGAGGCGCCACAACGAGCCACTCCGAGGGTCCTTTCATGGATCCATGGGGGGCAAGCACAGCAAAGAGGTAAGGAGGACGCCGATTTCCGGGCTCATGTGTGCCCCCTTTGCTGGTTTCTAGCTCAATTAAACCTCTTCATAGGATGATGTCAATTGGTTCACGAAACACCTTGCATCTTAACTGACAGATTTCAGGCTAAGGAAAAGCCAGCTAATGGCGAATGAAAGGTTGGACTAGTGAAGGGAAGGAACAGAACATGGTAAGCAGGAACCCGCTTCTGAACAATCGGCTTCTGTGTTTTCCCATGGAAGGTTCTGAGGCCCTGGACTCCACAACGGGGCCTCGAGAATCACAGCAGTGGCTTCTCCAACAGGGATTCATGGCCAGATGCTGCTCCATAGGTCAGCCAACATACAGCTCCACGAGAAGAGAAACGGTGATGACGTGTGGGACTAACACAGGTGCTCGTCGTTCTGCACTTCTTGGTTTATTTTGGGACAACCAGAGACATCTCTTCTCCTTCGTGCCCCAGCCCCCTGCCTCTTATACCCAACCTTTGAGCTTTCAGTCTAGACAAGAATCAGAGTTAGGTCAAGGTCCCTATAGTCCCGCTTTTGGGGGCGGGGGGAAGGTGTATGCCAAGGTCACGGTTCAATGGGAAGACGGAAGAGAATGGCACTTCCAGGCCTCGTGGGCGCTGTTGCATTTATCTGACTGTGTTTCCTTGGACGAATGACACTAGGATGAGGGCAAAAGAGATAGGGCCCCCTTGCTTTGGTGCTGAGCGTACCAAATGGGATCCTAGCCCAAACTCAACTACGGGTGTGTCTTTAAAGGCCACGAAACATCTCCATTGTTGGGGCTTCCCACGCCGAATGTGTTATTTGTGTCGATGGAGTTTCTGTGTACCTCTCGCTCACTTTCATCCCCAAGCCCTCATGGAACGTGATGCATTTTAGGGCCACGTTAGGTTGGTAGATGGAAAACTAGAAGCCTACCAAGCTACCAGTGCCTGGCAACTTTGCCATCTGAGAACAAGTACCTGGCAACACCCAATTAGGTAGTTGAAAAGACAGGAAGAGTTTAAACATTTTTTACATAAAGGAATTGCCTTCCTTGCGGACCTTTATAAAGCAACGTTGTGCACGGCACTTTTCTCCCTGTTCCTAAGCCCTTTCAGTCTGAGTGCAAGGCCTCGGGTACCTGGAGACTCAATGGATGATCGTCTCCGGACACCTTACTACAGCAACAGGGATGCTGATGTCACTGGGAGTTGTGACCCGCATACAGGTTTCGTGCCCAAGGTGAGTGACATAGGCAGACAGCAATTGGTCCCACAAATGCCCTGTCTAGCGTCCCTGTGCACACACCTAACTAGGATCCTAAGTCTACCTGAGGTGTAACGGGTGCTCATGGCCCCTTGATGTGCTTCCATGAGCCCTCTCCCAGAGCCTGGAAAAGAGCTCCGCCATCAGATCAAGAACGAACCTGCCACTCCATTGACCACATTCTCGCCTGGACCCAGACCAGACCGCTACCCAACGAGAACTGAATTCTCTTAAGAACCCTCAGGCAGCAACACAGCGAGGTCCGTGAACATGACCAAGGCACAGGAACCCAGTACTTATGCCAAATACCTGGGAGCAAAATGGAACGCGGTTCGTTGTCTCTCTCCCAGCTCTAAGGGGTACAGCTATTTTTCTCTGCCCAGCCCAAAGAAGACACAGGACCCCCAGCAATCGGTGGGATCCCTCAGCTTCTGGTACTCTCCTACCACCTATGCCGGCATCTCTATGGCCCGGACACCCATGGAGAAGGGTACCCAAAAGGCCTCTGCCTCTGAGCGGGTCCCAGCCAAAGGGATGCCGTACAGATCCTCCAGCAGGCCTCTCAGGCCACTCTTCTGCCCTGTTCCTTTGATCCACATTTGCCTTTGGAGTTACAGATCTCAGCAGCTTTTCTACCAATTCGAGGCTTTTGCAGAAGGACAATGCCACAAGTCACAGGTGACTGTTGGGTTCCCGCACCCACCGTCTGCCTCCAATGTATACACCCCTTGAGCTACTACTGGCCTGTCATTGGGCCTGAGTGGATAATGAGCACGTGACTTGTGGAGAGGAAATGGTCTCCCAAGCTGAAACCAACAAATTCCCGAATCCTTTGACTCTCTTCATCAATTTGGATGTGGGGACTCTAACTCAAACTGTAACGTTTCAGCAAAATGCATGCTCAGGTACATGTTCACGAACCAAAGTGAAACAATCCTCTGATATGATTCATTTAACACATATCAGGACGTGTAATTATTATACTTACGGGTGAGTCTTTCCTCTTTAGCACTTTTCTGTCTCTTTCCTTGCAGTTGGGTCTTGGACACTGACTCTTGAGGCTCACGCTCAGGACTTTCAGGTACTTTACCGGGAGCTACAGAAAGAGAGGCATGTAGTCCAGTAAATGGACAAACACCTACATTGTGAGAGTCCAGGCTCTCAATACATTGACACATGCACAGCAAAGTTTTCTCTCCTTCGGAAACACTTGTAAACTCTCATAACTCTAGGTCCAACAGGAAAAAGGTGAGAAGAGATTTTAACGGATGTTTTGAAACTGACTCATGATTCCATTGACATCCATAGTTCTCAAATACGTCTCAATTCAGTCTTCACTTTTCTTAATACTTTCAATTGAGTCATACTTATCGACGAGGCAATGACAACATATATGCCTAACATTTTTCGTCACAGCGTAATTGTAACTCAAACTATTCAGAACCACATCACGTGCAAACATACGACACTGGTTCCCGAAACTAAAGTTTACACAAGAAACTATGGCAATATCAACTCTGGTATGCAGTAGGGTCCAAACAAGTGGACATGCATTTCTAAAAGGAATGAAAAAAAGGATCTCATCAAACTGATCGGGACGAATGTCCAGGATACGATGTTAAGTGGAATTAAAAAAAAAAAAAACTAAACAAAAAGCAGTAACTGATAGAGTGTGAATCTAGTACATGATGTGTTCGCAAAACACAGAAAGAAAATTTAGAAATGGAACGATATTTACCTTTGCCAAATGAAACATGGAAGAAAAATCAGGAAAAAAGAAGTAGTGTCTTAGTTGTTTCCAAAGGCACTGTGGACGATGCTGGCTGAAGTTAACAACAGAAATTTGATAATGCTAGGCATGTCCCGATGCCGGAGGAACAGCCTATGATGTAGCAAATGTTTGAGACTCCTTTGTGGCGAACAGGATACGAAACCTTCAACATTGCTTTGCAAGTGAGCTGTCGAGACCATAGAGTATGGGGAGTGGGGGTTTGCCTCCATCGTTGAGGAGGTAACTTCTGAAATTTGGTGAGGGGATGCATCACAAGAGATCATCCCCCTCATTCAGAGTGCCCACACAGTGGCCCCTTGCCCAAGGAAGACAAGGAAGCTGGGGAAGGCAATAATGGGATCCGCAGATACACTCCTCCCTCAGCTCCCTTCTCAGCTTTGGTGCACCGATGCTGAGTGTCCTTGGGCCAGAACGGCTCTTCGGATCAGCGTTATAGCCACCTGAAAGAGGCGCCACAACGAGCCACTCCGAGGGTCCTTTCATGGATCCATGGGGGGCAAGCACAGCAAAGAGGTAAGGAGGACGCCGATTTCCGGGCTCATGTGTGCCCCCTTTGCTGGTTTCTAGCTCAATTAAACCTCTTCATAGGATGATGTCAATTGGTTCACGAAACACCTTGCATCTTAACTGACAGATTTCAGGCTAAGGAAAAGCCAGCTAATGGGGAATGAAAGGTTGGACTAGTGAAGGGAAGGAACAGAACATGGTAAGCAGGAACCCGCTTCTGAACAATCGGCTTCTGTGTTTTCCCATGGAAGGTTCTGAGGCCCTGGACTCCACAACGGGGCCTCGAGAATCACAGCAGTGGCTTCTCCAACAGGGATTCATGGCCAGATGCTGCTCCATAGGTCAGCCAACATACAGCTCCACGAGAAGAGAAACGGTGATGACGTGTGGGACTAACACAGGTGCTCGTCGTTCTGCACTTCTTGGTTTATTTTGGGACAACCAGAGACATCTCTTCTCCTTCGTGCCCCAGCCCCCTGCCTCTTATCCCCAACCTTTGAGCTTTCAGTCTAGACAAGAATCAGAGTTAGGTCAAGGTCCCTATAGTCCCGCTTTTGGGGGCGGGGGGAAGGTGTATGCCAAGGTCACGGTTCAATGGGAAGACGGAAGAGAATGGCACTTCCAGGCCTCGTGGGCGCTGTTGCATTTATCTGACTGTGTTTCCTTGGACGAATGACACTAGGATGAGGGCAAAAGAGATAGGGCCCCCTTGCTTTGGTGCTGAGCGTACCAAATGGGATCCTAGCCCAAACTCAACTACGGGTGTGTCTTTAAAGGCCACGAAACATCTCCATTGTTGGGGCTTCCCACGCCGAATGTGTTATTTGTGTCGATGGAGTTTCTGTGTACCTCTCGCTCACTTTCATCCCCAAGCCCTCATGGAACGTGATGCATTTTAGGGCCACGTTAGGTTGGTAGATGGAAAACTAGAAGCCTACCAAGCTACCAGTGCCTGGCAACTTTGCCATCTGAGAACAAGTACCTGGCAACACCCAATTAGGTAGTTGAAAAGACAGGAAGAGTTTAAACATTTTTTACATAAAGGAATTGCCTTCCTTGCGGACCTTTATAAAGCAACGTTGTGCACGGCACTTTTCTCCCTGTTCCTAAGCCCTTTCAGTCTGAGTGCAAGGCCTCGGGTACCTGGAGACTCAATGGATGATCGTCTCCGGACACCTTACTACAGCAACAGGGATGCTGATGTCACTGGGAGTTGTGACCCGCATACAGGTTTCGTGCCCAAGGTGAGTGACATAGGCAGACAGCAATTGGTCCCACAAATGGCCTGTCTAGCGTCCCTGTGCACACACGTAACTAGGATCCTAATTCTACCTTAGGTGTAATGGGCCGTAATAGCCCCTTGATTTGCTTCCAAACTGAGGACTAATGGGGTTGTAGGGAAAGATATGGGGGTGATTTGCATGGAGGAGCGCACTTGTGGGTATGAGTCCTGGGTGTTATATAGAAACGGACCTTATAATAACTATTAAAAATTTAAAGAAAATTAAAGTGTTAATGGATTAATATGTAAGACTTTCAGTTTTTGAGGACCATTGTTCAGTAAATTTAGCCTCCAAAATCTACGTTACCCTTGCGAGTTAAATTAGAGATCTAACAGAGAGACTTTAAGAAAGCACGAAAACAATTCCATAACTAATGATCATAAGACCCAAAGTCATCAGATCTAACAAAATGAGTTGTACTCTATGACTATTGTCAACTCTGAGTCCTAGCATTGATAACAGGCACATATCACTGCAGGTTTTTAAGACTCACGCCTTTAGTGAAGAAGAATGTAAGGGTCTTTGGAATCACTTTGTCCAGTGATCTGAAGAGGTCTTAGAGAGTTAAGTAGTTTGCCTGCATGATGAAGGAAGCAATCTTGTTAAATATAATAAATGAGAAAGGCCTTTTGTGAGGTCATTACACCTTACAGGCCATCTATTTCAGAGTATGCTGACAGTAGCCACTATGGCTAGGGACAAGGAAAAAAAATGGAAAGAAATTTGGAAGGACACAAAAATCAGACATAATTTCCATCCTCCTCTGGGTAGTAGTAATAGACTCAGTACTTCTTTGGGCCCAGAAGTAATGAGCTTCGATAATGAAAAACATGGATAACTATCTTCCAGATAGTTACATACATAAGAGAATGAAAAGAATATATGACTAGACTTTTGAGTTTACTCATGTTTCTAGGGTTGCTTTTTCCAAATCTATTGGTTATGGAGTGCAAACCTACTCCTGTGGGTCAAACAGTTGTAACACAATCAGATCTTACTTGACACATTTTGGAAATGCAAAATTTGGCTGTTGCCAAGACAAAGATTTATGTAAAAATGGTAATAATCCAAACTCTACTGAATGATATGGGCAATGCCCTTACTTAAGATCATTCGATCTGATTACCATACAGTGCTGTATCAAAGGAGTAGATTGATTGTCTTTCTAACAAGTACTCATGATAAGATTATGGGTCATGAAGGAAATAACATGTAGACTCACTAGGGTCTACATAATGCCGCTATGAATACAAGTGTTATTTACTCTATATCACTAACAGTGAATCTTGAAATGAATCAGAGAACTCCATATATATTCACCCTGATCTCAGTTTTCAAAAATAAACAACACTAAGAGTAATATGAAAGCATCTATGTCCCCAGTAGATATATAAGGACCTATGCCAAGTACAAAGTTCAATAGACAGGTGGGGCAAGATGAGAATTCCAGTTCTTGGGTCTTTTGGATATTGGTACACTATGATTCCCACAAACCCTGGTACCAACATGAGAAACAGATAATGCTCCCTGGTTTGGGTTCATCCAACAATAAAAACCTTTTTAGGCCAGACTATGGGAGATTCCATTATTGTTGCCTCTACTACTGAATGTATTCTTGATATACATAGATATAGTATCTATATAACATACCACTCATATTCACTCTCAGGAACTGACAGAATTTTCTGCAGTTAGGGCATTTTACTGAGGCATATGGAAGATCCTGAGCCATCAAACTATAAGAATCTAGTGCCAATATCTACCAAAAACAATACTGACTGCCTGGTTATAAAAAAAGAAATCACTGCCCTTGTTACTGAGTTTAAGCAAGCAAACAAATTGTATAGGCTGTTTTTCCATTCAATTCCTTCGTGTAGCCTGTGCACAAAACTTTTGGATGCCTAGAGACTGATTAAGACTGTACAAACCATTTGTACCACTGACATTGTGGTGCTGACACTGGCACTGTCATAGAAGCCATTACCCAAGATGAAGGAACTTGGTATACAGCAATCAACATCTTGAACTCCCTTTATAGCATTCCTCATCATGCAAATGCCCAAGATCAGTTTACCCTTATGTAAAATTGGTGGAAATATGTCACCAATGTCCTTCTACAATTATTATATTCCCCATCTGTCTGTCACTGATGGATAGGGCAGGATCTGGAAAATTTTCCATTTGCAGAGGGAATACTAGCCCTTCACTATATTGACGATATCCTTCTGGTGGGCCCAAACACGGACACTATCCAACAAGGACTGCATATCGCGCTGATCCACATGGGACAACATAGCTGGGCCATTAATATAAACAAGGTACAAGGACCTATTATCCAAGTGAAATTCCAGGGAAGAATCTGTAAGAGATAAGACATCTTATTACAAAGAAGATGCTTGTGAATCTTTTGGCCTTCTCTTCCCCAAATTATAAGAAGAGTCTTGTATGATGAAAACTATAGAAAACTTATGAAGGAAATTGAAGACGACACAAAGAAATGGAAAAACATTCCATGCTCATGGATAGGAAGAATAAATATAGTTAAGATGTCATTACTACCCAAAGCACTCTACACATTCAATGCAATCCCAATCAAAATTGCACCAGCATTCTTCTCAAAACTAGAACAAACTATCCAAAAATTTGTATGGAACCACAAAAGACCCCGAATAGCCAAAGTAATACTGACAAATAAAACCAAAACGGGAGGGATCACCATCCCAGACTTTAGCCTCTACTACAAAGCTGTCATCATCAAGACATTATGGTATTGGCACAAAAACAGACACATAGACCAATGGAACAGAATTGAGAACTCAGAAGTGGACCCAAAAGTATACAGCCAACTCATCTTTGACAAAGCAGGAAAAAATATCCAATGGAAAAAAGACAGCCTTTTTAACAGATGGTGTTGGGAGAACTGGACAGCAACATGCAGAAGAATGAAACTAGATCATTTTCTCACACCATGCACAAAAATAAACTCAAAATGGATAAAGGACCTGAACGTGAGACAGGAAACTATCAACACCCTAGAGGAGAAAGCAGGAAACAACCTCCTTGACCTCCACCGCAGCAACTTCTTACTTGACACATCCCCAAAAGCAAGGGAATCAAGAGCAAAAATAAACTGTTGGGACCTCTCAAGATTAAAAGCTTCTGCACAGCCAAGGAAACAACCCAGAAAATTAATAGGCAACCAACGGAATGGGAAAAGATAGTTGCAAATGACATATCAGATAAAGGGTTAATATCCAGAATCTATAAGGAACTCACCAAACTTCACACCTGAAAAACAAACAACCCAGTGAAGAAATGGGCAGAAGATATGAACAGACACTTCTCCAAAGAGGACATCCAGATGGCCAGCAGACACATGAAACAATGCTCAGCATCGCTCCTCATCAGGGAAATACAAATCAAAACCACACTGAGATACCACCTCACGCCAGTCAGAGTGGGTAAAATGAGCAAATCAGAGAACTCTAGATGCTGGCGAGGAAGTGGAGAAACGGGCACCCTCCTACACTGTTGGTGGGAATGTAAACTGGTACAGCCCCTCTGGAAAACAGTGTGGAGGTTCCTAAGGAAACTAACAATAGAACTCCCCTATGACCCAGCAATAGCACTGCTAGGAATTTACCCAAGGGATACAGAAATGCTGAGGCATAGGAGCACAGGTACCCCAATGTTCATAGCAGCACTCTCCACAATAGCTAGAACATGGAAAGAGCCTAAGTGTCCATCAACAGATAAATGGATCAAGAAGATGTGGTTTATCTATACCATGGAATACTACATGGCAATGAGAAACAATGAAATCTGGCCATGTGTAGCAACATGGATGGACCTTGAGGGTGTTATGCTGAGTGAAATAAGTCATGCAGAGAAGGACAAATATCATATGTTTGCACGTATAGGAGGATTAGGAGGAACTTGATGGAGGAACAAGGGGGAGAAGAAGGGGGGAAATGGTGGGGGAAAGGGAGAGAGGCAAACCATGAGAGACTCTTGAATGCTGACAAAAACTGAGGACTGGTGGATGTGGGGGGGAGGAGGGATGGGCATGGAGGAGGGCACTTGTGGGGATGAGCACTGAGTGTTATGTGGAAAATAATTTGACAAACTATTTGTAAATAAATAAATAAATAAATAAATAATAAAGAAAAAAAAAAGAAGAGTCTGAATATTAGTGGGATTACTACTGATACTAGCATAAGGGCTATTACCTTTGAGTGGAGATGCAGTCAACAAGATGTTATAGAGTACCTCCAATAGGCTACCCAAGCTGCTTTTCCCTGAACCCCTCTGATCCCCGTTTGGTTTCTGAGTTCCTGGTTTCAATAATATATCTGTATACCCATTGGAACCTAATTCAAAAAGACACTAAGGCATGTCTGAGGCACCCATTGACCTTTTGGACAGGTAGTCTCCTAGGGTTGGCTCAAAGGTATACACCCTTTGTGAGGCAATTATTGGCCTACTATTGCTCTTGGTGTATACTGAGCACATGACCCATTGCTGTTGAAATAGTCTTAAGATCAGAAGTTCATATCAATAATTTTGCTTTTGATCCCTAGTTATCTTACGGTGTTCACACTATATTATTCATTAGTTTATTTTGAGAGAGAGAGAGAGAATGTGTGCAAACCTATGAGCAGGGGAGGGGGAGAGAGAGAGAGAAAGGAGAGAGAAAGAGAGAGAGAGAACCCCAATCAGGCTCTGTGCTGTCAGTGAATGGGCTCAATCTCAAAAACCTGAGCTGAAATCAAGAGTCAGATGCTTAACTGACTGAGCCACCCAGGCGCTCCAAGATATTCATAGTTTAAATCGACATGTAACATTTCCACAAAATAAGTGCCGAGTTATACCTTTATGAACTAAAGAAAAAAAAGAACTTCTGATGAGTTTAATTTAAAATAATGTGCAGGGTTTTTTAGAAAGATACTTACTGGTGAATCTTTTCTTTCCAGGAGGTTTTTGTTTCTCTACTTGCATTTGAGTTTTTTTCTTTCTAGCAGGTTTTTGTTTCTCTACTTGTGTTTGGGTTTTTGATACTAAATCTTGATGCTCAAGCATAAGCTCTTCATCTGGTAATTCATCATAACCTACATAAAGAAATGCATTTAGGCCATCAAATAGAAAAGAAAACCCAGATCTACTGTGAAATATCTAAACTTCAAATTTATACAAGTGCATAGCAGAATTTTTCTCTCATTTTGATAAAGCCAAAGATACCATAATGCTAGATACAATATGAAAATGGTGAGAAAATTTTAATGAGTATTTTTATACTCTTATTATTTCATAAACATTTATAGAAATTAAATACATCAGTTCCAGTTTTCCTAGGCTAATATAAACTTAACCTAATATAAACAGATACCAAAAACATAAAACACATATGCACAAGGTTACTCATAATATTCAAAATCACCTAAATATTCAAGCACAGATTACTGTTTGAATAACTGACAATATATACTATAAGTATGGTATGATATAAGTAATGATATATAATATGTTACAAACAGCTATACATACAACTGTGAAATGAACAGAAAATTTCTCCAGAATTTGACATACAAGACTTCCATGAGAGAATGTTAAGTGCAAAATAAAAGTAAAAAAAGTAGATATTTAGTATATTACCTATCCAGGTGAGAAAGAGGAGGAAATAAGAGAAAAAATATAGACATTTACTTTTAAAAAACAAAACACAGGAATGATAAACCAGAAAACAACTTACTTAAAACAGAAGGGATAAACTGCAGAATGCAGGGGTGAGGCTTCAGGAAAAAAATCTCTCTTATATATTTTTATTTTTGGAAGTAGGCTAATATTTCTATATATTCCAAAAACAAATTATATTAACAAAAATAAAGTAGGGTGCTAAAAATGAAAGCAACTTAAGAAATTAGTCAACTTGGGATGTGTGGGTGGTTTAGTTGATTAAGCATCCAGCTTCTGCTCACGTCATGATCTAACAGTTCATGGATTGGAGCCCAATGTGTGCCCTGATGGTGTGGAGTCTGCTTGGGATTCTTACTGTCTCTCTGTCTCTACTCCTCCCCCTCCTCAAAATAAATACACTTTAAAAATTAAAAAAAAAATGAGCCAACTCAAGGGGAAATAGGGATTGATTTAGGTACTCATGATATAGTAATATATTCTCAGCCTTGGGTATGCAAAATAAAATCATAAAATCTTTTGCTTGGATATATTGAGTATATAATTGAGTATAATATAATTATATATAATTGAGTAGCTGATACTACTAGAAAAACAAACCAAAGATTTTATATATATATATATACAAACACGCACACACATATTCATTCATATGTATACATATTCATATACACATATAATTACATACCATAAATGGAAATATAGATATGCACAAACACATAAACAGACACACACATGTACATACACCCCAGTACAAATGGACACCCTTAGTTTTCAAATGTTGGTTTCTAGTAGCATTTCCCACTTTAAAAAACCAAGGCTTCTAGGAAAAATGGCTGATTCTAGCTATGTGCAGGAAATGTTCAAGCCTGGCATGGAACATCTTGTCATACTAAATAGCAGGGAATTTCTCAATGTCTAGGGTCATAAGTTTATAGTAATTATCTTGAATAAAATCCCACTAGCCAATGCCATAACAATTTTAGAGCTAAAAAGAAAGAATAGTATAAGTTATAAAACCATTGGTAAAATGAAAGTCCATGATTTCATACCAATAGTTTAAAAAAAGGGAAAAATATGAGTGAGGATAAGCCCTTACTTTGAAGAATGTCGGGTACCAACTGGATAAACGTGGAAATGGTAACAGAGTTGGGAAATAATCATTTTGGAACCTTCAAACTAGAGACTAGTTCAGAAAGAATTATGAATACATTCTAAATCTAGGAAATTCTGATAGAAAATAGGATATTTGCATGATCTGAAAGTATCATCCTACAGATTACTTATTAGCTGTTAAGGAGAACATAATACGATAGATGAAAACAGTTTGACCTATTGATCACTATTAAAATCACAAATTAGTGATAGATGTACACAGTGTAGCTCTGGATGTGGTACCCTAAGAGCATCAGAATTATCCAAAATGAGCAAACTTTCTTTAAAGATACATTATTTTTCAAAAAATATAATGCCGTAAAAGTCAAAGAAGACCTAAGGAAATATTTTAGATTAAAGATTAGAAACATAACAACTACATGAAATACCTAATACTAAACTGGATTCCATATTGAAAGGGGAAAATGTTATAAAGAATAATATTGGGTTAAATGACAAATATTGGATTGTGAATGGTAGATTAGAAGAAAACTATTGTACTGATATTAAATTTACTGAGGCTGTAAATTATACTGTGACTATGTACGGAACATGCTTAAACAGAGGAAATGGATGTTTAAAGGGCTATGATATACTCAACTCACTCTTAAATAGTTCAGAAATAATACAACATATTATGTTAAAAAAAGAGAGAGCAAAAGATAAAGACAAAAAAGCAAATGGGAAAAATGTTAATAGGTTATTCTACATGAAGAGTATATAGGTGTTCTTTGCACTGTTTTTTAAAAATCTCTTTTTAAATTTAAGATTATTTACAAATTGAAACCTTTTAGAAGTCATTTCTTTAAAATAACAAAGCAAGATAAAATGTGAGAGAAAGTAACATACTAAAAAGAGACAAACATATGGATAATAAGAGTCTCTGAAGAAGATGAATCAGGCCTTTACACCAGGGAGCTCACATAAGGAAGACTAATCCCCATAATGTTTGACTTTAAAAACCAGAGGGGCTGGGACACCACTTCAGCTCAGGTCATGACCTCATGGTTGGTGAGTTCAAGACCCACGGTCGCCCAGAGCCTGGAACCTCCTTTGGCTGTGTCTCCCTCTCTGTCTGCCCCTTTCTGACTCATGCTCAATCTCTCTCTCGGTCTATCTCCCCCTCAACTAAATAAACATTTAAAAAATGTTTAAACCAGAGGGGCTGAATTCTGTGAGTTTATAAAACCAGTCATATTTCAAGCCTAGAACTTTAAAGGCTAGCTGAATCAGCATTAAGCAGGTTGGGAGGGTGAGTGATGGCTCAATCACAACACTTAAGGAGACAGCAATCTTCATGGAAAGGCAACATAAAAACAGCAGTTTACACAATGCAGATGCATGGTGGGGGAGGGGAAGCAAATGAGAGACAGGTCTCTTCATACTTATTTCAGAATGTGTTGGGGGACTTCTCCAAAAATGAGGGAAATGGAAGGCACCAATTTCCTCCCCCAGTATAAAAACACAGCCATCTGAGAGAAGCAGGGCTGCACAGACACCTGATACTTAACCCACTAGCATTGTGCTATGCCCATGAGTTATCCTGAGAACTGGCCCACTCCAAACCTGCTAGCCCTGCAGAGCAGCTTGCATGTCCACTACATGCAGCCTTTTGCCAATAGCTGCCATCATGTGCCTCACCTAGCTGCACCACTACCATCATGCACACACCTAACTGCCAGGGCACATCTGCTGCTGTGTACCATGCCCAGCTGCAAGGTCATGCCCAGCCACCACACTATGCCCAGCCATGTGCCCCAGCTACTGACACAGGCCAGGCCCAGCCACATCCAGTCATTGTCACACATTATACCCATCCTTGAGCCTCTGGCAGTCCCAGTACACAGCCCCCAAATGAAGGAAAACTTTGGGAGATCTAGTATAGAACTAGTAGCCCAGCAGAGATTTTGCTAATACCACTATCCCATTCCAAGTTCCCTGGCAGGCACATCCCCTCAGAGCTGGCCTGTTTGGGGTTCCCCTAAAATCACATAAAGCAAGCATAGCTGAAACAGGCAGAGAGACAACTGCACTAAAGGAAAAGTGACTCAGAAACAACAGTAGGGCATAAGCAACACACATAGGATAGTCTCCTAATGTGCCAGGTTCTGATGAAGGGAATACACTGCACAGCAGGGCACTCCAGAACCATTTCTTCACAAAGTCATTACTTTCAAAAGCAGGAAACACAGATGACTGAGTTACACATCTGTAAACACAGATAACAGAGAAATAGGCACAGAGAGGCAGACAAAATGAGGAGACAGAGAAATTTATCCCAAATGAAAGAACAACAGTCTATATTAAACTGATGATCAATTAAATTTTAACCCATTCTTTATTTCTCCCACCCATATATTAGGTTTAAGGTGTCATAACTTACATTATTTCCAGAATCCTTTCACTAATATCTACAGAGATACTTAATTTTACTGCTTTTTTAATTCTACTTTTCTTATTCCTATTTATGGTCCTTCTTTTCCACTCAGAGTGTCCTTTAATATTTCCTGTATAGCTTATTAAGTGGTGATTAATTGCTTTCACTTTTGTTTGTCTGGGAAACTCTTTATCTCTCCTTCTATTCTTAATGATAGTCTTGCTGGGTAGAGTATTCTTGGCTGCAGATTTTTCTCAGTCAGCACTTTGAATACATCATACCACTGTCTTCTAGCTTGCCAAATTTCTGTTGAAAAATCTCCTGCTGATGGGCATGAAGGAGGGCACTTGTGGGGATGAGCACCGGGTGTTATATGGAAACCAACTTGACAATAAACTATTTGTGAAACATTAAAAAGAAAAAGAAAAATCTCCTGCTGTCTTTAATGATTTTCCATTATAAGTTACTGACTTCTTCTGTCTTGCTACTTTTAATATTTTGCCTCTATCTCTGTATTTTACAAATGTAATTACAATATGTCTTGGTGTTGGCCTGCTTCTGTTGATTTTGATCAGAGTTCTCTGTGACTCCTAGATCAGGATCTATGTTTCCCTCCCCAGATTAAGGAAGTTTTCAGCTGCTATTTTCTTTTTTTTTTTTTTTAATGTATATTTATCCTTGAGAGAGTGAGAGAGACAGAGAATGAGCAGGGAAGTTGCAGAGCGAGAGAGGGACACAGAATCCAAAACAGGCTCCAGGCTCTGAGCTGTCAGCACAGAGCCCGACGCGGGGCTGGAACCCATGAACGTGAGATCATGACCTGAGCCGAAGTTGGACGCTCAACCAACTGAGCCACGCAGGTGCCCCTCAGCTGCTATTTTCTTAAATAAATTTTCTATCCCATTTTCTCTTTCTTCTTCTTCTAGTACTCCTATAAAGAAATTTTATTAGGTTTGATGGAGTTACTGAGTTGCCTAAATCTATTCCTGAATTTCATCATCCTTTCTCCCTTTTGTTCCGCTTCATTATTTTCCAATATTTTGTCTTGTATTTTCTCTAATTCATTTCTCTGCTTCTTCAAGCCTCCAGTTCATTACATCAAGCATGTTTCCAGTATTGTTTAATAGATTCTTCAACTCTGATTCTTTTTTAACTCTTTTATCTCTTTCATTACTGTCTTCTATTTTGTTCTCAAGCCTAGTGAGTAAGTATCCTTTATGAGTATTCCTTTAAATTCTCCATCAGGCATATTACTTATATCTGTTCTGCTTAGATCCCTGGCCATGGTTTTATCTTGTTCTTTCATTTGGGATGAATTCCTCCATCTTGGCATTTTGTCTAAGTCTCTGCCTTCTTATGCGTGTTAGAAAATCCAGTTATGTCTCCTTCTCCTGAATGTAATGGCCTTATGAAGAAAAGGTTATGTAGTGTCCAGGGCCTGGTGTTTCAGGGATTGTCTCTGGTATGTTCTGCATGCACTCTGCTGTTCTGTTCTGGCTGCTCTAGTCTTTAGGCAAGCCATCTGCAGAGGTTCTCGTTGCTTGCTATGGTCAGTTTTTGGTCTCTGGACTGAATGCTCTGAGTTTTAACTAGATGTGTTCTGGTTTTGTTGTGAAATGAAACCCGTCACTTCCTCCACTGGAACTGAGGCCCTGAAAAATTCTCTGGTGAGGAGACACGGTGTGGGCAGGTGTCTGTGCTGGTCTTGTGGAGGAGAGCCCTGCCACACTGGAACTGAGGACAGTTCCACCAGAGTGCAGGGGGTAGGGCTTGGTGTAAGCAAGTTAGGCAGCCAGTGCTTGCACTATACTGCTTCCCACAGGTGACTCTATGCAAAGGGATGGGGAAGGGAAGTGGTGCAGGCTAGCTCCTTTGCTCCCAGAGAGGTGTCTCTGTGACTGCCTTTTAGGAACATGCTTTGATAAAACAATCCCCACTCTGTGTGCCCCAGGCACTCTCAGTCTGGGATTTCCATGTAGTATGCCCTTCAGTTGTTTGCCTGCCTTCTCTCCAAATGCAGCACAGCGCCCTCCAGAATCTATTCCTGCTAAGCCTGCTGACCTTAAAAACTCCAGGCTTAAAGCCTTACTGGTTTCAAACACAAAATTCAGCCCCTCTCAATATCCAAGCCAATGGCTATGGGGAAATATTCTCCTTGGGCATTCTCCAGTGTGCTGTCTCTCACACTTTCTGCAACCACGGCTCTCTCCCCTTCACAGCAGCCAGGATATGTTTCTCCCCTAAACCATATCTTCTTCACATTTTCTATCTTCTTTGATGTGGCCTCTTTTTTCTTTTAGTTGTGGTGTTTAATCTATCAGTCTTCAGGCCAATTTCTGGGGTTTTTAGAATGAGTTCTAGTTATCTAGTTGTAGTAATGGGACAAGGTGAGTCTAGGACCTTCCTACTCAACCCCCATCTTCCTGTCTCCCCCCTTTGGCCTATAAGGGAATTTTAATGATATTAAATTTTCCAGCCCATAAGCACGAAATATCTATTTGTTCATGGCCTCTTCAATATCTTTCACCAATGTAGTTTTTGTTTGTTGGTTGATTTGTTGGTTGGTTTTTTGGTTGTTTTGTTTTCATTTTGGGTGTTTGTCTGAGTACAGATCTTTCACCTCTCTGGTTTAGTTTATTATTAGATTTATTTTTGGTGCAATTGTAGGTCATAGTTTCTTAATTTTTTCATTCTACTACTTTGTTATTGGTGTATAGAAATGCTGCCAGTTTCTAAGTGTTAACTTTGTATCTTGCAACTTTACTGAATTCATTGATCAGTTCTAGTAGATTTTTGGTGGAGACTTTAGAGTTTTCTGTATACAGTATGTCATCTGCAAATAGTGAAAGCTTAAATTCTTTATCAATAGGGGTGCTTTGTGTTTCCTTTTCTTATCTGATTGTTGTGGCTATTTCCAATACTATCTCCAGTTCTATGCTGAGTAAAAATGGAGTAGACATCCTTGTCTTATTCCTGATCTTAGTGGAAAAGCTCTCTGCTTCTCACCATTATGATATTAGTATTTTTCATTTATGTCCTTTGTTATGTTGAGGGATGTTCCCTCTAAACCTCTTTTGTTCAGAGATTTTATCATGAATGCATGATCATACAATTTTTTCGGCATCTACTAAGATGATCATACAATTTTTATCCTTCACTTGATTTGCAAATATTGACCCATATTTGTATCCCAGAGTAAATCCCACTTGGTTGTGGTGAATGACCTTTTTAATGTATTGCATGTGGTTTGCTAATATTATGCTGACAATTTTTTCATCTATGTTCATGAGAAATATTGGCCTATAGTTTTATTTTTTGTGGTCTTTTGTTTTGGTATCAGGGTAATGCTTGCCTTGTAGAATATATTTGGAAGCTTTCTTCTTTTATATTTTGAAATAGTTTCAAAATATGTATTAACTCTCCTTTAAATATTTGGTAGAATTCACCTGCCAATCCATCTATCTGGTCTTAGACTTTAATTTTTTTGAATTTTTAAAATTATGAATTCAATTTAATTACTTGTAATTGGTTTGTTCAGATTTTCTATTTTTTCCTGACTCAGTTTTAGAAGACTGCATATTTCTAGGAATGTATCCATTTCTTCTATGCTGTCAAATTTGTTGGCATATAAGTTTTCATAGTATTCTCTTGCAATTCTTTATATTTCTGTGATGCCAGTTGTTAATTTCTTCTCTCAACTCTGATTTTATTTAATTGAGCATTTTATCTTTTTTTTTTCTTCATGAGTCTGGCTAAGGGCTTATCAACTGCTATCTTTTCAAAGAGTCAGCTCTCAGTTGTACTGATATTTTCCTAATTGTTTTAGTCTCTATGTCACTTATTTCTGTTCTGATATTCGTATTTCTTTCCTTCTACTTGTTTTGGGTTTTGTTTGGTCTTTTTCTAGCTCCCTGAGGTGTAAGGTTAGATTTTTTATTTGAGCTTTAGGGATTACTCAATATTTAGTTCACTATATTGATTAGAAAAGTCATATGGAAATCTCAGTTGATCTGCAGAGGAAATATTTTTCCGTTATTAATGAGTAATGAATAAAAGGAAACTTGCATTAAGCAAATATTAAAAGTAATATGAAACATTACAAGTATTCCCATTAAAGTTGAAATAACTAACTTATTTAACTCCCCCCTAACTACTCCCCACTAACTACTTATTTAACATTATTCAAGAGATCTTAACTGATGCAAAATTATTCAAAAAATTTTGAGGAAATAATATAAGGAGACTAATTATCATCGTTAACAATTGATAAGGTTTTCCATCTAAATTTTTCAAGATAATCAAATATTACAATCAATAGAGTTCAATACAGTAACGGGATAAGACAAGTAGTCAAATGTCAATTATTCTTAAGTGCCGTAATATCCATTTAGAAAATATGATAGAAAATATTACCTTCCAATCACAATAGTGTTTTAAAAACAAGAAATTAGAACTAAAATTATAAAAGTCAAGCCAAAAATTTTTAAATATAAACTAGAATCATAAATCAATAAAAGTAGTTAAAATTGCAATATATTGTTTGGTGGCACTTTAGCTAATTTAAACTTATTCAAAAGAAAAAATGCACAATGGTCAAGAGAAGATAGAAACCCAGGTAAAATTAATATCAAGGTGTTCTACTGACACCAAATTTACCAGAATTCTCAAATTTGTCCTTTGTGAACCAGGACATGAATATACAAGTAGGTCAATGTAACTGAATAGTAAATCATGAAATAAATCTACAAGCCTATTAAATCAGTTTCCTTTTGTGTCAGTTAAGAAAGTAGCACTACTAGGAATTTACCGAAGGGATACACGAGTGCTGATGCAAAGGGGCACATGTACCCCAATGTTCATAGCAACACTATCAAAAATAGCCAAAACATGGAAAGAACCTAAGTGTCCATCAACTTCTTCTCAGAGTGCATCCCTGAGAGGCAACATTCATGGATATGCCTCTCTGAGAGCAAAGGAGGTGGTTGGTGCTATGTCCTTCCCCGAACACAGTATAAACAGAGGACTACCTGTGGGAAGCAGCAAAGTGCAGGTAGTCGTTGCCTAATATGCTTACACAGGTCCGACCTCCTCACATTCTATCAGGACTGCCACTCTCAGTCAAGCCTGTCTCAATTGCAGTGCAGTGTGCCCCTCCCCCCAAAAACCAGAACAAAACCCTGCCCATATCACATCTCCCAACTAGAGAGTTCTGCAGAATCTGAGTTCTCATGGAAGTGGTGTCAATCCCATTGCACAAGCACACCAGAGCACAGTTAGTTAAAATAATGAAGCAGAGCAAAACAGAGTAAAAAGAATTATGGAAACTGAGAATAGACTTAGGGAACTCAGTGATTTCATCAAGCATAATAACATCCATTATTACAGGAGTCCCAAAAAAAGAGAAAAGGGGGCAGAAAATTTATTTGAGCAAATCATAGTTGAAAACTTCCATGATCTGGGGACAGACAGACATGCAGATCCAGGAGCCACAGAGAAGTCCCATCAAAATCAAAAAAGCAGGCCAACACCAAGACATATTATAATTAAATTTGCAAAATATAGCAATAAAGGAAAAATCTTAAAAGTAGCAAGACAAAAGAAGTCCGTCCTTACAAGGGAAGACCCATTAGGCTAGCTGCAGATTTCTCAAGAGAAACATCCAGAACGGGGTGGCATGATATACGCAACATGCTGATTGCAAAAATCTACAACCAAGAATACTTTATGCAGCAAGGCTATCATTCAGAATAAAAGGAGAGATAAAGAGCTTCCCAGACAAAGAAAAACTAAAGGAATTATGACCCCAAAACCAGCCCTTCAAGAAATATCAAAGGGGACACTCTGTGTGGAAAGGAGAGACCAAAAGTCACAAAGACAAGAAAGGGTTAGAGAAAATCTCCACAAACCATTACAAAACATGTAATAAAATGGGAATATATACATAACTACCAGTAATTACCTAGAATGTAAGAATCAGCATAGTGCATCCCTCTGCCAGAAGACCAGGACAAACCTGTTACATGTACTAAGTCTACTGACCATAGAGTACTACCAAAGCTTCAGCATCAGAGTAAATTGGAAATTCTTTTCTTTCTTTCTTTCTTTCTTTCTTTCTTTCTTTCTTTCTTTCTTTCTTTCTTTCTTTCTTTCTTTCTCTCTCTCTCTCTTTCTTTCTTTCTTCTTTCTTTCTCTCTTTCTCTCTCCTTCTTCCTTCCTTCCTTCCTTCCTTCCTTCCTTCCTTCCTTCCTTCCCTTTCCTTCCTTTCTTTCCTTCTTTCCTTCCTTCTTTCTTTCTTTCTTTCTTTCTTTCTTTCTTTCTTTCTTTCTTTCCCTTCCTTCCTTCCTTCCTTCCTCTCTCTCTCTCTCTTTCCTTCCTTCCTTCCTTCCTCCTTCCTTTTTTTCTTTCCCCTTCCCTTCCCTTCCCTTTCCAGACCTCTCCATAATGTAGCCATTACTCCGAGGAGCAGGAATATAACAGGCTTTACTAACAATCACACACACACAAAAACACACACACACACACCAGTAATCTAGACAAAATGACAAAATAGAGGAATTCACCCCAAAAGAACAGGAGGAAGTAAAAGACAGGGATTTAATCAATACAGATGTAAGTAAAATGTCTGAACCATAATTTGAAACAATTATAAGGATACTAGCTGGGTTTTAGAAAAGAATAGAAAACACTAGAGATTCTTTTGCTGCAGAGATAAAAGAACTAACAACTAGTCAGGCCAAATTAAAAATGCTATAACTGAAATGCAAACCTGAATAGATGCCATGACAACAAGAATGAACAAAGCAGTGAAGTGAATCGGTGATATAAAAGATAAAATATGGAAAATAATGAAGCTGAAAAGAGAAAGAAAGGTTTTTTACCATGAATGTAGAATTAAGGGAAACCAGTGACTCTGTAGAGAGTAATAACATTTATATCATAGGAATACCAGAAGATGAAGAGTGAGAAGAGAAAGCAGAAAGTTTATTTCAGCAGATTATATCTGAAAACTTCCACAATCAGGGAAAGGAAATAGACACTGAAATCCAAGAGGGACAGAGAACTCCCATTAAATTCAACAAAAGCTGGCCATACTAAGGCGTATCATAGTCAATTTCACAATATACATATAGATAAGGTAAGATTCCTAAAAGCAGCAAGGGGGAAAAGTCCTTAATATACTTGGGAAGACTTGTGTCAGATCTGTCTACAGAAACTCAGCAGGCTAGAAGGAAGTTGCATGATATATTCAACTAAAGGAGTTTGTTACTACTAAACCAGCCCTGCAAGATATACTAAAGGGACTCTTTGAGCGGGGGGTGGTGGGAAGGGGGAGAATAAAAGACCAAAAGCAACAAAGACTGGAAAGGAACAGAGAAACATCACCTGAAACACCAACTTTACAGGTAACACAATGGCACTAAATTCATATCTATCAATAATGACTTTGAATGTAAATGGACTAAATGATCCAATCAAAAGACAGGGAATCAGAATGGATTAGAAAACAAATAATTTGCCCAGATCCATCAGAAGAATCACAATCTATGTCAGTGTTAGCCTTATAAAAATGTATTTTTTAAGTAATAATTCTTAAAAGTGGAAATTACTCCTTGATCCACAGTTGCAGAATGGATGTTAGCAGGCATGAAAACATTAATCTTTTTGTAGATCTCCATCAGAGCTTTTGGATGAGGTGTATTGTCAACGAGCAGTAATTTTTATTTATATATTTTGAAAGGAACCTTTTCTCCCCCTGGCAGTAGGCTGCAATAGTGGGCTTTAAAATATACAGAAAAATATTGTAAAAAGCTGTCATACAGGCTTTATTGTTCCATTTACAGTATAAAGCACAGGCAGAGGATTTTTAGAATGGTAAATAAGCATTGGATTCTATTTAAAGTCACCATCTGCATTCACCCCTAACAAGGAATCAACCTGTTGTTTGAAGCTTCAAACCCTGGCCCTGACTTCTCCTCTAGCTACAAAAGTCCTAAATGGTATCTTCTTCCAATAAAAGACTTTTGTCTACATTGAAAATATGTCATTTAGTGTAGTCACCCTAATTATCTTAGCTTGATCTGGTAAAATTGCTACAGTTCCTGCAATAGCACTTGCTGCTTCACCCTGTGCTTTTATGTTATGGAGATGGTTTCTTTTCCTTCAATCTCATGAGCCAACTTCTGCTACCTTCAGAATTTTGTTCTGCAGCTTCCTTACCTCTCTTCGTTTTCAGGGAATTGAAGTCTTTGCTCTGGATTATGCTTTGGTTTAAGTGAATAGTATGGCTGGTTTGATCTTCTATCTAGACCACTAATACTCTCCACATCAGCAATAAGGCTGCTTCACTTTTTTAATATGTCTGTACACTGAAGTAGTACTTTTAATTTCCTTCAAGAACTTTTCCTTTGTATTCAGAACTGGGCTATCTGGCTAAAGAGGCCTAAGTTTGTGTTTTTTTAATCTACTCAGCTTTGATCATACTTTCCTCAGTAAGCTTAATCACTTCCAGATTTTTATTTAAAGTGAGAAATTTGCTACTATTTCCTTTCCTTGAACACACAGATGCCATTTTATGATTATTAATTGGCCTAATTTCAATACTGTTAGGTCTCAGACCATAGGGAGGCCCAAAGAGAGGAAGAGAGATGGGGGAATTGCTGGTTGGTGGGAAATTCAGCACACACAAAACATTAAGTTCGCCATCTATATGACTAGTTTGTGGTACTCCAAACAATTACAATGCTAAAATCTGAGGTCACTAATCACAGATCCTCATAACAAATATATTAATGATGAAAAAGTTTGAAATACTGTGGGAATTAACACTATGTGACACAGAGACATGAAATGAACAAATGCTGTTGGAAAACGGTGCTGATAGATTTGCTTGATGCAGCGTTGTCAATAACCTACAATTTGTAAAACATAAACATCCGTGAAGTGCAATAAAGTAAAGCACAATAAAATAAAGTATGCCTGTAGTGGAATTAATGGATCATATAGTAGCTCTATTTTCAATTTTTTGAGAAAACTCCAAGCTGTTTTCAATAGTGGCTTCTCCAACTTACATTCCCACCAGTAGTGCATGAGGGTTCCCTTTCTTTGCCTCCTCACCAAAACTTGTTATTTGTCTTTTTTTTTTAATAAAAGTCATTCCAACAGGTGTGAGGTAATATCTCATTATGGTACTTATTTGCATTTTCCTGATGATTGGTGATATAGAGCATCTTTTCATGTACCTGTTGGCCATATGGGTCTTCTTTAAAATAAAATGTCTGTTCAGATCCTCTGTTTATTTTTTAATTGGATTCTTCAGCTTTGTTATTCCTATTGATTTCTAAGTGCCCTTAAATATTTTAGATATTAATTCCTTATTACATATGTGATTTACAAATATCTTATCCCATCCAGTCACTTGCTTTTTGTTGTCAGATTTCTTCACTGTGCAGAAGCTTCCTAGTTTGAAGTAGTCCCATTTATTTTTGTATTTGCTTCTAATGCCTTTGCAGTCAGATTCAAAGAAACATCACTTAGATCTTTACCAGGTAAAAGAGCTTATCACCCATGTTTTCTTCTAACAGTTTTATGGTTTTAGGTTTTACATTCAAGTCTTAAATTCCATTTTCACTTCATTTTTGTATATGGTGTAAGAAAGTGGTCCAGTTTTCCCAACACAACTTACTGAAGAAATTTTCCTTTCCCCACTACATATTGTTGTTTCTTTTATTGAAAATCCATTGATCATTTATATACATGGATTTATTTCTGAGCTTTCTATTCTGTCCTATTAATCTATGTGCCTGTTTTGTGCAAATACTTCACTTTTTTGATTACTTAATATTTGTGGTATAGGGTTTTTAAAAGTTTCTGTTTTAATTTTAGTTAATAACATATAGTGTTATATTAGCTTCAGCTGTATGATATAGTGATTCAAAACTTCCATACATCAACCTGTGCTCATCACAAGTGTACCCCTTCATCCCCATCACCTATTTAACTCATCCCCCACCCATCTCCCCTGAGAGGTAGATCTAGACAGATATATAAAGACATAGACACACACACACACACACACACACACACACACACACACACACTACTTTTTCCATTCATCAATTGATGGACATGGCTGATTCCTATCAGAGCTATTGTAGATAATACTGCTATAAATATAGGGCTGCATGTATCCCTTTGAATTAATGTTCTTGTATTCTTTGATTAAATGCTCAATACTCCAATTGCTGGGATGTAGGTTGCTATATTTTTAACTTTCGAGGATAGTTCAACTTTTAACTTTCTTTTTTTTTTTTGAAGTTGTATTTATTTTGAGAGAGAAAGAGAGAGAGAGACAGAGTGCACATGAGCTAGGGAGGGGCAGAGAGAGAGGGAGAGACAAAGAATCCCAAGCAGGCTCCACACTGTCAGCCTAGAGTCTAATATGGGGCTCAAGCTCACAAACCGTAACATGAGCTGAGCTGAAATCAAGAGTCGGACACTAAACCAACTAAGCCACCCAAGTGGTCCAACTTTCTAGCATTTTCTATTTTTAAACTTTTGTTTTCCTAAGTGGCTGCACCAGTTTATATTCCCATCAACAGTGCACGATTTTTCCTTTTTCTCCACAACCTCGCTAAACCTGTTATTTCCTTTGTTGATTTTAGTCATTCTGGCAGGTGGAGGGATATCTTTTTATACTTTTTATTTGCATTTCCCTGATAAGTGATGATTAGCATCTTTTCATGTGTCTGTTGCCCATCTGGATGTCATCTTTAGATAAATGTATGTTCATGTCTTCTTCCCATTTGTTCATTAGATTATTTGTTTCTTGGGTGTTGAGCTGTATAAGTTCTTTATATACTTTGGATATTAACCTTTTATCAGATGTGCCATTTGCAAATATCTTATCCCATTTCGTAGGTTTTACTTTTAGTTTTGTTAATTGATTCCTTCACTGTGCATAGGCTTTTTATTTTGATAGAGTACCGATAGTTTATTTTTGCTTTTGGTTCCCTCGACTCAGGAGATGTGTCTAGTAAGAAGTCAGTATAGCCAATGTCAAACAGATTAATGCCTATGTTCTCCTCTAGGATTTTGTTTTATGTCTCACATTTGGATCTTTAATTCATTTTGAATTTATTTTTGTGTATGCTGTAAGAAAGTGGTCCAGTTTCAAACTTTGCATTTTGCTATCCAGTTTTCCAAATTCAATTTTTTGAAAAGACTGTCTTTTTTTTTTTCCATTGGATATTCTTTCTTGCTTTGTCAAAGATTAATTGACCATATAGTTGTGGGTTCACTTCTGGGTTTTCCATGTGTCTGTTTTTGTGCCAGTACCACATTATTTTCATCACTATAGCTTTGTAATTTAATTTGAAGTCTAGAATTCCAATGGCATTTTTCATGGAAATAGAAAAAACAATCCTAGTATCTATATGGAACCACAAAAGAACTAGACTAGCCATAGAAATCTTGAGAAAAAAAGACTAGAGCTGGAGACATCATACTTCTTGAATTCAAACTACATTACAAAACTATACTAATCCAAACAGTATTATATTGGTACTGAAGTGACACACTGATGAATGGAACAGAACAGAAAGCCCAGAAATAAATCCATGCACACATTATCAATTAATTTTTGACAAAGTAGCCAAGAATTTACAATGGATATACAAAGGACAGTCTGCAATAAATGATGTTTATTAAAAGTTAAATACACACAAATTAAAGAATGAAGCCAAGCCCCATCTCACTCCATAAACAACATTCAAATGAAAATAGATGAAAGGTTTGGATGTTACTAAAACTATAAACTCATAGAAGAAAATATAGGAGGTTATCTCTCTGACAGTGACTTAACTATATTTTGTTTTTGATTTTACCCCAAAAGACAAGACAAAAATATAAAAAATAAGCAAGTGGGACTTCCCCAAACAAAAAACTTCTGCACAGCTAAGGAAGTCCACAAAATGATAAGGCAACCATTGGTGCCTCTTTCTGCACCATGTATCACAGAAGATATTAATATCCAAATATTAAAAACTCATGCAATTCAACAAGAAAATAACAAATAATACAATTTTTAAAAGGTAAAATAATAGAAACAAACATTTTTTTAATGTTTTATTTATTTCTAGGAGAGAGAGAGAGACAGTGTGAGAAGGGGAGGGTCAGAGAAAGAGGGAGTGACAGACTGAAACAGGCTCTAGGCTCTGAGCTGGCAGTCAGCACAGGGCCCGACGCGGGGCTCGAACCCACGAACTGCGAGATCATGACCTAAGCGAAAGTCAGTTGGACGCTTAACCGACTAAGCCACCCAGGCGCCCCAAAACAAACATTTTTCAAAAAAGAGACATATAAATAACAAACAGGTACAAGAAAAGGTACTCAACATCATTGGAGAAATACAAATCAAATCACAATGAAATATCCCTTTTAGAATGCATATTATCCAAAGAGGAAGATATATGTGTTGACAAAAATGTGGAAAAACAGAACACTTTTACACTGTTAGTAGTAATATAAACTGATATAGCCATTCTGGAGAATAGTATGCAAGTCCCTCAAAAAATTAAAAATAGAACTACCATATGGTCTAGCATTCCTACTTCTGGGCATATATCCAAAGGAATTGAAATCAGTATCTTAAAAAGACATCTTTACACCCATGTTCACTCTAGCATAGTCACAATAGCTAAAATATGGAAACAACCCAAGTGTTGTTAAAGCAGATGTAGTATATGCATACAATGGAATGTTCTGTCATTGGAAAGAAGAATATCTTATCATTTGTGACAACCTGGATTACTTGGAGTCATAAGTGAAATAAGCCAGACAGACAAATACTGTATGGTTCACTTATATATAGAATTTTTTAAAAAGTCAAACTCATAGAAACAGAAAAGGGAATAAAGGAAACGATAATGTAGTTACCAGAGGGTGAAGGTGAAGCATTTGGGTTTCCCAGGTGTGTGGAACACTGCCAAAGAGAATCAGTTCTCGCTCACAGCATCCACAGTACTGAAGAAGAAGCTCCATGAAGAGGAGAAGGAGGAGATTACAAGAGTGGCAGAAATGATTCTCAGCACATAAAGGGATTTGATCCCCACTGGTGCATTGTAAACTCCACCTGAAAATCCACAAATGAGCTTCTGGAAAGCCTCAATGGTGGACCATAGCACTGCTAGTAACCTGTACCTCACCCATACCTTCTCCCACTCTATAACTGGATTCCCTAGGTACGAACCCAAAGGCAGCCATGAAAACAAGCTTTTGTGGTCATATAGGGTACATTGGCAAAAAGCAGACCACGGTCTGTAGGTCAGAAAGAAAACACAAAATTGACTTTGGTCCCACCATTGAAAAAACTAGAGAGAGCTGGCCTGCTTTGCTGTAGGACTGAAAGACACATAAGCATAAGAATTATGCCACAAGAGGGAGCAAAAAGCATGAAGCAGGTGTACTCATACAAGGTCTGAGAAAGCCTCAAATCTCTAGCAGGGTTGACAAAAATTATTTGTCCCCTAGAAGTAGTTAGTAAAACTGAATAAAACCAAAACGGGAGGGATCACCATCCCAGACTTTAGCCTCTACTACAAAGCTGTCATCATCAAGACATTATGGTATTGGCACAAAAACAGACACATAGACCAATGGAACAGAATTGAGAACTCAGAAGTGGACCCAAAAGTATACAGCCAACTCATCTTTGACAAAGCAGGAAAGAATATCCGATGGAAAAAAGACAGCCTTTTTAACAGATGGTGTTGGGAGAACTGGACAGCAACATGCAGAAGAATGAAACTAGATCATTTTCTCACACCATGCACAAAAATAAACTCAAAATGGATCCACGACCTGAACGTGAGACAGGAAATTCTCAACACCCTAGAGGAGAAAGCAGGAAACAACCTCCTTGTTGTTTCCACCGCAGCAACTTCTTACTTGACACATCCCCAAAAGCAAGGGAATCAAGAGCAAAAATAAACTGTTGGGACCTCATCAAGATTAAAAGCTTCTGCACAGCCAAGGAAACAACCCAGAAAACTAATAGGCAACCAACGGAATGGGAAAAGATAGTTGCAAATGACATATCAGATAAAGGGTTGATATCCAGAATCTACAAGGAACTCACCAAACTACACGCCCAAAAACAAACAACCCAGTGAAGAAATGGGCAGAAGATATGAACAGACACTTCTCCAAAGAGGACATCCAGATGGCCAACAGACACATGAAACGATGCTCAGCATCCCTCCTCATCAGGGAAATACACATCAAAACCACACTGAGATACCATCTCATGCCAGTCAGAGTGGCTAAAATGAGCCAATCAGAGAACTCTAGATGCTGGCGAGGATGTGGAGAAACGGGCACCCTCCTACACTGTTGGTGGGAATGTAAACTGGTACAGCCCCTCTGGAAAACAGTGTGGAGGTTCCTCAGGAAACTAACAATAGAACTCCCCTATGACCCAGCAATAGCACTGCTAGGAATTTACCCAAGGGATACAGAAATGCTGATGCATAGGAGCACATGGTACCCCAATGTTCATAGCAGCACTCTCCACAATAGCTAAAACATGGAAAGAGCCTAAGTGTCCATCACAGATGAATGGATCAAGAAGATGTGGTTTATCTATACCATGGAATACTACATGGCAATGAGAAACAATGAAATCTGGCCATGTGTAGCAACATGGATGGACCTTGAGGGTGTTATGCTGAGCGAAATAAGTCAGGCAGAGAAGGACAAATATCATATGTGTGCACGTATAGGAGGATTAGGAGGAACTTAACAGAGGACCAAAGGGGAGAAGAAGGGCGGAAATGGTGGGGGAAAGGGAGAGAGGTAAACCATGAGAGACTCTTGAATGCTGACAAAAACTGAGGACTGATGGATGGGGGGCGAGGGGGGTGGGGCATGGAGGAGGGCACTTGTGGGGATGAGCACTGGGTGTTATGTGGAAACTAATTTGACAATAAACTATTTGTAAAAAAAAAAAAAAACTGAATGAGGGGACAGATACTTCTTATGCAAGGACTTCTTATGAAGTTATGCATGCGATACAAAATTTCAAGGGACAAGAAATTCAAGGAAACAAGACATCACCAAAGTATCACAATAATAGTCCCTTAACTGAACCCAAAGACTTCCAAATCTATAATTTACCTGATAAAGAAATCAAAATAGTTGTTTTAAGGAAACTCAATGACCTAAAAGAAGACACAAAAATACAGTTAACAAAATTATCAAACAACACACAAATGACAAATTAAACAGACAGAAATTCTTTAAAAAATTCTGAAGCTTAAATATTCAATGAATGAAATCAAATATGTTATAGAGAACATCAGGATCAGAATAGACCAAACAAACAAACAAAAAGAATCCATGAGTTAAAAGACAGGAACTTTGAAATTGACCAGTCAGAGAGCAACAGCAACAACAAAAAGAATGAAATGGTGTGAAGAAATCTAATGATCTAGAAGATTCATCAAAAGAACCAATAGGCAAACTGTGGATCCCGAAGATTAAAAATGGCGAAGAAAACAGAAAGCTTATTTAAAGAAACAATGGTGGAGGACCTCCCTAATCTGAGGGGAAACTTGGACATCCAAGTCCATGAAAATCACAGGACATCAAACAAAATAAATTCTCTCTAAGAAAAATTATAATAAAAGTGTCAAAAATCAAAGAAAAATAATGTTGAAAGCAGCAAGAGAAAAGAATATTGTGACCTCAAGGGTACAAGCCTCCTATAAGGCTATCAGTTAAATTTCTCCTTGCAAACAGGCCAGGAGAGAGTCAAACAGTAAATTCAAAGTGCTGAAAGAAAAAAGGAAACCAAGAATACTCTATCTGGTAAATATCCTTCAAAATGAAGGATAAATACTTTCCCAGACAAAAATAGCTGAGAGAATTCATAACCACTAGACCTGCCTTTCAGGAAATCCTGAAATGAGTTCTTCAAGCTGATAAAAATATTTTAATCAGTAACATGAAAACATATGAACATATGGAACATAGTTGAATGACTATATTATACACCTGCAATTAAAATTACACAGTATGTTAACTAACTGGAATTTACATAAAAACTTTAAAAAGTAAACATAATGACTAATTAAGGAGATTATATATAGTCAAATTCAGAATACCTAATATGCTGATGTATTAACCATTTATATAGTAAAAATGTTAAAAGACAAAAATATTTAAAATAACTATAGCTACCATAAGTTGATAAAGAGAACATAATACAAAAAGAATAAATTGTGACATCAAAAATATAAAAGGAGGTAAAAGGGTAGAGTCTTTGCATGCAATTAAAGTTGTTATAAGCCTAAAATAGACTGTTATATCTATAAGATATTTTATGTAAGCTTCCTAGTGTTCCTAAATACAAAAACCAATGATACATTCACAAAAACTGAAGAGAAGGGAATCAAAGCATGCCTCTACAAATATAATCAATTCACAAAGGAAAGGCAAAGAAGAAAAGAACAAGAGGAAAAAAAAAAACAGAAAAAAGCATGATGAAATTAGTAAGTCCTTACTTATCAATAATTACTCTAAGTGTTAATAAATTAAAGTACCCAATCGAAAGGCATGGAGTTGCTGGAGAAATAATAACACAAGACCCAACACTGCTGCCTACAAGAGAATCACCTCATTTTTAAAAACATACATAGGATCTAAGGGAAAAGATGGAAAAAAATATCCCTTTAAGTGGAAACGTAAAGAGGGCATGGGTAGTTATAGTCACATCAGAAAAAATAGACTTGAAGCCATCATGATAACAAAAGACAAAGAGGTCATTATATAAAGATGCAGAGGACAATTAATCAAGAATATATAACAACCATAAGTATATACACACACAAAATCAGAGCACTTAAAATATTTAAGCAAATACTAAGTGCTGAGGGAAGAAATTAACAACATAATGATAGGGAACTACAATACCCTACTTTCAACAATGGAGAAATCACCCAGACAGAAAATCATTTAGGAAATGTTGAAATTCAATCATATTTCAGAACAAATGGACCTAATAGATGTATATAAAATGTTTCATCCAAAAGCAGGAAAATACATATTCTTCTCAAGCACAGACAGAATATTCTCCAGGGTGGATTATATGATATGTCATGCAAATAGTCTTAGATTTAAGAAATTTAAATCATATCATATATCTTTTCCAACAACAATGGTGTGATACTAGAAATCAATAAGAGGAGGAAAATTGGAAAATTCATATATAAGAGGAAATTCAGCCACAGACTTCCCAGCAACCATGCATCAAAGAAGAAATCAAAAGGGAAAAATAGTATCTTTAAACAAATGAAAATATAAACACAATATATCAAATTCTAAAGTAGTTTTATGAGGAATGTTGATAGCAATAAATACCCATATTAATACTTATATAAAAGATTAAACTTCCAGGGAAGATGGCAGAAAAGGAGGACCCTAAACTTACCTTATCCCATGGATACAACTAGTTAACATTCAAATCAGTACAAACAACCCAGAAAACTACCCAAAGACTAGCCAAACAAACTCCACAACTAAATGTTCAGAAGAGGCCACATCCAAGTGGATAAGAAGGGTGAGGACAAGGTGGGAACCTAAATCCAGGGTGTCTGGCTGCTGAAGGGAAGGGGCTATGGGTGTAGAAAGGGGTGAGAAAGAAGCTATCACACTGAGGAGACTAGAAGGGGAAGAAGAATCCCCATAACATTTGGCTTTGAAAATCAGAGGGGCTGAATGTCACGAGTGCTTACAACTAGTAAGACTTAAAGGCCTGAAGTTTTAAAAATCAGCAGGTGGGGCTCTGGGTTAGCCTGGAGGGCTATAGGAAGCTGACTTCTCACCTTTAAATAGATAGTGCAGGAAATAGTTCATGGAGATACAGTTTGGCATCAAGCCGTTTGGAAGGTGCATGAGCTTATAGGAGAATTAATTACTGATCTCAGAGTTTGCGACTTCTCCAGGAACAAAGGAGCTTACAGATGCCAGTTATCCCATCTCCCACCCCTCAGCATTAACACATAGCTACTTGTGGGAACCAGCACAATGGGCATTCACTACCTAACTTGCTTACACAAGCTCCATCTCCTCCTACCAGACCTGCTTCAGGCGTGGGGCCACAGATGCCCTCTCCCAGAAGACACACACAAACCTTGCCAACACTGCATCTCTTGGCTTCCCATAGAGGACCCACACACCTTTTTAAAACTACACACACACCCTCCTGCATGCTTAGTGGAGCTACCCTCACTAGACCAGTCTCCACTGCAGCTATGCACATCCCCTGTAGAGGGGGACCCAGGCACACAGCTTGTAGCACTGTACACCCATTTGTGTACTCTTTGCAGAGCAGCCCTAGTTAGCCCTAGTCTCCATAGCCACTTGCATCCCATTTGGAGGACTGGGGTGTCCAGCTTACAGGACTGTTCCCCCATTCATGCCCATGTTGTGGAGTGGCCCCTGCTGGCCCAGTCTCTAAAGTGGCTGTAAGTCCCCTTTGGAGGAGAACCAGCACCATCTAGTTAAAAATACATGTCCTGTTCACTACTTTCAGTAACAAGACATACCTGACTTTCCTAAAACACAGAAACAGACACAGAGAGGCAAAATGAGAGAGAGAGGAATATATCACAAATGAAAGAACAGGACAAAACCACAGCAAGAGACCTATGCAAAACAGATATAAGTCACATGCCTCATAGAGAATTTACAAAAATGATCGTATATATACTTACCAGACTTGAGAAAAGAGTGGAGGATATCAGTAAGGCTCCTGACACAGTGATTAAAAAGAATCCATCAGGGATGAAGGACACAATAAATGAAACTAATAACTTAGTTTATAGAATAAATAGCAGACTGGAAGAAACAGAAGAAGGAATGAATGAAACAAAAGACAAAATAATGGAAAGTTTTCAAGCTAAATAAATGAGAGAAAAAAATTATGCAAAGTAAAAATAGACTTAGGAAACTCAGTGATTACATCAAGCATAGTAACAGTCGTGGTATAGGGATCTCAGAAGAAGAAGAGAGAAAAGAAGGCAGAAAATTTATTTGAGGAAATCATAGCTGAAAATTTCCCTAATCTGAGAAGGAAACAGACATCCAGATCCAGGAGGCACAGAGAAGTCCCATCAAAATCAACAAAAGCAGGCCAACACCAAGACATTTTAATTAAATTAGCAAAATATCATGATAACAAACCCTAAACGCAGCAAGACAAAAGAAGTCCATAACTTACAAAGGAAAACCCGTAGGCTAGCAAGAGATTTTTCAATGGAAACTTGACAAGGTAGAAGGGAGTGGCATGATATATTCAATGTGCTGAAAGGGAAAAATATATAGCCAAGAATACTCTATTCAGCAAGACTATTATTCAGAATGGAAGAAGAGACAAAAGTTTCTAAAAGAAACAAAAACCAAAGGAGTTCATGACCACTAAAGCAGCCATTTAAGAAATATTAAAGGAGACTCTTTGAGTGGAGAGGAAAGACCATAAGTAAGGGTATGAAAAGTAGAAAACACAAATCTGCAAAAAGCTTTCTGTAAAAATCAGTCAAGGAATTAACAAAATAAAATAATGTAAAATATGATTCCATATATCTAAAACATGGGTGGGAGAGGACTAAAGAATGAGTTCAAACTTATGCAATCAGCTTAATATAGACTGCTACATCTAGAAGATGTTCTATACAAACCTAATGGTAACCACAAATCAAAAACCACTATCAGTTCTGTTTAGGTCCCTGAGGCACACGGATTCAGCATTGCAACCCAGTAGGAAAAAGCAGCCTTTGACTAAAAAAAAGACATGCATAATATCTGAGGTAGCAAAATACATTAGGGGAAATCTTCAGCTCCTTGTCAACAAGCCAAATGGCACTAATGTTTGAAGCTGCACAATTACTGGGTGTAGTACATGAGTGAGAGGATCCTGAAGTTGGCTGACAACATTTCTGGGGCAAGCTGGTGTCATTGAGGATCTGTTTCATAAAATTCACTAAGACTCACAAGATCCAGTTGCACATCACACCTCTGGATTACCTTCCACCCTATGTCAAATATAAAGTGTGGATAAGGCCTGGAGTAGAGCAATCTTCCCTATATGGGAACCATGTGTTGAAATCTGGACTGGGTCAAATCACTGAAATTGCTTGTCAATACCAGGGAGTCGTGGTATACTCCATGGCAGATGTCCTTTTGGATTTTGGGGTGGCAGTAAAGTCCACACAAGACTGCAGGAAAGTAGACCCCATGATGATTCTAGTATTTCATCAAGAAGACATTGGGAAATATGTGCGGCATGTAGAGACACAGACTTAAAATCACTGTAAGGATTTATCGTATGTAGAAGAGCCTTGCTTTGTTTCCTGTGTCTTTGTAGGGTCCAGCATAATGTTGAATTCTGTCAACACTGTGACTTCTTCAAGGATTTCTTAGTTTAATATTGTATTATACACAAATGCAGGCTGGCTTCTTATGCAAAAATGATTCAAAAATTATTCTTGTGCTTATGACTAAATAGAATACTGTATTTTAGATTTGAATCAAAAGGCTTCCTGTCTTGAGTAATAGGTTCTAAATTATTGGAACTGAGGACAAGAATAGCTTATTGTTATCTGTGATAACACTGTTTTCTAAACTTGTAATAAGAACATGATAGGTTTTCTTAATTACTTATTAATATGATGAAAGTTAGATATTGCCATATCAAAATGATAGGTCATATATGGAATTTTACAAATGAAATTTGGATAAAATAATAACAGCAATTTGTTTTGTTAATTTTCTATATAGTAGGTGCTGTGTGGTGTGGAAGAAAAACTTGGATTCAATCCCAGTTCTAACACCTACCAGCTAGCTGTAGGTGGCCTTAGAAGAGTCATTGAACTTTAATAAGCTTAATTTCCTTTTTCTATTTCAAAAAACAGGTTTAGCCATCTACCTAAGAATGATTTTCAGAATTATAAATCACATTTGCACATCACTTAGCACAATGTATGGCAAATAATAGGTGTTAAATAAATGGTAATAATTATTCTTATATTGCATATACTAGCTATATCAATTACTAAGAGTAGGATCTTATAAATATAGTTTAGATTATATATCTTGGTTACCAATCTTCCTTTTATTTAGATGGTATGATACCAGGCTAATGTGATTTTCATTACCATGGTTTCTTAAAATGTGATTTCCCTTATGAATCTTTACTTACCTCACTAGACTAGACAGAAAGCACTAATCAGGGACCCTGAAATAATTCAGCTCTTCCATCCTTTCTCATGTCTGTCAAAATTATTTTTGGAATTACAAAAAACATGTTTTGTTTTGTTTTGTTATTTTTTTTTAATGTTTTATTTATTTCTAGGAGAGAGAGAGAGAGACAGCATGAGCAGGGGAGGGTCAGAGAGAGAGGGAGTCACAGACTGAAATAGGCTCCAGGCTCTGAGCCGGCAGTCAGCACAGAGCCTGACGCTGGGCTCGAACCCACGAACCGCGAGATCATGACCTAAGCGAAAGTCGGACACTCAACCGACTAAGCCACTCTGGCGCCCCTGTTTTGTTTTGTTTTTAATTCCAGGGTGCCTGGGTGGCTCAGTCAGCTGAACATTTGACTTCTCTATTTTAGCTCAGGTCATGCTGTTGTGGTTTTGTGATATTGAGCCCCACATTGGGCTCCCTGCAGACAGCATTGGAGGCTGCTGTGGATTCTTTCTTCCTCTCTTCTTGCTCTTTCCCCACTCACTCTCTCTCTCTCAAAATAAATTTAAAAACTTTAAAAAGAAAAAATCTACTAAGTTTTTAACAACTGCCTGTATTGTAAAAAAAAATGTATTTAATGAATATATTGCTTATTTTAAATTAAAACAAAACACTAAGTGATATGCAAAGAATAAAGAGAAAGCAATCTAAGTATATCACTAAAGTAAACCAGCAAACCATGAAGGAGAGAAAGAAAAGATCACAAAAAAACTATATAAACATACACAAAATAATAAAATGACAACAAATACAAATACATCAATAATGATGTTGAATGTAAATGTACTAAATGCCACAATCAAAAGACCCAGAGTGACAGAATGGATTAAAACACACACACACACACACACACAAGACCCATCTATATGCTGCTTACAAGAGACTGATTTTAGACCTAAAGATACTTGCAGATTGAAAGTGAAGGGAAGGGGGGAAAATTCTACCATGCAAATGGATGTCAGAAGAAATTTGCAGTCGCAATATTTTTATCAGACCAAATAGGATTTAAAACAAAGACTGTAACAAGAGACAAAGAGGGACACTATATAATCATAAAGGAGACAATTTGACAAGAAGACATAACAATTGTTACAATTTATGCATCCAACATGAAAGCACTGAAATATATAAAACAATAAAAAACATAAAGGAACAAATCAATAATAATACAATAATATTAATGTAGGGGATTTTAAGCCCCCATTTATATCAATGGACAGATGATCTAAACATAAAATCAAAAGGGAAACAATGGCTTTGAATGACACACTGAATCAAATGGACTTAACAGATAGTAGCATTATCTACAATAGCCAAACTATGGAAAAAGCCCAAGTGTCCATCAACTGATGAATGGTAAAGAAAATGTAGCATATGCGCGGACGCTGCAGGCAAGCCCCCGCGCATGCCCACCAGAGCCGACCAGAGAAGAAAGCAGCGATCCTGACTCCACCCCCAGAGCTCAGCAGGGAGCCTGGAATAGCCCGAGGGGGTTGTCTGGGAAGCTGTGTCTAAGGCAACTTCAGCGGGGCGAGGGCTGGGATTTGGAGATTGGAACTGGCCTGAGTTGAAGAGTGCAACCAACTTCGGCTGCGTCCCCGGAACGGGGAGTTGACACGCCAAAAAAAAAAAAAAACCGAGCTGCAGCGCGGGGTTCAAGAAGGGACTGGAGCACCGTCACTCTCCTTCCCACAATCGCCAAGGCAGAACCCCCGCCTGAGGCATCGGATCACGCCACGCCCATCCCTGCCTGAGAGGTGCCCTCCTCCCTTTTTTTTTTTTTCTTTTTCCTTTTTTTTCTTTTTTCTTTTTTTTTTCTTCTTTCTTTTTTTTTCCCCTTTCTTTTCTCTTTTTTTTCTTCTTTTTTCTCTTTTCTCGCTTTTTTCCCCAAAACACTGACCTGATTAACTCTGGTCGCCAGCTTGCTTAAACAATCACAAGTCCATTCTGTAAATGCAAATTCTACACCTACCGACTTTTTCAGCTATTTCTCTCAGGAAGTAATTAGACTATATAGTTTCTCTGGATAATTCCAGCATCCTTCTCTCACCTATCCAACCACATTCTACCCTTTACCTCTTTGAAAAAAGTTTCTTATCCCTTCTGCCTGTTCATTCTATTTCCAAATCTGCCTTGTCTCACCCTGCCTTCTCTCTTTCTCTCTATGCTCTTCAACCAGCACTGCATACACACGGCTATTTAACTGTAGCTGGGAAATCCAGGTATATGCTTTAAACCGTTCTTTGTCCATCGGTTTTCTTCTTTTTTCCTTTTCTTTTCCCCTTTTTGACCCTTTTATGTATTTTATGCTCCCTATTCGCCCTCCCTCCTCCGTCTTTTCTATTAACTTTTTCGTTTTCCCTCTCACTTTGCATGTTAGTTGAATCAGCCTGTGCGTTTGTGTGCTCCTGCTCCCTGTGTGTTTGTCTGTCTGTTTTCTTTTCCAGGGCTACCTCAAGAAACAAGCTAGAGTACACAAGGTGAAGAGTCCCAAATATCACTACGAATAGGAAAATAAAATAACTAAGGTCCCAACAAGAGTGACCGAGGGATACCATTCAAA
The DNA here is from genome assembly GCA_017311185.1 of Proteles cristata cristata. Lineage (NCBI taxonomy): Eukaryota > Metazoa > Chordata > Mammalia > Carnivora > Hyaenidae > Proteles > Proteles cristata. Next base: position 1,539,285 of record JAESUZ010002751.1, on the reverse strand, counting down.
AAACAATCTCTGAAAGGATAGGCCCTGGAAAGTCAAAGAGTTTCTTGGATATAGCAGTGCTCATAGAAACAGAGAGCATAACAGGTCTTTAAAACCAACAAGAGCCGGAAAGCTAACTAAAATGACGAAACGAAAGAGCTCTCCTCCAAAGAAACTCCAAGAAGAAATGACAGCTAATGAACTGCTCAAAACAGATATCAGCAGCATAAGTGAACAAGATTTTAGAATAATAATGGTGAAATTAATAGCAGGGCTTGAAAAAAACATAGGCGACATCAAAGAAACTATGGCTACAGACAGAATGGAAAATAAAAATAGGCATGAAGAATTAAAAAATGCGATAAATGAGATACATAATAAATTAGAGGCCTCCAATGCACGGATTGAAGAGGCAGAAAGGAGAATAAGTGATTTAGAAGACACCATTATAGAAAAACAAGAAGCTGACAAAAAAAAGAGACAAACTGATCCAGGAACAGGAAAGAAGAATTCGAGAGCTCAGCGACACAGTCAAACGCAACAATATCCGTATCATAGGAATCCCAGAAGAGGAAGAGAGAGGGAAAGGTGCTGAAGGAGTCCTGGAACAAATTATAGCAGAGAACTTCCCGACCTGGGGAAGGAAGTCAATGTGGAAATACAAGAGGCTCAGAGGACTCCTCTCAGACGTAACTTGAATCGATCTTCTGCACGACATATCATCGTAAAAATGGCAAAATACAAGGACAAAGAGAGAATTTTGAAAGCAGCTAGGGAGAAAAGGGCCCTCACATACAAAGGGAAACCCATCAGAGTGGTGACAGACCTATCTACTGAAACGTGGCAGGCCAGAAAGGAATGGCAGGAGATCTTCAATGTGATGAACAGTAAAAATATGCAGCCAAGAATCCTCTATCCAGCAAGCCTGTCATTCAAAATAGAAGGAGAGATAAAAACCTTTCCAAACAAACAGAAATTGAAAGAATTTGTCACCACGAAGCCAGCCCTACAAGAAATCCTGAGGGGGATGCTCTGAAGGAAAGGTTGCAAGGAACAAAGATTCCAGAGACACCACCACAAACATGAACCCTACAAAAGATGCAAAGACTCTAAACCCACATATTTCAATAATAACACTGAATGTAAATGGGCTGAATGCTCCAATCAAAAGACATAGGGTAGCAGAATGGATTAAAAAACAAAATCCATCTATATGCTGTCTACAAGAAACTCATTTTAGACGGGAAGATACCTTCAGATTAAAAGTAAGGGGATGGAGAAATATATATCATGCTACAGGAAATCAAAAGAAAGCCGGAGTAGCGATACTTATATCAGACAAACTGGACTTTAAATTAAAGACAATCACAAGAGATGAAGAAGGGCACTACATAATAATTACAGGGTCCATCCATCAGGAAGAACTAACAATCATAAATGTCTACGCACCGAATATGGGAGCACCTAAATATCTAAAACAATTAATCACAAACAGAAACAAGCTTCTAGATAAGAATGTGCTAATAGCAGGGGACTTTAATACTCCGCTTACAGCAATGGATAGGTCAACCAGACAGAAAATCAGTAAAGAAATAATGGACTTGAAAGATACATTGGACCAGATGGACCTGACGGATATATTTAGAACTTTACATCCTGAGGCCAGGGAATTTACTTTCTTCTCAAGTGCGCATGGCACATTCTCCAAGATAGATCACATACTGGGACATAAAGCAGCCCTCAAGAAATATAAAAGAATAGAGATCATACCATGCACACTGTCAGATCACAATGCTTTGAAACTTGAAATCAATTACAGGAAGAAGTCTGGAAAACTTCCAAAAACATGGAGGTTAAAGAACAGCCTTCTAAAGAATGAATGGGCCAATCAGGCAATTAGAGATGAAATTAAAAAATATATGGAAACAAATGAAAATGAAAACACAACAATTCAAAATCTATGGGATGCGGCAAAGGCAGTCCTAAGAGGAAAGTACATTGCTCTCCAGGCCTATTTCAAGAGATTAGAAAAAGCGCAAGTCCAAAATCTAACAGCTCACCTAAAGGAACTAGAGGCAGAGCAACAAGAACGCCCTAAACCCAGTAGAAGAAGAGAAATAGTAAAAATTAGAGCAGAAATAAACAACATCGAGACCAAAGAAACAATTGAACAGATCAATGAAACCAAGAGTTGGTTTTATGAAAAAGTAAACAAAATTGACAAACCTCTAGCCAGACTTATCCAAAAGAAAAGAGAGAGCACCCAAATAGACAAAATTATGAATGAAAATGGACTTATTACAACCAACCCCTCAGAAATACAAGCAATTATCAGGGAATACTATGAAAAATTATATGCCAATAAATTGGACAACTTAGAAGAAATGGACAAATTCCTAAACACACACTCACTACCAAAATTCACACGGGAAGAAATAGAAAACCTGAACAGACCCATAACAAGTGAAGAAATTGAATCCGTGATCAAAAATCTCCCAACAAATAAGAGCCCTGGACCTGATGGCTTCCCTGGGGAATTCTACCAGACATTTAAAACAGAATTAATCCCAATTCTTCTCAAGCTATTCCAAAAAATAGAAAGCGAAGGAAAACTCCCGGACTCATTTTATGAAGCCAGCATCACACTGATTCCCAAACCAGACAGAGATCCAGCAAAAAAAGAGAACTACAGGCCAATATCCTTGATGAATACGGATGCAAAAATTCTCAACAAGATCCTTGCAAATCGAATCCAGCAGCATATCAAAAGAATCATCCACCAAGATCAAGTGGGATTCATTCCTGGGTTACAGGGCTGGTTCAACATTCGCAAATCAATCAATGTGATACATCATATTAATAAAAGAAAAGATAAAAACCATATGATCCTGTCAATAGATGCAGAAAAAGCATTTGACAAAATACAGCATCCCTTCTTAATAAAGACTCTCGAGAAAGTTGGGATAGAAGGAACCTACTTAAACATCATCAAAGCCATCTATGAGAAGCCTTCAGCTAACATCATCCTCAACGGGGAAAAACTCAGAGCTTTCCCCCTGAGATCAGGAACACGACAGGGATGCCCACTCTCACCACTGCTGTTTAACATAGTGCTGGAAGTCCTAGCATCAGCCATCAGACACCAAAAGGAAATCAAAGGCATCAGAATTGGCAAAGAGGAAGTCAAACTTTCACTCTTCGCAGATGACATGATACTCTACATAGAAAACCCGACAGACTCCACCAGAAGCCTACTAGAACTGATCCAAGAATTCAGCCAAGTTGCAGGGTACAAAATCAACGTACAGAAATCGGTTGCATTTTTATACACCAACAATGAAGCAACAGAAAGAGAAATCAAGAAACTGATCCCATTCACAATTGCACAAAAAACCATAAAATACCTCGGAATAAACCTAACCAAGGATACAAGAGATCTGTATGATGAAAACTATAGAAAACTTATGAAGGAAATTGAAGAAGACACAAAGAAATGGAAAAACATTCCATGCTCATGGATAGGAAGAATAAATATAGTTAAGATGTCATTACTACCTAAGGCACTCTACACATTCAATGCAATTCCAATCAAAATTGCACCAGCATACTTCTCAAAACTAGAACAAACTATCCAAAAATTTGTATGGAACCACAAAAGACCCCGAATAGCCAAAGTAATCCTGGAAAATAAAACCAAAACGGGAGGGATCACCATCCCAGACTTTAGCCTCTACTACAAAGCTGTCATCATCAAGACAGTATGGTATTGGCACAAAAACAGACACATAGACCAATGGAACAGAATTGAGAACTCAGAAGTGGACCCAAAAGTATACAGCCAACTCATCTTTGACAAAGCAGGAAAGAATATCCGATGGAAAAACGACAGCCTTTTTAACAGATGGCGTTGGGAGAACTGGACAGCAACATGCAGAAGAATGAAACTAGATCATTTTCTCACACCATGCACAAAAATAAACTCAAAATGGATAAAGGACCTGAACGTGAGACAGGAAACTATCAACACCCTAGAGGAGAAAGCAGGAAACAACCTCCTTGACCTCCACCGCAGCAACTTCTTACTTGACACATCCCCAAAAGCAAGGGAATCAAGAGCAAAAATAAACTGTTGGGACCTCCTCAAGATTAAAAGCTTCTGCACAGCCAAGGAAACAACCCAGAAAATTAATAGGCAACCAACGGAATGGGAAAAGATAGTTGCAAATGACATATCAGATAAAGGGTTGATATCCAGAATCTACAAGGAACTCACCAAACTACACGCCCGAAAAACAAACAACCCAGTGAAGAAATGGGCAGAAGATATGAACAGACACTTCTCCAAAGAGGACATCCAGATGGCCAACAGACACATGAAACGATGCTCAGCATCCCTCCTCATCAGGGAAATACAAATCAAAACCACACTGAGATACCACCTCACGCCAGTCAGAGTGGCTAAAATGAGCAAATCAGAGAACTCTAGATGCTGGCGAGGATGTGGAGAAACGGGCACCCTCCTACACTGTTGGTGGGAATGTAAACTGGTACAGCCCCTCTGGAAAACAGTGTGGAGGTTCCTAAGGAAACTAACAATAGAACTCCCCTATGACCCAGCAATAGCACTGCTAGGAATTTACCCAAGGGATACAGAAATGCTGAGGCATAGGAGCACATGTACCCCAATGTTCATAGCAGCACTCTCCACAATAGCTAAAACATGGAAAGAGCCTAAGTGTCCATCAACAGATGAATGGATCAAGAAGATGTGGTTTATCTATACCATGGAATACTACATGGCAATGAGAAACAATGAAATCTGGCCATGTGTAGCAACATGGATGGACCTTGAGGGTGTTATGCTGAGCGAAATAAGTCAGGCAGAGAAGGACAAATATCATATGTGTGCACGTATAGGAGGATTAGGAGGAACTTAACAGAGGACCAAGGGGGAGAAGAAGGGCGGAAATGGTGGGGGAAAGGGAGAGAGGCAAACCATGAGAGACTCTTGAATGCTGACAAAAACTGAGGACTGGTGGATGTGGGGGGGAGGGGGGGGGCATGGAGGAGGCACTTGTGGGGATGAGCACTGGGTGTTATGTGGAAACTAATTTGACAATAAACTATTTGTAAAAAAAAAAAAAAAAAAGAAAATGTAGCATATATACAATGGAATATTACCCAGCCATAAAAAAGAATGAGATCTTGTTCTTTGCAATAACATGGATGGAGCTAGAGAGGTTTGTTTGTTTTTTTTTTTATATGGGGGGGGGAGGGAGGGAAGGAGAGGGGCAGGGAGAGAGGAAGATAAAAAATCCAAAAAAGGCTCCAGGCTCTGGAATGTCAGCACAGGGCCTGGCAAAGGGCTCAAACTCACAAGCTGTGAAATCATGACCTGAGCTGAAGTCAGAGTTTTAACTGACTGAGCCACTCAGGCGCCCCAAGAAAGTATTATACTAAGCAGCATTAAGTCAGTCAGAAAAAGACAAATACCGTATGATTTCACTTGAATGTGGAATTTAAGAAACAAAATAAATAAGCAAGGGGAAAAAGAGAGAGAGAGAAAGAGAAAGAGGAAAACCAAGAAACAGATTCTTAACTATAAAGAATAAACTGGTAGTTACCAGAAGGGGGGGAATGGGTAAAACAGGTATTAAGGAGGGCACTTGTGATGAGCACTGGGTGATGTATGGAAATGTTGCATCACTATATTGTACATGTAAAACTAATATTACACTGTAAGTTAACTAATTGCAATTTAAATTAAAAAAATTTTAAATTATAAGGAAAATGCACTTATGGTACTGCCCTGTATTTATTGAAAGAAAAAACTCATTAAGTGGACCCAAGAAGTTCAAGCCTGTGTTGTTCAAGGTCAACCGTTTAAGAAATTAAAAAGAGGGCAAATAAATGATCTAATTTCATACCTCAAAGAACTGGAAGGGAAGAACAAGTTAAGCCCAATCATAGCTGAAGTAAGGAAATAATAAAGGTAAGAATGAAAAGAGATGAAATAAAGCCGAGAAAAATGATGCAAAAGATCAACAAGAATAGTTTTTTCCCCAAAAGATAAACAAAATTGGCAAACCTTTAGCAAGACTAATTAAGAAAAAAAATGATAAAACCAGAATGAAAGAGGAGAAATGACAACTTACAGGACAGAAATTCATAGGATCATGAGGCTAATATGAACAAATATAAGCCAAGAAATCAGATAACTAGAAGAAATGATAAGTTCCTAGAACTATACAACCTACCAGGACTGAAGCAGGAAGAGACAGAAAGTCTGAAAGACCAATAGCAAGTAAGGATAGTAAAATGTAGTCAAAAACTTCTCAACATAGAAAACTCAACCACCAAATTGTTTAACTGGTGAATTCTACAAAACATTTAAAGAAAAACTAATGCAAATCGTTCTCAAACTCTTCCCAAAATTTGAGGAGGAAGGAACACTTCCAAACACATTGTGTAAGTCTAGTATTACTTGATTCGAAATGCTGGATATGGACAGTACAAGAAAAGAAAACTATTGGATCATACACTATGACCAAGTGCAACTTAACCTTGGGATACAGGATATTTCATCATACAAAAATCAATAATTGTGACATATCACAATTCATTTAATCAAATAAAAAATCAAAATCATATTAACGCCTTAATAGATGTAGAAAAAAGCATTTGGCAAAATATAACATTCTTCATGATAAAAACCCTCAACAGCTTAGGTATAGAAGGTATGTAAGTCAACAAAAGAAAGGCCATATATGACACACACACAGCTAATATTATACTCAGTGAAGAAAACTTTAAAGCTTTTCCTCTATCAGGTACAAGACAAGTGTACCCATTGTCACCACTCCTATTCAACACAGTACTAGAAGTTCTAGCTGGAACAATCAGGCAAGACAAAGAAATAAAAGGCATCCAAATAGCAAAGAAAGAATTAAAAGTTTCATTATTTGCAGATGATTTTGCAGATGATTGCAAGATTTTGCACAATTAACTCTTGAACAACATGGGTTTGAACTGCATAGGTCCACTTATATGCAGACTCTTTCTAAGAAATGCAGTACAGTACTGTACTGTAGTTTCTCTTCCTTATGATTTTCTTAACATTTTCTTTTCTCTAGCTTGCTTTACTGTTAAGAATGCAGTATATAACACATATAACACATAAAATATGTGTTAATTGTTATGTCATTATTGGTAAGGCTTCTGGTCAACAGTAGTCCATTGCCAGTTAGGTTTGGGGAAGTTAAAAGTTACACACATATTTTTGACTGCACAGGGGATTTGTGTCCCACTTCTGCATTACTCAGGGGTTGATGGTCTATTGAAAATCCCCAAAACTAGGATGAGCACTGGGCATTATATGGAAACCAACTTGACAATAAACTATTAAAAAAAGAGAAAATCCCCAAAACTAAAAACTGTGAAATATGAGCAATGAATTTAGTAAAGCTGCAGGATATAAAATCAATACACAGTTCCTCAGAAAGCTAAAATTAGAATTATCATATGATCCAGATATTACACTCCTACTCAAAATAATTGACACCAGATACTTAAATAGCTATTGTACACCATGTTCACTGCAGCATTACTCACAATAGTCAAAAGATGGAAGCAACCCAACTGTTCGTCAGCAGGTACATGGATAAACAAAATGTGATATATCCATGCAATGAAATATTATTCAGCCATTAAAAAAGAGCAAAATTCTGACATGTGCTACAATCTAAAGTTTGAAAACATGCTAAGTGAAACAGGTCAGACACAAAATGACAAATGCTATATTATTCCACTTACATTAAATATAATAGGCACATTCATAGAGATAGAAAGTAAATAGAGGCTCGATAGATGGCAGGAATGGGAATTATTACTTAATGAGTTTCTTTTGGCTGTGATGAAAACTTGTGGAAATCGATGTAGGGATGGTTGCACAATATCGTGAATGTCACTAATGCTACTGAATTGTACACTTAAAGATGATTAAAGGGGCAAATTTTATGCTGTGTGTATTTTAGCACAATAAAAAAAATTAGTAGATTGATAAAATTCAGGCCAACTGCTAGTTAAAATTTGTAATAAAATTTTTGGGGCGCCTGGGTGGCTTAGTCGGTTAAGCGTCCGACTTTCACTTAGGTCATGATCTCGCGGTTCGTGGGTTCGAGCCCCGTGTCGGGCTCTGTGCTGACTGCCAGGTCAGAGCCTGGAGCCTGTTTCAGAGTCTGTGACTCCCTCTCTCTCTGACCCTCCCCTGCTCAGGCTGTCTCTCTCTCTCTCTCTCCTAGAAATAAATAAAAATATTTTTTAAAAATTTGTACTAAAATTTTATTATTTTATTATGAAAAGAGAAAACATCGTGATCATAGGAATATTTATGTCAGATAATTTGGTAACATATGTGAAACAGTAGAGATACTCTCATCTCAAAGCACAATAGAAGAGTAACTCTCCTGCCTGCCACATGGCAACCATTTAATTTTGTTCTGAAAGTTCAAGCCAATGCAGTAAGATAGGGGTCAATTATTAAACTTGTATATATTGGTTAGGAAGAACAAATTTATCATTGTTTTAAAATATATAAAACATACTATATAAAACACCTAAAGAATCTGTTAAAATATTAATTATTTATACCACAAATCATCTTTTTCTCTGCTGTCCCTTGATGAATTTTTGACATGATATCTTATATTAAAAATTCATAATGCCAAATACTGTTATTTGTTTGAGGCAAAGCTATCACTTCCTTTTTACATAGATTTTAATTGAAATAAATTATTTGGGTAATATAATGTTAACCCACCCAAATAATTTTTACATATTGGTCAATATATTAATATAGTATGTGACCACTGTCCTAGGAGTCATTTCTATATTTAATAATGTTTTTCCTCCACTTATTTATAATTATACCATGGGAATACACAATCAGAAAATTATAAAAGAGAAAAATTTTTTACCTTGAAATTCTCTTGCTTTGTGGTAAGTTTGTTTTTCAGTCTTACTTTGTAATTTCTCTTCTACAACAGCAGCCTTAATAATAAGTTATAATAAGTAATTTCAAATTATGTATTTTGGAACTCTGATTACTTTCTTCCAGAGCTAGAATATTTTTACACATATTTACAATGTTACTGCAGGAATGTTTTACTTTTATATCCTGAATGTATCAAATAAAATAACATGAGAACATTAATTGATCTGAAAGGTATTTGAGAACACTTTTGTGGAGGGAACCCAAACTATATTGTGATTCTCCTCATAAATAATTCTAAATAAATCATGTTAATAATGATCATAATTCTAGTTTAGTCTGATTCAATCTCTAGACTAACTCAAATGGATTATGAAATTATTCTTAAGGTCACTAATCATTTCTATGATAAAAATATATTGTAGATATATATCAAATATAAATAGTCTTTTTATCATGTCTACCCAGCATTTTTGTTCTAAGATTTTCCTAATCAAATACTGTTTTAACAAAAGCAAATCTGATAATTTTCTAGGGCTTGTTTCAGGTATATAAAATCATCTCAAAACAACTATGCTTTCACAATTACCTTATTGTATAAAAATATTTTTTTCTAGATGAACCTGAAATGAAAATTTCTGTCTCAGTTAGGACATTAATTTTCTGTTAAAATATTACAATTCTCAAATATTAAACATTCTACATATAAAACAGATTGTTAAAAGGCATACTTTTTATTCACTTTAAATAAGAACATATTAATGAGTTTTAATTAACGTTTACTTAAAATATTAAAGGAGTCTAGTAATTCAAAATAAACAGCTTTCAAATTATTGTAGTATATCTTACCTTTGAGATGTCACTATGCATTAGCTTTTTTTTAGTAACAGGGGGTGAAATGAATGATGCTGTTACTGCTTCCTTCCCTCGAAGTGATGTATTGACAGATAGTAAATCTTCTATCTCTTTGTTTGACAATAATCTTGTTAATAATTTATCATGGGTCTTTAATGGAAGCATATGGGATAGGTCTTTGTCAGCTGAAACTTCATTTGAATTCCTTAAAAAATCTGATCCATCTTGAGACTTTAGGATCTGTGAAAGATCTGAAATAGCAGAGCTAGCTCTTTTCTTCTCTGAGCTTTAGAATTACAAAACAACTGGTATTAGATTATGTGACGAACATTTTTTATTTGTATCTGAAGAATCATTTTCATAATCTATATGAATATTAAATAGCAATCATAATTATTAATTAATTAATGGTAATGCAAATATGAAGTTGCTGGTAGATAGTTGAAGATAAAATATATTCTGGGATTTAAAACAGAATTAAGTATCATTTAAAATACTTAACATAAGAGCTATTCAAGATCATAACAGGCCACAGAACAAAAAATATTTGGTCAAAGTTGAGCACAAGCTATTTTGGAGAATGTCCTTTAGAACATTTATTTCAAAGTTGTTTTTCCACAATTTCATTTGAGAATAAAAATAAAAATTTCTCTATAGCAGTTTTAATACTAAAATATCACTGTCTTCCATAAGAATCGATTTCTAACTCTAAGTTAGATTTCTTCAAGGAAATAAGTATTTATTTTTCACAATTTAGCAGATCAGTTTATTAAGTTTCCAGAACTAAGGCAACCATATGCTCTCATTTATCTGACAGTCTCAGCTTATGCCTGTCCCAGCTTTCCAGTTTTGATGATAATTTAAATAGTCAAACTACCTATGTTCTATAGAATTTAACATAGTTTTAGACCTATCAAATGCAACAGAGTTTGATGGTTCTTCATTTTATGCAGATATATAACATATCCAGTTAATATGATTTGCCTAAGATTCATTGCAATGTCTAAAATAATCTGAATTTTAGTCACACGGATGCAAAATTTTACAACGTTAACTACTGCTGCACATCTTAATCTGTTAGTTTAGGATGAATTTCAAACACCGGCGTTTGGATTATAAAAAGGATGGGTATGGAGGACAATTCTGAGACCAAAAGGGTAAGATAATTGATGATTAAAAAGAAATATAACATATGACAAATTTTTGTGTTATAAAATAAATTCCAATATTAAAGTGAAGAGAATAGGTGGCTGCCTGTCCTAAATTAAGAGTTATATCTCGGGGCGCCTGGGTGGCTTAGTCGGTTAAGCGTCCGACTTTCGCTTAGGTCATGATCTCGCGGTTGGTGGGTTCAAGCCCCACGTCGGGCTCTGTGCTGACTGCCAGCTCAGAGCCTGGAGCCTGTTTCAGAGTCTGTATCTCCCTCTCTCTCTGACCTCCCCTGCTCATGCTGTCTCTCTCTCTCTCCTAGAAATAAATAAAAATTTAAAAAAAAAAAGGAGTTATATCTCAACCTCAAACATGATTTAATACTTTTATTAGGTATTTGAATTTTAAATGACTGGTTATAAAATAGTCTAACACTCTTCTGGAAAACATTTTTGAAGATATGCTCTATAGGACTGTTACCTTAGGCCACTAAAGCATAACAATTGTTCAAGTATATGACATAAATTTATGCTTTTTTACAAACATACTGAGGCTGTACACAAATCACCACTCCTGACACTAATATTCCCACATAGCTATAAGTAGAAAGCAAATATTTTTAAAGATTTTGAAATGCTTATTAGGGGAATCATTAATCACTTGATTCTACACAGATAAATTATCCTATTATAACAATAGAGACAAAGTGTGGCAATCTCGAGAACAAGACATTAAATACAGTAAAAAGAATATAATACCAAGTTTATTTATAACCATACTCCCACATGCAAGCATTTCCCACTTGTACTGGCTCCCACAACCATAAAGAACTATTGAATAACACTACTGAATAATAGTGTTGAATAATAATTGAATAATAATTCTCCTGAGGGGAAACAAGAATGAAAAATGTTAGAAAGGCGTGTAAGCAGTACTACGTTCAAGCTCACATCAGCCAAACAGATAGCTCTAAGAAGTGGAGACAGGCATACTTACAAGCTCTGATGTTTGTTTGGATGATAAAAGAAAAGAAGAGGAAAATGAAGAAAAGGAGGAGGAAGAGGGAAAGAAGAGGAAGAGGACAGGCAGTCTATGTAAAGCAGTCTATATTCACACAGAATAAATAATGATTTGCCCTATCCACATTTGCTAAATTTGAATAATTTGTTGTCCATTTTTGATTAAAATCCTTTCTAGTCATCAGTCCATGTTAAAACACCACAATATAATAGTATATGTATGAGCATGTATTTCAACAGCTTTGATAAAAGCATGTTGATAGTATGCTACATGACAGTCTTCAACATTACTGAAGTAATATAAAGAATAAATTTCTTGGAGCACCTGGGTGGCTCAGTCAGTTGAACGTCTGACTCTGTTTTGGCTTAGGTCATGATCACGTGATTCATGAGATTGAGCCCCACATCCAGCTCTGCACTGACAGCACGGAGTCTGCTTCAGTTTCTCTCTCTCACTCTCTTTACCCCACCCCTGATATCTATGTCTCTCTCTCTCTCTCTCTCTCCCCCTCTTTGAAAATAAATAAACCCCATTTTAAAAAAAGAATAAATCTCTTGCTTGCTAAAGCATTTGTTAATTCTGAAGATCTGAGCACTGCATCCTTTTCTCACCAAACAAATAGATGTATAAAATCACAGTCTGTTGGGCATATCATCATAGACACCCTTTTAACGCATTGTCATCCAGGCAAAATTAAAGATCTCCACCGAATTCCTGCCCAAGTAAGTTGTTTTGTCTGTTTCTGTTTCAATACTTTCTTTTTTTCAGCTTTCCTTATTAACTCTATCCATTTTCTAAACTGTCAACACAATCCCCAGGTCATTTCCCTCCTCCCTTAGGAAAAAAAAATTCTCTTGTAAGTATTCACATATACACTGAACTTTTAATTATCAATGGAAATATAGAGGAGGATGGATTTGATATTCTTATCTGCAATAATAGAAGATATGGAATGTATTCCTATATGCAAGGAAAACAAAACATCTAGGATTCAAAGTGTGTAGTATAATCTTAAATGATTCTAAAAATTAACTTTATAGGAAAAGTTCAATATAGAAAATGTAAAATTAACAGTCAAAAATTATCAAACTTTTATAATTTTAAAAATTATAATATTCATTGGTCAAATTTTTCATAGTAATTAGTTTCAGGCTCTTCAACTAGAAAGGAACTTAAAAAAATAGAAAAGATTCGATAAAAACAAATGACTAAAAACCTGGGAAAATGAAATGTTAAAATACTAGGCTAATGGACTACTTAGAAACAGTTTGTAATGTGTAAATATACCTTACACTGAAAATGTTGACTAGCTACAAATAACAGCTATTGTTAATACTGAAATAATAAAAAATAGGACTTAAACTATAAAATAAGGAAATTATATTAAACAAAGAAAGGGAAACTATTATAATACTAAAAAAACAAATGGCTGGCTAATAAGGATGATAAACATATTTTCTCTTCCATGGCCCTGGTGGACATTTCGCTTTCCCTAGTTGGTAACTTGGCAGAGATTCTCAAAATCTTTGACTGATACCTGCAATATTGAACTGTGAACTCCCTCCAGATGTTCTTTTATTGACATGTCTACTTCCCCTTCTTCGGGGAGTTTCATAGTTACAGAATCATCTATTTTTATGTGCACCCCTCCGAACTTCTCTATAAATATATAAACTAGTATGTGAATAGGATCCTTTCCTTAGAGTACTCTCCATTATTCATCAAGTTATCTCTAGCCCAAACATTCCTTGTGCAAAATGAGAGTTTGGAATATTGCATGTATTCTGCTTCTACTCTAGTTGTTTATTTTTTTTTACAAATATGATTTATTATAAAAATATACATTGTATACTTAGTTGTATATGACTTACCTGGATATTACAGCTTTTGAAAACAGAAATAGTTTGATTGGGTCACCACTGAGGTGGAAAATAAACCAACTGGAAGCCTTATGTCAGACAAAATGTTGAGTTAGAATGGCCAGTATCTTGGTGGCCATATTATATATAGTCACAAAAGCCCCAGAGAGGCAAATTTCATAGCCAAACTACAATGGCTAGAGCCCAGGTAGCCACATAGATATGGAACACCATAACCTCTAAGTGGGTATGACAGCCACATAGTTCATAGACCACTGAAGCCCAGAAATGGGAAGATTTCTTAGAAATCTTGGAGCAGATTTGCTATGAAAGAAAAAGCAATAAGCTTATAAGTAGGTGTCTATAGCACCTTATTTACTAAGGGAAAGTCAAAGAGGCTAGGTCAGCAAAGCCAATAGTGAAAGTTAACAGGCCAATACTAAAGACTGAAAGGGACTTAAGAAAATTGGATGGATAAGCTACTTTGTGGTTTGTCTCTCTTGAAACAGAAGGGAGGAAAACTATTGGGCTGATATAAAATTTGGAACCATCTTAACAGTTACACAGTACAAACTGAGATGGTGCCCTGACCTTTCTGGCTCTTCAGGAGAGTGAAATCTCAAGCATTCCCAAACTAGCTATGTATTGAATCTTACATGGTGTGTAGAAAATAATATAGCAGGGATGAAAGTTTTATCCTTAAATAGGCCTATTTACAAGACTGGCCCATGGCTGGCATCTGGTAAGTTGCCGGGGTTTCTACTATCCCGAGTACTGATAAGAGTGGCTCCCTGTGCCGAAACCGTGCAAAACAATGTGCTTTATCCTGAACAATTGCTTTCCTTCTGGGAGTATGGATTTTTGGTACATGGTAGGCACTGCGTATGTATATGACAAGCTACCAGTAAAAAAAACCTGGGTACTGAGTCTCTAATGAGCTTATCTGGTAGACAATATTTCATGTGTCACAGTTTGTTGCTGGAATAATTATGCATGTCCTATGTGACTCCACTAAGAGAGAACTTTTGGATGCTTACACATGGTGTCTCCAAACTTTGCACTGTATACCTTATATATATGGAAATTATATATGGAAATAAATTTTATATATAATTTATTGTCAAATTAGCTTACATACAGTGTATATGGTGTGCTCTTGGCTTCATGATTCACTGCTTACATAAAACACCCAGTGCTCATCCCAACAAGTGCCCTCCTCAATGCCCATCATGCACTTTCCCCTCCCCCCTGCCCCCTAACTCCCTTTCATCCTCAGTTTGTTCTCTGTATTTAAAAGCCCCATATACCTTTTGCATTTGATGATTTTGCTTTGTATCCTTTTGCTTTAATATCATAATAATGACTATGTGCTGAGCCATGTAAGTCCTCTTAGTAAATCACTGTACCTAGGGATGGTCTTGGGGACCCCCAACATAGTCGGCATCAGCAATGGTATTCACTAGAATGGCCCCAGGGGACTCACTAAAATATGAAGAAAGCATTGTTTGGGAAAAGGAATAATGAAAGGTTGGGATGGAATATGATGAATTTTAGGTGGCTATGTAGTCATCTATGGTATAAAATAGCAGCCGAGAGGTAAAAGTTTATCTGTGGAATTTGAAAATACACTCAACTCTAGGAGAACTGGCTTGCTAGAATTGGCTACTTTTCTGGTGAAATGAAGGGAAAAGATACAGTCTGAGTGAGGTCTTTGGTTTTTGTTCTCTCCACCAAATGGGAGGATAAAGGTCCTAAACATACCCAAAAGTGGGCTTTGGATGTGTCAAGGGCCGTAAAAACTAGTTTGTAGTTACTCTTTCCTCCAGGTGGAAGAGAAAAAGTTTAAATCAGCTCGTAGTGCTGAAGCAAAGCTTTAAAAAGACCAAAGGGGGAAAAAGGGAAGGGGGGGATAAAGTTGGAGGTGGGAGTGTCTCTAGTCTTTTCTTCAATGCAGCCCTGTTAGTGCTGTAGCATTACTCCTTTCCCCTTGCATTCCAGCTTAGATCTCTATGTTAGCCCTGTAAATGCTAAATGTATTGTGAGTACACATTTGCAATGAGTATAAAGGAGAACATTTTTTTAATGTTTATTTAGTTTTGAGAGAGAGGGTTGGTGGGTGGTGGCAGAGAGAGATAGAGAGAGAAGGAAGTGGAGAATTCCAAGCAGACTCTGTGCTGTCAGCGCATAGCCTGATGGGGGTGGCTCGGACTCATGAACTGTGAGATCATAATCTGAGCAAAAATCAAGAGTCAGATGCTTAACCAATTAAGCCATCCAGGTGCCCCAAAAAGGAGAATATTTTAATGGCTTTATATTTTATAACTACTGAATCTGTATATATGATAAAAACTGATGTGAAATGCTATATTTTTGAATTTCATAAGTGCTAGAAAGATCATCCTGATCAGGGAAAGCTGCAAAGAAAACTAAAGTCTCATAAGGTGGTACAAGTCTCAGACAGTTCTATTGAAAAGGCAACTGACTTAGCACATCCAATCAAGGGTCAATCCTAGTCCTTAAGACCTTAGCCAAATTAACAAAATATATCCACACACTCACTAGACACAGAGATACTCCCTTGCTGTTTTAACCAAATCATTGATTTAGACCCCTGCCTACAAGATTTGCCACCTGAGAAGAAAATGATTCACTGATCCAACAGTCTTTCTCCAAAGTCATAAAATCTAATGAAATATTGCATTTGTCTACCAGAATAATGGTAAACTGTTAAAATCCCATGGAATTGGACATTCTTCAAAACTAGGTGAATTTCAGGCATTGTTCATATATACAGAGCACACTCTTAGATTGAATTATACTTTTAAAAATGTCCATGAGCCATTGCTAATGGCCTAGTTGCACGGGTCAGGTCATTAGACCACCGAGGACAAACCTATTAAACACATATACTTTTCTGAGACACTCCCTACCCAAGGAGATAGGTAGAACAACTTAGTAACAAACTCAATCCTTATTTTTCATATGTACATGTCCATAAGAAATAACTAAGTCTAAAGGAAAATATCTGAAATAAAAAAGCCAATCAAGAATGTATGACCATACTGTCTACTATGGACTTGGGGCCATCTTCAAATCTATACCACAGTGAAGGAATAAGATGTTTAATAATGAATTTATCTAGAAGACAGAGAAGCCACTATTGCCCATCAAGCCCATTCTACTTGCCATTTAAATCACTCTCTTTAAAAACAACCTCTGTAGCACTGTCAATCCAGCCTCTCCTTGTTGTTTACAAGTTATAGGCTGCCATATCCTTTAAGAGTCTCTCTGCATTGGTTGAACTCCACTGCACTTTGGAATTAAAGAGTGAAAGAAAATACTATTTCAAGATAATAATATATTCCCTTTATGTCAGCGGAATGGACAAAGCAGACTGTTCATTTAAAAGATGGACATTGTCTTTGCATCATACTCTTCCACAAACATCCTCTTTTAACCCTCCAGGGGACTTCTGAGGGAAAAATAGTAACTTTGGGGTCCCTGCTGAATTTATCATTGCATAAAAATGACAATCTCAACTCTAGGAAGGAATAACAGATCTGTTTTTCAGGTGTGAACATATCTGACCTCGGGAAATGGTTGGAGAGTGGATATCAAGGGAGATAATGAATAAATTTCTCTCTTACCGCAGATATTATATAGATATTCCAAAAGAGCCTTTTTTTTTTTTTTACCATTACATCCAGGAAGCTTATAGTGTGTGTGTGTGTGTGTGTGTGTGTGTGTACATATATACATACACACGCACATGTATGTATTTATTCATTCATGTTGGGTTTGCACCCAAACCTAACCCACTGTGTACCTTACTGACATCTTTCTCCCAGGCAAAACTATGGACCTTGTTATAATCAGGACCAGGTGTCAGCCAGAGCTAATGAAGAGACATAGTTAGTAAGACCCCAAGACCAAGAAGTGGACAGAGGAAAGATAAATCTTTTTTAGAGGATGGCCCTGGTGGCTCTCTCCATTCTCCCTTTTAGTTGTTTGGCAGAGCTGGCTCACCAGGACTGTTGAATGGAAAAACAGCTCTGATACCAGCTATGTTAATATACAAAATGCCTACTCCTCCAGGAGTTCCCTTTTTCTAACAAGACCATGGCCCTAAGCGGGAATCTCTCACTGTAACATGACTGACTAGATGTTCTCTATCCCCTCCCAAATCTTCTGTATGGCTATGTGAGGAGGAAGTCCCTCTCAGGAGTACTTCTTATGGAGAATTCAATGTGCTTTTCTACACAATAATGATAGTTTAGGGGATATCGTACCCTTTACTGCTTCTTAGTTTGTGTGGTATACTCTATAAAATCTACCTTACACCTACAATCGGGGCCACTAGTAATATGTTTCTTGCATACCAGTTAACTGAAGAAATTATAAAGTCTCCTTTAGAGTTTTTAAAAAGGTAAATCTCCATTTGTAGTTTATTCTGGTAAAAATTGGAAAGAGGCAAAATATTTTAAAAGGTTTTTATTTCATAATTAGATAATCTCTTTTCTTCATACATAATACCTTTCTTGATCACCAAATCTAAATTATCCTTCCCTGTGACTCTCTATCAGAGAGGGAGTTTTATTGTCTTCATTTATTACTCTCTGAAGTTATCTTGTTCATGTACTTCCACTTGTTTTTTGCCTGTATTTTCCACTATAATGTAAACATCACAACAGAAGAGAGCTTATTTGTGTTATTTATCATTAAAAACCAATGTTCAAAAGAGTACCTGACATATGAAGTTGACAAAAATATTTGTTGAATGATTAAGTTTAGTGACTAAATGAGTGAGTAAATTTGATGGCTAATCATATAATCAATGGAGGAAAAAATGGACACATATTAATACACTTCCTCTTTTGTATATATGTTTTTGTGCTTTATATACTTAATTAGTGTTGAGGGGGAGTTGTAAAAAAAAATAAGGATTTAGAAAGAAGTAAGTTTGGAGACATAACTCTTAAAAATAAAACACTAAGAGATAGTTAATATTTTCATATCCAAAAAGTGTAAATTTCAATGCTATAAAACATTTGAGAAAAGGTAACACCACATATGATGTGAAATATAAATTGTTAACATCTACTGTGTTGATTAAATATTTGCCACTAACTCATTCCCTAAGCCAAAATAAATTGTTCAATGTTGTAAAGCGCAAAAAAAAATGTACTTTATTGTAATCAGTACCATGTGTCTGTTCAGGTGGGATCTCCTTACTTCGCTCCCATCCATTCTCTGAAGGCTTGGGAGACTTTTCCAAAGTATTTCAGAAATTCTATTAGGATCTATTAGGATCAAAATGAAGTTTGATGAATAATATTATGCCATGTGCTCAATAGTTTGAATTTTATTATATTTAGCAATATTCAACCTACAGCTGTTAAGGGAAAACTATAAAACCTATCAAGCTAAAGCAATCTATTTCATGTCCTATCTCCCATTTTCTCTCAGTTTAAACTAACAGCAACAACAACAAAAACGTACTGATCTTTGCCTGGCACACTCTGTAGACTCTAAACACACTTGTCTTTGCTCCAACTGTTCGGTCCACACATAACACCTTTTCTTCAAATTTCCCTGTTAAAATCCAACCCAGCTATCTTTCTTAAATTAAATGCTGTTATTCTCAATCCAGCCAGAAACAACTTTTCCTTCTTTTTTGGTGCAGCCTCTTGGTAACTTTTTATTGAATGCATCTCCGCATTAAATGTACTTATTTATGTACATGTCTTGTCAGCCTTAGTAGAACATTAATGCATTGAGGGCAAAGATGTTACAGCTGTCATCTTTGTACTATATACATATACATAATATCTAGTACAGTGCCTTGCACAGCATGGACACTCAGTGCATATTTCCCTGTTTGAACTAAATTGAATGGAAATGATCTTTCTCCTGAAGTTAGGGAACACTGCATGAATTAACATTAACGGGGGAAAAGCCATTTAAGAAGAAATTTTTGATATTCATTCTATGAACTTTTTCCGTTCTTGATGTCTTGTTCTATCATCCTTAGGCTACTATTCTCCATGCAACCCTTCTTTTATCCTCCCACTTCTCATTACTCTTAATTGTGACTTACTGACCAAGTAGAGTGGGGACTGGCCAGAGTAGTAACTCACAGCAATGCTATCATAACCCTTCTTCAAGATTTTTCCAAAAGCTCATAGGAAGTAGAGATTTTATTTAAAATACTTTCATTTAAGCCAGTATTTCTACATTCTGAGATTCACCAAATGTACAGTCTATCAAATTCAGTAACAGCAACTAAACATTCAATACTTAAAAAAAAACTTATATGAAAAGTTATCGCTTCATGTTCTTCAGGGTGACAAATTATTAGCTTTCCAACATTTTCACCATAGAAAAACTATAGCAGTATGCCATGCTCTACCAAATCTTAACATGAATATAATAGTATCATGCTTTGTTTCTATTTCTACAGTTCATAAGCTGCTTAAATTCCAATTAAAGTTGAAGATAATCATTAATACTTTTTCCTATACTTTCTCAAATATTCATAATACTGACCATGTGTAATCATAATGACAATAACTCTACCCATAATAAGTTTACAGAGCAACAAATAAATATGTATAATTTTCTCCTGAGAGATTAAAAAAATACACTTAAAATTTAGTCACTTCAGACATTAAACTGGACCATTTCAAAACTTCTGGCCATTAATCATTAAATTTGTTACCTAATTATTGCTAATTCATCTGGGTCTGTAAGCTAGAAATAGTAAAAATAGTAATGAAGCAAAGAAATGCACACTACTACATAATACTTTCCTCTTTTCTATGTGGCAGTCAAGGCCAAAATTAATAATTCAAGTCAATGACTGAAAAGAAATATTGACATAGTATTCTCATTGAACAGCTACCTAACTTTTGAAAGAATTTGCTGTTTCACTAATCTATCTGGTTCAGGATTTCTGTTTCTTGACTTATTTGTGAATAGGTCTATGAATCATAATATGTTAATCAAACAGACTCACTCATTAGTGAAAACTATAAGATTTAATTGGATACACCAACCATTATTTATGTGCATGCAAAAAATGAGTGATTAAGCAAAAATAATATGAAAAACAAATTTTTAAGTGAGTTGTTTTATGTACAGAGGTCAAGACTCTGAATGAGGTAAGTAATCACACTCATAAGTGTTTTCCCCAATATAAAAAAAATGTTTTTAAGCAAAAAACATTTTTAAAAACAGGGTCATGTTCAGTTTCTCATGAAAATTTAATTGTTTTTGGAGCAGGGGGAGAGAAGGGAAAATGGCTTTGTATATCAGATCTGGTCCTTCGTGTAAATTTTTCACTTAAAAGTTTTTACTTTTACAGTATCTGAAATTGTCAACCTTTGACAACATCTAAAGTTTTAAACATTAGTTTCAAAGAGTACAATATTGTAAGTAAAGATATAAATTAATAAGTTTTATGATACTATATTTAGAATGGCTATATTGCCATGCAGGCATATAAACTGATAAAGATTAGATAAAGAATATTTTTAAATATTTTACCTTTTGTCAGTTGGGCTTCCATTTGTGACAACTGAGATCTGTGAAAAAAAAAATACTAAATTTAAATACACTAAATATGCACATCAAATACTTACATTAAATTATTCAGAAAAATACTATTCAAAGCAAGTTTTAAAATATGACACTTTGTAAGATTAAAGTGTCCAAACGCTAAGAAATTATCATAGTTGGAATTGGAAAAGATATTGTAGAAGATGAACTAGTATCAAAATTATATTTTTAAATGAAAGCAAAAAGGGTTTTGCATTTATAGTAAATAAAAACTATTTTAAACATATCCATTACATAACTAAACTACATCACATAATTGTTCAATCTTTTAAATATTCTTTTTGAAGCATTTATACTTCAAATGCCAATAGTATACTAATGTGGTGATAATAACACATAGTATAGTAATATAATAGTGCTTTTTGATAATTTAAAAGTTTTGTAGGGGCACCAGAGTGGCTCAGTTAGTTAAGCAATCAACTCTTGGTTTTGGCTCAAGTCCTGATCTCACAGTACATTCCTGAAATGAAGCCCTGCATTGGGCTCTGTGCTGACAGCACGGAGCCTGCTCTCTCTTCCTCTCTTTCTCTGTCCCACCCCCACCTCCTCAACATAAATGAATAAACTTTAAAAAGGTAAATAATTTGTAAACGTATATTGAGAATCCATGCTCAAAATATGCTTATTGAGGTGTTTGATCAAAAATGTAGGAATCTAGTGACCTTAAGAGTTCTATTTTATTAACAGCTTTCTTCTTGGAAAGATAACATGTTTTCCTATAGCATAATGCTGATGCTAGATTTTATCCCAGGCCAGAACTTTACCTAACATTTTTTTCATTCATACGGAGATTAGCTAGATTTATCCTTACTCACCTGTGGCAAAAACTTCTGGTGTTCAACAAAGTAATTTTTTTTTCTTAAGGCACATTACTAGTCTACATATCTAAATTCCTCCTGCAGTTAAATGTGGTAAATTAATTATGAGAGAAAATGATGCATACCCCTTCTAGCCTGATCAATGAAAAGACTCATATCTGGTCTTCATTTTCTTTTCTAGTAGCTGGATGTCTATGCCCAATATGGCCCACGAAGCCAATGTAAAATGGCAAAAACCCATATGCCAGAATACCTGAATGAACTGACAGAGCAGGACTTCCTAACACAAACACACACTCTGAACTTCCTGGAAGTATTTACACGAGGAAATAAGTTTCTATTGCATGTAAGCCATTGCACATTTCGGGCCTATATGTGACAAGAGTAATACACTGCCATGGTTTTTTTTTTTTTTTTTCATTTTTTTCTTTCATAATTAATTGTCAAGTTGGTTTCCATATAACACCCAGTGCACCATGGGTTTTAATATGGCTTATGTAGATAACTAGACAGAACTACATGATAATAAAGCTTAACATTCACATAGTGCTTCATGATATACAAAAGCATTTCATAAACATTATCTTATTCTCCTCTAACATTTTTATAAAGTATTATCATCCTCCATTAACTAAGAGTTTTATAGAAAAATATGTTTAGCTCCTGATACATAGAAATGATAATAGGTCTTACTTTAACCTCTACTTTACAAAAGAGTACTACTCTAATTAGCAGCTTTAAAATTAGGTATGAAAACAAAGAGGAACTACTTCCTAAGTATGTCATTAAGATGTAAATATGACCTTTTATGTAATGTAATCTAATGGTCAGTAGTAGAAGTTCCGAATATTTTTCTTTCACTCTTTTAGATTTTAAGTTTCTGTCACTAGTGGCACAGAGTGATAAGCCGGCTTCCCTATGAAGCCAGGCCCAAGAGCATTGGGAACATGCCATCTCACTTGTGAAAATCCTCTCTTGATATTAACAAGTATCACAGCTCCACAGCCAAACAAAGCACTGTAATACCTAAGAGACCTATATAAGCAAAATAAGTGAAATATATTTATAGTTATAATATAAAGGTAAGACCTTAGACATTATAAGATCAATACAAATGAAGACTCCATCTGCCTCGCTAACGCACAATTATTTTTTAAACACAGATCTTACATACTTCTCCTTTACCCAAGTACTTTCAGCAGTTCTTCCTTTTCTGAAAATTGAAGACTAAACTGCTTATTTAGCATTCAATTTATACCACAGTTTACTTATAGGCAGTCTCTAAATGGTCCTCAGTGATCTCTGTTTCATGGTATTCATGCCTGTTATACTATCCTCCTTTGTGTCTGGGCTGGCCGTGGGTACTACTTCTACTTCTAACGGCAAAACTGACAGGGTATCACTTCTGAGATTGATTCTACCTCCCTCCTTCTCTACCACTTTCCCTCTCTCTCCACTTCTGCCATCGCTTCAATGTTGTAAGAAGTTTTAAAGAGAGACCTCCATGGCAAAGAACTACATCTCCAGCAACATCCTGCATATATCTGAAGCCTAGCAATAGTTACTTGAGGCCAGAAGAACATCCCCTCTTGTTAGGTCCTGAGACAAATACAGCCAAGGCCAACACTGACAAAGATTCTTTTTTTTAATAGTTTATTTTCAAGTTGGTTTCCATATAACACCCAGTGCTCATCCCCACAAGTGCCTTCCTCCATGCCCATCACCGCCCTTCCCCCACCCACCTCCATCAGCCCTCAGTTTGTTCTCAGCATCAAAGATTCTTTTAAAATCTGATTTTACCACTTTACTGCCACCTCTTATTTTTCTTTGACAGTTATAGTGCCATGACTCAGGATTAGATTCATCAATGGTCTCCCAGAACACTCATCCGTGTCCCCAATATTTGCACATTTTTGAAGCTTTTGTCTGCACTCCTGACTGACTGATTGGGAATAAATTGGTGAGTCCAACTCCTAAACCACTGTTCTATGCAAATGTCCACTGAAGCTTATAGGGACAGATTTTGATTCTTAAGATTCTGAGTATACTCCAGAATCTGGTTACCGTCCCAGATAAAGAGGCTGGATTAGAGTTCCAGGCTTCTCTATTTTTAAGAGGCTAGTCTCTGTAAGGAACAGAAGCTATGTTTAAGTCCCAAGTTTTCTGTTTAAGTATAGAGGTGCCATTTAAAGTTTATTTATTTAAAAAATTATTTTAGAGAGAGAGCACACATGGGCACACCAGTTGGGAAGGGGAGGAGAAAGAGGGGAGAGAGAGAATCTCGAGCAGGTTCCACAATCTGTCAGCACAGAGCCTGATGCAGAGCTTGATCTCACAAACCATGAGACCTTCACCTAAGTTGTTTTTCCCTCTCTCATTTCCTAAAATTCATCTGGTTAAAAAATGAATGAGGAACAAAAAGTACTATGTTATCGTTTAGTGTATAATAAATTACTCTAAAACTTAGTGGCTTAGACAACAAACATGTATTATTTCATAGTATCTGTGAGTCAGAAATCGAGAAATAAGGCTTAGCCGGGTCCTCTGGTCCATTGTCTCTCATAAAGATGCAATTAAAGTGTTGTCAAAGAAAAATCAGAGATGGACAACAGAGTGATAAAAACAGATTTTATAAAAAGCCATTGCAATAGGAAAAAATAGACCTCAGTATAGAACTGTGTTCAATTACTAATATACTATGGAGAAGTAGAAATTTATAGCCAAATAGTAGGTTGGTAGTCAATGGAGAATTATTAAGAGGAAACATCAGGGGTAAGGGAGATTCTGGCTAAACTGAAGGATCTTTGTTGAAGATAGGCCAGAGTAATCCGATATCACCTGGTGAATAGTGAAAGCAAAGAACAAATTATGCAAAATCATGAAGGTGACAGAAAACATAGTATTTCCATTAGCTTAAGGAAGTTCAGTGTTGCTGAAGCATAAATATACCTTTATATGTAGGTGTGCTTATGAAGTTATGTGCAATGGGCTGGGGGGCTAATGAAAAAATGAGGCTGGCATCTCAGGAAAGGCCAGATTTGACAGAGCCTTAATCCAATAATTAGAAATTTGTATTTCAATATAAGAACAATAAGAACCATTAAAGATTTTAGGCAAGAAGGTTAAAATGAACAGATTTCAATTTGAAAGATTACTAGATATCAACATGGAGATTGGACTAAAGACAGTAAATTCTAGAGAAAGGGACAGCAGTTAGAATCTTGGTGGCAGCCTGGGAATGGTCAGTAAAACTGGAAAAAAATGAACAGAATTTAATTGGTATTAATTGGACTGAAAAAAAAAAAAAACCCAGAAAAGACAAAAATGATTCCCAAGATTCTAGTTTCAGCAATCAGGTGTATGAAGATGCCAAGAAACTGTGACTACTAGGAGAAGCACTCTAAGAGGAAAACATGTTAGGACATGATGAATCCTAGGTGCTATGGACTATTACAGTAGATAAATTCAGTATGCTGATGGATAATAGGTGGGGAAATTAGGTGATATCTTGATTAGAGATCCAAGATTTATGTGGCACTTGAAGTCATAAAGGTGTATAAGCATGTTGAAAAAGAATATGTGGAATAAAGAGAATCCCAGAGAAACACTAACAGTTAAAGAATGGACAGTATGAAAGGAGACTAAAACACAGTACCAGAAAAACATAAAGAAAACCAAATAATTATGCTGCCTCTAAAACAAAATCCAAACTATGTTAAAAAGAAATAAACAGTCAAACATATCAAATGGGGCTAAGAGAATAAGTGAGATAAAACTATTAAGATCGTTTAGCATAAGATCAAGTAGATTTGTTATAATCTTGACAAAAATAGTTTCAATATAGTGGTTGGGAAAAAAGTAAGGTTATAGTTAAAGAATTACTATAAGATCGCGGAAACAGTGAGTATGAACAATTTCAATGCCATCAAAATCTTCAGTAAGGATTCCCCGTTTCATTATTACCAGAGCCAGACAATCTGAATAAATGATATTATATATGGCATCCATTCAAAGAACCTAGTATATAGTAGATATTTAATAGTGAGTGTTAAACTGAACACAAAAGAAGAGAGGTGTGTGTTAATCTATGTATAAAACCGCTAAAAATAAAAGTCACTTTCCCATGTTAAATGTAATGAAGTTACTTGGTAAAATGCTTAGGTAATAAAGGTGCTCTTTCAAATGCATCTTGTATTTAATCTAACACTTTCTATATATAACTTGTTGCATAGGGCAGCCTTCATTTTGAATTTAGGGGAAAAATCCTGAGATTTTAACAAAGGTGAGAGTTCAAATGCAGCCACACAGACAAGCAAAGAAGATATCCTGTCAATGATTTTGGAGCCAGAAAGATTTGGGTTTGAAGTCTACTCAACATTACTCTGCTGTTACATAGCTAATGTTTTAAGTTTCAGTTTCTTCTTCAAAATGGAGGTGTTAATAGTTATACTACAGTGATGTGTAAATGACTAGCACATATATATAAAATGACAGGAGATAGAAAATATGTATCATATAATGATAGAAGATATATAAGATGACTAGCACATTTTTAATTGTACTCCCGCGTTTTGTCTTAAACTTTTCATAGAAACCTACATTTCTAAAATATTTGCTTTTATATTCAATCCAGGGTAAAAAAATAAAAATAAAAATAAAGACAAAATCTAATAACCTTAATAATTTGTCTCTCATTAAGAGTAATTTATTTAATTTTTTATCTTTTCAAGAAGAAACTGAAGTAATTTACAATTAAAGTTGTATACAATGTTAAATAGGTGATGGGAATTAAGTGTACTTATGATAAAGACCAGCTGTTACATGTAAATATTGAATCACAAAATTGTACACTTGAAACTAATATGATACTATATGGTAACTGACTGGAATTTAAGTAAAAACTTAAGGAAGTGATATACAAAAACAGATTAGAATAAACATAAAACACTCTGATGAGAGTTTCCCTAAAAACCTGGAGTATTAGGCCTTTAATTTTACCTTATTTATTAATTTCCTATTTGCTAGTTTCACTATGCTATCTCTAATACACATTATAACTTGCATTCTGAAAAAAAGAAGGAAGAACACTAAAGAATATGAAATATTACTAAGAAATGAGAGACCTGGCAGTAGCTATACTGCTAGAACAAGGACAAGCAAAACTGTATTCCCTACAACTTTGCTTTATTTCTTGAACTCTTTCCATTATTTATCAATAAAGTTGCTTCTGTGTTGACTGTTTTTCTCTTCTAAAACATGAATCTATTCTGATCTATTATATTAATAAAACTATTAATCTGTTATGAATCTACTACACAACAGAAACAAACATAAATTCTTCTTCAAGAGTTTTTTCCCCACAGATAATAGCTATACTTGCAGTGAGCAAAGCATAACACATATACTTAACAAATCTATGTTGTATACATGAAACTAACATACCATTATGTGTCAACTGTGCTTTAGTAAAAAGATAAATTTGAAGAGAGCTTTTTCCTCATAGTTTTACATTTATATTTAATTTTATTAACTTACAGCAAATTCTCTTTAGTCTGTGAACTATTTTTTCTGGCTCTCAAATCTCAAGTGTTTAAATGATCATTCAAAACCAATATATATCTAATGTATTTAGATATATACATTATATATGTATATATATAAAAATTTGTATTCAAGATAGTAACTTGTGATAACCAATGTAAAATGCAACAAGTCCAAGCAATAAAAAAAATAAAAAACAGGGCATAGAATTTTTGTAAATAATATATACAAATGGAGTAAGCAACAATATAAAAGACAAACTTCTTATAGCACATATTACTGTTTTTCTCTCTTATACTGTTTTCTCTATTTTGGTTTATCCTTACCTGCGAGTGTTCTTGGATTTTTGCATTTGTCTTTTGTCTACCTGAATCTGTAACTAGTGATTTCCTTGTTTCTTTCTCCAATAGTGTATGTTTTGAATCTTCAACTTTTATTTTGCTAATATCCATTTCCATCATTGTCTTGTTCTTCCCTTCATTTTTAAGTAATTCTTTCCTTTGGTTTAGGAAATAGTCAAGTTGATTCTTAAATCTTTCAGCTTCCTGTTTGTAAAATAGTAACCATTTATCAAGCATTATTTGTGACATTTTTCTGTCAATATTACAACTTTCAATAATCTGAATATATTCATGTCCACATTACTTTTCAACTTTAAATTTTTTTAATGTTTTTATTTCTGAGAGAGGGCAAGAGAGTAAAGAGAGAGAGAAAGAGAGAGAGAGAGAGAGAGAGAGAGAGAGAGAGAGAGATACAGTGTGAGCAGGGGAGGGTCAGAGAGAAAGGGAGACAGAATCCGAAGCAGGCTCCAGGCTCTGAGCTAGCTGTCAGCACAGAGCCCCACGCAGGGCTCAAACCCACAAACTGTGAGATCATGACCTGAGCCAAATCAGATGCTTAACTGACTGAGCCATCCAGGCACACCTCAACTTTATTTTTACTCAATTGGAGGAGGCTAAATTAAACCATGGTCATAATCCATAGTTTAATCCATAATTAAAATTAAAAACTGTGAAAAGTATCTTCCACTTTGAGGACTGTTTTTATATCTCAGGAAGATCCCCTACCTATTTTTTTTAAAGCTCTAATTATTATTGAAGCACAATAAAACAATAAAAGGTATACATTTATAAAAGGTGATAGAATGTAACCAGGATAATTACTATCTATAATATCAAATAATAAAAGAAAGCATGGAAAATTATTTCTTCTATAATTTTTAAAATTTTTTTAATTTAAATTTTTTTTAATTTTTAAAAATTTATTTCTTCTAGAATTTTTATTTTTTTCTAGAATTTTTCTTTAAAATGCCACTTTTAATAATTTTTTAGTTACTTAGATCAAAAAAAATTAAGTTCACAAATATCTCACCATAAACAGGGGTGGCTGGGTGGCTCAGTTGGTTAAACGTTCCGACTTCAGCTCAGCTCACTATCACACGGCTCCTGAGTTCAAGCCTCACATCGGGCTCTGTGCTGACAACTCGGAGCCAGGAGCCTGCTTTGGATTCTGTGCCTCCCTCTCTCTCTCACCACCCCCCTGCTCACACTGTCTCTCTCTCTTCCCCTCAGAAATAAAAACTTTTTTAAATCTCACCATAAACAGAAAACTGTTAACTCTAATATATATCTTTTCTCATTATTTCTAAATATAACTAGTACATATATGTATTTTAAAATTTTTATCTATACTGGATTCTACTATACCTACACAATATGCTCTTTTTATTAAATGTTATACATATGTTTCAATGATAATAAATATACATCTAAATAAGAATAGCTAATGAAAGTACATTTAACAGCATACTTTTACTTAACAATATTTTTTATGAGTGGACATATTGGTAAATTTTTGCTATTAAATTTTTTTATATTACACATATACAAAATCACTGTACACTCTTTTCTTCTTTGTGATAAATTTTTTTTTAATTTTATTTATTTCTAGGAGAAAGAGAGACACACACACACAACACGAACAGGGAAGGGTCAGAGAGAGAGGGAGTCACAGACTCTGAAACAGGCTCCAGGCTCTGAGCTGGCAGTCAGCACAGAGCCCGGCGCGGGGCTCGAACCCACAAACCGCGAGATCATGACCTAAGCAAAAGTCGGACGCTTAACCGACTAAGCCACCCAGGCGCCCCTGTGATAAATTTTTATAAGTGCGATGATTCAATGAAAGGCCTATGTCATCCCCAAACTTTTTTTTTTTTTTTTTGTGAGAGAGATAAATACAGCATGAGCAGGGGAGGGTCAGAGAGAGAGAGGGAGACACAGAATCTGAAGCAGGCTCGAGGCTCTGAGCTAGCTGTCAGCACAGAGCCCGATGCGGGGCTCAAACCCACGAACTGTGAGATCATGACCTGAGCTGAAGTCAGACGCTTAACTGACTGAGCCACCCAGGTGCCCCCCAAACTTTTGATGTATATTTTCTTACAGAAAAGTATTAATTCATAATAATAGAATAATGTAGAAGATTACTCATTTTAATTACTCATCCACATATACTAGAAATGTCTGTTCCTAAGATTTTTACTGAAATGGTGATAAAAAAATTTCTATCCCACTGTTATTTTAAATTTCATTTATTTGATAATAGTGAGGTTGAATATATTCATATGCATTTACTGCCTTTATGTGTTTCTAAATTACAACCTGCCTGCTTGTGTCCTTTGTCTACGTGGGGGAAGGGCTACTTATATTTGTTATAGATTTGTAAAAGATCTTCATATAAAACATTTTCTAAAGAATTGCATTTATCTTTACACATTTTTTACCATATAAAAGTTTTAAGTTTATAACAGCCAAATATACGAACATATTCTTTGTTAGTAACATAATACTTAGAAAACCTTGCTCTAGCCAAGACCATATACCTGCTACCCAGTATTTCTTCTAAGATCTTCATACATCATTTATTAATTTTGGATCTTAAATCTATCTGCAATTTATTTTGGTGTATCTCATGATTACATGAGAATCATATTTTCATAGTAGTTTACTTTTTCTGACTATTTTATCTTTGTATAAAAACAATTTCAGGGGCATCTGGGTAGCTCAGTCATGATCCTTGTGTCATGGGATCAAGCCCTGCATTGGACTCCTCACTCAGCATGGACCCTGCTTGGGATTCTGTCTCTCTCTCCCTCTGCCTCTCTGCCTCTCTCTCTCTCTCTCTCTCTCTCTCTCAAACTTAAAAAAAATTCAATAACTAAAACTATAAAATAATAAATTATTACATTCATTTGAATCTGTTTCTGGGTTTTTCATTCAGTACCAAATCTGAACTACATTGCCTTAGTTATTATAGTATTATATTACATATTATTCTTTAACAACCAAATTCTTATTCTTCTTTCACATAATTACCAGCTTTGTTTCTCAATATATCCTATAATAATTGTTAAGCTAAAAAATAATTTCACTTATATCTAGAAATAAATTGATTTAAATCTATATATCACTTTAGAAAAAATGGAAAATTGAAATATTTATAATATTGAGCCTTCAAGACTAAAATACAAATTCTATTTCTTCACTGTTCATCTATGTCCCTCAGTATATTTTTCTTCATATAAAACGCTGTGCATTTTTTGTTAAATATGCTGTTCTAATATTATAAATAGAATTATCTCTAATATGAATACTATATGGTTGTTCTGGATAAAAAGGAAACTTACTGCTTTTTTTCTTTTGCTTTCTTTAGATTTTAATTCCAGAGTAGTTAATATACAGTATTATAATAGTTTCAGGAGTACAAAATGATGATTCAGCAGTTCCATATATTACTCAGTGCTCTTCCAGATTAGTGTACTCTTGATCCCTTTCAACTATTTCACCCATCCTCCCACCCACCTCTTTCTGGTAACCATCTATTTGTTCTCTATACTTAAGAGCCTGTTTCTTGGTTTGTCTCCATTTTTGTCGTTGTTGTTGTTTGTTCGTCTCTTAAATTCCAGATGTGACTGAAATCATATGGTAACTGTCTTTCTCTGACTTATTTTACTTAGCATCATACTCTATAGCTCTATCTATGCTGTTGCAAATGGCAAGATTTCATTCTTTTTTTATGGCTGGTTAATATTGTATTATGTATATACATATATATGTGTATGTATATGTGTGTGTGTTATATAACATCTTCTTTATCCATTAATCTATTGATAGACATTTGGGGTGCTTTCATAGTTTGGCTATTGTAAATAATGCTGTAGTAAACACAGAGGTTCATATGTCCATCCCTTTGAATTAAGGTTTTCTCAAATTTAATGTTTTTGAATTTTGGGGGTAAAATATCCAGTGTGCTAGGTCACAGAGTAGTTGAGTAGTTCTATTTTTAATATTTTGTGGGACCACCATACTGTCTTCCACAGTGGCTGTACAAATTTGCATTCCCACCTATAGTGCACACAGATTCCTTTTTCTATACATCCTCACCAACACTTGATGTGTCTTGAGGGCTTGATTTTAGCCATTCTAACAGGGGTGAGGTGATAGCCCATTGTGGTTTTGATTTGCACTTCCATGATGATGAGAAATGTTGAGTATGTTTTCATGTGTCTGTGAGCAATCTAGAAGTTCTCTTTTGAGAAGTTTCTGTTCATGTCTTCTGCCCATATTTTAACTGGATTATGTGTTTTTGAGTGTTGAGCTGTATCAGTTCTTCATATATTTTGGATACTAACCTTTTATCAGATATGTCATTTGCAAATATCTTCTCTCATTCAGCAGGAAGTCTCTTATGTTTGTTGGTTGTTTCTTCAATGTACAAAAGCTTTTTATTCTGATGTAGTCCCAATAGTCTATTTTTGCCTTATTTCCCTTGCCACAGGGACATAAAAAAACACATCTAGAAACATGTTGCTATGGCAGATGTCAGAGAAATTACTGCCTCTGCACTCTCTTCTGGGATTTTTATGATGTCGGGTCTCACATTTAAATCTTTAATCCATTTTGAATTTACGTTTGTATATGCTGTGAAAAAGTGGTCCAGTTTAATTCTTTTGCATGTAGCTGTCCAGTTTTCTCAACACTATTTCTTGAAGAAACTTTTCCCCATTGCATATTCTTTCTTTCTTTTTCAACATTTAACTGATAATTGTGGATTTATTTCTGGGTTTTCTATTCTGTACCATTGTTCAAAGTGTCTAATTTTGTGCCAATTACTATAACACTGAAACATAACTTGATGTCTGGAACCATGATATCTCCAGTTTTGTTTTTCTCTTTCAAGATTTCTTTGGCCATTCAGCGTCTTTTGTGGTTCCCTACAAATAAGGTTGCTGTAACTCTATGAAAATGCTGTTGATATATTGATAGAGATTGCATTAAATCTGTATATTGCTTTGGGTAGGACTGAAATTTCAAAAATATTTATTCTTCCAACCCATGAGCATGGAATAGTCTTTCCATGTCTTTGTGTCATCATCAATTTCTTTCATCAATGTTTTATACTTTTCACTGTACAAGTCTTTCCCTTCTTTGGTTAAGTTTATTCCTAGGTATTTTATTACTTTGGGTGCAATTCTAAATAGGATTATTTTCTCAATAGTTTTTTCTGCTGCTTCATTACTGGTAGATAGAAATGCAACAGAATTTCTGTACGTTACTTTTGTATCCTGTGACTTTACTGAATGCATTTATCAGTTCTAGCAGGTGGAATCTTCCAGGTTTTCAATATATAGTACCACGTCATTTGCAAACAGTGAAGCTTTTACTTCTTCCTTGACAATTTGGATGCCTTTTATTTTTTTTTCCTCTGATTGCTGTGGCTAGGACTTCCACTACTATGTTGAAAGAAAATGGTGAGAGTGGACATCCTTGTCTTGTCCTGACTGTAGAGGGAAAGCTCTCAGTTTTCTCCTATTTATGATATAAGGTGTGGGTTTTTCATATAAAACTTGTTTCCTTATTGATTTTCTGCTTATATGATCTATTCATTGATGTAAGTGGGGTGTTAAAGTTCACTACTATTACTGTATTACTATCAATTATCTCCTTTATGTTTGTTATTAATTATTTATGTATTTAGGTGCTCACATGTTGGGTGCATACTTAAAATTGGTGTATCTTCTTGTTGGATTGCCCTCTTTATTATGATACAGTGTCCTTCTCTGTCTCTTACTACAGTCTTTGTTTTAAAGTCTATTTTGTCTGATAGAAATGTTGTGACTCTGGCTTTCTTTTGACATACATTTGCATGATAAATGTTTCTCCATCCATTTACTTTCAAACTGCAGATATCTTTAGGTCTAAAATGGGTCTCTCTGGAGCACCTGGGTGGCTCAGTAGGTTGATCAACCAACTTTGGCTCAGGTCATGATCTCACCATTCATGGGTTCAAGCCCTACATCGGGCTCTGTGCTGACAGCCGGCTCAGAGACTGGAGCCTGTTTCAGTTGCTGTATCTCCCTCTCTCTGTGACCCTCCCTGCTCACACTGTCTCTCTCTCAGAAATAAATATTTAAAAATTTAAATAAATAATAAATAAAATGGGTCCTGGTAGGCAGCATATAGATGCAACTTATTTTTATACCGATTCTAGTATCCTATATCTTTGAGTGTTTAGTCCATTTATATTCAAATTAGTCCATTTACATTCAAAGTAATTATTGAAACCAATTTCTGTGCATTGATTTTATATCCTGCCACTTTGCTGAATTCCTGGATCACTTCTCGTAGTTTTTTTGTGGAATCGTTTCGGTTTTCCACATAGAGTATCATGTCATCTGTGAAGAGTCAAAGTTTGACCTCCTCCTGGCCGATTTGGATCCCTTTTCTTTCTGTTGTCTGATTGCTAAGGCTAAGGCTTCCAATACTATGCTGTAGAACAGTGGCGAGAGTGGACATCCCTGTCTTGTTCCTGCCTCAGGGGGAAAGCTTTCAGTTTTTCCCCATTGAGGATGAGATTAGCCATCTTTCATATATGCCTTTATGGTCTCAAAGTATGTCCTTCTATCCCTACTTTCTTAAGGGTTTTTATCAAGAAAGGATGTTATATTTTGTCAAATTCTTTCTCTGCATCTATTGAGAGGATCATGCAGTTCTTCTTTCTTTTACTGATGTGATGAATCCCATTGATTGCTTTGTGGATTTTTAAAAAATGATTTTTACTTATTTTTGAGACTCAGAGAGAGACAGCGTGAGCAGGGGAGGGTCAGAGAGAGAGGGAGATACAGAATCTGAAGACAGGCTTCAGGCTCTGAGCTAGCTGTCAGCACAGAGCCCAACGCGGGACTAAAACCCACGAACTGTGAGACCATGACCTGAGCCGAAGTTGGATGCTTAACCGACTGAGCCACCCAGGCGCCCTGATTGTTTTGTGGATATTTAACCAGTCCTGCATCCCAAATGTAAATCCCACTTGGTCGTGGCAAATAATTTTTTTGATGTATTGTTGGATCCAGTGGGCTAGTATCTTTCTGAGGATTTTTGCATCCAGGTTCATCAGGGAGATGGGTCTATAGTTCTCTTTTACAGTGGGGTCTTTGTCTGGTTTTGGAATCAAGGTAATGCTGGCTTCATAGAAAGAATATGAGGTTTCCTTCCACTTCTATTTTCTGGAATAGCTTCAAGAGAATAAGTGTTAACTCTTCCTTAAATGTTTGACAGAATTCCCCTGGAAAGCCATCCAGCCCTGGACTCTCGTTTTTTGGGAGATTTTTGATTACTAACCAATTTCTTTACTGGTTATGATCTGTTCAAAATTTCTATTTCTTCCTATTTCAGTTTTGATAGTTTATATGTTTCTAGGAATTTGTTCATTTCATCCAGAATGCCCATTTTATTGGCATATAATTGCTCATAATATTCTCTCATTATTGTTTTTATTTATGCTGTGCTGGTTGTGATCTCCCTTCTTTCATTCTTCATTTATATGCATCCTTTCCTTTTCTTTTTGATCAAAGTGGCTAGTGGTTTATCAATTTCAAAGAACCATCTTCTGGTTTCATTGATCTGTTCTACTGTTTTTTGGGGTGTCAATAGCATTGATTTCCGCTCTAATCTTTATTGTTTCCTGACTTCTGCTAGTTTTGGGTTTTAATTACTGTTCTTTTTCCAGCTCTTTGAGGTGTAAGGCTAGGTTGTGTATCTGAGACCTTGCTTCCTTCTTTAGAGAGTCCTGGATTGCTATATACTTCCCTCTTATGACTGTCTTTGTTGCATCCCAGAGTTTTTGGGTTGTGGTGTTATCATTTCCTTTGGCTTCCAAGTACTTTGTAATATCCTCCTTAACTTCTTGGTTAGCCCATTTGTTCTTTATTAGGATGTTCTATAGTCTCCAAGTATTATTTTTCCAAAATTTTTCTTGTGGTTGATTTCAGAGTTTCAAAGTGTTGTGGTCTGAAAATATGCATGATATGATCTCACACTTTTTGTACTTGTTTAGGGCTGATTTGTGTACCAGTACATGATTTATTCTGGAGAATATTCCACGTGCACTTAACAAAAATGTATATTCTGCTACTCTAGGATGAAATGTTCTGAATATGTCTTTTAAGTCCATCTGGTCCCGTGTGTCATTAAGAGCCACTGTTTCTTTGTTGATTTTCTCTTTAGATGAGCTGCCCATTACTATAAGTGAGATGTTGAAATCCTCTACTATCATATTATTATCAATGAGTTTCTTTATGATTGTGAGCATAAATATTTACAACTATTTATATCTTCTTGGTGGATAGACACCTTACCTATGATACAATGCCCTTAGTCATCTCATTACAGTTTTTATTTTAAAGTCTAGATTGTCTAAGTACGGCTACTCCATCTTTCTTTTGGCAGCCATTAGCGTGATAGATGGTTCTGCATCCCCTACTTTCAGTCTGAAGGTGTCTTCAGGTTTAAAGTGGGTCTCTTGTAAACAGTATATAGATGGATCTTGTTTTATTATCCATTCTGTTACTCTGTGGCTTTTAATTGGAGCATTTAATCCATTGACATTTAGAGTGACTACTAAAAGGCATGAGTTTATTGCCATTATGTTTCTTGCAGAGTTGGAGTTTTTGTTGGGGTTCTCTGGTCCTTTCTAGTCTTTGTTGCTTTTTTTGGTCTTTTCTCCCCTTAGAGAGTCCCTCCTCTTAGAGAGTTCCCCCTTAAAATGTCTCCAGGGTTCATTTAGTGGTCATGGACTCCTTTAATTTTTCATTGTCTGGGAAAAAATTTTGTTTGTCTGGTAAACTTTTTATCTATCCTTCTATGCTGAATGAAAGTCTTGCTGGATAAAGGATTCTTGTCTGCATATTTTTCCAGTTCAGCACATTGAATATATCCTGCCACTACTTTCTGGCCTGCCAAGTTTCTGTGGATAGGTCTGCTGCAAACCTGATCTGTCTTCCTTTATAGGTTAAGGAATTTTTTTTCCATTGCTGCTTTCATGATTCTTTCCTTGCCTGAGTATTTTGTGAATTTGACTATAATATGCCTTGTTGACAGTTGGTTTTTGTTGAATCTTATGGGAGTTCTCTGAGCTTCCTGGATTTTAATGTCTGTGTCTTTCTCCAGGTTATGGAAGTTTACTGCTATGATTTGCTCACATAACCCTTCTACCTCTTTTTCTCTCTTTTCATTTTCTGGGATCCCTATGATTCTGATGTTATTCTTTTTTAACGAGCCACTGATTTCTCTTATTCTGAAATCATGCTCTTTTCCTTTACTCTCCCTTTTTTTTTTTTTTCCTGCTTCATTATTCTCCAAAAGTTTGTCCTCTATATCACTGATTCGCTGCTCTGCTTCATCCATCCTTATCATTGTGGCATCCACTTGACAGAACAGCTCAGTTATAATATTTTTTACTTCATCCTAACTAGCTTTTACTTCTTTTATTTCCATAGAGAGGGATTCTGATCTATTTCTGACCACAGCGAGTATTCTTATTACTGTGATTCTAAATTCTGGTTCAGACATCTTGTTTGTATCTGTGTTGGTTAAATCCCTGGCTGTCATTTCTTCCTGCTCTTTCTTTTGCGGTGAATTCCTTCATTTTGTCATTTTGAAGGAAGAAAAGGAATTAATAAGGTAAAAAAATTAAAATTAAAAAATTGAAAATAACACACACACAAAAAGAAAAGTCAAATAAGTGATTGTAGATCCTAGGTGTACTTTAGTTTGGTTATTGAAAGGAGCTTGATTGATTAGAGAAAAGGGGGGAAAATTAAAATTAAAAACTTAAAAACAACACACACACACACACACACACACACACAAAAATACACACACAAAATCTAAAAAGTGATGCTAGATCGTAGGTATGTTTTGGTCTGGTTCTTGCAAGGACCTTGACTGATTAGAGAAAAAAGTGGAAAAAATTAAAATTGAAAATTAAAAACTACACACACACAAACACACACACTCAAATAAGTGATGCTAGATCCTAGGTGTGTTTTGGTTCGGTTATTGAAAGGAGCTTGACTGATTAGAGAAAAAAGGGGAAAAATTAAAATTAAAAAATTAAAAACAACACACATACTATCAAATAAATGATGCTAGATTCTAGGTGTGTTTTGATCTAGTTATTGAAAGGAGCATGACTGATTAGGGGAAAAAATTAAAATTAAAGAATTAAACACAACACACACACACACACACACACACACACACACACACACACTCAAATAAGTGATGGTAGGTCCTAAGCGTGTTTTGGTCTGGTTATTGAAAGAAAGTTGATTGACTAGAGAAAAAAGCGAAAAAGAAAAGGAAAAAAGAAACAAACAAGGGAAAGTTTAAAATTTTGAGAAAATGAATACGATGAAATAGAATAACTTGAAATGATGGAAGTAAAATAGAATTTGAAAAATTTACCAAAAAAGTAAAAAATTTAGTCGAAAAAAATAAAGGGAAATATTTAAACAAAAATTTTTTACTGTTTTATTTATTTCTGAGAGAGAGACTGACAGATAGAGACAGTACTAGCAGGGGAGGGTCAGAGAGAGAGGGAGATACAGAATCTGAAACAGGCTCCAGGCTCTGAGCTGGCAGTCAACACAGATCCTGATGCGGGGTTCAAACCCACAAGCTGTGAGATCATGATGTGAGCCAAAGTCGGTCACTTAACCGATTGAGCTACTCAAGCACCCCTGAAAATATTTTTTTTTAATTTTTTTAAAATGTTTTATTTATTTTTAGGAGAGAGAGAGAGAGAGACAGCGTGAGCAGGGGAGGGTCAGAGAGAGAAGGAGTCACAGACTGAAACAGGCTCCAGGCTCCGAGCCGGCAGTCAGCACAGAGCCCAATGCGGGGCTCGAACCCACGAACCGCGAGATCATGACCCAAGCTAAAGTCGGACGCCCAACCGACTAAGCCACCCAGGCGCCCCCCCCCGAAAATATTTTTAATAAAATTGAAAATAAAATAATTTTTTAAATCTTTCTGTATTCAAGTAAAAGAAGCAAAAAAGAAAGAAAAAACAAGAAAATTGAATAGATGGGCCAGTGAACAGACTGAAATATGATTGATATTACATCGTTTTCCCCTGAAAGTCAAACTATGAAGCAGTTTAGAGTCTGTTAAGTAAGCAGGAGAGATGTGTGGTGTTTTTCTGAAGCGCTGAGGTTGGCCCAGTTGTGTGTAGCTTAGTGTAATGGCTCTGTTCTCCACTAGATGGTGCTGCTTAGCTTACTGGGGTGGACAGTTGTGCCGCCTGTAGGTGTGTATGCACATGCGCCGGTGGGGTGAAAATGGTGTTACCCAGGTACCCAGTCTAATATTAGAACTCTGTGCTCTCCCCAACCAGGAATCAGGCACCCATTCTTTGTTTTCACTTTCAGTCCACTTACCCCTTTTGCATTCTCTGTAACCACACAGTCAGGTTGCCAGGTGGCACCTCCCTCCTGAGTTTTATCTGAGGGACTGTGGCTTTGACCTGCTCAGATCATCTTGCAGAAGGTCTCACCAAGAAATTGAGGGTTGCCGGCTGCGCCCAGGAATGCTAGAAAGAACTTGCTGCTGCCAATGTGCAGAGACTTGTGGCTGGGTGCCAGCCCAACCCAGAAAAAGTTTACACAATTGTGTTAGCAGTGTTTCCGGGATTATGAAAAATCTCACGTGGCCCGAGGACTTCCTGGACCCACTCTTTTCCTGGGAATTTGCTCTTCCACCAAAGCACCACTAGGTACTTGAGCTGCAGAGTTTTAGACTCTGCACTCCCCGTTTATTGAGTCTTAATGAAATTTAAAACCTCTCCTTTTTCCTTTCTCCCTGTGGGTGTTTCCACCTTTTTTCCCACTTTCTCTCCAGCTGCTTTTGTGTAGGTGCTTTTCCCATACTCTCCCTAGGTCTCCATCCTCTCTCTGCAAGCAAAAACAGCTCCCTGCCCTCCGCAGCTCCTCTCTCCCCCAGTTCATCTCTCCATACCATGTACTTGATTAGTTCTGTGGTTCAGGTTGTGCAGATTGTTGTGTTAACCCTCAAATCAGTTTTCTAGGTGTACAGGATGGTTTAATGTTGATCTGTCTATATTTCATGTACACAAGACAGAAAAAGACTTCCATGCTGTTCCAACATCTTGGCTGCTCTCCATCATGTGGATTTTTTAATTTCAATTAGCATGTTCTTGGGTCTCTGCTTGGTTCTTTTTTTATCTCTTTCTTAGGAATCTCACTTATGTCTTCTCTTTTCTCAAGCTGAGTATCATTATAATCATTACTTTAAGTTCTCTATCAGGTATAACACTTATATCTTTCTCATTTAGGTCTCTTGCTGTGATTTTGTCCTGTTCTTTCATTTGGGATATACTCCTCTGTCTCCTCATTTTGCCTAACTCTGTGTGTCTCTTTCTATGTTTTAGGAAAGATCTCCTACTCTACAAAATGGCCTTATGAAGAAGAGGTCCTATAGTGCCCCAATGCAGTGTCTCTTGTCCCAAGAAATTTGCGCCCAGAGGCACATCTCCTATGTGTGTTGTGTGCACCCTGCTGTTGTGTTGTAACCACTTTTTCCTTTATTCCATTTATCTGCACAGGTTCTCTTTGCCCTTTTTTTGGCACTGTTTGGTCCCTGGCCATGGTGGAGCACATTTTATAAGATGCACACCAGTCTGCTTGTGAAATGAGACCTGCCAGCATTGCCAGGATTAGTGGTGTATGGGTGGGGTGCACAATTCTAACAAGGTTACACCTGGGGCTCCCAAGGGCCTGCCACCACTGCCAGGACCAACGCCTCACAAAATGATTAGGCCAAGAGATGAGATATTGGTGATGTTCGCATGGGTCTTCTGGGAAAAGGTCTTGGTCTTCTCAGCACCAAGACTGAGATATGTGACAATCAAGGTAGAGTCGGCTGAAGGGTGAGTGGTTGGGGCTTGGTGTGAGCAAGCTAGGTAATGAATGTTGGCACCATACTGGTTCCTGCAGGTGACTCTGGGTTTATGCTAGAGGGTAAATAACTCTACTCCCATATACTCCAGACATTTTTGAAACTACTGCCTCTATGCTGTATCTTATTTGTTGTGCTGTCTCTTTAAGGGCAGGACTCAGCTTCCTAATGCCCTCTGGGTTTTCCAAGAACCAGCCTGCTAATTTTTTAATTTCTAGGCCAGCTTTAAGTCCTATTAATTGTAAGAATTCATGAAATTTGGAACCTCTTGCTTTCAAAGCCAAATGTTATGGAAATTCATCTTTCCCATGTGGGCTCCCCAGTGTGACAATCTATTTCTCTTCCTTCTCTTTACCCACTGTGTCCCGCCCTCCTGGGGACATGTCCTCGTTCTTCTTACCTCTTCAATGTGGTCTCTTTTCTACCTTTAATTGTGGAGTTTGTTCTGCCAGGCTTCACATTGTTTTCTGGGTTATTTATGCTGATATGAGTATTATCTAGCTGTATCTGGAGTGAGGTATGCTTAGGATCCTCCTATTTTACCACATCCCCAGCCTCTTTCTATTGCTTTTTTATATCTATTTTGTCCTTACCCACCTTTTTGAATTATATCATTAATAAATATGTGTATTATCTTGCATTTTTCCAAAGGAAAATTAATGTACAAATAACTATACTTTTGTCTATCCATTTATGAAAATGTTGTCTTTTTTTCCTTTCTTTGATCATTTAACACAAATTTCAAAGAGTGGTAAAAACCAACATCCTAGTTTGACCTTAGCTGAAATGCCTTCAGGATTTCACAAATAACAGTGTCTCAGGTTGAAATAGATTTATTTGATTAAGCAAATTTATTTTTCTGTCTAGTTTATAATTTTCAATAAGAATTAATATTAAATTTTATTAATATATTTCTAGTACATGAAATAAATATACTTCAAATCTGGCAAAACAGTACAATACATAAACCTATTAGTTTTCAAAGTCAACATAATTCATTTAGAAGTTGTTTACAGATATTTCCTTCATTTCTTAACATAAAGGAACCTAATATCATTTACCTGTAAAGCCTCTTTCAGTTGTTCCTGAAGGACTTTGTTCTCAACTTCCAGAG
Organism: Proteles cristata cristata; assembly: GCA_017311185.1. NCBI lineage: Eukaryota > Metazoa > Chordata > Mammalia > Carnivora > Hyaenidae > Proteles > Proteles cristata. Next base: position 1,497,031 of record JAESUZ010002751.1, on the reverse strand, counting down.
CAAATGCTACTTTCTAGTAAAATATAAAGGGAAAATACATTAACTTTAGTATTTCTGTTTCTATAAATTAATTGTTACAATTATCATGTCTCTAAAATCCACAGGTAGCCAACATAATGATTTGAGTATACACATTTACTCACATATTTCTCAGGCATAATGGTGGATAATTTCTGCAGCTGTAGCTTCTTATTGATTTTCTATAGGAAAAATGACCTTGAATCTGGTAAATTATAACTATAATAAACTAAATATTTCATATCTCTTTTTCTCTAGACCTGAAATATTTAAATACAAACATTTCAAATTTTATGAAAAGAAGCAACTCTACTCTTAACAGAAAATTAACATAGTTCTGAGCTTGTGCAAATGAATGGACTCTGTTACACATGAAATGTATCAAGAATTCTCCATCAGATGGGAGACAGTTTGAGGAACCATATCTAAAATCCACAGTTCTGCTTCTGATATACCAGAGAAAGCTGCTACTGAACAGACCCTGCCACACATAAATACTACAAACTCAAAATAAAATATAAATATCAACACTGAAGAGAAACCAAGGATAAGTAGATTCTTCAGAGACAGTAGTATTTGGAAGAAGAAAAGAGTCCTAGGTAAGATTCTTATTTCCTGGCTTCTAATCTGAAGGCAAACCCTACATGAGCCAGACAAAGTATCTACTAGCTGATAGAAAACATGAATTTTTAGACTTTATAAACCAGAGGAAGGAAATCACTGAAAAACTTAGGTGAAGTCACACAAAGAAGGAACCTTGTGATAAGGAGCTCCAAACTCTGTATAAACCCTGTCTGACTCTCCCTTAAGCCCTGAACATTTATATATGTTTGTGATTAACTGATTTATACATTTGGGGCTTTACACCTTGGGGGCATAAACATTTACAACTGTTAGCTCTTCTTGATGGATAGACCCCTTAATTATGATATAATGCCTTTCTTCATCTTGTTATAGCCTTTGTTTTAAAATCTAGTTTGTCTGATATAAGTATGGCTACTCCGGCTTTGTTTTGACTTCCAACAGCATCAAGGTTCTCCACCTTCTCACTTTCAATCTGCAGATGTTCTCAGGTCTAAAATGAGCCTCTTGTAGGCAGCATATAGATGGATCTTGTTTATTCAATCCATTCTGATACCCTGTGTCTTTTGATTGGGGCATTTAGTCCATTTATATTCAGAGTGATTAGTAAAAGATATGGATTTGCCACTTTCCATTCACAGAGTCCCCTTTGGATCTCCTACAGGACTAGTTTAGTGGTCATGAACTCCTTTAGTTTTTCTTTGGGGAAAAAAGTCTTTCCCTCTCCCTTCTATTCTAAATGACAGCATTGCTGGATAAAGGATTCTTGGCTGCATATTTTCCCCAATCAGCACTTCGAATATTTCCTGCCACTCCCTTCTTGCCTGCCAAGTTTCAGTGGATAGGTCTGTTACTACCTTTATCTGTCCACCCTTGTAGGGTAAGGCCCATTTGTCCCTAGCTGCTTTTAGAGTTCTCTCTTTATCTTTGTATTTTTTACAGTTTCACTGTGATATGTCATGGCATTAGCCTGTTTTTGTTGAAGAGAGTTTGTACCCTGTGGGCCTGGGTGCCTGTTTCCTCCCCCAGATTAGGGAAGTTTTCAGCTGTAATTTGCTCAAATAAACCTTCTTCTCCTTTCTTCCTCTTCTTCTTTTGGAACTTCTATGATACGGGAATTGCTTCATTTCATGGAATCACTTAGCTCTCTAATTCTCTCATGATCTAGTAATTTCCTTTCCCTGTTTTTTTTTCAGCTTCATCATTTTCCATAATTTTGTCATGTATTTCACCTATTCTCGCCTCTGCTGCTTCCATTCTTGCTGTCACTGTATCTAGTTTACTGGGCATCTATTTTATAGCATTTCTTAATTCATCACGACTATTTCTTAGGTCTTTGATCTCTGCAACAATAGATTCTCTGCTGTCTTCTATGCTTTTTACAAGCTCAAATATTAGTCATATGACTGCTATTCTAAATTCTTGTTCATATATATTGTTTATATCTGTTTTGAGCAATTCTCTGGCCATCATTTCTTTCTGAATTTTGAGGAGAGTTCTTCCATTTTGTCATTTTGGCTAGGTTTCTGTCTTTTACATGTTTTAATAGCTTCTTATGTGTCTTGCACCTTCAAGTACTACTATATTAAAAAGAGGCCATACACTGTCCAGAACTGGCTCTTCAGGAAGGATTTTTGGAGTGTGTTGCATGTACTCTGTTGTTGCGTTTTGACTGTTCTATCCCGCAGGTCAGTCCTCTGTAAAGTTCATCCTTGCTTGTAGTGGTGGAGTGTTTGGATCTTCAACCAGGTGTGCTTTGATTTGTTCACTGAAGTAACCATGAAAAAAAAAAAAAGGAAAACAGGGGGAAGCCTGATCCCCTACAAAGAGAAAAATGAAACGGGCAAAAAACAAAAACAAAAACAGAAACAAGAACAAAAACAAAAGCAAGAAGAGAGTCAAAAGAACTGCAAGGCTTAATCCAGAGAGAGAAGAGAGAAAGAGAGAAAGGAAAAGAAAAAGAAAACATAAGAATTGACCAAAACAAATCAGAAACTATGAGCCTGATTCCAAAAGAAAAAAAAGAAGAGGGTAGAAATCAAAAGAAAACAGAAGAATAGACAAATAGACAAACAGGCAAAAACAAAAACCAGTTGTTGATGCTAAAGACCAATGGCTGTATTGGTCTAAAAGAGAATCTGGCTCTGTTGGCTCAGTCTTCCTCCAGGTGATAAGCAGTTACCAGTCACAGAGGAGGGGGGCTTGGTGTAAGTGGGTCCTGCCTCCACAGGGGGCCACTGTGCTGCTCCTTGAAGCTCCACTGTGTTGCCATTGAGTAGAAAAATGGCAACACCCCAATCTCTCCTCTCTGGATCAGGTGTCTCATACCATGCTGTTCAGATAGCCCACACAGAGTAGCACAGGCCGTTGGCTTGCCCTGCTCCAGTCTCCTCTGCTTTCTAGGTGCTTGGCTGGGATTCCAATGTCTTAAAGGGCCCTGCATCACATGGACCCTGTTCTGGTGCAGTGCCCCTCAGCCCTGCTGATAAAAGGCCTTTGGCTGGTTCCCCAAAGGTCTTTCCTCCTTGGGGAGGCAATAAATTCTTTTCCCACAGTATTTGAGGAGAGGACTATTCTCGCCCAGTGTGCCCGAGATCACTACGGCACTACAGAACTGACTCCTTCCGTCTCAGGTGCACCTACACAGTCAGCTCTGGGCCAGAGACACTCATGCACTTTTGTTGTTGTTTTTCTTTTTTCTTTTCTTTTCTTTTCTTTTCTTTCTTTCTCGTTCTTTCGTTCTTTCTTTCTTTCTTTCTTTCTTTCCAAATAGTTTGTCAAATTAGTTTCCACATAACACCCAGTGCTCATCCCCACAAGTGCCCTCCTCCATGCCCATCCCTCCTCCCCCCACATCCACCAGTCCTCAGTTTTTGTCAGCATTCAAGAGTCTCTCATGGTTTGCCTCTCTCCCTTTCCCCCACCATTTCCCCCCTTCTTCTCCCCCTTGTTCCTCAGTTAAGTTCCTCCTAATCCTCCTATACGTGCAAACATATGATATTTGTCCTTTTCTGCCTGACTTATTTCGCTCAGCATAACACCCTCAAGGTCCATCCATATTGCTACACATGGCCAGATTTCATTGTTTCTCATTGCCATGTAGTATTCCATGGTATAGATAAACCACATTTTCTTGATCCATTCATCCATTGATGGACACTTAGGCTGTTTCCATGTTTTGGCTATTGTTGAGAGTGCTGCTATGAACATTGGGGTTTATGTGCTTTTGTACCTCCAAGTTTCAGCTCCTAAGGCTGTCTGCAAAAGAGAAACTAGCATTCTCCATCTTTCTCATTCCCAAGTCCATGGTTCAGAGAGACTTTCCTCTTGTGCTAAGAAAATAGTAAAGCCCTCTTTCTTTCTCTCCCTTCTGTCTCCCCACTGAAGTGGTTCCCTCCTCTCCATGCCTATGCCATTTTATCTCCCGCAATTCAAATACATATACCTCATACCTTGGTCCTGCCACATTGTCTCCCTCCACCTGTGGAGATCCTTCTGCCATGCTACAGACTGATTTCCTGGGTGTTCCAAGTGATTTGCCCTCCATACAGCTGTGTTTGAGGGATAAGGGAAATCCCGGTCCCCATACTTCTCCACCATCTTAACTCCTCCCTGAATAACTACTGTCTTAAATCACCAGGTTTTGGAGTACTTTGTTATTTAAGACAAGTTCATTAGCATACTTAGCAATAGAAAATGTGCATTATGTTATGTCATTAGAACATTTACAAAAATTGTATATTTTTGTGTTAGATTGTTTCCATAATTGGCTCTCAACAATTTCTCCTATCCTTACAGGATGCAGTGGAAAAACTATAAAAACTTTCAATCCCAGTCTCTAACACGCTTTATGGGTTTTGCTTTTGCCAATATGGAAAATTGATACTGGGAGCTGAAAAATAGAGGAGAAGCTCTGTTATATAGTTGTAGAACAATAAACAAAATTCAGGCCTAGAGTAACTTGCATGGTTAAAACCATGCCCAATAAACGTGTGGATCTGACTAAGGAAATTTCCAGCCAGAATGCTTAAAATACTATTTGGCTTATAGTACTTGACCTCAACCACAGCAAGTTCTTACTTGACACATCCCCAAAGGCAAGGGAAATCATGAGCAAAAATGAACTATTGGGACCTCATCAAGATTAAAAGCTTCGGCACAGCAAAGGAAACAGTCCATAAAACTAATAGGCAACCGACGGAATGGGAAAAGATAGTTGCAAAGGACATATAAGATAAAGGGTTAATATCCAAAATCTATAAGGAACTCACCAAAGTCCACACCCGAAAAACAAACAATCCAGTGAAGAAATGGCAGAAGATATGAACAGATACTTCTCCAAAGAGGACATCCAGATGGCCAACAGACACATGAAACAATGCTCAGCATCCCTCCTCGTCAGAGAAATACACATCAAAACCACACTGAGACCTGAGCTCTCGTCAGTCAGAGTGGCTAAAATGAGCAAATCAGAGGACTCTAGATGCTGGCGAGGATGTGGAGAAACAGGCACCCTCCTACACTGTTGGTGGGGATGCAAACTGGTGCAGCCCCTCTGGAAAACAGTGTGGAGGTTCCTCAGGAAATTAACAATAGAACTCCCCTATGACCCAGAAATAGCACGGCTAGGAATTTACCCAAGGGATACAGGAGTGCTGATGCATAGGGGCACATGTACTCAATGTTCATAGCAGCACTCTCAACAATAGCCAAAACATGGGAAGAGTCAAAGTGTCCATCAACGAACAAATGGTTCAAGAAGATGTGGTTTATCTATACGATGGAATACTACAAGGCAATGAGGAAGAATGAAATCTGGCCACGTGTAGCAACATGGATGGAACTTGAGGGTATTATGCTAAGGGAAATAAGTCAGGCAGAGAAGGAAAGATACCATATGTTTGCACGTATAGGAGGATTAGGAGGAACTTAACGGAGGACCATGGGGGAGAAGAGGGGAAAAAATAGTGGGGGTGAGGGAGGGAGGCAAACCATGAGAGACTCTTGAATGCTGAGAACACACTGAGGGTTGATGGGGGTGGGGGGGGGACGTGGATGGGGGGTGATGGGCATGAAGGAGGGCACTTGTGCGGATGGGCACTAGGTGTTAAATGGAAACCAACTTGACAATAAACTATTTAAAAAATAAATAAATAGTAATAACAAAATAATAAAATAACAAAAATAAATAAATGGGAAAAGAGTTAGTAATAGCGATGCAAAAAAAGAATAAAAAGAATTCTAAGATAGCATAATGTAAAATTCTAAGCAATTAATTTGAAAAACATTTAAAAATGGATGAATCTATATTAAAATAAAAACTACCAAAACACATACACCAATAATTTAAAAGGAATTGGAAAAGTGGTCAAAGCGGTACCATTTTTGTTTAAAAAATCTCCTAGTGATTTTGCAGATAAGTTCTATATAATATTCAAATTATATCTCCTTTATTAAAAAAAGTCCTTTCAGCTTCGAAATATGTATGTTATATATCATTTCTCAATTTTTTAATAAAAATTCTTTAATAAGCTTTAGATTTAAAAAATTCAGTATTTTTGTCATGTCAGTACCTCCTATATTACATTATATATGTGCAAAAGATTATTCAATTTATTCAAATATAGATGGAATGTAATTATAATTATTGTTCACATTTTTATTAAGGATTTAATATCCTTAATACTTAAAAGTATGTAGTTTTAACAGAAAGACAGAATTCTTGGCACCATACACAGAAAAAACTAAGTGACATTTCTATACATTTAGGAGTTGATGATCTTTGAAAAGAAACAGTAAATGGGAGATCACATTTGAATTTATGCTTTTTAGCCCCACTGACAAATAGAGAGGATCACTGGGCTACCCAGTCAAACCAGAGTGCATCTTAGAACTCTACAAATCTGGTTAAGTTATTTAATATCTCTGAGTTTCCTTTTCTAAGAATGGCATACAGTAGTCTCCTCTTATTCACAGTTTTGCTTTCTGCAGTTTCAGCTACCTATGGTCAACCACACTATGACTACAGTCACAAGATCAATAGTAACCTAATGCTATGTCACAATGCCTATGTTATTTCATCTCATTTTATCTCATCAAGTATGCATTTATCATCTCACATCATCACAAAAAAAAGGATGAGTACAGTACAATAAGATTTTGAGACAAATCACATTCATATAACTTTTACTGCAGTAATTGTTGTAACTGTTTTCTTTTATTATTAGTTATTGTTATTAATCTCTTACCTCACCTAAGTTATTAATTAAGCTTTATCATAGGTAGGTGTGTATGTATAAGAAAAAATATAGGATATATAGGTTTTGGTACCATTCATGATTTCAGGTATGTATGTATGACAGACAGGAATGTATCCCTCTGCCTAAGGGAGGACTACTGTGACAGTAATTACTGCTAATCATACTAAAATATGTTGTATGTGATTTGACTCACAAAATATTCAAATATGTTAAATATTTCTATTTTCTAAAAGATATTTTTGTCCTCATCCATATGATTAAGCTCCCAAATGCCCACTTAGTAGATAGTTGCCTAGAGGAAATACAAGCTGTTTTTCTAACAAGTAATATGAAAATCAAGTTACTAGAATAACAAAATATTTTTATCACTTTATCCAAACATGATCTTTTTTGAAGTACAACTCTGGCTACTGACTGCTAGTACATTTGATGTATTTGAGGAAAAAGCACCCTTTGTTCAGGCAAATGCAATTATTCAAGGGTATGTACTTGGCAAACCATGGGCTAGATTTTAACACCTACTTGTACCTAAACCCACTCCCTTATTCAAGGCATAATTTGTACAAAGTAAGGGCCGGCTTGGGTCCAGATGGATTATTTTATCTACGTCCTTGAAATACACAATAAATACAAGAATAATTCTTGGAATAATAATACTCTAAAAGGTACACAACAAACAACAAAATACTAGTTCACTTAAAAACTAAAGTTTTATATGACTTATAAAACACTTTAAAAGCATTATAATTACTTGAACAGATGGATAATAATAACAACTGATTCTATTATCCATCCTGCCTGAGGAAGCAAAACCAAATATATTTTCACTAACTGCAAATGCCAAGAAGGATTCAGAGAGCCATATATGCAGTTCAGATTTCAGTACCAATTTATTCTCTAAGCCCAAGTGAATCACTTTTAGCTTCTATTGATCTCTGTAAAATGGCCTAGATCAGTGATAGTACAGAATAAAGTTTTGGAGGAGAAAGATAAATTCCTTTAAAATTCTTGTTAAATCCATAGGCCTTATCCAGAAAAAAAAAATTATACTTACATAGAAAATTTTGACCTTAAATTCAGAAAAGAATAATTTTAAATGACATTAGCTGCTACAGACTAAATGTCTGTGTACCCCCCAAAATTCATATAACCTAATCTCTAATGTGATGGTATTTGGAAGTAGAGCCTTTGAAAAGCATTAGGACATGAAGGTAGTACTGTCATGAATGGTTTAGTGCCTTATAAAAGAGGCTCCAGAGACCTCCCTTGCTCTTTCTGCCATGTGAAGACACAGCAAGAAAATGGCCTTCTATGAACCAGGAATTGGGCTCTCACCAGACACTAAGTCTGCTGGTGCCTTGATAGACTTCCCAGACACCAGAACTATGAGAAATAAATGTTTACTATTTAAGTCACACATTCTTTGTTATAGAAGCCTACTATAGTCTGAATTTTTGTGTCCCGCTTTCCTCCTCCCCCTGCCTGCAAATTCACATGTTGAAATCCTAATACCCAATGCACTGATATTAGGATGGGGGGCCCTCATGAATGAGATTAGTGCCCTTACAAAAGAGGACTGAGAGAATGCTCTTGCCTTTCCTGACATATGAGAAAGAAGTCTACAGCCCAGAAGAGATCCCTCACCCCACCATGTTGATACCCTGATCTTGAACTTCCAGACCCAAGAATTGAGAAATAAATTTCTGTTTTTTATAAACTACCCTGTCCCTGATATTTTGTTAAAGCAGTCCGAATGGAACAAAACACAGCCCAAATGAACTAAAACGCTAACTTGATAAACTTCAAATATTAATTATATAATGGGATTATAATAGTTTTAAATATACCATTAAATATACTGTTCTATATAAAATAAAACGTTAAGTGTGATAGGCAGAATTCCAATATGGCCAGCATGATCTCCACCCTTGTGGTTATGCTCTGAATAATCTACTCTTTTTGACTTTAGGTGGGACGTGTAACTTACTTCTAGCCAGTAGAATATAGCAAAGTGATGAGATGCCACTCCTTTTATTAGATTGCAGTATATATCTAACATGACAAGACATCATTCTCATGATCATGTTAAATTACATAAGACTCTGTCTTAGCAGAGTCTGGCCTTGAGGAAGAAGCAAGATGCTGTGATGTAAACTGACTGTGGAAAGGTCTCATGGCTTAGTGCCTCAGTCCTAGAAAGGAAATGAAGTTTGCCACATCCAGTCGAGCTTGGAAGAGTAACTCATCTTAAAGATTGGAATACAGTCTAGTCATTACCTTGATTGCAGTTTAGTGAGACCTTGAGCATAAGATACAGCTACACCTGCTCAGCCTCCTAACCCATTCAAACTGTGAGATAATACAAGTTGTTTTAATAACTGAAAATTTTATGGTAACTTGTTATTCAGGAATAGAAAACTAATACAATAAAGTTGAACATTTTATATTCAATATCTCAAGTGGCCTTCTCATTTTCTTCCCAAATTTATGTTACCTGTTTCTTGAACAATTCAGATACACTTGTGGGACACTCAACTCCAGCCACTCACTGAAATGAGTGGTATGATGCTCTCATGGTTATTTTTTTTAAAAAAGAGTGAACTTGTAGGGAAAAAAAAAAGTATTCCAAAGCCAAGATGAACTCAAGGTTACTTACCTTTCATTCAATCACATAAAAAAGAATGGACTCTATAGTTCACAATTACTGAAGAGCTTTTTCTGATTCTTATACCTCATATCATATACCTTTTCAAGATAGATACCATTTTACTCATTTTAGTGATCAAAAAAATAAAGCTCAACTAGGTTAAAAGGTCTTGTCCATTGTCACAAAACTAGTAAGTCACTAATATGACTCTTAATATGATCTTCTTTCCTCCATGATATTGCCTGTAATTAAATAAACCATGGTAATTTTGATAACCTTGACTTGACAGTAAACATGCCTGGATTTACCATTTTATTTTCTGAAAAAAAAAGCCTTTTTTGTGAGGAAGTCAACTAACAAGAAATATCTTAGAAAGAATGGTAATACACACAGACACACAAATACACGCATATATCCCTATGTTCACATACATACTAGTGTTGTCTACATATATAATTACCAGAGCATGTATTAATTAAGTTTAAATGCATAGAGTATGTGTGTTACCTGAACTTGAAGCAAATCTTCTTTTCCTTTAAGATCTTTGACTAGAAACTTCTTCCTGTTATTAAAAAGGTTTTTAAATACATCACGATACTTTAAATTGCATAACTACTTTGCTTTCTTGAGTACTTAAACAATTTGTAAATAAATAAAATATCTCCAAAACTCATATTTTTAATATATATAAAATCCATATAAGTGATAAATAATTGAGTAACATTTCTCACGTTAACTTCACATTGGTATGATTAAAGTATGAGAGTGAGATGAGGCAAGGATTTTCAAAGTACACTAGCCATTTTTTCCTCTCTGGTCATCTTTGCTTAAATTTTTACTTAAAGTCCAGTTAGTTGGGTTACCTAGATGGCTCAGTCAGTTAAGCATCCAACTTCAGCTCAGGTCATGATCTCACAGTTTATAGGTTTGACCACTGCATCAGGCTCTGTGCTGATGGCTCAGAGCCTGGAGCTTGCTTCAGGTTCTGTGTCTCCTCTCTCTGACCCTCCCTTGCTCGCATTCTGTCTCTCTCAACTATAAACAAACATTAGGGGTTTTTTAAAATAAATAAATAAAGTCTAGTTAGTTAACATACAGCATTATATTAGTTTCAGGTGTACAATACAGTGATTCAATGCTTCCATACAACACCCAGTGCTCATCACAACAAGTGCACTACTTAATCCCCATCACTTATTTAACCCATCCCCCCCCTCACCTTCTCTCTCATAACCATCAGTTTGTTCTTGATAGTTAAGAGTCTGTTTCTTGCTTTGTCAACAACATGAGAAACAACACATGTTGGCAAGGATGTGGAGAAAGGGAAAACCCTCTTGTACTTTTGATGGGAATGCAAACTAGTAGAGCCATTCAAGAAAACAGTATGGAGGTTCCTCAAAAAGTTAAAAATAGATCTATGCTATTATCTAGCAATTGCATTACTAGGTATTCACCCAAAGAATACAAAAATACTAATTCAAAGGGATACATGCAGCATTATCTACAATAGCCAAATAACAGAAACAGCCTAAGTGTCCATCAACTGATGAGTGGATAGCGATGATGTGATAACCCCACCCCTCCACACACAAGCTGGAATATTACCCAGCCATTAAAAAGAATGAAATTTTGCCATTTGTAACAACGTGGATGGAGCTTACCATTATGCTAAGTGAACTAAGCCATTCAGAGAAAGACAAATACTATATGATTTCACTCATACGTGGAATTAAAGAAACAAAACAAATGAGCAAAAGGAAAAAAAGAGAGTGGTCATCTTTTCTTCTTTGAAATAAAGGTCAAGGCTACGTATCCAGTTAATTTATCAGAATTTGTAAAACTCTATAAAGACTGGATTCACCGTTTCTTTTTTAAAATTATGTATTTATCTTTATTTTGGAGAGAGAGACAGACAGAGCACGAGTGGGGGAGGGGCAGAGAGAGAGGGAGACACTGAATGGGAAGCAGGTTCCAGGCTCTGTGTTGTCAACACAGGGTTCGACGCAGAGCTCAAACCCACAAACCATGAGATCATGACTTGAGCCAATGTCAGACACCTAACCAACTGAGTCACCCAGATGCCCCATATTAGGGTTGGACTAAAGCAAATTCAAAGTGCAAAAAACACTTTATATTACTAAAGAAATATTCACTTAAAAGGCCATTTTACAGTAAGCAACATGCACGAAAAATAGATAATTGCTTTCACAAAATAAATATAATCAAGAAGTATGGTAAAAAAGGAAAAAGAAAAAAAAAGGAACAGACCAGACTGAGGAATTAATATACAAATCACTAGCTAAACCATCAAGGAAATAATGTAAATCCTCTGTACCTAGAATGATTTGCAGATTTAATTCTGTTTACTTATTCCTGACTATCTGGTTTATTCTCCTAACCTACCTTTAGTTCCTTGTTCTTCCCTTCCCAGCCCTCTTCCACCATCATATCCTAGTCTGCTTATAAAACTATGGTATTATGTAGTGTTATGCTTTTTAGAAACCTGTTAATAAGTTATGTTTATATGACCCCAAATTGTTTGTATAAAATGAGAATATAAATAAGAAAAAATATAAACATGTAGCTTTATGTCTTACTCTTGTGTATCCTCAGATTTTCTCTTGTCTTTTTTCTTTTCCATTTTCATAGTTTTCTTTGTCCGATCATACGTAGACTTTGGTTTCTGTGTAATTTTATATAAGCCAGAAATAAACGGTTAATGAGAGAATACATTAGAGGGGAAAAAAGATAATATGCATTACTAAGACTTTCATTTTACTTTGAGAATTACTATACAATGTTTCAAGGAAAATTATCTAAAAAGAAGCAAAACAAAACTAAGGATATAGTCAGAATGTTTGTTATGGTGCTTTACTGAATGTATGTTGTATACAAGCTAATATATATCAAAAGAGGTAAATTTCCTGAAAAATTACAGCCAGGTCTTCTATATTATTTACTTTCCTGAAAAACATCTATGAAAACTCATGCACTAAAAACTGCAGGATATATGAAACAAATGAGGTAAGGTGCCCAGCATGCAACAAACATTGTCAATGATACATTTTTTAAAAATAGAAATCTAATAAACAGTTCCATTTTACAAAGTTAGATGATTTGAGAAACACATAATATGAGAAATATAGTTTTGTTTTTAGAAAGATTTGAAGCATGTTTGTGGAAGTGACCATTGAATAGGTTACAACTTGTTATCATGCAGTTGGGAAGAAGGGTTATCTGAAATTACATAAAAGTTGTAACAACAGATATGGACTGGTATGGTACACTACAAACATGGTGAATGAATACAGTGTGCAGAATCTGCTTTCTTCTTTTATCTAGTACTTTTATCAGATGAATTTGTGGATAAACACACGTAAAATTCATATTATGTTCAAATTGTGTTAGAGCAAATTTGCTTTTCAAAACCAATATATAGCAGAACTAACCATATATTTCAAAGTATTCTTGAATGACTATGTAGTACTAGATTATTTTAGTCAAGAAAGTTGAGAAAAAAATTAACAATTATATTACTGAAATTTTTAGATGAGCTTAATAATAGGTAGACCTATTAAGGCATTAGATGTTTATTTCATATATTATACAACTCCCAACAGATACAACTTCACTCTAGTGACAAAGTTCCCACAAGTTGAACACAAAGTGTAATAATCCTCATAAAACATGAAAAAAGAGTATAATAGTGAATTCTAATGAGAATTGTTAAGGTCCCCACATAAATTTCTAGTTTAAATATGAGTTTTGGGATATATTTCATATACAGAAAAATCAAACATACATTGGCAACCAAAAAATACTTTAAAAATGAAAAGAAAAAAAACTTAAAATAATGAACAGATTGCCAGTTAGTTGTGAGAAAACTTCAAGTGGACAAATAGTCTTGTAATTTCAGTACATGACAGAGACAAGAAGTGAGGAAAGAAAATGGATATTTGAAGAAACAACACCCGAATTTTATTTTCAAATTTGACAAAAACTTTATGCCCACAAACCCACAAAATATAAGGAAAATTACATCCAAGATATATCAGAATAAAATTATAAGCAGTGATGAGGATAAAATCTTAAAAGCAGAGGAGAAAAATAAATTATATACAAAATAAAGTCGACAGCAGGCTTTTCAGAAACAATGCAAGTCAGAAGATAAAGGAGAAACTCTTTAAAGTACTAGAAGAAAAAGAACCAGCCAATCTAGAATTCCTAACCCGGAGAAACTATTTTTCAAAACTGAAGGCAAAAGAAAAAATGTGTTTTGTAGAAATCTAAGAGTTGAAAGAATATATCAGCTGCAGATCTGAACAAAATAATATTATTTATGATGATAATGATGATGAAGAATCCTTTAAGCACAAGAAAAATGACACTAGACAGAAATAAGGAAATATACAAATTAAAGACCAACAGAAATGATAATTAAATAAGTAAATATAAAGACTGTTTTCCTTATTATCTAAATCTCTTTAAAAGGTAATAGTTTACAGCTATACTAATAACAATGTGTTGTACAGTTTATACCATAGGTAGTAAAATGTATGAAAATATTCATATGCAGGCTGGAAAAGGACAAATAAAAGTACATTATCTTAAGGTTCTTGAGTGATTTATTATCACTTAAATACAGACTGTAATAACTTAAAACAAGACTGTAAATCCTTTACTGTAAAGCAACCAATTGCTTTAAAAAGTAATAAATATTTTGTTACTTGGAAGTATGGTGCTATTGTAACGTATAACTAAAAATGTAGACATGGCTTCAGAATCAGGCAGTAGGTAGAGGCTGAAAGAATTTCATGGAGCATGAAAAAAATATTTAGCAAATTATCAAAAGAAGAAAAATATTTTAACCTGGTAAATGATACTGAAAGAAAAAAAGAAAAAGTATGCTGAATGACCATAGAAACAAGAAAACTTCCCTTTAAAATCAGGAACAAATTAAAAATGCCTACTCTCATCATGTCGTTTCAATATCATTCTAGATGTCTTTCAGTATCACTCTAGATATCATTCCAGCAAAGTAAGAAAAAGAAATAGTTTTACAAATTGGAAAGAAAGAAAATTTAGGCCATTATTATTCATACATACTTTGAATCAAAATTAAATAAACAAAAAATTATTACACTTCTCTAACAACAGTTTAAAAATATATTTAAAAAGATAGCAATTAAAAAAGCCTTTATACTTTATACATCAAGGTTGCCATTCAGAATTAAAGGAGAGAAAAAACGTTTCCAGGACAAGCAAAAACTAAAGGAGTTTTGTGAACACTAAACCAGCTCTATGTGAAATATTAATGAGGAGACTTTCAACAGGAAAGAGAGACCAAAAGCAACAAACACTAGAAAGGAACAGAGACAATCTTTAAGAACAATGACTTTACAGGTAATACAATGGCACTACATTCATATCTATCAATAATGACTCTGAATGTAAATGGACTAAATGCTCCAAACAAAGACATAAGCATCACAATGATACAAAAATAATACCTATCAATATGCTGCTTACAAGAGATTCGTTTTAGAACCAAAGACTCCTCCAGATCGAAAGTGAGGGTATAGAGAGCCATTTTTATTGCTAATGGATTTCAAAAGGAAGCTGGAGTAGCCATATCAAACTAGATTTTTTTTAATTTTTCTTAATATTTATTTTTGAGAGACAGAGAGTGAGCAGGGGAGGGGCAGAAAGAGAGGGAGACACAGAATCCAAAGCAGGCTTCAGGCTCCAAGCTATCAGCACAGAGACTGATGTGGGGCTCGAACTCACGAACCATGAGATCATGACCTGAGCCAAAGTTGGCCACTTAACTGACTGAACCACCCTGGTGCCCCAAAATAGATTTTAAACCAAAGACTGTAATAAGAGATGAAGAAGGACACTACATTATAATAAAGGAGTCTATCCAACAAGATCTACCAATTTAAAATATTTATGCCCCCAACATGAAACAAGCCAAATATATTAATAAAAAAACTTTAAGAAACTAATTAATAATAATACAATAATAGCAGGAGACTTTAACAACCCACTTGCCACTGGATAAGATAGACTTAAAAGATATATTCAGAGCATTTCATCATAAAGCAGAATTCAAATTGTTTTAAAGTGTACATGGAACATTCTCCAGAAATGATTACATATTGCATCACAAATCAGCCCTCAACCAGTACAAAATATTGAGATGATATCATGGATATTTTCAGACCACAAGGGTATGAAACTTGAAATCAACCACAAGAAAAAATTTGGAAAGACCACAAACACAAGAAGTTGAAGAACATTCTACTAAAGAATGAATGCGCTAACAAGGAATTAAAAAAGAAATAGGGACACCAGGTGGCTCAGTCAGTTAAGCGCCCAACTTTAGCTCAGGTCATGATCTTATGGTTCATGAGTTTGAGCCCCACAATGGACTTTCTGCTGTCAGCACAGAGCCCACTTAATATCTTCCACCCCATCTCTCTCTGCCTCTCCACTTCTTGGGCTCTCTCCTTCCCTCTCTCTCTGCACCTCAAAAAAAAAAGAAAAGAAAAGAAAAAGAAAAGAAACTTAAATAAGAAATTTAAAAAATACATGGAAGCAACGAAAATGAAAATACAACAGTCCGAAACCTCTGGGATGTAGCAAAGGTACTCATAAGAAGGGAGTATATAGCAATACAGGCCTTACTTAAAATGCAAGAAAAGTCTCAAATACACAATCTAACCTCACACCTAAAGAAGTTGGAAAAGGAACACCAAATAAAGCCTAAAACAAACAGAAAAAGGGAAATAATAAAGATTAGAGCAGAAATAAATGAAATATAAATTAAAAAATTAAAACATTAAAACAGATCAACAAAACTCGGAGTTGGTTCTTTGAAAGAATTAACAAAATCAATAAACCCCAAAAATAGAGAGAGAAGGGGAGGGAAAGAGAGAGGAGCTAAATAAACAAGACCTTGAATGAAAGAGAAATCACAACCAAACACCACAGAAACACAAACAATTATAAAAGATTATGAAAAATTATATGCCAACAAATTAAGCAATCTGGAAGAAATGGTTAAAATTTCTAGAAACATATAAAACTACCAAAACTGAAAAAGCAAGAAATATAAAATTTGGAAAGACCTATAGCCAGCAAAGAAACTGAACTAGTAATCAAGACTCTCCCAACAAACAAGAGTCCGGGACTGGATGGCTTCTCAGGGAAATTCTATCAAACATTTAAAGAGTTAATACCTATTTTTCTCAAACTGTTCCAAAAAATAGAAATGGAAGGAAAACTTCCAAACTCATTCTATTAGGCCAGGATTACTTTGATTCCAAAACCATGCAAAGACTAAAAAGGAAAATAATAGGCCAATATCCCTGCTGAACACGGATGCAAAAATTCTTAAGAAGATACTAGTAAATCGAATCCAATGGCACATAAAAAGAATCATTCACCATGATCAAGTGGGATTTATTCCTGGGCTGCACAGCTAGTTCAATATTTGTAAATCAATCAACATGACACATCACATTAATAAAAGAAAGGATAAGAACCTATAATCTTCTCAATAGATGCATAAAAAGCATTTGACAACATAAAGAATCTATTCTTGAAAAAGCTCTCAAGAAAGTAGGGATAGAAGGAACATACTTCAACGTCATAAAGGCCATCTATGAAAGACCCACTGCTAATATCGTCAAATGGAGGAAAAATGAGAGCTTTCTCCCTAGGATCAGGAACATGACATGGAGGTCCACTCTCACCACTGTTCAACTTAGTACTGGATGTCTTAGCCTCATTTTCATAAAGAAAAAAAAGGCATCCAAATTGGCTAGGAATAAGTCAAACTTCTACTCTTTGTAGATGACATGATACTCTATATAGAAAACCCAAAAGATTCCACCAGAAGGCTGCCAGCTCTGATAAATGAATTCAGAAAAGTCTCAGGTTCCAAAATTAATGTAGAGAAATCAGTTGCACTTCTATACACCAATAATGAAGCAACAGAAAGAGAAATCAAGAAATTGATCTCATTTACAATTGCACCAAAAGCCATAAGATACCTATGAATAAACCTAAACAAAGAAGTAAAAGATCTGTACTCTGAAAATGAAGGAACATTTGTGAAAAAAACTGAAGACACAAAGAAATGGAAAAATATTACATGCTATGGATTGGAAGAACAAACATTGTTAAAATGTCCATACTACTCAAAGCAATCTACACATTTAATGCATTCCCTATCAAAATACCAACAGGAGTTTTCACAGAGCTAAAACAAACAATTCTAAAATTTGTATGGAACCACAAAGACCCCAACCAGCCAAAGTAATCTTGGGAAAAAAAAGAAGAAGAAGAAAAAGAAAAAAGGAAAGCAGGAAGCATCACATCACAATTCCAGACTTAAAGCTGTACTACAAAGCTGTAATCAGAACCCAGAAATGGACCCACAATGTATGGTCAACTGATCTTTGACAAGGCAGAAAAAAATACCCAATGAAAAAAAAGACAGTCTCTTCAACAAATAGCATTGGGAAAACTGGACAGTGACATGCTGAAGAATGAAACCAGAACACTTTCTTACACTATACACAAAAATAAATTCAAAATGGATGAAAGATATGAGCCATAAAACTATCAAAATCTTGGAGGAAACACAGTCAGCAACCTCTTTGACCTCACCCATTGTAACATCTTAGTAGACATCTCCTGAAGCAATGGAAACAAAAAAATAAACTACTGGGACTTCACCAAGATAAAAAGCTTCTGCATGGTGATGGAAACAATCAACAAAACTAAAAGGCAACTTACAGAATGGAACAAAATATTTGCAAATGACATATCTGATAAAGCTTCGTATCCAAAATCTATAAAACTTATAAAACTCAACATCCAAAATAAACAAGTAATCCAGTTAAAATATGGGCAGAAGACATAAATAGACATTTTCCAAAGAAGATATCCAGTTGGCCAACAGACACATGGAAAGATGCTCAATATCCCTCATTATCAGGGAAATACAAATCAAAACTACAATGAGGTACCACATCATACTGTCAGAATGGCCAAAATTAACAACATAAGAAACAACAGGTGTTGGGGAGGATGCAGAGACAGGGGAACACTCTTGCATTGTTGCAAGAATGGGAATGCCAACTGGAGCAGCCGCTCTGGAAAACAGTGTGGAAGTTACTCAGAAAATTAAAAACAGAACTACCCTATGATCCAGTATTTACACTACTTAGTATTTATCCAAAGAATATAAAAATACTAATCCAAACGGATACATGCATCTCTACTATCAACCAATAGTCAAATTATGGAAAGAGCGCAAATGTCCACTGACTGATAAATGGATAAGGAACATATGGTGTATACATATATACATAGTGCAATATTACTCAGCCATTAAAAAAGAATGAATTCTTGCCATTTGCAACAACATGGATGGAGCTAGCAAATAAGTCAGCCAGAGAAAGGCGTATACCATATGATTTCACTCATATGTGGAACTTAAGAAACAAAACAAAGGATCATAGGGTTAAAAAAGGAGGAAAACTGGGGCGCCTGGTGGCTCAGTCGGTTAAGCATCCGACTTCAGCTCAGGTCATGATCTCCCGGTTCCATGGGTTCGAGCCCCGCGTCGGGCTCTGTGCTGACAGCCAGCTCAGAGCCTGGAGCCTGCTTCAGATTCTGTGTCTCCCTCTCTCTATGACCCTCCCCTGCTCATGCTGTCTCTCTCTCTCTCTCTCTCTCTCAGAAAGAAATGAAAACATTAAAAAATTTAAAAAAAAAAAAAGAGGAAAACTAAGAAACAGACTCAACTATAAAGAACAAATTGATGGTTACCAGAGAAGAGGTGGTTGTACGATGGGTTAAATAGGTGAAGAGGATTAAGGAGTGCATTAGTGATCAGCACCAGGTGTTGCACGTAAGGGTTAAAGCACTACACCTGAACTAATGTTACAATTTATGTTAACTGGTATTTTTTAAAAAACTTTTAAAAAATAAAATATATTTAAAAACATAATTTGTTGATATTTTAATAAATTAATATTTGGTCTAGAAATGTCTTGTGGAATGTTTTGTCTGTTTTTCATAGCATCTCTTTGGTTTTAATAGTTAATATGGTAATTTAGAAAACGGCATTATTTTATTTTTAAAGCATAGCTGTTACCTAAAATTAATATCAAAAATGTATTGTAAAATATTTAAATATAGACTTGATTTCTAACCTAAAATAATAAGGTATTTTAGTCATTCTGCCATTTTCAGACACTAAAATTGAACTAACCTCTGTATTCTTCAACTTCTGGAGTTCATTTTCCAGCACTGATTTCTCCTCTAGTAACTCTTCAAAATTACTTTGCATTTGTTTGTATTTCTAAAAACAAATAGTATAATTTTAGTAATAATGAAAATTATATAGGGTGCCTGGGTGGCTCAGTAGGTTGAGCCTCAGACTGCAGCTCAGGTCATGCATGATTTCACTTGCTCCTGAGATTGAGCTCCATGTTGGACTCTGTGCTGACAGTGCAGAGCCTGCTTTGGATTCGCTGTCTCTCTCTCTCTCTCTCTTTCTCTCACTGACACTGACTCTCTCTCTCTCTCTTTCCCCCCTCCTCAAAAATAAATAAATAAAATTTTTTTAAAACAGAAAATCATACATTTCAATATAGAGAAGCTATTTGGGCATTTAATTATTAAAGTAAAAAAGTCTTCATGAATTCATGAAATAATGAACCATTGGTATTAACCAGCATAATGAACTATAATTGGGGCTGAAAGAGGCAAAGGAGCTAGAAATAATAATAAATGGAAATGTAGAAGACCATGGGCTATTATAGTTCAATATTTTAGAAGTGAAGTGTTTTTGAGGGATAATAAAGTCTAGTAAAATAAAAAAAGACAAAGCTTTCCAGCTCATTTATGCATAGAAATTTCTTGAATAAACTGAGGAAATACTATTTATTGAAGATTTTGCATCCTGACAATTTCTAGACTCTACTAACATTATCACAGGCAAAGTGCAATTTCAAACTGAGACTGCTATACTTACATCCTCTAACAAATTCTGATCATTCATAGTTCTGAAAAACAAATCAAAAATATATGTAATGTATTATTTTACATTCATATGTTTATTTATGTAACATACTTATATATTTTCTTTTGAAAACACTTAAAATAACACAAATGAAATTAGAATATAGTTTTACTATTATTCCAAAAATCCAGTGCTCTCTTTACAGAGATATTATATTGCTGTGTATTTTTTCAGAACCTGTTCAATACATTTACATATACTACATGTACCTATTCAATTCTATAATTTTTGTTAGTGGGTTGGGTGACTGCTTTTTTTCTTCATGTAAGTGACATCAATGTATATATTGTCCTAAACTTATTATTTTCATTTAACACAATGTGTGAGATCTATTTATACTGGTAAACACAGATATATCTCACTCATTTTAAGTATCACTTCTTATACCATAGCAGGATTTGGCAAATTTCTCTATAAGAAGCCAGATAGTAAGTATTTTAGACTTTGCAGGCCAGATGAACTGTCAGCACTACCTAACTCTGCAAAATCAGGTATAGATGATAAGCAAATTAGAGGGCTTGGCTAGATTTGACTCATGGGCTGCAGTTTGCCAAAAACTGTTCCAAGGTATGGGTAAACTATAGATTTTTATTTTGGACAAATGAGTTATTATTATCCAAAATTTTTTAAGCTTTAGGATATAATTAACATACCATAGAATTCACTCATTTAAACTATACAACTCACTTGTTTTTAATATATTCACCAAGTTGAGCAACTATTACCACTATTTAATTTTCGAATATTTTGCTTACCCCAAAAGAAACCCTGTACCAATTAGCAGACACTCCCCCATTCTTCCCAGCACTGCCCCTAACCCTGATAGGTACTAATCTATTTTCTGTCTCAATAGATTTGCCTATTCTGGATATTTTATATGAAAAAATTATATGTGGTCTTTTGAAACTGGTTTCTTACACTTAGTGTACCGTTTTCAAGGTTCATCCATGTTATAGCATATATCAGTACTACGTTCCTTTGTATTGCCAGATATTATTCCATTATACCAATGTACACATTTTATTTATCCATAATCTATATAGGTATTTAGATTGCTTACACTTTGGGCTATTGTGAATAATACTATTCTGAATACCCATTTACAAGTTTTCGCTTGTACATATGTTTTCAATTTCTCAGGTATGAACGCAGGAATAGAATTTCTGGGTCATATATTGACATTGTATTTAACATTTTAAGCAAATGATAAACTGGTTTCCATAGCAGACACACCACTCAATTCCCACCAGCAATGTATAAGGGTCCCAATTTCTCTAAATTCTTGTCAACAATTGTTATTGTTATCTTTTTTATTATGGCCATCCTAATTGATGAGAAGTGGTGAATCACTGTAGTTTTTATTTGAAATTTCCTAATGACTAATGATGGTCAGTATCATTTCATGTGCTTCTCGGCCATTAGTATATCTTGCTTCAGAAAATGTCTTTTCAGATTATTTGTCCATTTTTAAATTGGGTTATTTATCTTTTTATTATTGAGGTATAAGAATTTTTTGTATATTCTGGATACAAGTCCCTTAGCAGATATATGATTTGTGAATAGTTTTCAAATTTATGTGTTATCTTTTCACACACTTACTGTATCATTTGCAGTACAAATGTTTTTAATTTTATGAAAGTCAACTTATTTATTTTCTTTTCTTTTGTTGCTTATGCTTTTGGTGTCTTATTTAAAAAACCATTACCTTAACGTCACAAAAATTTATTTTTATATTTCTTCTAAAAGGCTCAGTTGTCCAAGTACCAATTATTAAAAAGACTATTCTTTCCACAAATGATATATGCAATAAAGGATATCCAAAAAATATAAAAATTTATACAAGTCAACACGCAAAAAAAAAAAAATACAATCTGATTTTAAAATGTGCTAAGGACACAAATAGACATTTTTTCCAAAGACATACACATGGAAAATTGACATATGAAAAGATGTTCAACATCACTAATCATCAGGTAAATGTAAATCAAAACCACAATAAAATATCACCTCGCATCTGTTAGCATGGCTAAAATAAAAACCACAAGAAATAACAAGTGTTGGTGAGGATGTAGAGAAAAAGAAACCCTTGTGCACTTTTGGTGGGATGCAAGCTATGCAACCACTGTGGAAAACAGTATGGAAATTCCCAAAAAAATTAAAAATAGAGCTATCTTACAATCCAGTAACCACACTACTGGGTATTTAACCAAAGAATACACAATTGTATATTAAATTGAAAAGATAAAAAAGATAGATGCAGCCCTATATTTATTTTAGCATTATTTACAATAGCCAAACTATGGAAGCAGCAGTCTTTATCAATAGATAAATTGATAAAGAAGACATTTATATATGTGCATATACACACATGCAGTGGATTATTCAGCCATATGAAGAATGAAATCCTGCCATTTGCAACAACATAAATACAGACAGTACAGTGTTAAGTGAAAGAAGTCAGAGAAAGACAGAAACAATATGATTTCATTCATATACAGAAGTTAAGAAACAAAACAAATGCACAAAGGAAAAAAAGAGAAAGAAACAAATGAAGAAACAGACTCCTAAATATAGAGAATAAACTGGTGGTTACCAAAGGGGAGGTGAGTGGGTAAATGGATGAAATAAAGGGGATTAAGAGTATACCAAGTAATGTATAGAATTACTGAATTCTATTCAGTAATGATATTATATACCTGAAACTAATATAACATTGTATTTTTATTATACTTGAGTAAACATTTAAAATATTTTTTAAAAATATTAAAAATCAATTGACTATAAATATAAGAGTTTATTTCTGGACATTCAAGTTTATTCCATTGATGTATATACGTATAACCTTGTGCCTGTACCACATTGTCTTTTTTTTTTTTTTTTTTTTTAACAAATAGTTTATTGTCAAATTAGTTTCCACATAACACCCAGTGCTTATCCCAACAAGTGTCCTCCTCCATGCCCATCCCTCCTCCCCCACATCCATCAGTCCTCAGTTTTTGTCAGCATTCAAGAGTCTCTCATGGTTTGCCTCTCTCCCTTTCCCCCACCATTTCCGCCCTTCTTCTCCCCCTTGGTCCTCTGTTAAGTTCCTCCTAATCCTCCTATACGTGCACACATATGATATTTGTCCTTCTCTGCCTGACTTATTTCGCTCAGCATAACACCCTCAAGGCCCATCCATGTTGCTACACATTGTCTTGATTACTACAGCCCTGTATTAAGTTTTAAAATTAGTTAAATGTGGGGCGCTTGGGTGGCTTAGTCAGTTAAGCGTCCGACTTTCGCTTAGGTCATGATCTCACGGTTTGTGGGTTGGAGCCCTACGTCCGGCCCTGTGCTGCCAGCTCAGAGCCTGGAGCCTGTTTCAGAGTCTGTGACTCCCTCTCTCTCTGACCCTCCCCTACTCATGCTGTCTCTCTCCTAGAAATAAATAAAACATTTAAAAAATAAATAAATAAATAAATAAAATAGTTAAATGTGAGTCCTCCAACTTTGTTCTTCTTAAGATTCCTTTGACTATTCTGGATTCCTTGTATGTCTACATGAATTTTAGGATCAGCTTGTCAGTTCATGAAATAATAAAGTTGGCATTTTGACAGAGATTGCATTGAATCTCTAGATCAGTTTGGGGAGCACTGCCATTTTAAGATTATTAAGTCTAACAGTCCATGAAAGTGGAATGTCTATACATTTAATTAGGTCTTCTTTAAGTTCTTTCAATGATGCTTTGTAGTTTTCAGTGCACCAGTCTTACACTTCTTTTGTTAAATTCATTCTTGTTGTCTTTGGTGGTATTTTAAATCGATTTTTTTTTTTAATTTCACTTTTGGAATGTTCATCACTAGTGTATTAGATTCCTGGACCTGCTGTAACAAAGTATCAAAATCTGGGTAACTCAAAACAACAAAAACTTTATGCTCTCACAGTTCTGGAGACGACAAATCTAAAACTCAGTTGTCAGGGCCATGCTCCTTCTAAAACCTCTAGACAGGAAAGCTTGTTTGCCTCTTCCAGCTCCTCGTGGTCCTGGTATTCTCTGGATTGTAGTAGTATAAATCCAACCTCTGGCTCATAACTTCTTCTTTCTTTCTATGGTGTCTTCTCCAAGTATTACAAGGATACCAGTCATATTGGAATAAAGGCCATCCCACCCCAGTATGACCTCATCTTAATTAATTACATCTACAATGACCCTATTTAAAAATAAATTCAGGGGCTCCTGGGTAGCTCAGTCAGTTGAGCATCTTACTCTTGGTTTCAGCTCAGGTCGCAGTCTCCTGGTTCATGAGTTTGAGCTCCACATCAGGATCCATGCTTGTAGTATGTGGAGGCTGCTTGAGATTCTCTATCTCTCTCTCTCTCTGCCCTTCCCCTGCTAATTCTCTCTCTCTCTCAAAATAAATAAGTAAACTTAAAAAAATAAAAATAAATTCAATATGAGGTATTGAGTGTTAGAGCTTCAACATAACTTTTGGGGAGGGAAGAATTCAACCCATAACGGTTATTACATAGAAATACAATTGATTTTTATTTATGAATACTGTATATTACAAATGATGAATTCATTTATTTCTTCAAATTGTTTTTAGCAGATCCCTCAAGATTTTCTATACACAAGATCATGACATCTACAAAAAAAGGTAGTTTTACTTCCTTCCCAATATGAACACCTTTCATTTCTTGCCTTCTCCAATTACACCGGCTAGAACTTGTACTACAATGATAACTAGATGTGGTGAGAATGTCTTGTCTTTTTCCTGATTTTAGAAAGAATTTATTAAGTCCTTCACCATTAAATACAGTGTTAGCTTTGGAGTTTGGTAGTAGTTAGCCTTGACTAGATTAAGGAAGTTCCCTTCTGTTCCTAGTTTGTGAAGTATTCTTATCATGAAATGCTTGGATATTGTCAAATGCTTTTACTTTGTCTAGTAAGCTGATCATGTGATCTTTTTTCTCCTTCATCAATCAGTATTGTGTACTACATTAGTTGATATTTGCATTTAAAACCAACCTTGCCTTCTGGGATAAACTCCACTTGCTTGTGATATGTAATCCATTTTATGTATCACTGGATTCAATTTATTAGTATTTTGCTGAGGATTTTGGCATTAATATTCACAACATACTGGTCTACAGTTTTCTTTTCTTGTGATATTATTATCTGATTTTGATGTTAGAGTAATACTCCAGCAATTAAAATACAGAAATATTCTTGTCTCACAAAATGAGTTAAGTGTTAACTCCTCTTCTCCTTTTAGGAAAGGCTTGTGAAGAGATGGTATTAATTCTTCTTTAAATATTTGATAGAATTCACCACTGAAGCCCTCTGGCCTGAACATTTATTTTTTTTAAATGTTTTTTATTTATTTCTGAGAGAGAGAGAGAGAGAGACAGCATGAGTAGGGGAGACTCAGAGAGAGAGGGAGACACAGAATCCAAAACAGGCACCAGGCCCTGAGCTAGCCGTTAGCACAGAGCCTGACGCAGGGCTTGCACCCACGAACCGTGAGATCATGACCTAAGCAGAAACCAGAGACCAATGTTTAACTGACTAAGCCGCTCCAGACACCCCTGCTTTGCCTATTTTGAGGGTTGTTTGCCTTTTTTAGGAATGATATATTCCTATTATCACTTCATTCTATTGTATATATACAAATATTTTTTCATAGTTCACTGCTTATCTTTTAACTTTAATTCACCTTTGAATTAGATGTCTTTAATTTTGATAGAGTCAAATGCCTTCCCTATATGTATGGGTTTTTTTCTTACATTTAGGTCTGTAATAAACATTAGATTTAGTTTTCTGAATGTGTAAAGAAAGAAACTGTCATTATGTTTTGGCCAAATGGATACTTTTACCTTGCCAGTGCCCTACCAATCCATTATGACTCCTCTTCCATTGATATAACTATAACTACCTATGATACATGTTACTGGGCTACAGCTTGAAAAGCAAGACAGTTTACTACCTTTACTTCTGATCCCTATGTCTCCTTAGGGGAAAAAAAATGCCTCATGAGGATTTCTTAATAGGCCTATTTCCCTTCAGCACTGCACATGATCCTAGTGATGGACAATGTTCTCACCAATGTTGACATCCATCCACAACACTGGACAACAGCTCCCAGCACTCTGTTCACCAAAGAGGTATTATGCCTTCACAAACCATCCTATAATCCAATCTCTAACTAGAGTCTCAGTTTATCCCATAATTTAAGAAGGAACTTTTCAAGGTCCACTGAATCTATGCTTGCTTTTCCATTTCCCAATATTCACAGACCAACACTTAGACAGTGCACTGACCAGACCCTGAAGAATAAGTCTATTAGCTTCTCAAAAGACCAGGATAATTGTCCTGTTATGTTAGTGTATAATTCATCCACAATAACAAAATACAATCCTTTTTCCTATGTTATCCTATATTAGTATGGCTTTCATCCCACTCACCACTATCTGCTCACCACTAAGCACCTCAGTAGACCCCCTTCCTTTTTCTGGTAACTACCCTTATATACCCCTCTGAATCCATGTAATTTCTGAGAGAGCTCATATGACTATAGTCTTTAACTACAGTTGACTGGTCAGTTCAGAAATGGGCACCTGTCGCCGGGTGCAGTGGCAACACCTGTAGTCTCAGCTACTTGGGAGGCTGAGGCAGGAGGATCGCTTGAGCCCAGGAGTTCTGGGCTGTAGTGCGCCATGCCGATCGGGTGTCACACTAAGTTTGGCATCAATATGGTGACCTCCCAGGAGAGGGGGACCACCAGGTTGCCTAAGGAGGGGTGAATCGGCCCAGGTCAGAAACGGAGCAGGTCAAAACTCCCATGCTGATCAGAAATGGGCACCTGTCTCTAAGTTGCACCAATGATTTTATCACCTATAACTTTTAGATTTGGAAAATCCAAATACTATCCTTCAGAGTGACTGAAACTGAAAGACTAAACCTTAAGAATTTCCAGTAATCATGGATTCTCACCTATAGGCAAAAAATAAACAAAAGAGAAACTAGAAGGAAAGAAGAGATCTGCAATAGAAGAAAATGAAACTCATGTAAAAAGGAAAAAAAACAGTATATTGAGTGTTTTGAGTTCTAGTTTATAACTGTTTCTGAGATTGAGCCATAGTGTTGTTTAGTTTCAATAAAATGTCCAGAATCTTCATAATAAAATCTATCTTTTGCTCAGACTAATTTGAGTTGGGATTTTGTCCCAAGCACTCAGTCACATGGTAGAAGTTCAATAAACAGAGAATATTCTATAAGTTTTAGTATAGTTTTAGCTTTAATGACTTCAGAAGTATAAATGCTACAGACTTACAAAAAAAAAACTCTGAAAGTCTAGTTATTTTTATTTCCTTAATATACTTAGTTTTGTGAACTTTGAACCATAAATTAATTTGTTGCAGTCCCTCTGAATATGAAAAATGCTGACCTAAACAAAAAACTTTAACTGAAAAAAAGTTTTAAATTATTATTTAGAATCTTTAAATAAGTGCAAAAGAAATGTATTCAAATTTTGAAATGTTTTTTGAACAGTTGAATAATTATAGTTCTGAAGTTATTAAAGTTTAAAACTATGCTATGACTTTTGCCACATCCTATATTTAACAGAATTTTCAAGGATATGACTGTAACAAGTTGTTAAAGAAAGCATCCACAGAGACCCTAAGCTCTCAGTAATAGTAATAGGTGAGGGAGATGACCATTTGCACTTAAATAAGTTGGCAGACAAGAAAGTACACTAAAACCTTTCACCGATATAGACAATATAAAAGATCCAGGAAAGAAAATTTAGAAAGGGTATTTCTCTGCAGGCAGCTATTGGGTGTCTTGAGCCATAACCAAACCCTTAAGGAAGAGGAGAATATGCTTCCCCTGACCTCAAGCTAGTGAGAGGCACTTCAAGAATGCTTAGAAAATTTGGAATGCGTTATCTGTAGTTATGGAAAAGAAGGCAGTGACAGTCAAGTAAGACTCTTCCTGCATACATTACCTTTATTCCCTCCCTTCCCAAACACGTGGAGAACAGACTACAACTAGTTAGTCAAAAAGGACGTAATGAAAGAGAAAAGTTAATCATAACCCCCAACAAGCACCAGCTGGGATACTGGGTGAGGGGAAAGGGAAAGAAGTCTTAACTTTGAATAAAAATTAAACTATTGTCTGTAATATTTGGCAGTGAATTTTAATTCCCCAATTTGTACAGTGCTTGGAAATTAAACAATTATTATCTAGAAGTTATCAAAAAAAAATCGTAGTCCTATCTCAGTTTTTATCCAGGAATAGGAGGAAAATCAACCCCAATTAGCAAATATAAATAAATCCAAAGTGTCCAAAAAAAGTTCCTTTGTGATTTCATTCTACAAGACATGCTTTTTCAACAGACCAATTTTGTAACTAATATAATCTTAGCCACCTGAAAGAACTGTAGGTAATCCACAGTGTCTATTTCTGGTTCCTCATATACATGAAATCATATAACCTTGTCTTCTTGCGACTGGATTATTTTACTAAGTATAATATCCTCAAGGCTCATTCATGTTGTACTATATGTCAGGATTTCTTTCCTTTTTAAGACTAAATAATATTTCATTTTATGTATGTATCACATTTCCTTTATCTCTGTTGGACACTTGGGTTGCTTCCACCCTTTGCTACTGTAAATAATGCTATAGTAAACGTGGGTGTATAAATATCGTTGAGACCCTGATTTCAATTTTGCAGGGTATATATCCAGAAGGGAAACTACTGGATCATACAGTAACTGTATTTTAATTTTCTTAGGAAACTTACATACTGATTTCTATCATGGCTGTACAATTTAACATTCTACCTGATCATTATTTAAAAACTTTAAATTATACATATCAAAAAATTAATATAAGAACACCAAACTTTTTTAACAGTCTTATGTTTTCTTTAAATAAATGTATACTCATTTTCCTAATTATGAAAAGGAGTTATTTTAAAAGCTTACCTCTCTAACATAAGTGACTGTTTTTCAAACATTTTCAATATGGCATTCAATCGATTAGTCAGTGAATAAGGAATTTCTATTGTGGAAAAAAAAGGGGTAACATTTAAAGGCATTACAAATTACTGAAGTTATACCTCTAGGCTGATATAACTCACTCCTATACATGTGAAAACTAGATAAACATGAAGACACAGTAAAGTCACATGAGTACCCAAAGAACAAAATGCTTATGATAAAAATAGTTACCATTTTATTAAATACCCAGTATGTCACTGTTCAACTTTTAATTCTCTTAATCTTCAAAATAACCAAAAAAGAAA
The DNA here is from genome assembly GCA_017311185.1 of Proteles cristata cristata. Classification (NCBI taxonomy): domain Eukaryota; kingdom Metazoa; phylum Chordata; class Mammalia; order Carnivora; family Hyaenidae; genus Proteles; species Proteles cristata. The sequence continues at coordinate 1,467,125 of JAESUZ010002751.1, read as the reverse complement.
ATATTCTTACATTTTCAAATAATTAAATTGAGTCTGAGAGAGATTAAATCTATGATTAAAACTTTGCATCTAGTAAATGACAAAACTGTATTGAGGTCAACATGTGTGTGACCTCCTTATAACATTGCATATAAAAGGACTCTAAGATGCTAAAAGAAAACTGCACTGGTTGCTGGTGCTAAATCAATGAGGTCTATGGGAAGACCCTAACAAGCCTGTTATGTTTTCCACCTGAATTAAATACCCCAAAAGGTTAACTAAAATACTCTTAAAAGGAAACCAGCATAATGAGAATCCATAATAATCAATGAACTCTCAGGACAATAACACAAGATTCTTCAATCTTGTAACTAAAAGTATAGGAGAGAAGACTGTTCCTTCATTGAGTTTGCTTCCAGATAAACCTAATGTAAAATATATAAGGATGCTAAATAATATGAAGGCATTTCACAGTCCCTATCAATTATATTTCTATATTATAGAGAAATATATGTTTAGGAGCTGAGAAGAGAAAGGAGGAGGATAGAAATCAGCTGAGTCTTACGGAAAGGACAGACTTTAATTAGAAAGAAGACAGGCAAACATCAGAAGTAAAGACAGGAAAGGTAGAAATGTGCTACATATATCATGGGAACCAACTAAGTAAAGTATATAAAGAAAAGAAGTAAGGGTCGCCTGGGTGGTTCAGTTGGTTGAGCTACCAACTTTGGCTCAGGTCATGATCTCACGGCTGGTGGGTTCCAGTCCTGCATCAGGCTCTGTGCTGACAGCTAGCTCAGAGCCTGGAGGCTGCTTCAGATTCTGTATTTCCCCCTCTCTCTCACCCTCCCCTGCTCATGCTGTCTCTCTCTCCCTCTCAGAAATAAATTTAAAAAAAAATAAAATAAAATAAAAAGTTAACCAGAAGCTGCTTTAGAAGGGTCAGTACTCCTTAAACATTCAAAGGGTATACTGAAAGAAGTTAACTTTAGAAGAATCAAATTTAGAATTTTTTTATAGGCAAGGGAGAATAATTTAAAATGTTTGCATAAAATATTATACCATATCGCTTTTTAAAGTTTATTTATTTATTTTGAGAGACAGAGTGTGCGCACATATGCAAGCAGGGAAGGGGCAGAGAGAGGGACAGAGAGAATCCCAAACAGACTCCACACTGTCAGCACAGAGCCCGACACAGGGCTGAAACCCATGAACCATGAGATCATGACCTGAGCCAAAATCAAGAGTTGAATGCTCAACCAACTGAACCACCCAGGTGCCCTTACCGTGTCACTTTTTAAGATTAATTTGATAACAGCATAGGTTGTGATGTAAAATTATGCCCTGGATATGGCAAAGGATTACAAAGAACATGAACTGTTATTTCTGTCACAATTTGAAAGTACACTTTACAAGACAAAGAAAAGGCCTTGCTATGGGCCAATATTTATCTGTTGAAACTCTGATCTACAATACGATGAGAGATGGGGCCTCTGAGAAGTAATTAAATCAGTAGGCATATGAGATTCTTCCATCATTTGAGGGATACAGAAAGAAAAGAGCCACTGCAAACCAGGAAGAAGGCTTTCACCAGAACTCAACCATACTGGAACACTGATTTCAGACTTCTCAGCCTTCAGGATCATGAGAAATCAATTTCTATTGTTTATGCCACCCAATCTGTGGAATTTTGTTAGAGCATCCCAAACTAACACAGGCCCCCAAATCAACCAATTGTTCTTTCTAAAGTTATTATTATGAATACTTTGAAAACCAAAAAAAAAAAAAATGAAGAAACCCATTTCTTTTTTAGATTTTTCTATTTTTAAGTAATCCCTACTTGCAATGTGGGGCTCAGAATCACAACCCCAAGATCAGAAGTTGCATGCTGTATTGACTGAGCCAGCCTGTCACCCCCATTTCTTAGTCTTACTGAAATGTTCTGGTGAAGATCCTCTTCCTGAGTAGAGTATGCTAGTTAACAAGGTGGCCTATGAAGTAAGATTGAAGTAGCTAAAATGGTAAAGGGAGATACAGCTGCATATTGTGGAGGAAGACCTCTTTTATCCCTTTTATAAAAGCTGTAGTATTTATTAATAAATTGATAAAAATTATTAATATTTAATGCATATCACTGATCAATGGATAGTTTTATTCTTCTTTAGAAGAGTTCTCAGAAACAGCTAGCATCTAGGATTCATGTTCCATACATGGGTTACAAAAATGCGATAAAAATGTACATTAAAACGCTCTTATCTTATATCCCCTAATTCGCAAGTCAAATGTCTTTAAGACTTTGTTATTTTTTTTTAAAAAGCTATTCTATTTTTTTTTGTTTTTTTAAATGTTTTTATTTATGTCTAGGAGAGAGAGAGAGAGAGACAGCGTGAGCAGGGGAGGGTCAGAGAGAGAGGGAGTCACAGACTGAAACAGGCTCCAGGCTCTGAGCTGGCAGTCAGCCCAGAGCCCCACGCGGGGCTCGAACCCACGAACCGCGAGATCATGACCTAAGCGAAAGTCGGACGCTTAACCGACTAAGCCACCCAGGCGCCCCAAAAAAGCTATTCTATTTTTTAAAAAGTTTTTAAAAATATTTATTCTAAATTTTAAAAAGTTATTCTATTTTAAAGCCATTATTATGAATGGACCATAATTCACTTAGCCAGTCCTAAAAATGCATGTTTTTCCATGTTTATGTTTATATAAATATGCTAATAGTAGTTACTCCCTGTAGAACAGAAATATAGAAATTACCTATATGAACATCTATGGGAGAATTATAAATTAAGACATAACCGTAAAATAGAACGCTATGCTGCTGGTAGGAATGCAAACTGGTGCAGCCACTCTGGAAAACAGTTTGGAGCTTCCTCAAAAAGTTAAAAATAGAACTACCTTATGACCCAGCAACTGTACTATTAGGTATTGATCCAAAGGAACCAAAAATTCTGATTTGAAGGAGCACATGCACTCATAGCAGCACTATCAGAAATAGCCAAAGTACAGAAAGAGCCCAAATGTCCATGAACTGATGAGTGGATAAGAAAATGTGGTGGGTGGGAGGGTGTGTGTGTGTGTGTGTGTGTGTGTGTGTGTGTGTATTATGGAATATATGTATGGAATATATATAGGAATATATATGTATATGGAATATCTGAAATATATATATGGAATATTCCTCAGTGATCAAAAAGAATTAAATCTTGCCATTTACAACAACGTGGCTAGAACTGGAGGGTATTATGCTAAGCAAATAAGTTTGAGAAAGACAAATATCATATAATTTCACTCATATGTGGAATTTAAGAAACAAAGCAGATGAACATTGGGAAAGGGAAGGAAAAATAGGATACAAAAAGAGGGAGGCAAAGTAAGAGGCTCTTAAATACAGAGAACAAACTGGGTTGCTGGAGGAGAGTTGGGTGGGGTTATGGTCTAAATGGGTGATGGGCATTAAGGAGAGCACTTGGTGGGATAAGCAAAGGGTATTATATATAAGTGATGAATCACCAAATTCTATTCTTGAAATCACCATTACACTACAGGTTAACTAACTTGGATTTTAACTAAAAAAACAGTAATAGCTATAAAAAAATTGAATGCTAAATGCCATTAAAACTGCTTACACATCAGGCCAGTATCTCTGTTGAGACAAATTCCTAAAACTAAAGGTGTAGGTTGTTAAGGTATGCACATTCCTATTTTTATAGATAATACCATAGTGAGCTCCATAAATTTGAGAACAATTTTCATTCAAACCAACAAAGTATGGCAGAGTTTTTCTCCACACTGTCACCAACACTAGTTGTTACTAATGTTTAACTTCAATATGTCTTATAAGTAAAAACTTTTTATCATTATTTTAATTTTCATCTCTGTGATCACTTGTCAAGGTTCATTTCATTTATTTTTGGACATTTTTATTTTTTCCTCTGTGAAATGCCTGTTCATATGTCTGTTCCTTTTCCTCCTGAATTGCTTGCCTTTTTATTATTCATTTGTAGGAACCAATTAATATTAGCATATAATGCACAACAAATATCTTCTAGTCTTCTATTGTTTACTTAGTGATATTTATAGATTATTTCAAATGTACAGAATTTTGACATAGTCAAATATATTGATTTTTTTGTTTTATAAAAGTTCCTGGGCTTACTTCATTCTTTAAACATCTCAATATAAATTAATCCCCTTAGTATTATTTTATATTTTATAGTCATGCTTATTGAGTCATACATAAAAACACATTTACAGTTTAACAAATAATTACAAAGCAAGTATCCACCTAACCACCAATCAAGATCAACACCTGGTTACCTGGGATTGCCAATATCCTAGAAACTATATGCCTCTCCCCATTCACAACCTTCTCCTTCAAACTATTATCCTGAGCTTTTTCCCCTCATATTTATATGTTTTCTACCTTTGTTAATATCCTTAATCAACATATTTTCCCAGCTTTTACTTTAATACAAATGAAAGCACTCCCTGTATTTATGACTTACTTCTTTCCATTAATATCACATTTGAAAAGTTAATGGTATTCTGAGTAGCTATTTCAAATTTTTTCATTATAGTATTTTCCACTGCATAAATAGACCACAATTTGTTTATCCACTACACTCTATAAATATATAGGATCTTCAATTTGGGGGCTGTTAAAGAAAACAAAACAAAACAAAAACTTGGTATGATAATTCTTTTACATGTATCAAAATGACAGAGTAGGAGACCCAGCTTCCATCCTTCCACAAAGACCAACCATTAAAAAGTTGTCTATGAATGAACACAAGTCAGGGAAAGTTCCAGAGTCTACTTAAAAAACTTCAGCCACACATTGAAATAAAAAAACTTGAGAATAACTGCTTTAAAATGAGAGGAAGAAAAGCTAGCTTCTTTTTGCCTATATCATCCTATCCCCCAAGCCAGCATTACTTAGCACCAAAATGGAACTCCCCAGCTAGAAAGAGTTCCCCTGGTGTGTAAAAACAAGAGTTGGGTGAGCATTTCCTCCACCCCATAAAGGGTCTAATTAGGTTTCACCCCACACAGAGACAGGTTAAGCTGGGACATATAAATATAGCTAGGAACAAGGGAAAAGAGCAGGTGCTACCAATATAAGCCATAGATGTGAATCACTGTAGTTCCCTGTGACCTGCTCCACAGATGACCACAGCAGCTTTCATCACCAAAGAAACCAATGGTCAGCACAGTCACTGAGAACACCCTGCAAGTTTCACTGGGTTTTGTCCCACAGGTATTTGCAATGGCTAATGTCTTTCCCCAATCCCCACCACACACACACTACCACCACCACTGGATCCCAAGAACCACACCAGCAGCTAGCCCAAGATTGTGTGGCTATGGGAGTGCAAAACACCAGCCTAGATCCCTGTAGTTGATATCCACCACCATGCACTCATTAAGGTGTAGATCTTCCAGTTGTACATCTTCCAGCTCAACCCATCACCAGCCTCTACTGTCATGCACATGCCCAGAGGGAGACTATGCAGTCACTATGCAAAGCACTTCCAATAGCCAGATCCTCACAGCTATTTGCAGGTCTCTGCAGAACAGGCTCTGTCTTCTGTCACTATCCTGCACCACTGCATTCACCTGTAGCTAGATGCTACAAACTATGCACCCACGCACACCTGGTAAGTTCTACTTACTGAAAACTCCATGTTTTCTCAACTTATCTGTAATGCCACCTCTGTCATATATCACATACCTAAATACATAGGTCTGGTTTGGGGCTTCAATGCTATTGAGTTGGCTTACTTGTCTTTCTTTACTCTGTCTTAACTATTGTAGATTTAAAGTAAGCTTTCCATCTCGGAAAAATATTTTTCAAATTTCATTTTTACCAGCATCCAAAAAGATGAAACTCCTACAGATAAATTTAATAAAACATTGCAAGAACTTTTCTCTAAAAACTGTAAAACATTACAAAAACACATAAAGACCTAAAATGATACATAAACTATTTTCATGTAATGTAAACATCACCAAGTTAAGAAATCAAATGTTCAATTTTGAATTTGTTTTTGTTTATGGTGTGAGAGAGTGGTCCAGTTTCATTCTTTGCATGTTGCTGTCCAGTTTTCCCAACACCATTTGTTGAAGAGAATGTCTTTTTTTCCATTGGATATTCTTCCCTGCTTTGTCAAAACTCAGTTGACCATAGAGTTGTGGACTCATTTCTAGGGTTTCTATTCTGTTCCACTGACCTATGTGTCTATTTTTGTGACAGTAGCATACAGTCTTGATCACTACAGCTTTGTAATATAATTTGAAGCCTAGAATTGTGATGCCTCCGGCTTTGCTTTTCTTTTTCAAGATTGTTTTAGCTATTCAAGCTCTTTGTGGTTCCACACAAATATGTTCATCTGTTAAGTTTCTTAAATTTCACATATAAGTGAAATCATATGGCATCTGTCTTTCTCTGGTTGACTTATTTCACTTTGCATAATACCCTCCAGTTTCATCCATCTTGTTGCAAATGGCAAGATTTCATTCTTTTTAATCACTGAGTAGTATTCCATTGTAGACAGATACCACATCTTCTTTATCCATTCATCGATTGATGGACATTTGGGCTCTTTCCATACTTCGGCTATTGTTGATAGAGCTGCCATAAACACTAGGGTACATGTGCCACTGTGAATCAGCACTCCTGTATCCTTTGGATAAATTCTTAGTAGTACAATTGCTGGGTCATAAGGTAGTTCTATTTTTAATTTTTTGAGTAACTTCCACACTGTTTCCCAGAGTAGCTGCACCAGTTTGCATTCCCACCAACCCAAGAGGGTTCCCATTTCTCCACATCCTCACCAACACATGTTGTGTCTCACATTTTTTATTTTATCCACTGTGACTGGTGTGAGAACAGAACTAGAGTGTATTTCACTAAGTGAAATAAGTCAGATATAGAAAGAACAAATTTCATATGATTTCACTCATATTTGTAATTTAAGAAACACAACAGGTGAACACAGGGGAAGGGAAGGAAAAATAAGATAAAAAGAGAGGAAGGCAAATCATACTCTTAAATACAGACAACAAAATGAGGGGTGCTAAAGGGGAGGTGGTTGGGTATCAGGCTAAATCAGTGATGGGTATTAAGGAGGGCATTTGTTAGGATGAGCACTGGGTGTCATATGTAAGTGATGAATCACTGGGTTCTATTCCTGAAACCAGTACAACACTGTATGTTATCTAACTTGAATTTAAATTAATAAACTGTAGGGGAGTTTGGGTAGCTCTGTCAGTTAAGCATCCAGCTTTGGTTCAGGTCATGATCTCGCAGTGTCATGAGTGAGAGCCCCACCTCAGGCTCTACAACGACAGTGTGGAGTCTGCTTGGGATTCCCTCTCTCCCTCTCTCTCTCTCTGCCCCTTCCCTACCTCACACTGTCTCTGTATCTCTCAAAATAAATAAAGAAATTTAAATAACTAAATAAATAGGAGGGGGCCAAGATGGCAGAACAGCATGGAAGGGTTTTGTTTTGTTCTGTCTTGTGCCTTTTGTCCCTGAAATACAGCCAGATCAGCACTAAACCATCCTGCACATGTAGAAAACTGATTTGAAAATTAACACAACAATCTGCACGACATGAACCAGAGAACTCAGCAGGTATACAGTGTGGAGAGGTAACCTGGGGAAGAAATCTGCAGAGGGCAGGGAGCTCTTTTTACTTGCAGAGAGAGGACAGAGATGGGGGGAGAGTAAGGAAAGCATCCCCCTCACCTAAAAGCAGCTGGAGAGAAAATGCAAGGGACTGAACCAAAAAGGGAGAAAAGAGAATTGGGAGGGTTTAAATTCCATTAAGACTCTATAAACAGGGGGAGCACAGAGTCTGAAACTCCATAGCTTGATACCTGGTGGTGCTCTGGTAGGTAGGGCAAATCTCCAGGAGTGGAGAGCAAGGTCCTCTGGCTCCTTGGGCTAAACACGGAGAGGCAGTTCTCCTCTGGGAGGACATTTGGTAGAGACTGTGCAGCCTCCCCACAGACAAAGGTCCCAGCAGACCCCAGAGAACAATCACATTCACTGGTGCTGGAAAAAGGACATTATTGGAGAAGCCTAGTACAGATGTGTGTTGTGGTTTTCCATATTCCCTGAAATGCTACTTCTACACGACTGCATGAACCTTTTCTGGGGCAGGCTGGAACCCAGCCATAGTCTCCAGGCATTGACAGCAGTATGGTCTCCCAAACATTCCTGGGTGCAGCTGGCACCCAGCCATTACTCAGTGAGACCCTCCCCCAGAAGGTCTGACTGAGTGGGTCAAAGCCATAGTACGTCAGAAGTGAGGGGTTCAGAAACATCTCCATTTTATCTACATCTCAGATAAAACTCAGGAGGAATATGCCACCTAACAACCTGATGGCTTGGTCACGAAAGTGTAAAAGCAGGAGTGGACAGAAGCCGGAGACAAAGGAGGGGTGCACAATTGCTGGTCGGGGAGAGTATAGAGTTCTAATACTAGAAACTGGGTAGTTGGTGATGCCATTTCACCCCACCCACGCTTGTGCATACACACGTACAGACGCCACAACAATTCACCTCAGTAAGTTAGTAGCACCATCTAGTGGAGAATGGAGCCATTACACTAAGCCCTGACCAACTGGGCCAACCTCACTCTCAGGAGCAACACAAGTCTCTCCAGCTGCTCAGTTTATGGACTATAAAGTGATTCATGGTTCAACTTCTAGGGGAAACTGATGTGATTTCAATCATACTTTGGTCTGTTTGCTGGACCATCATTCAATTTGTTTTTCTTTTATTATTCTTGATCACAGAAAGAGAAAACAATTTTTATTTTCCATTTCTATTAAAAGCATTTTTCCATAATTTTTTCTACTATATTTTTTACTTTTTTGTAAATTTCTCAAATTCTATTTTTTTTAACTTCTATCATTTCATTTTATTCTATTTCATTGTATTCATTTTTTTCAAGTTTTCAAACATTTCCTTTTTTTTCTTATCTGTCCTTTTTTTCTCTAATCTATCAGGCTCCTTTCAACAACCAGACAACACCTAGGATCAAGCATCCTTTATAATATTTTTGTGTTGTATTTAATTTTTAATTTTAACTTTTTTTGACTTATTAATTCCTTTTCTTCCTTCAAAATGATGAAACGAAGGAATTCACCCCAAAAGAAAGAACAGGATGAAATCACAGCCAGGTATTTAATCAACACAGATACAAGCAAGATGTCTGAACCAGAATTTAGAATCATGATAATAAGAATACTAGCTTGAGTTGAAAACATATTAGAATCCCTTTATGTGGAGATAAAAGATAGTCCGGATGAAATAAAAAATGCTATAACTGAGCTGCAATCTTGAATGGATGCCACAGCGGCAAGGATGGATGAGGCAGAGCAGCAATTCAGTGATATAGAGGACAGACTTATGGAGAACAATGAAAGAGGATAAAAAAAGAGGGACATTCGCACAAAAGAGCACGATTTAAGGACTAGAGAAATCAGTGACTCATTAAAAAGAAACATCAGAATCATAGGGGCCCAGAAGATGAAGAGAGTGAAAAAGGGGTAGAAGGGTTATGTGAGAAATCATACAGGAAAACTTTCCTAACCTGGGTAAGGTTATAGACACCAAAATATAGGAAGCACAGAGAACTCTCAAAAGATTCAACAAGGGGCGCCTGGGTGGCTTAGTCGGTTAAGCGTCCGACTTTCGCTTAGGTCATGATCTCGCGGTTCGTGGGTTCGAGCCCCGCGTCGGGCTCTGGGCTGACTGCCAGCTCAGAGTCTGGAGCCTGTTTCAGTCTGTGACTCCCTCTCTCTCTGACCCTCCCCTGCTCACGCTGTCTCTCTCTCTCTCTCCTAGAAATAAATAAAAAGCATTAAAAAATTTATTAAAAAAAAAAAGATTCAACAAAAACTGACCATCAACAAGACATATCACAGTCAAATTCACAAAATACTCAGGCAAGGAAAGAATCATGGAAGCAGCAAGGAAAAAAAAAAGTCCTTAACCTACAAGGGAAGACAGATCAGGTTTGTAGCAAACCTATCCACAGAAACTTGGCAGGTGAGAAAGGAGTGGCAGAATATATTCAATGTGTTGAATCCGAAAAATATGCAACCAAGAATTCTTTATCTAGCAAGGCTGTCATTCAAAATAGAAAGAGAGATAAAGTTTTCTAGACAAAAATTAAAGGAGTTAGTGACCACTAAACTAGCCCTGCAAGAAATTTTTAGGTGGGACTCTCTGAGGGGAGAAAAGACAGATTTAAAAAAAAAAAAAAAAAAAAAGACCAGAAGTAACAAAGACTAGAAAGGACCAGAGAATACCACCAGAAACTCCAACTCTGTAAGCAACATAATGGCAATAAATTCATTATCTTTCAATACTGGCTGTAAATGTCAGTGGACTAAATTCTCCAGTCAAAAACCACAGGGTAACAGAATGAATTAGAAAATAAGATTCATCTATATGCTGTTTGTAAGAGACCAACTTTAGACCTAAAGACACCTTCAGATTGAAAGTAAAGGAATGCAGAACCATCTATCATGTTAATGATGACCAAAAGAAAGCCAGATTAACCATTCTTATATCAGACAATCTAGACTTTAAAAAAAAGATAAAGGACATTATATCATAAGTATGGGGTCTATCCACCAAGATCTAACAATTGTAAACTTGTATGCTCCAAATGTGATAGTTCCCAATTATATAAATCAATTAATCACAAACATAAAGTAATTCATTGATAACAATATAATAATGGGGACTTCAACACACCACTTACAGCAATGGACAGATCATCTAAACAGAAAATCAACAAGGAAACAATGGCTTTGAATGACACACTGGACGAGACAAACTTAACAGATATATTCGGAACATTTCATCCTGGAGCAGCAGAATATACATTCTTCTCCAGTGCACATAAAACATTCTCCAGAATAAATCACACCCTGAGACACAAATTCGCCCTCAATAAGTACAAAAAGACTGAGATCATAGCATGCATATTTTCAGACCACAACACTATGAAACTCAAAATCAACAACAAGAAAAAATGTGGAAAGATAACAAATACTTGGACGATAAAGAACATCCTGCTAAAGAATGAATGGGCTAACCAAGAAGTTAAAGAAGAAAGCCAATGAAAGCCAAGGAAGCCAATGGAAATGATAACACCACAGCCTAAAACCTCTAGGATGCAGCAAAGGCAGTCATAAGAGGGAAGTTTATAGCAATCCAGGACTTCTAAAAGAAGGAAGAAAGTTACAGATACACAACCTAATCTTACACCTCAAAGAGCTGGGGAAAAAAACAGCAACTAAAACCCAAAACCAGCAGAAGACAGGAAATAATAAAGATTACAGCAGAAATCAATGCTACCAAAAACAAAATACAAAACAAAACATAAAACAAAAACAAAACAGTAGAACAGACAATGAAACCAAAAGATGGTTCTTTGAAAGAATTAACAAAATTGATAAACTCCTAGCCAGTGTGATCAAAAGGAAAACAGGAAGGACCCAAATAAATAAAATCAAGAATGAAAGAGGAGAGATCACAACCAATACAGCAGAAATACAAACAATAAGAGAATATTATGAGAAATTATGCCCCAATAAATGGACAGTCTAGAAGAAATGGATAAAATTCCTAGAAACATATAAACTACCAGAACTGAAACAGAAAGAAATAGAAAATCTGAATAGACCCGTAACCAGTAAAGAAATCAAATTACTAAAGAAAAACAAAAAAAAACAAAAAAAAAAAACACCTCCCAGAAAACAAGACTCCAGGGCTGGATGGCTTTCCAGGGGGAATTCTACCAAACATTTAAGGAAGAGTTAAAACCTATTCTCTTGAAGCTGCTCCAAATAATAGAATTGGAAGGAAAACTTCCAAGCTCTTTCTATGAGGCCAGCATTACCTTGATTCCAAACCCAAAGACCCCACTAAAATGGAAAACTATAGCGGGGAGAGAGTAAGGAACTCCATACATTTCCCTCGCCCCCATCTCAAAAAACAGAGATGGCCTGAAACCATAGGAACCGTACATAATCCAGGAGTTTGGGAAGAAAAGGAGACAGAATCCACTGAGAAAACCTTATAGCATGAGTGCGAACTGGGGATGATAAAAATGGGCCAGGACCCAAGACACGGAGGGAGAGGAGGGATCCCTCTTTGCGGGGAGCCCTGGTTAGTCCAGGCGAAAAAACAGCGGCCTAAACTGCTCAAGACACTCTCCCTGTCACTGGAGAAGAGAAAAACCTTGGCTCCAGACACAGAGGGATCAGGTTTTCTGCTGTTCCAGCTGACCCTAGGCAGGTCGCACTTGTCCCAGGCAGCCCCGGGAGATACTGCTCCTCATTTGCCAGCTCAACCTGGAGGGGATGCGGTAGCACCTGAAGCTGTGCCTTTGTGCTTCTGGCTAGGCTCAATCCCCAAGAAGGAGGCGAGAGGCTTGAAACTGCTCTGAGGGACTTGCCCGCGAATTTATATTTCGGGAATCAGGACACAGAGGGATCCGGTTTCCTGCTGTCCAGCTGACCCTAGGCGAGATGCACTGGTCCCAAGCAACCCCAGAAGAAACTGCTCCTCGCTCACCAGCTCAAACTGGAGGGGACACGGTGTTGCCTGAAGCTGCACCTTTGTGCTTCTGGCTCGGCTTGATCCCCATGGGGGAGGTCAGAGGCTTGAAAATGCTCTGAGGGACGTGCCTGTGAGTTTAAATTTCTGGCGATATCAATGGGATGCGCTGACTAAATTCTGGAAATGAGGCCTGGCTTGGAATATAGAGCACGGCCCACCTTGGCTATGGCTGCAGCACAGGGAGATCAAAACCAAAAGAGTGAGGTGTAATGCTTGGTTGGAGAAGGGACTGCAGCACTGCCACTTTTCTACCCACAACCACCAAGGCTGGACCTCAGGGAGCAGCCCATGGAATGCACTGGAGGCTAAACCAGCAAACACTAAACCACGCTCATTCGCGCTAAAGAGCTGCCTTTTTTTTTTTTTTTTAAATTCCTGAGCCTGGGCAAGAACAACATGGATGCACCGCCCTGATTAATTCAGCTCACTGGATAAGAATGTGCTAATAGCAGGGGACTTAAACACTCAACTTACAGCAATGGATAGATCAGCTAGACAGAAAATCGCTGAAGAAACAGTGGACTTTAATGACACATTGGACCACATGGATCTGACAGATATCTTTAGAACTCTACATCCTGTGGCCATGGAATTCACTTTCTTCCTGAGTGCACATGGGACATTCTCCAAAATAGATCACATACTGGGACATAAAGCAGCCCTCAATAAATATAAAAAAAATTGAGATCAATCCATGCACACTTTCAGATCACAATGCTATGAAACTTGAAATCAATCACAGGAAGAAGTCTGGAAAACCTCCAAAAACATGGAGGTTAAAGAACACCTTACTAAAGAATAAATGGGCGAATCAGGCAATTAGAGAAGAAATTTTTTAAAAAAATAGAAACAAAAGAAAATGAAAACACAAAAATCCAAACTCTATGGGATGCGGCAAAAGCAGTCCTAAAAGGAAAGTACATTGCACTCCAGGCCTATTTCAAGAAATTAGAAAAAGCGCAAGTGCAAAATCTAACAATGCACGTAAAGGAACTAGAGGCAGAATAACAAGAGCACCCCAAACTCAGTAGGAGAAGAGAAATAATAAAAACCAGAGCAGAAATAAACAATATAGAACCAAAGAAACAGTTGAACAGATCAATGAAACCAAGAGTTGGTTTTTTGAAAAAATAAACAAAATTGACAAAGCTCCAGCCAGCCTTCTCAAAAAGAAAAGAGAGGACATTCAAATAGACAAAATCATGAATGAAAATGGACTGATTACAACCAACCCCTCAGAAATACGAGCAATTAACAAGGAATATTATGAAAAATTATATGCCAACAAATTGGACAACTTAGAAGAAATGGACAAATTCCTAAACACACACTTACTACCAAATTTCATATGGGAAAAGACAGAAAATCTGGACAGACCCATGACTAGTGAAGAAATCAAATCAGTTATCAAAAATGTCCACAATATAAGAGCCCTGGGCCAGATGGCTTCGCTGGGGAATTCTACCAGACATTTAAAACAGAATTAATACCCATTCTTCTCAAGCTAATCAAAAAATAGAAATCGAAGGAACACTTCCAGACTCATTTTATAAAGCCAGTATCATTGTGATTCCTAAGCCAGACAGAGACCCAGAAAAAAAGGAGAACTACAAGCCAATATCCTTGATGAATACAGATGCAAAAATCCTTGACAAGATACTCGCAAATCGAGTTCAACAGCACATAAAAAGAATTATCCAAGGGGCGCCTGGGTGGCTTAGTCGGTTAAGCGTCCGACTTTCATGATCTCGCGGTTCGTGGGTTCGAGCCCCGCGTCAGGCTCTGTGCTGACTGCCAGCTCAGAGCCTGGAGCCTGTTTCAGTCTGTGACTCCCTCTCTCTCTGACCCTCCCCTGCTCACGCTGTCTCTCTCTCTCTCCTAGAAATAAATAAAAAACATTTAAGGGAAAAAAAAATTATCCACCAAGAACAAGTGGGATTCATTCCTGGGTCACTGGGCTGGTTCAATATTCGCAAATCAATCAATGTGATACATCACATTAACAAAAGAAAAGATAAAAACCATATGATCCTGTCAATAGATGCAGAAAAAGCATTTGACAAAATACAGCATCCCTTCTTAATAAAGACTCTAGAGAAAGTCGGGATAGAAGGAACTTATTTAACATCATAAAAGCCATCTATGAGAAGCCCTCAGCTAACATCATCCTCATCGGGGAAAAACTGAGAGCTTTCCCCCTGAGATCAGGAACACGAGAGGGATGTCCACTCTCACCACTTTTGTTTAACACAGTGCTGGATGTACTAGCATCAGCCATCAGACAATAAAAGGAAATAAAAGGCATCAGAATTGGCAAAGAAGAAGTCAAATTTTCACTCTTCACAGATGACATGATACTCCGCATAGAACACCCAACAGAGTCCACTAGAAGCCTACTAGAACTGATCCAAGAATTCAGCAAAGTTGCAGGGTACTAAATCAATGTACAGAAATCAGTTGCATTTTTATACACCAACAATGAAGCAACAGAAAGAGACATCAAGAAACTGATCCCATTCACAACTGCACAAAAAAACATAAAATACCTAGAAATAAACCTAACCAAGGTTACAAGAGATCTGTACGATGAAAACTATAGAAAACTTAAGAAGGAAATTGAAGAAGACACAAAGAAATGTAAAACAGTCCATGCTCATGGATTCGAAGAATAAATACAGTTAAAATGTCATTACTACCCAAAGCAATGTACACATTCAATGCAATCCCAATCAAAATTGCACCAGCATACTTCTGAAAACCAGAACAAACTATCCTAAAATTTGTATGGAACCACAAAAGACCCTGAATAGCTTAAGTAATATTGAAGAAGAAAACCAAAATGGGAGGCATCACCGTCCCAGACTTTAGCCTCTACTACAAAGCTGTCATCATCAAGACATTATGGTATTGGCACAAAAACAGACACATAAACCAATGGAATAGAATTGAGAACTCAGAATTTGGACCCAAAAGTATACAGCCAACTAATCTTTGACAAAGCAGGCGTGAGTATCCAATGGAAAAAAGACAGCGTCTTTGACAGATGGTGTTGGGAGAACTGGACAGCAACATCCAGAAGAATGAAACTAGATCATTTTCTCACACCATACACAAAAATAAACTCAAAATGGATAAAGGACCTGAGTGTGAGACAGGAAACCATCAAAACCCTAGAGGAGAAAGCAGGAAACAACCTCATCCGCAGCAATTTCTTACTTGACACATCCCCAAAAGCTAAAGAATCAAGAGAAAAAATAAACTATTGGGACCTCATCAAGATTAAAAGCTTCGGCATGGCAAAGGAAACAATCCATAAAACTAATAGGCAACCGACGGAATGGGAAAAGATAGTTGCAAATGACATATCAGATAAAGGGTAATATCCAAAATCTATAAGGAACTCACCAAAGTCCACACCCGAAAAACAAACAATCCAATGAAGAAATGGGCGGAAGATATGAACAGACACTTCTCCAAAGAGGACATCCAGATGACCAACAGACACATGAAATGATGCTCAGCATCCCTCCTCATCAGGGAAATACAAATTAAAACGACACTGAGATACCACCTCACGCCAGTCAGAGTGGCTAAAATGAGCCAATCAGAGAACTCTAGATGCTGGCGAGGAAGTGGAGAAACGAGCACCCTCCTACACTGTTGGTGGGAATGTAAACTGGTGCAGTCCCTCTGGAAAACAGTGTGGAGGTTCCTCAAAAAATTAACATTAGAACTCCCCTATGACCCAACAATAGCACTGCTAAGAATTTACCCAAGAGATACAGCAGTGCTGACGTATAGGGGCACATGTACCCCAATGTTCATAGCAGCACTCTCAACAATAGCCAAAACATGAGCCTAAGTGTCCATCTGCAGATGAATGGATCAAGAAGATGTGGTTTATCTATATAATGGAATACTACATGGCAATGAGAAAGAATGAAATCTGGCCATATGTAGCAACATGGATGGAACTTGAGGGTGTTATGCTGAGGTAAATAAGTCAGGCAGAGAAGGACCGATATCATATGTTTGCATGTATAGGAGGATTAGGAAGAACTTAACGGAGGATCATGAGGGAGAAGAAGGGGAAATACAGTGGGGGAGAGGGAGGGAGGCAAACCATGAAAGACTCTTGAATGCTGAAAACAATCTGAGGGCTGATGGGGTTGGGGAAGAGGGAAAGGGAGGTGATGGGCATGGAGGAAGGCACTTGTGGGGATGAGCACTGGGTGTTATATGGAAACCAACTTGACAATAAACTATTTAA
The DNA here is from genome assembly GCA_017311185.1 of Proteles cristata cristata. Taxonomy (NCBI): domain Eukaryota; kingdom Metazoa; phylum Chordata; class Mammalia; order Carnivora; family Hyaenidae; genus Proteles; species Proteles cristata. The sequence goes on along the minus strand of JAESUZ010002751.1, from coordinate 1,450,227 downwards.
AAAACACTTAAATCGGACAAGTATTTCCCTAGTTTTATATACCTGACTTAGGGGTCACTTGGGTGGCTCAGTCGGTTAAGCACCTGACTTCGACTCAGGTCATGATCTCATGGTTAGTGAGTCGAGCCCCATGTTGGACTCTGTGCTGCCAGCTCAGAGCCTGGAACTGCTTCTGATTCTGTATCTCCCTCTCTCTCTCTCTGCCCCTCCACCTCTTGCTCTCTCTCTCTCTCTATTAAAAAATAAATAAACTTCTTTGAGGATGTTAAAGAAAAATAAAAAAATAAAAAGGAAAACTATAAAACAATCTCCCTGATGAACATTGATGTAAAAATCCTCAACAAGAAACTAGCCAACTGGATCCAACAATACATTAAAAAAATTATTCATCCCAACCAAGTAGGATTTATAGGGGGGGGAAACAGGACTGGTTCAATATCCACAAATCAATCAATGTGATATATCACATCAATAAAAGAAAGTAAAAGAACCGTATGATCCTCTCAACAGATGCATAGAAAGCATCTGACAAAATACAGCTTCCTTTCTTGATATAAACCGTCAAGAAAGTAGAGACAGAAGGATTATAGCTCAAGATCATAAAAGCCATATATAAAAGACCAACCACTAATATCATACTCAGTGGGGAAAAACTGAGAGCTTTCCCTCTAAGATCAGGAATAAGACAGGGATATCCACTCTTGCCACTGTTATTCAACCTTGTATTGGAAGCCTTAACCTCAGAATCAGACAACACAAAGAAATAAAGGGCTCCAAATCAGCCACGAGGAAATCAAACTTTCATTCTTTGCAAGTGACATTTCTTTACTCTATATAGAAAGCCCAAACAATTCCATGAAAAAAAACTGCTGGAAATGATCCATGCATTCAGCAAAGTGGCAGGATATAAAATCAGTGCACAGAAATCAGTTGCATTCCTATACACCAATAATGAAGCAACAGAAAGAGAAATCATGGAATTGATCCCATTTACAATTGCACCAAAAACCATAAATACCTAGGAATAAATCTAACCCAAGAAGTGAAAAATCTATACACTGAAAGCTATAGAAATCTTATGAAAGAAATTGAAGACACACAAAAATGTAAAACTATTACATGCTCCTGGATTAGAACATATATTATTAAAATGTCAATACTACCCAAAGCAATGTACATATTCAATATAATCCCTATCAAAATAACATAAACATTCTTCACAGAGATAGAACAAACAATCTTAAAATTTGAATGGAACCAGAAAAGACCCCAAATAGTGAAAGCGATCTTGAAAAAAAAAACCAAAGCAGGGGCTATCACAATCCTAGACTTCAACCTCTATTACAAAGTTGTAATCAACAAGACAGTATGGTACTAGCACAAAAATAGACATTCAGATCAATGGTACAGATTAGACAACCCAGAAATGGACCCACAAATGTATGGCCAACTAATCTTTGATAAAGCAGGAAAGAATACCCAAAGGAATAAAGAGTCTCTTCACCAAGTGGTGCTGGGAAAAATGGACAGTGACATGCAGATAAATGAACCTGGACCACTTTCTTATACCATACACAAAAATAAACTCAAAATGGATGAAAGATCTAAACGTAAGACAGGAAACCATCAAAATGCTTGAGGAGAAAGCAGACAACAACCTCTTTGACCTCAGCCACAGCAACTTCATACTCAACACATCTCTAGAGGCAAAGAAAATAAAAGTAAAAATGAACTATTGGGACCTCATCAACAAAAAGCTTCTGCACAGTGAAGGAAACAGTCAGCAAAACTAATAGGCAACTGACAGTATGGGAGAAGACATTTGCAAACGACATATCAGATAAAGGGTTAGTATCCAAAATCTATAAAGAACTTCTCAAACTCAACACCCAAAAAACAAATAATCTAGTGAAGAAATGGGCAAAAGACATGAACAGACACTTGTCAAAAGAAGACATCCAGTTGGCCAACAGACCCATGAAAAAATGCTCAACATCACTCATCATCCAGGAACTACAAATCAAAACCACATTGAGATACCACCTCACACATGTCAGAATGGCTAATGTTAACAACTCAAACAACAACAGATGTCGGCAAGATGTGGAGAAAGAGGATCTCTTCTACACTGCTGGTGGGAATGCAAACTGGTGCAGCCACTCTGGAAAACAGTATGGAGGTTCCTCAAATAAATTAAAAGTAGAACCACCCTACGACCCAGTAATTGCACTACTAGGTATTTATCCAAGAAATACAGGTATGCACCCCAATGTTTATAACAGCACTATCAGCAATAGCTAAAGTATGGAAAGAGCCCAAATTTACAGTAATGGATGAATGAATGTGGTATAAATATACCATGGAGTACTACTTGGCAATCAAAAAGAATGAAAGCTTGCCATTTGCAACTATGTGGATGGAACTAGAGGGTATTATGCTAAGGAAAATTAGTCAGAGAAAGACAAGCATCATGTGACTTCACTCATATGAGGACTTTAAGACACAAAACACACGAACATAAGGGAAGGGAAGCAAACAAGATGTAAAAACAGGGAGGCGGATAAAACATGAGACTCTTAAATACAGAGAACAAACAGATGGTGCTGGAGGGGTTGTAGGAGGGGAATGGGCTAAATAAGTAAGGGGCTCAAGGAATATACTCCTGAATTCATTGTTGCATCATGTGCTAAATAACTTGGATGTAAATTATAATAAATAAATAAATTATAGAAAGTAAAATAAATAAATATTTAAGTGGGTAAAAGATCTGAATACCTCACTAACGATGGCAAAAAAAAAGTATGAAAAAAAGCTCAACATCAGATATTACAAATTAGAACAATGAGACACCACTAAAAACTTTTAGAATGGCTAAAATTCAAAATTCTGATACCACCAAATGTTGACAAAGATAGAGAGCAATAGGAATTCTCATTCTCATGGCTGGTGGGAATTCAAAATGATACAGTCCCTTTGCAAGATGGTTTAACAGTTTCTTACAAAACTAAACATACATTACTATATGATCCAGCAATTGTACTCCTTGGTATTTACCAAATGAGTTTAAAAAAATGTCCAAACACACACAAAAAACTAAATTTGCAGCACCTTTTCTTTAATTCAAAAACATACCAGATGTCCTTCAGTAGATGAATGGATTAAACAAACTATGGTATATCCATTCAATGAATTATTATTCATTAATAAAAAGAAATGAGCTATAAAAGCAGAAAAATCATCAAGGAGAAAATTTAAATGCATAATGCTAAGTAAAAGAAAGACTGTATGAGTCCAAATATATAACATTTTTGAGATATCAAAAAGATTAATGATTTCCATGGACTCAAGAGGATGGAGGGAGAAATGCATAGATACAACATGTGATTCAAGGCAGTGAACTTGCCTGTATGATACTATAATGATGGGTACATGGTATTATACATTTGTCAAAACCTATAGAACTCTATATCACAAAGACTGAGCCCTATGTAAACTGTGGACTTTACTTAATAATATTCTGTTAATATTGTATTGTACTGGTTCATCAATTTTAACAAATGTAGCACACTAATGAAAAATGTTAACAAAACTTTGTGCAGGGAGTAGGCAGCAGAGAATGGGTATATAGGAGTTCTGTACTTTCTGCTCAAGTTTTCCATAAACCTAAAACTGGTATGAAAAAATAAATACATGAATTACGAAATGAAACAATATCAAACTAAATAGTAGTATAAACCTGGAGTGAAATACAAAGGTAATTTTGCCTTGTTGATTAGACTATGATATCAAATTTAGAGACTGGGAATAGAATAAAGTTTGTCCAGAGAAGATGAAAAAGGTACAAAAGCAGAAAAAGAGAGCATATACAAGTAAAACTGAACAATACTGAGAGAGTAGATCTATACTAAGGGAGCCCAGGGACTGAGGCAGCTGCCATGGAAAAAGACAGTTCATACATACACAGAACACGTATGTATGTTGAAGATGTATGTATGCATGATGAGTGGGAGGTGGAGGTGGAGTGGGCAAAATGGGTGAAGGAGATCAAAAGGTACAAAAGGTATTTTTATTCAGCTATAAAATAAATAAGTCATGGGATGTAATGTACAGAATGGTGTCTCTGGTTAATAATACTGTATTGCATATTTGAAAGTTACTAAGAGAGTAGACTTTAAAAGTTCTCATCACAACAAAAATTCTTGTAGAGTAATTTAACTAGACTTATTGTGATAATCATTTTGCAAATTATACAAATATCATACACTTGAAATTAATGTAATGCTATATGTAAATTATACCTCAATTAAATGAATGAAGAAAGAGACAGACAGACAAAAAGAAAGAGAACATTTTTAAGTCATCAGTAACATTTCCACTATTGTATTTAATTATGTTGTTTTTTTGGTTAGAGGATGTGTTCCAATAAGCCTACATGTGGGCATAGAAACTTCTGTTTTTGTTCATGAAGGAGCATCATGGACTAGAATTACGTCACCTTAAACCAATTAAAATCCTGGGGGAAAAATGTGAAACAGCAATATTCAGACATTGGAAAACAAGCAGAATAAAAGCAAAGGAACAGAGTCTTTTGATAACCCCATCTTACTTCATGAAGTTTCCAGGCCACAACATAAGGAAGGCAGACCCAAACAGAGTCTACTGCTCTGCTAGAGTTCAAAGACAACATTTAGAGTTTTGGAAGCCCAAAGAAGCTAGAATTCACAGGGCACATATTAGAGAGAAGGCAGCTGCACAAATTGAGAAAGAGAGACAGAGACAGAGACCTATAGATGTATAGAGAGTTTCTCTTGATGTAGAAACTTTCACTGCCTACTCCAAAGCTCTACACTTAGAGCTTTTCTACCCAAATAGTCAGTCAGGACTTTTGATCAAAGGTCTCTGAACAGAACTTGAGAGCACTGTAGAATCAAGCTGTAGAATTAATCATTGTTAAATTATAGCTCTTGGTTTACATATGGCAACATTAGGGTTTAAACCTGACTTGGAAAGAGAACAGGATTCTCATCAACCTTTTCTAAGCAAATTTTATTTTCTAATTTATAATATAAATTGTATTCTATAGCATATGTTACATGATTGTTTCAAAATTCTTTTCAGTACCTTGACATAAGCAAGGTAGTTTCTCCTTTCTGTTGACAAGTAGCTAGAAGTTTATTTAACAGAGTAGTTCTAGCAGCTCTTTCTACTCATGAACTGACAGGTACTCAGCTGTTGTCAAAGAAATACTGCATATGAGATGATCTATAATTCATAGAAACAAAATCTACAAATGAGCTATTAGTTTAACACTGTTCCATCTCAAAGGCCTGGCATCCCTGAAACATTTCAGCAGCATACTCTAATCACAACTAAAATTTCTCCATCCTCAAATATAAGTCTATTTTTTTGTAGCATGTAGCCTTAATTAGAAATTTTAATACTTGCTTGATAGCCAGCTCAACTGTATGGCTCAAAACTCCAGGAAATCTATGTTATTACCTTAATAATAACTTTAAATTATAGAAAACTATAGAAATTAATGCACTCAACAGAAGTTATTAACACAATAATGTTTAAATGAGTGGAAACTTACGTGGATCAGCTGCAGAAACATCTATAAGTTCTTCACTTGGGTGGGTTTTTATGAATTCTGAAATAATAGTAAATTTGTCATATGTTTCAAATATCAATTATATATATATAGTGAGTTTAAAGAAAACTCTAAGAAAAACAATAGAGCTCCCAACACTGGAGAGCCTTCCAATCAGGCACCAAATGGTGATACCCGAATGAAGGTATATAACAACTGAGTGATATAAACTCATCATTTTCCCAACAACACTTGTTTTTCCTCTTATATTATCCTAATGAATGTTGTCATGACTTAATCTCCCTTTCTTTCATATCTAATCACCAAGTTTTGCTACTTTTACCAGGAAATATTCTCAAATCTTCCTCCATTCTTGTTTATTTATGCTCGAATATAAGAACTTATCACACATTTAAAACACAGTAATAACTTCCCTTTCCTGTTCCTAGTCCCCAAATAACCTTCTATGATGTGGCCAGAAAAATATGTCTACAATTAAATCCACCAATGTCACTTCCTTACAAAAAGTCTTCAGTGATTCCCTATTATATACAGGAGGAAAAAAAAAGGTTCCCTAGCAAAGCATCCAATCCCTCCGACTAAGCTCTCTCTTACCTTACCCCTACTTATAGTTCACATTCTACTACCATTCCACTTGCAATTCCCTATTCATGCTCTTTGCTCATACTAGATCCTCTTCGTAAAACACCAGATATCTCCCTTCTTCACTTGGCTAGATCCTATTCTGTAAAGGATTCTATATCCTTTACAGTTGCATAAAATCTTCCCAACTCCCTCAGGTTGAACAAATTAGCTTTCTGTGGATTCACTGAAAATTACACATAACCTTTATCATGCATTATCATGTATTATACTATATTAAAATGATACAAAAAGTGCTTGTGTCCTTACTATGTTGTGTATTTTATGGTGGTAACAACCGAGGTTTATTTGTTTTGTACAACTCCCAGAATCTGAAGCATAAGAATTTTTATTGAAAATATCAAACTCACTATTGAATATCTTTTAAATTTACTATCGTATAATTTTATGGATATAAATTTTAAACTGTAAGTCTCAAATGTTAATGCAATATAGAAAACTTATAACTGCTAAACATGTATAAAATATTATCACCTTCAATTATCTGTTGTGCAGTTTCATAACTTTGTAATATTCCTGGTAATTTTTCACTATCCCTGTTTAAATATCAATAAATACAACATATATTTATTATCAAAGATTAAGAACTTAAGTTATATTTAATAAATAGAATATATGCTCTAGATATGCAGTTTGTAAAGTAAAATTTAACATATTCTTTAACTTTTATTCACAGACACTAAGGTAAATTAATAAGTAGCAAGCAAATGAATATAAAAGTCATATTATGTAATTCTACAAATTCTATATATTCCATGAATGTAATTGGCATATCAACAACGAATTTCACAACAAAAATACCAAAAGTAAAGTTGGGTAAAAATAGGAGGTTGTTTTTAATTGCGAAATTGTTAAGAGCACAAGTTCTAGAGACAAACTGCTTGGCTCAAAAATTGTCTTACCCACTTGCTAATTATAGTACCTTGGGTAAGTTACTTAATGCCTCTAATCTTCAGTTTCTTCATCTACTAAAATTGGGGTATTAGAGTACAGGTTTCAGAAAGTAGTGCTCTTCAGATCACAGTTTCCATGCTCTATGTCCACAGGCTATTTGCCCTGTCTTCTTGCCAAGAGCAATCCCAGTGCCCTCTGATTTCACTCATATGTACAATTTAAGAAACAAAACAGGGGCCCCTGGGTGACTCAGTCAGTGAAGTGTCTGACTTTTGATTTCAACTCAGTTCATGATCTCCCAGTTCACGAAATTGAGCCCCACATCAGGCTCCACACTGAGAATGTGGCACCTGCTTAGGATTCTCTCTCTCCCTCTCTCTCTCTGCCCCTCACCCACTTACACTCTATCTCAAAATAAACTTTTAAAAAAAGAAACAAAAAGAAAAAAGAAAAAAAAAGTGAGAAAGACGAATTAAAAAGACTTAATTATAGAGAACAAACTGATAGTTATGAGAGGGGAAGTGGGAGGAGGGATAAGTAAAATAGATGATGGGAATTAAGAAGTACATCAGTTATGATAAGCACCATTATGGAACTACTGAATCACTATTGTACACCTGTAACTAATATAATGCTGTATATTACCTATACTGGAATTAAAATAAAAAAATAAAATAACAAAACAACAAGTTGAGTATGTCAGAGGTCTAATGTACAGCATGCTATTTACAGTTAACAATATTGATGTACACTTCGTATTTGCTAAGGAAGTATATCTGAAGTGTTTTCACCACACCCAAAAGAAGTAACTATGTGAGGTAGAAAAAAAGTCATTAAAGGTATTCTGTGATGATAATTTAGTCATCTATTTAATTGAAGACAGATAAGCCTCAAGTATCAAAAGTCAGTGTCAACAGATAACAGGAGTATCATTGTAATCATTCATTTGAATCTTTCTCTCATCTGTCAAAAAAGAGCTTTCCACAACTAGAAAGTAGGGAATTATTCTTTGGAACATATACCTGTCCCTATGAAACTGTTAATGATGCTTTTCATAAACAATTTTATCTTAGTTTCCTATTTACTATAGAAACTACATAATCAAATAGAGAATATTTTAAAAGCCAGATATTTAAGCCACCCATGACAAACAGAACTTTCTAGCAACAGCCATATTTGGCTATAAGCATTTGAAATGTGGGCAGTGTGACTACAGAAGTGGTTTTTTAATTAAATTGAACTGAATTTTAATTTTAGTAGCCACATGTGACTAGTGACTACTGATTGGTCAGTGCCACTTCAAACTGTTAAAAATTTCAACTAGGAGCAAGCTGACTAGACTATTTGATATGACTTAAAAACTACATACAGCATAATATCTGAACCATTACCTTACATACGTTACTACTTTATACCCGCTCTTATCATTTTGAATTCTATTGACTCTTATATTTGACTTACTTTGGTTTAGACAAGGTTTTTGAGGAGGATGCAGACTTTTGTTTAAGACGATTTTTCAGTTGTTCTAGTTTTTGCATCTGCTTTACTACATTTGCAATGCTTAAACTGACTGTTTTGTCTGCTGCTGGATATTCTGCTTCTAAAAATGTTTGATCTTTACTTATCTAAAACAAAAAAATTAGCCAGTTACTTAGGAAATACCCATTTTGCTTCTATATCTCAAAGAAATTGCATATTTTATCATAGTTAAATAATTTTTATATTTTTATCTATACCTATAATCAAATACTAATATTTTATAAATATAATGGAGTAATTATCTAGAACATAATTATGGCTAACTGTTGACTTTTACATGTCAAAACTCAAACCCAGTCTTCTATTAATATATTAGAATTTTAAGCAAGTTCAATAACAACTGTAACAGGACCTATTAAAAATAATTCAAGGGGGGGGGCAAGATGGCGGAGAAGTAAGGAGCTCCATACTTGCACTCGCGCCCATACATCACACAGAAAAGATCTGAAGCCATTGGAAACCTTACAAAACCTGAGAGACTGGGAGAAAAAGGACGCAGAATCCACTGAGAAAGCCTTCTAACGTGAGTGCAAACCGGGGAAGGTAAAATCGGGCCGGGATCGGAGACTCCAGGGTGGGAGGCGATCCCCCTCTACCCTCTACGGGGAGTGAGAGGGGAAAAGGAGAGAGTCCGAGACAGAAAAATCTCCGCTCGGTGCATAGAAAGACCGTACTTGCCAAATACCTGCACACCAGGTCCCCTCGCAACAACGGGTCCTGGGGGAGGCTGAGCACACAAACTGCTTCTTTGTGCCACTCCTGCAGGTTGGGTTTTAAAGCGGCGGCGGCGCGCCTGCCGCCATTGTAGCTCCAGGGCGGCTGGGACCCCTGAAAGAGACGCGCAGACACCGGGCGTCCGCGCTCCTGGCTGGCTGGAACTCGAGAGGGAAGGCAAAGAGCTAAAAACTGGGAAATTTGCCTGTGAGTTCGTACTTCGGGTGATGAGCCATAGAGAGACCCAGTTTTCCTCACTCCAGCGGCGGCGCGCCTGCCGCCATTGTAGCTCCAGGGCGGCTGGGACCCCTGAAAGAGACGCGCGGATACCGGGCGTCCGCGCTCCTGGCTGGCTGGAACTCGAGAGGGAAGGCAAAGAGCTAAAAACTGGAAAATTTGCCTGTGAGTTCGTGTTTCGGGTGACGAGCCATAGAGAGACCCGGTTTTCCTCACTCCAGCGGGTTCAGGCTACACGGACCCGGCAGGCAAGCCCCCGCGCATGCGCGCCAGCCCGACCCAGAGAAGGAAGCAGTGATCCTGACCCCGCCCCCAGAGCTCAGCAGGGAGCCTGGAAGAGCCCGAGGGGGTTGTCTGGGAAGCTGTGTCTAAGGCAACTTCAGCGGGGCGCGGACTGGGATTTGGAGATTGGAACTGGCCTGGGTTGAAGAGTGCAACCAACTTCGGCTGCGTCCCCGGAACGGGGAGTTGACACGCCAAAAAAAAAAAGCGAGCTGCAGCGCGGGGTTCAAGAAGGGACTGGAGCACCGTCACTCTCCTCCCCACAATCGCCAAGGCAGAACCCCCGCCTGAGGCATCGGATCACACCACGCCCATCCCTGCCTGAGAGGTGCCCTCCTCCCTTTTTTTTTCTTTTTTTTTTTTTTCTTCTTTCTTTTTTTCCCCCTTTCTTTTCTCTTTTTTTCTTCTTCTTTCTCTTTTCTCGCTTTTTTCCCCAAAACACTGACCTGATTAACTCTGGTCGCTAGCTTGCTTAAACAATGACAACAAGTCCATTCTGTAAATGTAAATTCTACACCTACCGACTTTTTCAGCTATTTCTCTCAGGAGTAATTAGACTATATAGTTTCTCTGGATAATTCCAGCATCCTTCTCTCACCTATCCAACCATATTCTACCCTTTACCTCTTTGAAAAAAGCTTCTTATCCCTTCTGCCTGTTCATTCTATTTCCAAATCTGCCTTGTCTCGCCCTGCCTTCTCTCTTTTTCTCTATGCTCTTCAACCAGCACTGCATACACACGGCTATTTAACTGTAGCTGGGAAATCCAGGTATATGCTTTAAACCGTTCTTTGTCCATCGGTTTTCTTCTTTTTTCCTTTTCTTTTCCCCTTTTTGACCCTTTTATGTATTTTATGCTCCCTATTATTCGCCCTCCTCCTCTGTCTTTTAACTTTTTCATTTTCCCTCTCGCTTTGCATGTTAGTTGAATCAGCCTGTGTGTTTGTGTGCTCCCGCTCCCTGTGTATTTGTCTGTCTGTTTTCTTTTCCAGGGCTACCTCAAGAAACAAGCTAGAGTACACAAGGTGAAGAGTCCCAAATATCACTACGAATAGGAAAATAAAATAACTAAGGTCCCAACAAGAGTGACCAAGGGATACCATTCAAAAAACAATCTGTCGGGGCGCCTGGGTGGCTTAGTCGGTTAAGCGTCCGACTTTCGCTTAGGTCATGATATCGCAGTTCGTGGGTTCGAGCCCCGCGTCGGGCTCTGTGCTGACTGCCAGCTCAGAGCCTGGAGCCTGTTTCAGTCTATGACTCCCTCTCACTCTGACCCTCCCCTGCTCATGCTGTCTCTCTCTCTCTCTCTCCTAGAAATAAATAAAACATTTAAAAAAAAAAAGTTTAAAAAAAACAAAAAACAATCTGTGAAAGGATAGGCCCTGGAAAGTCAAAGAGTCTTCTTGGATATAGCAGTGCTCATAGAAACAGAGAGCATAACAGGTCTTTAAAACCAACAAGAGCCGGAAAGCTAACTAAAATGACGAAACGAAAGAGCTCTCCTCCAAAGAAACTCCAAGAAGAAATGACAGCTAATGAACTGCTCAAAACAGATATCAGCAGCATAAGTGAAGATTTTAGAATAATAATGGTAAAATTAATAGCAGGGCTTGAAAAAAACATAGGCGACATCAAAGAAACTATGGCTACAGACAGAATGGAAAATAAAAATAGGCATGAAGAATTAAAAAATGCGATAAATGAGATCCATAATAAATTAGAGGCCTCTAATGCACGGATTGAAGAGGCAGAAAGGAGAATAAGTGATTTAGAAGACACCATTATAGAAAAACAAGAAGCTGACAAAAAAAGAGACAAACTGATCCAGGAACAGGAAAGAAGAATTCGAGAGCTCAGCAACACAGTCAAACGCAACAATATCTGTATCATAGGAATCCCAGAAGAGGAAGAGAGAGGGAAAGGTGCTGAAGGAGTCCTGGAACAAATTATAGCAGAGAACTTCCCGACCTGGGGAAGGAAGTCAATGTGGAAATACAAGAGGCTCAGAGGACTCCTCTCAGACGTAACTTGAATCGATCTTCTACACGACATATCATTGTAAAAATGGCAAAATACAAGGACAAAGAGAGAATTTTGAAAGCAGCTAGGGAGAAAAGGGCCCTCACATACAAAGGGAAACCTATCAGAGTGGTGACAGACCTATCTACTGAAACATGGCAGGCCAGAAAGGAATGGCAAGAGATCTTCAATGTGATGAACAGTAAATATATGCAGCCAAGAATCCTCTATCCAGCAAGCCTGTCGTTCAAAATAGAAGGAGAGATAAAAACCTTTCCAAATAAACAGAAATTGAAAGAATTTGTCACCACGAAGCCAGCCCTACAAGAAATCCTGAGGGGGATGCTCTGAAGGAAAGGTTGCAAGGAACAAAGATTCCAGAGACACCACCACAAACATGAACCCTACAAAAGATACAAAGACTCTAAACCCATATATTTCAATAATAACACTGAATGTAAATGGGCTGAATGCTCCAATCAAAAGACATAGGGTAGCAGAATGGATTAAAAACAAAATCCATCTATATGCTGTCTACAAGAAACTCATTTTAGACGGGAAGATACCTTCAGATTAAAAGTAAGGGGATGGAGAAATATATATCATGCTACAGGAAATCAAAAGAAAGCTGGAGTAGCGATACTTATATCAGACAAACTGGACTTTAAATTAAAGACAATCACAAGAGATGAAGAAGGGCACTACATAATGATTACAGGGTCCATCTATCAGGAAGAACTAACAATCATAAAGGTCTACGCACCGAAATTGGGAGCACCTAAATATCTAAAACAATTAATCACAAACAGAAACAAGCTTATAGATAAGAATGTGCTAATAGCAGGGGACTTTAATACTCTGCTTATAGCAATGGATAGGTCAACCAGACAGAAAATCACTAAAGAAATCATGGACTTGAAAGATACATTGGACCAGATGGACCTGACGGATATATTTAGAACCTTACATCCTGAGGTCAGGGAATTTACTTTCTTCTCAAGTGCGCATGGCACATTCTCCAAGATAGATCACATACTGGGACATAAAGCAGCCCTCAAGAAATATAAAAGAATAGAGATCATACCATGCACACTGTCAGATCACAATGCTTTGAAACTTGAAATCAATTACAGGAAGAAGTCTGGAAAACTTCCAAAAACATGGAGGTTAAAGAACACCCTTCTAAAGAATGAATGGGCCAATCAGGCAATTAGAGATGAAATTAAAAAATATATGGAAACAAATAAAAATGAAAACACAACAATTCAAAATCTATGGGATGCGGCAAAGGCAGTCCTAAGAGGAAAGTACATTGCTCTCCAGGCCTATTTCAAGAGATTAGAAAAAGCGCAAGTCCAAAATCTAACAGCTCACCTAAAGGAACTAGAGGCAGAGCAACAAGAACGCCCTAAACCCAGTAGAAGAAGGGAAATAGTAAAAATTAGAGCAGAAATAAACAACATAGAGACCAAAGAAACAATTGAACAGATCCATGAAACCAAGAGTTGGTTTTTTGAAAAAGTAAACAAAATTGACAAACCTCTAGTCAGACTTATCCAAAGGAAAAGAGAGAGCACCCAAATAGACAAAATTATGAATGAAAATGGACTTATTACAACCAACCCCTCAGAAATACAAGCAAATATCAGGGAATACTATGAAAAATTATATGCCAACAAATTGGACAACTTAGAAGAAATGGACAAATTCCTAAACACACACTCACTACCAAAATTCACACGGGAAGAAATAGAAAACCTGAACAGACCCATAACGAGTGAAGAAATTGAATCAGTTATCAAAAATCTCCCAACAAATAAGAGGCCTGGACCTGATGGCTTCCCTGGGAAATTCTACCAGACATTTAAAACAGAATTAATCCCAATTCTTCTCAAGTTATTCCAAAAAATAGAAAGCGAAGGAAAACTCCCGGACTCATTTTATGAAGCCAGCATCACACTGATTCCCAAGCCAGACAGAGACCCAGCAAAAAAAGAGAACTACAGGCCAATATCCTTGATGAATACGGATGCAAAAATTCTCAACCAGATCCTTGCAAATCGAATCCAGCAGCATGTAAAAAGAATCATCCACCAAGATCAAGTGGGATTCATTCCTGGGTTACAGGGCTGGTTCAATATTCGCAAATCAATCAATGTGATACATCATATCAATAAAATAAAAGATAAAAACCATATGATCCTGTCAGTAGATGCAGAAAAAGCATTTGACAAAATACAGCATCGCTTCTTAATAAAGACTCTCGAGAAAGTCGGGATAGAAGGAACCTACTTAAACATCATCAAAGCCATCTATGAGAAGCCTTCAGCTAACATCATCCTCAACGGGGAAAAACTGAGAGCTTTCCCCCTGAGATCAGGAACACGACAGGGATGTCCACTCTCACCACTGTTGTTTAACATAGTGCTGGAAGTCCTAGCATCAGCCATCAGACAACAAAAGGAAATCAAAGGTATCAGAATTGGCAAAGAGGAAGTCAAACTTTCACTCTTCGCAGATGACATGATACTCTACATCGAAAACCCGACAGACTCCACCAGAAGCCTACTAGAACTGATCCAAGATTTCAGCCAAGTTGCAGGGTACAAAATCAACGTACAGAAATCGGTTGCATTTTTATACTCCAACAATGAAGCAACAGAAAGAGACATCAAGAAACTGATCCCATTCACAATTGCACAAAAAACCATAAAATACCTCGGAATAAACCTAACCAAGGATACAAGAGATCTGTATGATGAAAACTATAGAAAACTTATGAAGGAAATTGAAGAAGACACAAAGAAATGGAAAAACATTCCATGCTCATGGATAGGAAGAATAAATATAGTTAAGATGTCATTACTACCTAAGGCACTCTACACATTCAATGCAATTCCAATCAAAATTGCACCAGCATACTTCTCAAAACTAGAACAAACTATCCAAAAATTTGTATGGAACCACAAAAGACCCCGAATAGCCAAAGTAATCCTGGAAAATAAAACCAAAACGGGACGGATCACCATCCCAGACTTTAGCCTCTACTACAAAGCTGTCATCATCAAGACATTATGGTATTGGCACAAAAACAGACACATAGACCAATGGAACAGAATCGAGAACTCAGAAGTGGACCCAAAAGTATACAGCCAACTAATCTTTGACAAAGCAGGAAAGAATATCCAATGGAAAAAAGACAGCCTTTTTAACAGACGGTGTTGGGAGAACTGGACAGCAACATGCAGAAGAATGAAACTAGATCATTTTCTCACACCATGCACAAAAAGAAACTCAAAATGGATAAAGGACCTGAACGTGAGACAGGAAACTATCAACACCCTAGAGGAGAAAGCAGGAAACAACCTCCTTGACCTCCACCACAGCAACTTCTTACTTGACACATCCCCAAAAGCAAGGGAATCAAGAGCAAAAATAAACTGATTGGGACCTCATCAAGATTAAAAGCTTCTGCACAGCCAAGGAAACAACCCAGAAAATTAATAGGCAACCAACGGAATGGGAAAAGATAGTTGCAAATGACATATCAGATAAAGGGTTAATATCCAGAATCTATAAGGAACTCACCAAACTACACGCCCGAAAAACAAACAACCCAGTGAAGAAATGGGCAGAAAATATGAACAGACACTTCTCCAAAGAGGACATCCAGATGGCCAACAGACACATGAAACGATGCTCAGCATCGCTCCTCATCAGGGAAATACAAATCAAAACCACACTGAGATATCACCTCACGCCAGTCAGAGTGGCTAAAATGAGCAAATCAGAGAACTCTAGATGCTGGCGAGGATGTGGAGAAACGGGCACCCTTCTACACTGTTGGTGGGAATGTAAACTGGTACAGCCCCTCTGGAAAACAGTGTGGAGGTTCCTAAGGAAACTAACAATAGAACTCCCCTATGACCCAGCAATAGCACTGCTGGGAATTTACCCAAGGGATACAGAAATGTTGATGCATAGGAGCACGTGTACCCCAATGTTCATAGCAGCACTCTCCACAATAGCTAAAACCTGGAAAGAGTCTAAGTGTCCATCAACAGATGAATGGATCAAGAAGATGTGGCTTATCTATACCATGGAATACTACATGGCAATGAGAAACAATGAAATCTAGCCATGTGTAGCAACATGGATGGACCTTGAGGGTGTTATGCTGAGCGAAATAAGTCAGGCAGAGAAAGACAAATATCATATGTGTGCACGTATAGGAGGATTAGGAGGAACTTAACAGAGGACCAAGGGGGAGAAGAAGGGCGGAAATGGTGGGGGAAAGGGGGAGAGGCAAACCATGAGAGACTCTTGAATGCTGACAAAAACTGAGGACTGGTGGATGTGGGGGGAGGAGGGGTGGGCATGGAGGAGGGCACTTGTGGGGATGAGCACTGGGTGTTATGTGGAAACTAATTTGACAATAAACTATTTGTAAAAAAAAAAATAATAATAATAAAAATAAAAATAAAAATAATTCAAAATATTTATAAGAGAATTCTAAATTATTTCCCCAAATTGCTTTTTATGAATACTCTTACCTGTGATAAATATGGAAAGATAGTAATTTGCTCTCAAAAGCAATACTTTCTACTACTAACTCCCAGAAACTAATGCATAAAAGTTTATGAAACTGGCACTTCTCAGTCTGTATGTAGAAAACTGAGGCCCATTTGGATGTCTCAAGACTTTTTGAACAGACCAAGCTACAGAATAATGAGCAGTCAGGAGAGTCAGTAGGATCCATAGAATAAGATGACAGACCATAACTGGCATTCTAGGCAATAAGTCTATTTAAAAAAAGTTCTTCAAGATGAATGCCCCCATCCAAAAAAACCCAAAACAAACAAACAAAAAACATATAAAAAAGGAAAGAAACACCAAAACAGCCAATATGTGGAGACATAAGCAAGCAGAGTAGCAATGGAGGTAAAAATAAAAAACTACACACTAGCAGAGGTCCACACACATCCATATTTCTGACCCTTACGATGGAAGGGAAAGCTAAAAAGAAAAAAAAAGTAGTAGTAGTTAAAGCATAGTCCTAAAACATAACAAAGAGAAATTCTAGCAATGGGAATTTAAAAGAATTAATTTTAATAATGGCTACTTGAATTAGGATATAATAGCAAGAATTAAACACTGGGCATTGTTCTAGAAGTCTGAAACTGGGGGATCCAGAACAATTGGAAGAGATGTATGGAATCTCTATGGACAAAGGTATGATCCCAAAGAGAGGACATAATTTGATATATAAGATACATTGCCAAATCATAAATGGAATCTAAAGCCAATCGTAAATGGAGTTTAAAAAGTGATGTAACAATCAACCACGGTTATCAGTTTATTCCTTCTCATCTAAAAATCCATTCTTACTATGAAAAATTATATTCCAACAAATTGGACAACCTGGAAGAAATGGAAAAATTGCTAGACATTCACACACTGCCAAAACTCAAACAGCAAGAAATAGAAATTTTGAACAGACCCATAACCAGAGAAGAAATTTAAACAGTTATCAAAAATCTCCTAACAAGTAAGTTCTGAGCCAGATGGCTTCCCAGGGAATTCTACCAGAGATTTAAAGCAGAGTTAATACCTATCCTTCTCAAGCTGTTCCAAAACATAGAAATAGAAGGAAAACTTCCAGACTCATTCTATGAAGCCAGCATTACCTTGATTCCCAAACCAGACAGAGACCCTCTAAAAGGAGAATTATAGACCAATATCCTTGATGGACATGGATGCAAAAATTTTCATCACGATACTAGCAAATTGAATTCAACAGTATGTTAAAAGAATTATTCACCACAATCAAATGCAATTCATTCCTGTGCTGCAGGGATGATTCAATATTTGCAAATCAATGTGATACATCACATTAATAGAAAAAAGGATAAAAATCATATGATCCTGTCAATAGAGACAGAAAAATCTATCGAGAAGATACAGCATGCTTTGTTTATAAATTTTTAAATGTTTATTTATTTTTGAGAGACAGAGCACACGTGGGGGAGCGTCAGAGACAGAGAGGAGACACAGAATCTGAAACAGGCTCCTGACTTTGAGTTCTAAGCACAAAGTCTGTCACAGGGCTCAAACTCGGGAATGGTGAGATCATGACCTGAGCCACAGTTGGATGCTTAACCGACTGAGCCACGCATGTGCCTCTGGCATCCTTTCTTTATAAAAACCCTCAAGAAAATTGGGACAGAAGCAACATAACTTAACATCAAAAAGCCATATGTGAAAAGCCCACAGCTAATATCATCCTCAGTGGGGAAAAACTGAGAGCTTTCCCTCTGAGATCAGAAACACGATAGGGATGTCCACTCTCACCACTGTTATTTAACATTCTGCTGAAAGTCCTACCATCAGCAATCAGACAACAAAATAAAGTAAAAGGCATCCAAATTGGCAAAGAAAAAGTCAATCTTTCCCTTTTTGCAGATGACACGATACTCTACATGGAAAACCCAAAGGACTCCACCAAAAAGCTGTTAGGACTGATATACGAATTCCGCAAAGCTGCAGAATATAAAGCCAACATATAGAAAGTCTGTTGCGTTTCTATACACCAGTAATGAAGCAGCAGAAAAGAGCTATCAAGACATAGATCTTGTCTTGATCTATTTACAACTGCACCATTTACAACTGCACCAAAACCCATAAAATATCTAGCAGTAAACCTAACCAAAAAGATAAAAGATCTGTACACTGAAAACTATAGAAAGCTTATGAAAGAAATTAAAGACACAAAGAAATGGAAAAACATTCCACGCTCACAGAAAGGTCAAATACTGTTAAAATGTTGATACTACCCAAAACAATAGACACATTCAACGTCATCCCCATCAAAATAACACCACCAGTCTTCACAGAGCTAGAACAAACAATCCTAAAATTTGTATAGAACCAGAAAAGACTCCAAATAGCCAAAGTAACCTTGAAAAAGAAAACCAAAGCTAGAGACATCATAATCCCAGACTTTAATCTGTATTACAAAGCTTTAATCATCAAGACAGTATGGTATTGGCACAAAAACAGACATACACACTAATGCAACAGAAGAAGGAACCCAGAAATGGACCCACAAATATATGGCCAATTAATCTTCAACAAAACAAGAAAGACTATCCAATGGAAAAAGACAGTCTCTTTAGCAAATGGTGATAGAAAAACTGGAGAGCAACATGCAGAAGAATGAAACTGGATCACTTTCTTATGCCATACACAAAAATAAATTCAAAATCGATGAAAGACCTAAATGTGAGATAGGAAACCATCAAAATCTTAGAGAAGAAAATAGGCAACAACCTCTCTGACCTCAGCCACAGCAACTTCTTACTCAACATGTCTCTGAAGGCAAGGGAAATAAAAGCAAAAATGAACTATTGAGACCTCATCAATAAAAAGCTTCTGCATACCAAAGGAAACAGCAAAACTAAAAGGCAACTAACAGAATGGGAGAAGATATTTGCAAATGACACATCAGATAAAGGGTTAGTATCCAAAATCTATAAAAAACTTGCCAAACTCAACATCCAAAAACAAGTAATCCGGTGAAGAAATAGGCAAAAGACATGATTAGACACATTTCCAAAGACTTCCAGATGGCTAACACACACATGAAAAGATTCTCAACATCACTAATCATCAGTGAAATACAAATCAAGACCACACCAGTTAGAGTGGCTAAAATTATCAACTCAGAAAACAACTGATGTTGGCAAGAATGTGGAGAAACAGCAACTATCTTGCATTGCTGGGGGGAATTCAAACTTGTGCAGCTACTCTAAAAAAAACAGTGTGGAGGTTACTCAAAAAATTAAAAATAGAACTACTCTGTGACCCAGCAATTGCACTACTAGGAATTTATACAAAGGGTACAGGAGTGCTGATTCATAGGGGCACATGTACCCCAACCTTTATCGCAGTGCTATCAACAACAGCCAAATTATGGAAAGAGCCCAAATGCCCATCAATTGATGAATGGATAAAGATGTGGTATACATATACAATGGACTACTACTCAGTGATGAAAAAGAATGAAATTTTGCCATTTGCAACAACATGGATGGAACTGGAAGGTATTATGTTAAGTGAAATAAGTCAGTCAGAAAAATGACAGATATCATGTTGTCATTCATATGTGGAATCTGAGAAATTTAGCAGAAGACCATGGGGCAAGGGAAGGAAAAAAAAAGTTACAGAGAGGGAGGCAAACCATAAGAGACTCTTAATAGAGAGAACAAACAGGGTTGACGGGGGTGGGGATTAAGGGGATTAGGTGGTAGGAAAAATGGGTGATGGGCACTGAGGAGGGCCCTTGTGGGGATGAGTACTGGGTGTTGTAAGTGATGAATCATGGGAATCTACTCCTGAAGCCAGGAGTACACTGTATACAGTGTATGTTAGCTAACTTGACAATAAATTATATATATAAAAAAAAAGAACGACCAAATCAGATAAGAACACATTATATAAATAAATTTGAATAAGTAAATATAAAATAATTTATAAAATTTAAATAAATAAACAAAAAAAACATTAAAAAAGAGGATTCTTACATATCTTCACAAGCTTGAGTGTCCATTTTGCTGTCTCCACTGAAAGGCTGGTAAAACAATGGCTTCATAATAATATAATAAAATGTAATATAATAAAAAATAAAATTAAAAAAAATATATTCTTGGGGCACCTGGGTGTTTCAGTCAGTTAAAGAACTGGCTCTTGATTTCAGCTCAGGTCCTGATCTTGCAGTTTGTGGGTTTGAGCCCCACATTGGGCTCTGTGCTGATGGTGTGGAGCCTGCTTGGGATTCTCTATCTCCTCTGTCTGCCCATCCCCTGCTCACTCATATTCTCTCTCTCTCTCTCTCTCCCTCTCAAAATAAATAAACCTTTAAAAATTAAAAATCTATTCTTTATTGCCATGCTTACAATAGTGGAACATTTCTCTCTGACAGATACCATGTCAACCTTTATCAGTGGAGGGTTCTAGACACTACAGAAAGAAGCAGCTTTCTTCCTAGCTCTGTCATCTCTTGCTGCTTAATCCTAGGGCACTGCATAGTATACCTAATACAGCTCACCTCCAGAAAGTTTCAATAGCACCACCCCATAGGTGTCTTCCTCACAAGGTCCCTGGAATGGCTCATTCCCTCAGGCAGCTTCTCCCAGAACTTCTTACAAAATCTATCAATGCAGAACCTTCCTTCAGGAAGCTTTCCAGCATACCATCCTTATAGACAGCAAGAGGTACAGCACCTCCCCAGAAGATAGTTTTTCCCAGACCAGAGAGGATGGCTTCCAGATGTATCATCCTTATGGCCAGCTTCCCAGTAAGTCCCAGTTCTACCAGCATGACACTCCAGAAAACTCAGTGATGACAGCTGATACTTCTTCACAAGGTCTGAACCTTAGCCCTGGGTTAGGGAGAGGGTAAGGATGGGAGTATTAAAACTTGTTCCTTCTTTAAGTGCTTTGCTTCCATCCTATCAATAGAAGCTGTTCCTTATATCTTTTATCCCTATATTCTTTAGAGTTGACTTTACCTCTTTGGTAGGGATTCTCCTATATTAATAATTCTTTATGTTGAACTTTTCCTGTTCAGATTACAGTGTAGTTTTTATCTTTTGATTAGACCCTAACTGATACACTGCATTTTCTATTAGGAATTCAATTTAAACATGAGTCCTTTCTGAGAGAAGAGATGATGTCACAGAACTAAAGGAATATGGAATAAACAATGAGATTATCAGTTACAAGATTTCATCAAAGAGACCTACTTGGCACAGCTTCCAGCAGAACAACTCTGAAGCACATAGCCTATGTGCTTATCCTACATTTCTCTAGTGCAGATTACCACACATTCTGTATCGCAATGTGTATCTTCAACATCAAAATGACCACAGACATTAACCTCACCAGCATGCACTAACAATAAAATGTGTCGGCAATAAAAACAAGATTGCTCCAAGATTTTCAAATGTTAGTTTACATAATAACCCTCTAAGAAATCCTATTAAAAAGCATATTTCTAACCTATACACATACAAAAAGAACTTTAATTCAGTAAGTCTGACTTGAAGTTCTGAAATTGACATTTGTAACAGGTATCTTGGGTGATATTTAAACATGATCTGTCAAACATATTTAAGAAACCATTCATCAAAAGGCATAAGATAATACAAACACTTTGGCAATGTATCTGATACACACCAAATTAAGCAATCATTCAAAATAATTAATTAAGGATTTTAAAACTGAAAAATTCAGAATTCTAGATCAGAAGTCTAGTTCTATACTAAAGATTCCTCCTTGTGAACATGAATGCATAAACCAGGATTTCAGAAATACTGGAAATGATGGTAACTGGCACTAATGTGTAAATAGCATAGACAGAGAAAGAGAGACATATATGACAGCTATTTAGGACATAAAATCAAAAGGACTCAGGAATGTATTGAAGATTAGGAAATCAAGTTGTCAAGGTTAATCACCACACTTCCGGTTTATCCAACTGGATAGATACTACTATTCGCTGAGACAAGGAACACTGGAAGAAGTATAAGTTTAAGGGTAAAAAAATTATTGGTTTTGACCCATTGGGTCTGAGGTAAAATAGTCTAGTAGGTAATTATATACCCATCTGGAGTTCAGAGGATGGTTTTGAGGAAGAGTTGTATATTTCTAAATTACCAGTATAAAGGTAATACTTAAATTGAAAACCTGGTTGTGGTTGCCTAGGGAGTAAGTTTAGAGTAAAGAAAAAAAGAAGACATAGAATGAAATCTCAAGGCACTCAAGTATTTATTGGTTATAAAATAAAGGTGGCTCTAAAAAGTAAACAGCTAAAGAGGTAAAACAGTATCCAGGAAAGCATAATTCACAAAAGTCAAAGAAATAGTGTTTTGAAGATAATGAAATGATCGACAATGTCAACTATAGCTGAGGTAAAGAAAATTCCTATTGAATTTAACAATATAAAAAATTGCATAGAATCATACAAAATGTTTTCTTTGTTAGAGAGAGAATATCTAGTTAGGGTAGGCTAAGAAAGGCCTTGGAAATAAGAAAAGAGTATATATAATAAATTGATGCCAAAAATAAATAAGAGCTCTGAAGCTGTAAAGTATGTCCCTCAGCTAAACTGTTGTTTTTATAGAAAATCCATAAACAACTCCAATTGTTTTTGATAGTCCTAGTTGGCTCTTTTAAGGAGAGAATTCCCAGATTAACCTCTTCACTAGGTGCCAATTTATTAGTTAATAATTTTTTAATAAAAGACAACTAGTTTTATTGTTCCTCAAATATCTTCAAGGCTTTTTCTCTCCTCTCTTGATCTTTGATTTTGCTTTTAGTCCCCAACAATAGTCTAATTTTTTAATGTTCATTTATTTTTGATACAGAGACAGAGAGAGAGAGAGAGAGAGAGAGAGAGAGAGAGAGAGAGAGCAGGGAAGAGGCAAAGAGAAAGAGAGAGAGGGAGACACAGAACCTGAAGCATGCTCCAGGACCTGAGCTGTCAGCACAGAGCCTGATGTGGGGCTTGAACCCAAAAACTGTGAGATCATGACCTGAGCCAAAGTCAGATGCTTACCTGACTGAGCCATCCAACAGTAGTCTAATAACTATTTCCCTTATGAGTAAATTTGCATACAAAATTGTTTTTAAAAATTGTTTATGAAGGGCAAAAGAGAAAAGGGCAGGTAATTGGAGGGAATGTAGCATCAAATTGGGGAGACATGAGTATATTTAAAACCTGAAAGGAAGAACACAATTGGTTAGGAAAAGTTTAATATACAATAGAGAATGATTAATCAAATTTCTTAAGATCCAAAACAAGTAAAAGAATGAGTCTTATGTAGGAAGAGGAACAAGATCTGTTTAATAAGAGGAAAGAAAGGAGGAGGAATGGCCATGGATGCAAATAAATTGCTTGGTAGCAGGAATGAAGAAATTCTAACTGGTGGCTTGAATAACAAACATTTCAAGTGACTAGCTGGAATTGTAACTGAAAATGGGACTGAGGGAGTGTAGGTCTGAAATGACGGATGGCTGAAAAGAGTTGAAATTCATTTCAGAAATGCAATAGAATTCCCAGGCAATATTTGGAATAATTACATATGAATAATTGTATCACTTTCTTCATCAGTGTTTCACAACTAAGCTAAAGGCCCAAAGTAAATATTTGCATTTATTCAAGTTTAAGTTTTGTTACACAAGTGCAATGAAAAGAGAAAGAGGTAAACAACATTAGAAAGTTAAGAAATTCACTGTGATTAAATACCTACTGTCCAAGCTAAAAAGAAAAATAAGTATAAAAGACTGCAGAAAGGTAAAAAAAATGAATGAACCAGTGGTCATGATGAAGTCAAAGAATGGCCAGAATAGTATTTAAAGTAATAATTAAGAAGTCAGAAATTTGTAGTTCAAGAATGAGTTGCCTGGGTGTGCTTGAGTGGCTCAGTTGGTTAAGCATCCAACTTTAGTTAAAGTCATGATCTCATGGTTCGTGGATTCAAGCCCCACATCTTGCTCTGCACTGACAGTGTGGAGCCTGTTTGGGATTCTCTGTCGTCCTCTCTCTCTCTCTCTCTGCCTTTCCCTGACTTGTATTCCCGCTCTCTCTCTTTTAAAATAAATAAATAAACTTTAAAAAAACAGCATAAAGTCTTTCCCAAAATAGAATTAAAACCACTTAAGGTTACAGACCAATAGTTTTGAAAATGGTCACAAAACATCTGAAAATCTAAAGTACAAAAAAAAAAACCATGAAAATAACATTAAGTGAAACCAATATAAAATTATATAAGTAAGCATATTATCATACCATACATGTTTTTTAAATATAGGAGAAAAGTTTAATCTGATATAAATTTTCTCTTGTCAATTACTCTTTTACACAAATGGGAAAGAATAATTAAATCCCCATTACTTATTTTGAAGAGAAAAGATGTATCAAACTCAAGAGAATCTCAGATACATGCAAGAATGTAGTGTGTAATCACCCAGAAACATTTTATTCTAATAATTTGTTCCTTCTCTACCTAAATCAAAAGATTATAGTTGTTCAAAAATTTTTAAGTAATTTCAAATTGATTTTCAAATTAGGGAAAATATTAATTTAATTCACAATTAAGAAATATTATACTTACCTCTTCCATCTGATTGACCTGTAGTTGAAACCACTTTAAAAAAACAAAAAGAAATACTTATTGACAAGTTACTCAAACATATGGGTGTGTGTGTGTGTGTGTGTGTGTGTGTGTGTGTGTGTGATCTTCATCTATCAAATATTAGCCATGAACCACACATCATTTGTCCTAGGGTTCAGAATGGGCTAATGCAACATATAACTGGAATATAACATTTTAAAATACATATAGTTGGGAAGTTTAGGAGTTCTTTTTACTTTGTCAAAACTTAGAAACCTATTCTTCATTAGTATGTATTTCTGTATTATAATTTTAGTAGGCTTAAACTGGAATATATTGAACATACCTTAAAAAGAGACTCCAAAATCTAGAAAATAAAAAAGTAATTAGATCATTTATACATAAAATTAATCACCATGTTATAGTATGATAAAATATTTAATTCTCTAAAACTAAACCTATAATCCAAAATAATAACATTTTTACAATTCCAGATACAGCTTTTAGTACAGCATGCATAGACAATTCAGTTCTAGAAAACTTTCCACCATTATACATATATATATGGATATATATATGGATATACATATATACATATGGATAGCCCAGAATAATGTACATAATTTCATATATTAATATAAACAAGGAATAAAATTAAGATTCCTCTTGGAAGAGACTTTTTTTCATATAGAATAGAGTGTAATAATGAAAAGCATTATCAAAGGGAGGCATCACCATCCCAGACTGTAGCCTCTACTACAAAGCTGTCACCATCAAGACAGTATGGTATTGACACAAAAACAGACACATAGACCAATGGAATAGAATTGAGAACTCAGAATTGGACCCAAAAGTATACAGTCAACTAATCTTTGACAAAGTAGGAAAGAGTATCCAATGGAAAAAAGACAGCCTCTTTAACAGATGGTGCTGGGGCAACTGGACAACAACATGCAGAGGAATGAAACTAGATCATTTTCTCACACCATACACAAAAATAAACTCAAAATGGATAAAGGACCTGAACATGAGACAGGAAACCGTCAAAACCCTAGAAGAGAAAGCAGGAAACAACCTCCTTGACTTCAACTGCAGCAAATTCTTACTTGACACATCCCCAAAGGCAAAGGAATCAAGAGCAAAAATGAACTATTGGGACCTTAGACCTTAGACCCTGACACATCCCCCAAAGCAAAAGAACCAAGAGCAAAAATAAACTATTGGGACCTCATCAAGATTAAAAGCTTCTGCACAGCAAAGGAAACAATCCATAAAACTACCGGGCAGCCAACGGAATGGGAAAAGATAATTGCAAATGACATATCAGACAAATGACATATCAGATAAAGGGTTAATATCCAAAATCTATAAGGAACTCACCAAACTCCACACCCGAAAAACAAACAATCCAGTGAAGAAATGGAAGAAGATATGAACAGACACTTCTCCAAAGAGGACATCCAGATGGCCAACAGACACATGAAATGATGCTCAGCATCCCTCCTCATCAGGGAAATACACATCAAAACCACACTGAGATACCACCTCACGCCAGTCACAGTGGCTAAAATGAACAAATCAGAGAACTCTAGATGCTGGTGAGGATGTGGAGAAACAGGCACCCTCCTACACTGTTGGTGGGAATGTAAACTGGTACAGACCCTCTGGAAAACAGTGTGGAGGTTCCTCAGGAAATTAACAATAGAACTCCCCTATGACCTAGCAATAGCACTGCTAGGAATTTACCCAAGGGATATAGAAATGCTGAGGCATAGGAGCACATGTACCCCAATGTTCATAGCAGCACTCTCAACAACAGCCAAAACATGGAAAGAGCCTAAGTGTCCATCAACGGATAAATGAATCAAGAAGATGTGGTTTATCTATACGATGGAATACTACATGCAATGAGAAAGAATGAAATCTGGCCATGTGTAGCAACATGGATGGACCTTGATGGTGTTATGCTGAGCAAAATAAGTCAGGCAGAGAAGGACAAATACCATATGTTTGCACGTATAGGAGGATTAGGAGGAACTTAACGGAGGACCATGGGGGAGAAGAAGGGGGAATAGTGGGGGAGAGGGAGAGAGGCAAACCATGAGAGACTCTTGAATGCTGAGAACAAACTGAGGACTGATGGGGGTTGGGGGGAGGGGCATAGAGGAGGGCACTTGTGGGGATGAGCACTGGGTGTTCTATGGAAGCCAACTTGACAATAAACTATTTGAAGAAAAGAAAGAAAGGGAAGGGAAGAAGAGAAGAGAAGAGAAGAGAAGAGAAGAGAAGAGAAGAGAAGAGAAGAGAAGAGAAGAAAAGAAAAGAAAAGAAAAGAAAAGAAAAGAAAAGAAAAGAAAAGAAAAGAAAAGAAAAGAAAAGAAAAGAATGTGCCTTACTGGTATAAAAATAGATACATGTATACATATACCTAAAACTGATACAGTTTTATTACATCACAGTTCAATCTCCATTTTTAAACTAAAACTAAAAAACAACCTGAAACAAATGTAACATTGTATGTCAACTACACTTCAATAAAAAATAAAATAAAAAAGTTTAAATATAGTTAAAAAGACCAAAAGAACAAAACTGAGAGCCCAGAAATAAACATTGCATATATGGCAAAATAATTTTTGACAAGAGTACCAAGACAACACAATAGAGAAAGAACAATCTCTTCAACAAATACTGCTGAGAAAACTGGGTATCCACATGTAAAAAATTAAAACTTGACCCTGCATACCACTTACACCATGTAAAAATTAACTCAGGATGAATCCATGACCTACATGTAAGATCTAAATCTATTACATTCCAAGAAGAAAACAGAATAAAAACTTCAGGACATTGGATTTGGCAATGATTTCTTGGATATGACATCAAAAGTACAGGCTTAACAAAAGGAAAAATAAACAAGTAGGACTATATCAAACTAAAAAGTTACTGCACAGTCAAGGAAACAGCAACATGAAAAGGGCAATTTATGGAAGGGAATAAAATATTTGCAAAGCATATATCTGATAAGGAATTAACACCCAAAATATATAAGGAACTGATATAACTCAAAAGTGGGGGTAGGGAGGGGAAACAACCCAATTTAAAAATTGGCAAAAGACCTGAATAGACATTTTTTTTTCCACAAAGACATACAAATTGGCAACAGATACATGAAAAGGTGCTTGACAATACCATCAGGGAAATACAAATCAAAATCACAATGAAATATTACCTCATACGTGTTAGAAAGGCTATTATTAAAAAAAAAATAAAGGGGTGCCTGGGTGCCTGTGTTTGTTAAGTGTTCAACTTCAGCTCAGGTCATGATCTCATGATTTGTGGGTTCGAATCCCGCATCGGGCTCTGTGCTGACAGCTCAGAGCCTGGACCCAGCTTCGGTTCTGTGTCTCCCTCTCTGCCCCTTCCCCGCTCACACTCTGTCTCCCTCTTCCTCAAAATACATAAACATTTTTTTTTTAATGAAAATAAATAAATAAATAAATAAATAAAACAATTTTTGACAAAAGATTTGAAGAGATCTCTTTCTGCCCAGGGGTCCTGTCCCCATGCTTTAATAAAATCACCTTTTTGCATCAAAAAAAATTATTTGGAGAAAAAGGAATCCTATATGCCATTAGTGGAACAGGAAATTGGTACAGCAACTATGGAAAACAGTATGAGACTCCTCAAAAATTTACTACCATATGATCTAGCAATCCCACTTCCAGATATATATCCAAAACAAACTATCTCAAAGAAATACCTGCACGCCCATGTTCACTGTAGCATTATTCACAATAGCCAAGATATGGAAACCTAAGTGCACCAAATTCATAGTAACAGAGAACAGAATGGTGATTGCCAGGGGCTGGGGAGTTACTGTGG
This sequence comes from Proteles cristata cristata, assembly GCA_017311185.1. Taxonomy (NCBI): domain Eukaryota; kingdom Metazoa; phylum Chordata; class Mammalia; order Carnivora; family Hyaenidae; genus Proteles; species Proteles cristata. The sequence continues at coordinate 1,421,233 of JAESUZ010002751.1, read as the reverse complement.
TTTTTTTTTTTAATTTTTAAATTTTATTGAGCTATCAGGTGCCCCATGAGATACTGTTTAATGCCTACAGTTTCAATGTTGCAAGATGAAATGAATTCTGAGATGGATGGAAGTGATGGTTGCACAATATTAATGTGTTTAATACACTGAACTGTACACTTTAAAAATGGTTAAAATAGTTAAGCTTTATGGGATATGTATTTTGTCACAATAAAAATTGGAAAAAATACGTATCAACATACATATAAACATGTGTGTGTATATACATACACTAACAGCACACTAGAAAACATGTTCTAAAATGTTAATGGTGCAATACAAGGTTGAGATTACAGATAGTTTGTTTTCCTTTATACTTTTCTCAATTTTTCAAATGTTCCACAGTGATATGTTTACATTCAGGGGGCACTTGGGTGGCTCATTTGGTTGAGAATCCAACTCTTGATTTTGGCTCAGGTCATGACCTCTCAGTTTGTGGGTTTGAATCCTATGTCGGGTTGTGTGCTGACATCGCAGAATTGCTTGGGATTCTCTGTCTCTCTCTCTCTCTCTACCCCTGCCCTGCTCTTTCAAAGATATATCAATAAACATTTTAGAAACTTTTAAATAATATGTTTACAATCAGATAAAACATAATAAATGCTATTTTCCAAAACTCAAAAAATAATAAAATGTATTACCAAGTAGTATGTACAATATTATTTCATTTTTTTTAATGTTTATAACTTTGGAGAAACAGGAAGGGAAACAAAAATATGTTAACAATAGTGGTTATCTTGGGGAAATAAGATTATGGTAATTTTTGTTTTCTTCTTCATGCCTGTCTTTTTTGAAGTTTTTATTAATTATGACACATTGCTTTTGTAATATAAATTACCTTATTAAAAACACTAAAATAAAAATACTATTAATACTGTATTTTCATCTGTAAATATGAAAATACTAATAACTATCAATGCTGTACTTAAAGGAAAATTCACAGATCTAAATGCCTATGTTAAGAATAAAAAAATAATACTTTCAATGCCTTTTATAACTTATTAAGGCATTGTATCTAGACTAATATTGCTAAATGGATTATTAAATCCAAGCTCAAACAACAAATATTGTTTTAAAATATTTTATTATTATAATTATTTTAATGGCACTTAATTATTTTAATAAATAAAAATGTATTAACCTAAAATATATTAACAATACTAATAATTTAAATTAAAATAATAAATAATATTTTATACATGATAGCTTACACAGAATACATACATTACGTTCTTCCTTAGCTGCATCTTCTAACTGAGCTGCAAATTGTGAACAACATACCAAGAATGAATTCAGATCATCCCCAACCTTTTGAAAAGAATAACAAAACAAAGTTATTTTTACTTCAGAATCCATATGCACACCCATCTATATTTTAGTACTTTATAATTATTTTTAAAAATTATTTTTGTCTATAATTTTTGTCCCTTCAAACATATAAGACAAGAAATCATGCTCCGAATGCTATACCAGCAAATTCTCCCAGAAAGTGGGAGAGAGTACATTCTGGGGAGTGGCTCATGAATGACATACTCAGCTGCCTCTCTTCTCATTATTCTCTACATAGTTGCAGAAAATCAAGCATCCCAGATTTAGACTCCTGAAATTTATGAGCAGCCAAAAAAGGTAGCAACTCTGTATATACCTTATAAGTATCTCTTTGTGTTAGAAAATGAATGCTAATTATAACTTCTGAACATAAGTACACTTGCCAAGAGCTGTAGTCTTTCACCCTCACTTAATAAGCAAATGAAGACTTTGAGGGAAAACTAGTGACAGATTAAAATGTCACAATGACTAAAAAAAAAAAGTCACAATGACTGAATCTTTTATAGTAGAGTGTTGATTTGTAAATCAGAGACAACCTATGATAAACAAATCTAGATGCTTATATACAGTTAGGATTCTCGTAGAGTGTTCTTCATGAGGAATATGTTGATTCAACATCACATTTTAAAACATACTCACAGGCTCATATATTTTTTTGTCATGGTAAAGACATATAACCATATAGAAGAGGGGGAGAACTGAATTATTCATTCAGGAAAGTGGGAAAATGAATGAATTAAAGATACTAATCATAAATATGAGACCATAAGCATGCTTGAGGATTGTCTTCTATTCACATTTAGAAGCCACAAATATAGGGATTGATTTGATCAGGGTTGCAGTTTAACAAAATAAAATCAATAAAGCATGCCAGGGCAAGAGAGTTAAGTACATATGCATGGGAGCAATAATAATAAGGGACCATGGAATTTAAGCTAGGCAAGTAAGAACAGAAGGAGTATTTGGGACAGTAAAAGGTAACAGGACCAATGGATTATAGTTCCCAATGGAATCAAAGGACTTTTGGGAGTCAAAATATTAGACACACTAAGCAGGAAAGATAAGAGGTACTGACCAGAAATTAAGATGATAGAAACTTAAATTATGGAAAAGTTACAATCATTGGTTATGACAAAGATTAAAGGATATCATCTTGTTGGTTAGTTGCTGACATAGGATAGAAGATCAGATCACTGGAGTGAACTGAGAGGCTATATTATTTGGAAAGATCTTCTACATGCATATTAAAATCATCAAAAATTATGACAATAGTGTTGTAAGACAAATAGAATACCAGTATAATAGAGACTATTAGTTGCCTACTAACAGGATCTCAGTTTTATTGGAGATGGCAATGTGCATAGCTAGTAATAATAATAATAGATTTCCCAGCTTCCTTTACCAATAAAGTTAACCATTGTTCCAATCGGGCCAATGAGACAAAAAGAAATTGTTGGGCAGCACTTCTAAAAAGATCTTTAAAAGGGAAACAGAAATGCCACTTATGATTATGATGTGAAAAGGTATGAGAGGTCTTCACTTCAGTGCTAATATCGAAAAAGGAAAAGTATATAAAATTATGTAATTATTATGTTTTTCCTTGAAGATATTGAAAAGGAGGGGATATAAGAAAATTTTGATGAACTGAATTCCACAGAAGAACACTTTTACCGATGGGCAAAAAACCAAAGCTATATCCATACTTAAAGGGAGCATGGTGGTGAAAGAAGAACACTTGGCCTAGTGTGTGTCAAGTGTACCAAGTCACCAAAGTCAAAAAGCAGGACTGCCATTGACAAACAGAATTCAAAGTATGAAGAAAAACTGGCAGAGCCTTTGACAGCCATTTAGGTTGACAGACTAGAAGGAGAAAACTTCTCAAGGCAAATTACTCAACCCAACCATTTTTCTTCTACCAAACCCTCTCCCATCTCAATTTTGCCTTCAAGGCAGGAAAGGAGGCCTACATACCCATTAGGAATGGTCAGAATTAAAAAGACTGACAATACCAATTCCAGTAAGAATGTACAGCCACCAGTACTCTCATAGAGAGCTGGTAGGAACATAAAATGGTTCTGCCTTATTGGGAAACAGTTTGGCAATTGCTCATAAAGTTAAACACATATTTATAACTCACCAATCCTATTCCAAAGCAATTATCCAAGATGAATAAAAACATATATCCTCACAAAGACTTGTACACAAATGTTCATAGAAGCTTCACTCATAATAGCCAAAATAGCTTCTGGATCCAATGACCTAAATGCTTATTAACTGGTGAATGGATTAACAAACTGTGGAATACTCTTCACACTAAAGAAACAAACTACTGATACATAGAACAACATGGATGAATCCCCAAAAACGTGATGAAGTGGGGAAGGCTAGATATATAAGACTACATATTATATGTTCTTATTTGTATGACATTCTAGAGAAGGCAAAAGTATAGTGATAGATCAGTGATTGTCTGGAGCCAGGGTGCGAGGAGAGAACTGACTGTACACGGGGCACAAGGAAGCTTTTTGGGATAATGAAATGTTTTATAGTTTGATTGGCAATTACACAACTATAAAAAGGAGGAACTAAAAACCAGAGGAATCTCATCCTGCTTGATCCTGTGGTAACTGTATCTGAAGCTCTACCAGGAATGAACGAAATTGTGAACCAAAAGTATTTAAAATCTGAGTTCAAACTCTTGTCTCCTAAAATACTGGCAAGATCAAATAAATCAACCCCTGAGGGGAAACAGAAATATGTATGATTATAAGTTAGACCAATCAGATAAGAACTCAATTAAAATATAGATCAGTTCCTGCTCAAATCAATTCTTAGAAGAATGAGAATGATTAATTTTTCATGCTAAATGTCAGAAAGGAAACAGTAAGCATTCTCTAGAAAATAAAACATCATACCACAATTTCCAATGTTTTTCTAAGTATAATGCTTGGGATCCAACTTTCAAAAATTAAAAAATATATGAAGAACCAGGAAAACAAAATCCATAATCAAAAGAAAAAACTGTAGAAATAAACACACTGATAATCCAGATATTGAAAATTAGCAGACAAAAATCTTTAAAACTCTGTTACTGATAAAAGAATTTGCAGGAAAATATTGGTAAATTAAGTGAAGAGATGGATAATAGCAAGAGAAATATAAACCCCCCTAAAAAGTAACCAAAAGATAATCCTAAATGTGAAACTTATGATATTTGAAATAAAAATTTCATTGGATAGAGCTAACAGCAGATCAGACACCACAGAAAGGACAGGTGAATTTGAAGATAGAATAACATATATTGCCCAAACTAAACCACAGAAGGAGAAAACATTGACATAAATGAACAGAGTGTGAATAACTTCTTACACAGTAACAATCATTCTAATATATGTGTAATTAGTGTCTCACAAAAAAGGAGCAGAGAGTCAGTAAAATATGTAAAAAAAATAATGAAAATTTCCAAATTTGATGAAAAACATCAACTCACAGACTGAGTTTGATGGACTCCAAACAGAATAAATACATAAAAGCCTCAGCTAGGCATATCTTATCAAACTGCTTATCAAAAAAATAGAAACACAAAAAAATAGTGAGGTAAATATTACTATACTGCTATAAAGTTCTCACATTAGAAATGAAGTGTATAATATAATTCAAGATAGATTGCAATAAATTTAAGTACATGGTGAACCCCTAGAGCAAGCACAAAAAAAATAGTTACAATTAAAAAAAGAAATAAAATAAAATGCTAAAAAATTCATAATTAACCCAAAATAAAACAGGAGAGAGTAAGAGCAAAGATGATATGGAAAAAGAAAACAAATAGGAGGACAGTAGACCTAATTCACATATTTCATTAATGTTTCTTTTTAATAAATTAATTAGATAATACATTTAATTGTATCAATTAAATGTAAATGAACTAAACCCATTAAAAGACAGAGATTGTCAGACTGGATAAAAAACAATTTCAACTATATACTATTTCAAAGAGACCCAGTAAATGCATAGTCATACCTTGAAAATAAGATATAACATGCAATGACTAATCACAAGAATGCTAATATCAGACAGAAAGACATCAGAACACAGAACTGTAACAAAAATAAAATATAATTTTGGACTTTCAGTTCTGGTCATCATGGACTAGACCCAAGACTCTAATCATCCCTCCCACAATTAAAATACCATTGACAACACAACAAATCAACACAGGAAAATTCTGAAAGGAAGAAAAAGAAAGGCAGGTATCTCAAAACTTGAAGAATACATGAATTCTTTCGGTTTTCTTCTTACCTACATATAAAATGGATGGGACACACTGGAAAAGCCTGAAACCTGGAACTTCGAATAAGCACAGACTTAAACAAACAAACAAAGGCCAAAGGACTGTAGCATAACCAAAAACTTTTTGACAATGCCTATCCTACTTGAGCTGAACACCAAGAATAAGCTACAGCTACTATTCCTGTGTGTCAGTAGGACTGAAATGTGGCTGTAAAAATTGGCCATCCAATTCCCCCACCAGAGTGGTTTTGGTGAGACCAAGCAAGGAACTGAAGTTCCACTCTTGTCTGGAAGTAGCAGTCATAATGAGCCAAGGATATCTGCTCTTATCGCTATTATTAAATATACTACTTGAAGCCAGAGCCAGCATAAGAGAAGGAAATAAAAAGCATTTAGACTGGATAGGAAGAAGTAAACTTGTCTCTATTTGAAGATGACATAATTGTCTATGTAGAAAATCCAAAAAGTCTATAGAAAAACTAGAATGAAAAAATACACTGAACAAGACTCTAAGATATAAGAACAACATACAAAAATCAATCATATTTCTATCTACTAGTTACAAAATATGGAAACTAAAATTAAAAACAATGCCATTAAAATTGTTCCAAAAACCATGAATTATTAATGTAGAAAATCTAACAAACCATGCAGAGGATCTCTATGATGAAAATTACAAAATGGTGATGAAAGAAATCAAACAAGACCTAAACAAATGCAAAGACATACTATGTTCATGAATTTAAAGACTCAACATGGGTGTTTTATTACATGGAGCCAAACTCAAACCCTAACAAAAGTAATTATAAAATAGGAAAATAATACTCTACAAGTAAAGTGTTTTAAAATACAGTTGAATATTGGGGTGCCTGGGTGGCTCAGTTGGTTAAGCATCCGACTTCAGCTCAGGTCATGATCTCACGGTTCGTGGGTTTGGGCCCCACGTCTGTTCTGACAACTAGCTCAGAGCCTGGAGCCTGCTCTGGATTCTTTGTCTCCCTCTCTCTCTGACTCTCCCCAGCTCATGCTGCCTCTCTCTCAGAAATAAATAAAACGTTTTTTAAAATTTTTTTAAAAATAAATGTACAGTTGAATATTATGAAATATGTAAAATAATTCATCTCATCAGTAGGTTAAAGGAGAACCACATACTTAATCACCTTAATAGTTACATAACTTATATATACCAGATATGTGTTAAAATTCAATAACTTCTTGGGGTTTTTTTATTCAGCAAAATATAAGAATACTTTCTTAACATGATAAAGAATATACATCTCAAACCAACAAGTAATCAAATGTTTAAAAATTAAACAGATCAGGTACTTGCAATAAAAATACATTTAAAATAGAGATATGTCTTAATTAAACTTTAAGATAAGTATTAGCAGAGAATAGAAACATCAATACTCTACTTTCAAGTTCCCTAACTGGATCATTTTCATGGATGGGAATTCATTCGAATTCATAATATAAATGGGCTCCAAAAGAAAATCTTAACACTTTTCAGTGTTAAATGTTTCTACATTAGGGCTATATACACTTACTGATAAAGTTAATTCTTCATGTTCAGGCTTCACAACTGAATTTTCTCCATCTACAATGCAAAATCCATAGGCTTCCTCCAAAGTAGAAACAACCTATGAGTAAATCAAAGCAAATTTCTTATAATTTTATGTAAATGATATGTAAACTTATTAAGTGTAAAAAGACATTCAATCAAGCATGTCAGGACCTTCTTAGCAATAAGACTTCTTTCTGCTAATGCCATAAACTTAAACTTTCCATCTCACACCCCATCTCATATCACCCTGAAGCAATGATGAGAAATAGTCCTCAACTCTACTCTGTGAGAAAGTCCCTATGACTCTCATTTCTGTGTTGACAGGCATGTAAAAGACAACCTATGAATAGCTGAAACATCAATTCCACTTGTCACCAAAGTATATTCTCAAAATCTGACAAACTCAACTTTCTTCTTTGAAGAGAAGTGGACAAAATAGAAATGGAAACCAGAGAGCAATAGATTTTTTTTTTTAAGAAAATTTTCTAAGCTAACCCCTCAAACGTTAGGCAAACCTGTATTTTGGAAATTTGACAAACTATATTTTTTTTTAAATCTGTGCCACTCCCCTCATTGTTCTCATTTGGTATGTGGAATATTCATAATTCAGTTCTGGATCACTGTGCAAAGAGAAACTCAGAAAAAAGGAGATTTTTTTCCCCCCAACACTAAGAACTAAAGTTTCTAAATTGCTGAGAAGACACAGCAGGAATGAACCAGAAAGGACTATCATTAGAAAGATCTGCTTGCAAGATTGGCCTTGGACTGCTGCCTTAGAACTTAGACTTCATGAGTGTTCCCATCATTCACTGATAACAGTGGCTCCTTGTCCTTAAACTGTTTGTACAAACAAAGTGGTTTACGCTAAACATCTGCTTTCCTTCAGGGAGTGTGGCATTTTGGTACATGCTAAGCAAAGTACCTAGATGAGCAATTCCCAATAAAACCCTGGGCACTGGGTCTCTAATGAGCTTCTCCAAAAGACATTTCACATGTGCTACCATAATTTGTTGTTGGAGGAATTAAGCACATCCTGTGTGACTTTAAAGGAAGAGAATCTTGGACCTAGTTTCCTCCATACTTCATTCACTTCATAAGTCTTTTCCTTTTGCTGATTTTGTTTTGTATGCTTCCACTGTAATAAATCTTAGCCATCAACAGGACTATGTTTTCAGTCTAGTGCACCTTCCTGGCAATCACTAAGCCTGGGGATGGTCATGGAAATCCCAAACACAGGGACCAACAAGTGTCTTACCATCTTTAGATGTTTGGTAATTTTCCTGATCAATTCATCTTCTGCTATTAACTCCTTTGTCTTACTTGACGGAATGGGCAAAGCATACCTTACGATGGATTCTCCTGTTGGTGGAGATCCTAAGACCATTGGTTCAAGTTTATCACGTACTAATTTTGCACTATGTTTTTCCTTTGGCTTAGGTGACAACGGTGAAGTAAATCCTCTTTTTTTGTAAGTTAATTCTGGAACATTTGCCAATTTATTACTAGACGATGACATATGTTTTGCTGACTTCATTTTGTTATTTCACTTCACTTCCAAGTTATAGGTGAAAAAACTGTATTCCTCCCTGTAAATAAAACATTAAGATTTCAGACGAAAAATTAGGTGAAAAAAAATTTTGGTGCACCCCAAAATCAACACTGCAGAAATTACAAAATCAAGAGGAAAACATTCCTAACAACAAACCAAATAAACAAAAAACAAACCTGTGAGAAATCCTAAGAGGTGACTGAAGGCTGGTTTATATATGAGTATTTAGGATGGGAAGTGAAGAAATGGAGGAAGACAGTGGTAGAACGAGAGAATTTCTTTAGAAAACTTTAAAATTTTATTCTTACCTTTCTATCAATTTTGAAGTTGTATATGACTTTTATATCTATCATTATTTGCATAGGAATAATAGCCTAGACCCAGGGTATCAACAGAGTAATATCAAGGCAGCACCAAAGTCATCCTGTGTCCCTCCCCCCACCAAACATATTCAAGTTCTAACCCCTGGCACTGGTGAATATGACCATATTTGAAAATACCACTTTTGTAGATGAAACCAAGTTAAGAAGAAGTCATACTAGATTAGAGTGGGCCATAAATCCAATAACTGTTATCAGTATAAGAAAGCCAAATAAAGACATAGGCACATAGACATATAGAGGAAAAGGTCATGTAATGACAGACACTGGAGTAAATCAGCTACAAGCCAAGGAACGTCAAAGATTGACAGTATCCTTGCTAAAAGCAAGGGAAACTCTTCCGTCGAAGCTTTAGAAGGAGCATAGCACTGCAAACACCTTGATTTCAGACTCTTAGACTCCGGAACTGAGAAAATAAATTACTATTGTTTTAAGCAATCTAGTTTGTGATATTTTGTTATGGTAGCCCTGGGAAACAAATATACACAAAAATTTCCCTAAATTTGATGGGAGGGACATAGACTGTGGTCTGGTTTTTGATCATTTCATAATAATAGCTTATCAGACAAGAGTAGCTGACTCTCCAGGGCATATGACATAGCTCACAGGTAAAAATAACTTCACACCTGAAAAATCTAAGCTTTGCAAAAGAAAAAAACAACAACATCTAAAAGAAAAGGTCCAGGGGCACATGGTTGGCTCAGTCCAAACCATGTACATGAGACTCTTGATCTCGGGGTTATAAGTTCAAGCCCCATGTTGAATAATAAATACATACATACATAATACATGCTGTTTAAAAACAAAGTTTAAAAAAAGAGAAACCAAAATACAAAATATACACAAACACAATATTAACAATATAAAACAGGTACATGGGTATTAAAGACTGAAGTAGAAATACTACAAATGAAAAATATAATAAACATCACAGAATAATACTCCTGAAGAATAAATCAGGCAAATGGAAGATCAGTTTGACATGTTCTGCCAGAAAGCAGCAGAAAAGGATAAAGAGAGAGAAATGAAGAAGAAAATAAGGGATATATAGAAGAATTATACAAATACTAAAAACCAGATAAAAGAAGATCCAGTGAGAAAAAAAAAATGAAATGGACAGGAGGAAATATTTGAAGAAATAACAAAGACAAATTTCTCAGATTTAAGAATAGTAGAAACCACAGATCAAAAGTGTTCACAAAATACCAAAAAGGACAAAGATAAACAAAACACAGTTAATGAAATGTAAAAATCTAAAAGAGAAAAATCTGAAAGCTTTCAGAAAGAAAGAGCATATAACCTAAAAAAGAGGAAGAAATTCAACTGTCACCAAGTTTTAATAACATTTCTTTTCAAAGGAATCTATATTTTGTCTAAATTGCAAGCTCTCTGGATGCAGAGCCTAGCTGAAGAATAAAAATGGATGCAAAGATTAGCAGTATTTATCACATATTCTTGAACATGAATAAAGTAAAATATACAACATCATCAGTAAGTATTAAAAGTTAATATCATATTTGAAATAATTTAAATAATTAGCAATCTTATGAAAATTGTGAAAATATAGGCCTGCATTTGTGGACAACATATAAACATGATTAGACTTTTGGAGAAGTAGTACCTAGTATAGAGAGGGTCATCTAATAAATTTTAAAAGCCTGCTAATAGGTATTTTTTTATTTGGCAGAAACCATGGGAAAGTCAATGGCATCCTGTTAGCACGTTTATGCAAAATACAAGTATCAACACCAAATAATAGACTATCTTAGGAAATAAAATAAAAAACAAATAATATTATATGATACATTATGAATAAAATCAGTTTCAATAACGGTTTTAAAAGCTAATTATCTCGAAATTATTATGGACACAGTCCCTAAATTAAACCACAGAAAGCATATAAAAATTATTGATATAATTGTGGATTTCCAAAATGAAAATATTTCTATATATGAACATGTATTAGGATTTTAACCAAGAGATGACAGTGCTGGAGAAGAATCATATACATGTTTAGGAGATTACTAACAAAAAAAATAAAATTAAAAAAATATATATTATAGGATATATAACATACATATAAGAGCAATACAATGCCTCAAATATGTATGAGAAAAAGCAAACAGAAAATACTCAAAAAATGAAAATTTTATAATCCCTTCCACAACCTGTCAAGACATTTTTTTAACTTGGTAGTGAATGATAGAGCAAAAATATCATCTGACAACACTGAAAATTCTTCATTCACAAACTGCACAACCGCTTTATTGTTGTAATGAAATACTGCACAGTTAATTGAAAACAGTTATTAAACACGATTTTTAAATCATAGTCAAATAGGGGCACCTGGGTGACTCAGTCAGTTAAGCGTCCGACTTTGGCTCAGGTCATGATCTCACAGTTATGGGTTCGAGCCTCGCGTTGGGCTCTGTGCTGACAGCTCAGAGCCTGGAGCCTGTTTCAGATTCTGTACCTCCTTCTCTCTCTGATCTTCCCCTGCTCACACTGTCTCTCTCAGAAATAAATAAAACATTAAAAAATTTTTTTAATATAAATAAATCACAGTCAAATAAATATTGGGAAAGACTTCGGTTTCATATCACTAAAAATTCATTTGAAGGAAGAATGCAATGCTTTTGGAAATTGTTAACAACAATTATAGACCATAAGCCAAAATCCTGTTGGCAAATATCCCGATTTATATTTTTCTAATATTAATGGTGGCATAATGTTTTAAATAAAGTTAATGTAATAAGTGATACAGAAACTAAAATTAAATTTACAAAAAAGAAAGCATCAAAAGAATTTCAAACATTTTATATTGCCAAAGACAATCCACCAAAAGCGTCAGGTCTGAGAGAGAAGGACCAGCAAACAAGACTTAAGAATGAGTGACCAGGGGCGCCTGGGTGGCTTAGTCGGTTAAGCGTCCGACTTTCGCTTAGGTCATGATCTCGCGGTTCGTGGGTTCGAGCCCTGCGTCGGGCTCTGTGCTGACTGCCAGCTCAGAGCCTGGAGCCTGTTTCAGAGTCTGCATCTCCCTCTCTCTCTGACCCTCCCTTGCTCACGCTGTCTCTCTCTCTCTCTCCTAGAAATAAATAAAAATATTAAAAAAAAAAGAATGAGTGACCAATGGGGGCGCCTGGGTGGCTTAGTTGGTTAAGCGTCCGACTTTCACTTAGGTCATGATCTCATGGTTCGTGGGTTCGAGTCCCGAGTCGGGCTCTGTGCTGACTGCCAGCTCAGAGCCTGGAACCTGTTTCAGTGTGTGACTCCCTCTCTCTGACCCTCCCCTGCTCATGCTGTCTCTCTCCCGGTCTCCTGGAAATAAATAAACATTAAAAAAAAAAAAAAAAGAATGAGTGACCAATGAGCCAGAAGGTAAAACCAGGAGAGGGTGTATTGAAAATAAAGTGAATAAAAAACTTATGACTGACTGATGAACTGCGTCAAATGCTGGGCAGTCAAGATGTGAATTTAGCAACAAGGAAGTAGGTCATTTGTGACCTAAAGGACAGCAACAGTTTCAAGAGTGAGGAGGTGAATGCCTGAAATATGGGCAAAAGAAAGATTTTTTTAAAAGGAAAGTTAACAATGGGCATGGAGGAGGGCACTTGTGGGGACGAGCACTGAGTGTTATATAGAAACCAACTTGACATTAAACTGTTAAAAAAACAAAAATAAATAAACATTTTTTAAAAAGTTAACATGTTTGTAAGCTGTATGCCCTCTCTCCAAAATTATGTTCAAGTCCTAATCCCAGAACCCGTGAATGTGACCTTATTTGGAAATAAGATGAAATCAAGTTAAGATGAATTCAAATTGCATTAGAGTGGGCCCTAACCCGAGTGGTGTGCTTCTTGGAAGAAAGATACAGACATGGAGGCACACAACACCCGGTGAAGACAAAGGCAGAGATAAGAGCGATGAATCTAAGGGACACCTGTTGTCAGCGGCCACCAGAAGCTGGGAGGAAACCCTCTTAGAGCCTCCAGGGGGAACCAATACTGCCACACTTTTCAGACTTCAGAGTCCAGAAGCAGAGAATAATTTTTTTGCTGTTTTAAGCCACCCAGTTTGTGGTACTTGCCTAGGCCACCCTAGGAAATTAATACATAGGCTGATGGAAATGACCCAGTAGAAAGCAAAATGTATTGATTGGTATGGAAGGAAATTGCTGGGATGATATCCTTGAGTAAACGAGGGGATATGGGTTTTAATGCATAAAGGCTCCCATGCACTTAAGGCAGGACCAGGGAAACTTTTGTGGTGACAGACCTGAAGGGCAGAGATGCCTGCTCTTTAAGGAAACCAAATAAGAAAAAGATGGGCCGCCCATCAGGTGCTACCAAACAACCTAATAAATGGACCCTTGAAGTTCACATGCATATAAAAATAAAGGTTACATGGAGTAAACGCAGACCAGACATATTTAAGGATTTTACGTATTTTCTTCATTTAACCCTACCCATCCTAGGAGGAGTATGTTACAGTGCCACAATTTGCCCAAGTTTATCAGTCACCTTCTCCCTTTGAGGATTCATCTTAAACTCTTTAATGATACATTACCAACAAAATGTGGGGGGGAGTGGCCTAGGATGGGGAAGAAGCAACAGCTACGATTCGTCTTAGATTTCACATCAGTAGAGGCACGGCGGCCGCTTTTGCCAGAGAACCCAACGAAACCCCTCACACTCTGCTGAGGAAGGACCGCGGGCGCCTCCCCTCCCAGGGGCCAGAATACCTGCTGAGGCCGTTGGAAGCCAGGTTACTGGGCGGTTTTGCCTTGGCCAAACGGGCTCTAAGGTGAAAGAGTTGGAAATGCTGAGCCTCCCAGACTTCTTCCAAGGCGGAAGCCTGCAAACCCTTCAGACTCCAGCCTAGCTATTTTACAGACATTTGCGCGGGAAGGCCTGGCCTCGGCGCCCCGAGGCGCCAGTAACCACAGCAGGCCCGGCGTGAAGTAACAGGGTGGGCGGTTGACGGTGCGTCACCGACGCCCGCGCGGCGCGCGCTCCCGCGGCGCGCGCGCCCCGCCGCTGCGCTGGACGCCAAAGCCTGAGCCGAGTCTTTTCCGGAATTGAAGGCGAGAGGATTTTCGGCAATTGTGGGGCCCTACAAAGCGGTAAAGTCCAGGCTTCGCTTTCTTTCTTGCTCCCAGGCCTGTGCACTTCCCTCCTGGACGCTGCACAAGTGAGATTCTTTTAGGCATTTGGCCTAAGCAACTAAAACACGGGCCTCTTTGGTGATTTGAGAACTTGGGCTTCACCAGCAAAACCTGAGCCCCGGGCCCTTAAAGTCTGCAGTTGTCTAAAGTTCTTTACCATCCTAGGTTTGGTAGAGTCCCTTACCAGACTTTAAACTCCCAGGGAATTGTGCAGCGGATTCGCGTTTTAAAAAATAAAATGGGCTAGACGGGCACCTGAGTGGCTTAGCCCCTTAAGCCTCTGAGTCTTAATTTCCACCCGGGTCATGCTCGCACAGCTCTAAAGATCTAGAGGTCTACCCTGATAGCACCGAAACGGCCTGGGATTCTCTGGCTCCCTCTCTCTCTCTGCCCATCCCCTGCTTGTACTCTATCTCAAAATAAACAAACTTAAAAAAAATAATTAAAAATAAGTAAAATGGACTAGAAAGTTGCAGCAGTCTCTTGCCATCAGTGTGTATAAACTGCTTTCAAAAGGTGTAATTTTCCAAGGTAGAATTTTTTTTTGATAGTTTGACCTCACAAAGTGAATTTTTTCTTTTAAAAAATGAAAACTATTGATTTAAAACACTCCAACACTGGGGGTTGTTGGAAACCAACTTGACAATAAACTATTTATAAAAAAATAAAACTCTCTTCAAATAAAGTTTTGTTGCCCAAGGTACAATGTTTTAATATTTAAAAATAGTAACTTGATATAATTTCATTTTTTAATGATGGCCTGTTGTTTGGTTTGCTATATGAATATTCAAATAAATAGTCCTAGGGCACCTGGGTGGCTTAGTCAGTTAAGCTTCTGACTTCTCAGGTCATGATCTTGCAGTTCATGGGTTCAAATCCCACACTGGGCTCTGTGCTGACAGCTCAGAGCTTGGAACCTGCTTCAGATTCTGTGTCTCCCTCTCTTTCTGCCCCTCCCCTGCTTGTGCTCTATTTCTCTCAAAAATAAATAAAAACATTTTTTAAAACATAATCCAGAATAAAAGCTGAAACAAGAAATACAAAAATGAAAGAGGGCTCTAAATTGAGGCATAAAAGGATCCTGAATTCACCTCCTCCCTCAAACACAAGAAATCTCCAACTACATATGGAACAATTCCCTCTGCAAAAAAACTTTGGAAGCTAAGTGAACAGCACCTCCACAGCATGGGAGAAAAGGGCCGCATTGAGACAGGTAGGAGAAGTAGAGTCCAAATCTTGCAAGAAACATCTGTGAAGCCCAGCAGACCCACAATTAGGAGACATCTCATACTGTAGAGCTTGTCCCTAAAGAGGGAGGTTCCCCAACTCTTGGGCCCTGCACCAGGAAACATGCCCCAGAATGTCTGGCCTTGAAAGGTAAGGCTTACTTCCAGGAGAACCACATGACTCTAATAAATGGAATATCCACTCTTAAAGGGCTTGTGCATAGATTCATTCACTAGCCTCACCCTCCAGGGCCAAAGCAACAGCTTAAAATGCACCCACATCATATGCAAAGGAGACTCATTTGCTAATCTTAAAAATATCTCAATTTATATCCAATTGATAATATGGTCATTTCAAGGATCTGGGACAATTTAAATTCTGACAAAAAGAAGTGGAATTTCCTATTGACTCAATTTCTAATTTTCAGAGTTATATAGAAGGTATGTTATATACTGATACGTTTATTCATATATATAAACCAATATGCTTATATGTAACATGAATGTTCTATATATCAAGATATACATGTTTAAAAGACAGAAAACAATTATGTTTTATCTTTTCCTAAATACCAGTATACAATAAATAAATGCTTGTTAAGGAAATGTTACTACGTTTTTTCAAAAGTGCAAAAATATAAGAGATCCATGGAAAATTGTCTCCCAATAGATGGAAAAAGAGATATCCTGCTAACATTAATCCAAAGAAAGCTGTATTTTTTATATAAATTACAGAAAAAGTAGATTTTTTAGTAAAAATGATTATCAGGGATAATGTGGGTTATTTCATAATGATAAAGAAGTCATTCATTAAGAAGACATAACAATCCTAAACATTTATGAAACTAACAAGAGAGGATCAAAATGCACAAAACAAAAACTGATAGGACTCCAAGAAGAATAGACAAACCTACAATTAAAGTCAGAGATTTCATCATATCTCCCTCCATAATTGATAAGTAGACAGAAAATCAGGATATAGAAACTTGAATAATGCTTTCAACAATAACAACATTATCAATAAATTAGTAATTCATGTGTCAAAGAAGTAGTCAAAATGGAAATTAAAAAGCATTTTGAACTGAATGAAAATAAAAACGAAGCATATCAAAATGTGCAGGATGCAGCAAGCAGCATGTAAAGGTAAATGTATATATCACCACACACCTGTAATAGAAAAGAAGAAAGGAAAGGAAAAAAGGAAAAAAAAGGAAATGGTTAAGAACAGAAATCAATCAATAAAAAATAAATAGTGGAAACCAATAAACCCAATATCTGGCTCTCTCACAAAATCAACAAAAATTATTAACATCTACCCAGAGTAATCAGAAATTTTTAAAAAAATGGAAAACAAATTACCAATATCTAGTACAAGAGAGGTAGCATCATTATTAACTCTACAGACGTTAACAGGATAAGGGAGTTTATGAACAACTTTATGCCCATAAATTCAACAACTTGGACAAAATGGATAAATTCCCTGAAAGACAGAAATGACCAAAGCTTATTCAAGAAGAAATTGATATCCTGAATACTATTATATCTATTAAAGAAATTGAATTTGTAGTTTAAAAAAAAATCAAGAAAAGTTTTCCACCAAGAGAACCCTAGGCCCAGATGGCATCATTGGTGAATAATATAAAACATTAAAGACTAAACAGTGAAAATTTTACACTAATGCTATCCAGAAGATTGTAGAGGATCCAGGAACACTTCCCAACTCATCTAGTGAGGCAGCATTACCCTAACACTGACATCAAAGATATTATAAGAAAACTACAGGTCAATATCCCACATGAACATATATACAATAATTGTTAATAAAATTTTAGCAAATAGAACCAAACAATATATAAAAATATAATAGTCATGACCAATGGGGGCTTATCCCAGGGATCCCTTGTCATTGCGAGGTTGCAATGACATATGATAATCAATGTAGCGAGCCTGGATCGCTCAGTAGTTAAGCCTCTGTCTTTAGCCTAGGTCATGATCTCACAATCTCTGAGTTCAAGCCCTGTATCAGGCTCTGTGCTAACAGCTCGGAGCCTGGAGCCTATTTCAGATTCTTTGTCTCCCTCTCTCTCTCTCTCTACCTCTCCCCTACTCATGCTCTGTCTGTCTGTCTGTCTCTCTCTCAAAATAAATAAACATTAAAAATGTTTTTTAAAAAACATGATAATCAATGTAATTCATCATATTTAAAATATACACATGTATGCACACACAAATGATTAAAGAGGAGCTGAAAAAACAATTGACAAAATCCAACATTCATTCCAGATTTTTTGTAATCTGAAAAACTTGAATTAGAACCTTTCTCAACCTTATAACACACATCAGTGGAAACCTAGAGCTAACATCCTACTTAATGGTAAAGACTGACCACTTTCCCCCTAGAATAAGGAATAGGACAAGCCTGTCTGCTCTCATTACTTCTTTTCAACAACGTACTTAATGGAAGTCCTAACCAATGCAAAAGTCAAGGAAAAAGAAATGAAGGGATTCAAACTGCAAAGGAAGAAAAGTGAAATTTTTCATAAAGAGACAAAATGATCTATGTAGAAAATCTGGTGAAATATTCAAAAATTAACTAATAAGCATAACATGGTTGCAGGATACAAGATCAAAATAACAAAAATCAATTGTTTCTGTATGCTGTTGATAAATGATGAGAAAGTAAAATACAATAAACACCACTTACCATGGCATCAAATACATGAAATATTTATGAGAATACTGAAAAAAAAAATTGTGCAAAACCTCTACACTGAAAACTCCAAAAACTTGCTGAGAGAAAATAAAGATCTAAATAAATGTAGATATACTGGGCTCATGAATTAGAAGATTTAATAATGTTAAGATGTCAATTCTCCCCCACTTGATCTATAAATTCCTTATAATCCCAATTAAAATACCAACAGGACTTTTTGAAGAAATTGGCAACATGGTGCTAAAATTCCTCTCAAAATGCAAAGGACCTGCAATAACTGAAACAACTGTGAAAAAGAATAAAGTGGGAGGATTTCAAACAAAAAGCATAGTCCTAGAGGAGTCCCTCATGTCCATGTAAATAAAGTCTTATTGACAATTTTTGAGCAATGCTCCCTTCCTCCAAGTGGCACCTACTACTCTTATAGTACACATGTTGACAGCGGCTCCAACATGGCCTCCCAGCTGCGATACAACTTAGGGTTCTTACTTCTGTTCAAATAATTGAGAGTCCTTGTTTTTGGAGGGACTGTATGATGGTGGTCCAGCCAATCTGTCCTGTTTGTTGATAATAACAATTGGTGGGATTTGTCCATCCCATGAAATGCCTGAAGCAGGTATGAGAATGTCTGTGAAAAAGACAACAAATATTTTTACAAGGTTTTGGAAAAGAGGTAAAGAGGCTGGGACCATTTGAGGCTACATCTAATAATGAGAAGCAAGATTAAGAAAACAGCAATCAAATTGTAGTCAAAGCCATCTGGCAGATAGCAATTTAGAAGTTAGTTACATTCAAAAAATTTAATTTGCAAGATGAAAATAGATGGTGGCTGCACTAAAGCCACTGTTAGGGATGATCTTGAATGACAGTGTTGAAGCAAATTTTTCCTAATGAGAGAAGTTGTGGTCAGTGTGTCTGTTTATACACAGACACTTCCCTGTTTATCCAGTGCAGAAATGACTCAATAAAAGAATACATATGGACTCATGGGTGGTGGAATATTGCTTGGCCTGCTGATCAAGGGCATAGGAGAAAATAGACAGGTCAGAGCCAAGATCCTAAGTAGAGGCATGTGGACAGAGACATGAAATTTTCTATATCACATATAACTGCCTACTTCGAAGGCATCCGCCACAAAAGAAGCACTGAACATCTTAATATACAAAATGATTCAGCTAATTGATGTTAGCCAACCTCTGTCTTCAGTCATACTGAACCTGACATATTGGGCACATGAAAGAAGTGGTCGTGCATAGGACAGATGGAGGCTACACATCAATCCAAAACTATGGATTTCCTCTTACCAAAGCCAATCAAGCTACTGTTGCCTCTGAATATCCACCATGACAGCAACAGAGGCCAATAACCTAGTGTGACACCATTCTTGAGGAGACCACTTGGCCATTTGGGGGCAAGCTGATTAAATTTTTCCCATTCCATCCTGGAAGAACCAATGAAATACATGAGTCTGGAAATGTAGGCATGGAAGCAGGAGATATCCCAGTTAGCATCATTCCCAATAACCACTAAGGAACTCTGCTTTTCTTCCTGCAACTCTGAACTTTGAAAACTTAAAAATCTAGATCCCCAAAGGGAACAGCAAGCCTTCTATTGAAATACAAGCTATAACTGCCACAGCTGCCACATAGACATCCTGGGATCCTTGTATCCAGGAACCAAGAGACTGGAAGAGGACTGACCACCTTGATAGGCATAAATGATACCAATCAGCAGGATAAACTAGAACTAATGTTACACAGTGGCAGCAGGGAAGAATACATGTGAAATTCAGGTGACCCACCTGAGTGACTCTTAGTACTCTCTTTCCCAGTTACAACTGTGAATGAGCAAATGCAGCAGACCTAGCCTAAGAACTCTGTGAGCCCCGGGGATCAAATCAGCCAGGAGTTTGGGTCATACCACCAGGTAAGCTGTCATGACCAGCAAAGGGGATAGCTGAAGACAAGGAAATTTAGAACAGATGGTGGAAAAGGGACAGGATGAGTGTGAGTTTCAGCCCCAAAATTAAATGCAGTAGTGGAAACTATAGTTTGGCCCATAAACCTCCCTATTTTAAGTTTATTCTCAGGAAGAGAGGTCCACAGCAGAAATGTGTAAGGAGAAATACATGTGAAACAAAGCATGAACTGTGGCAACCATGAAGACTTCACTGTGCCCATCACATCTCCCTTTGAGAACCTGAAGCAAAAATAATGGGTTGCTGAAAGCCTCGGGCTGTGAGTGCCTTCAGGCTCTCTCTTAGCCTTCGAGCTAAGTCCACTTGCCTCCTGGGCATTCTTCAGCTGATGACTAAGCACACAGTGATATAAAGATTTGCTATTTCTGGCCATTGTGTGACCCCTCCATGAGCATTCTCTGTGCTTGAGATCCTAACAGGGCTTTCTAAGACTTTCTCACAGCTATGCCATGGCCTGATGCTCTTTCTACCTAATTCTCCTTCATTCTCCCTCTCATTGTACAGGTACCAGCTCAGGAGCAGCATCTGAAAGCTTTCTCTGCCACTCCTGCTCCTTCTTTCCTTTGACTTTTACAATGGCAATCTCTAATAGATCTTTTTCACTTAAAACTTCATCTTAGCACCTGCTTCCTGGAGGACGCAATCAACACAGACCTAAATGTAAAAACAAAAACCATAAATCTAGAAGAAAACATGAGAAAACGTATTCATGACCTTGGTATGGGCAAAGTTGTCTTAGACAAGACACAACTATAGCATCAGTTAACCAGTAGCTAGGCAAGTACTAACTATAAAAAAAGAAATTAATAAACTGTATTTCTTTCTTTTTAAAAAATTTTTAATGTTTTATCTTATTTCTGAGAGAGAGAGAGAGAGACAGCATGAACAGGGGAGGGTCAGAGAGAGAGGGAAGCACAGAATCTGAAACAGGCTCCAGGCTCTGAGCTGGCAGTCAGCACAGAGCCTGACGCGGGGCTCGAACCCACAAACCGTGAGATCATGACCTGAGCCAAAGTTGGACACTTAACTGACTGAGCCACCCAGGCGCCCCAACTGTACTTCTTTTAAAGTTAAAAATGAATTATCTTTCAACAGATGAATACATAAACAAATTATGTTATATCATTACAATGTAATACCGTTCAACAATAAAAAGAAGGGAACTATTGATACACAAAATGATTTGGATGAATTCAAAGGATGAATCTCAAAGGCATTATGCTAAGTGAAAGTATCCAATCTCAAAAGGTTACATACTATATCATTCCATTTATATGACATTCTCAAAAAGACAAAACTGTAGTAATGGAGAACAGATTAGTATTTTCCAGGGGTTAGAGGTGGGGGTGTGTGTGATTATAAAAGAGCACGAGGGAATGTTTTGGCATTATGCAACTATTCTGTAGTTTCTGTACAGATAGATTCTGTATCTATATTCACAATGGTTACATCCATTCATGTATTAAAATTCACAGAAATGTACAGCAAAGAAGTCAGTTTTACTATATGTAGTTTTTAAAATAAAAAATAGAAAAATAATCTCCCAAATATTGATGCTTTGCTTAAAAATATTCAATGAATGAAGTTTGGGGCTGAAGTTGCTGCGGCATATGGTAGGTGTGTGTTTAATTTTGTCAAAAGATGCCAGGCTGTTTTATAGGGTATTTGTTCTATATTTTGATTGGGATATGTACTTTTGTCAAAACTTATCAAACTGAGCACTTAAAATGACTGCAACTTATTTTATGTAAAATATACTTTTATAAAGCTGATTAAAAGGAAAATGCTTTAAATTATCCCTACATATCAATAATAAAAGAATTTGAGCAGGTATTTCACAAATGGATACATAGCATCAATAACATTATTTGTCATTAAGGCAATGCAAATTAAAAACACAGTGAAATACCACTACATAGCCACTAGAATGGTTAAATATCACTGAATACCAAGAATATAGAACAATTAGAATTCTCATACATTGTTCATGAGTGTGTGAATTGGTACTCAATTTTAGAAGACATTTTGGTCATTTCTTGTAACCATAATCTTACCCTCTGCCTCAGCAATTCCATTCCTAGGTAATGAAACATGTGTACACAAAAATGCATGGACATGGAACATTTGATTTTAATAGTACCAGACTTGAACCATATAAATGTCCATTAAAAGGACTACAAGTAACCAAATGGTGTCATACTCATATAATAGAATACTAATCAGCAACATAAATAATAATCACTGCCACACACAATGTCATAAATAAATCTCACAGACACCATATTAAGCAAAAGAAGATAAACACAAAAATGTATATACTGTATGATTCCATTTATATGAATTCAAAAAAAGCAAAACTAATATATATAGTAATATATATTTGTCAGCCTCCAAGATGCCATCATGATCTTAGCATCCTGTTTTTCATAACCTTGTGTAATCCCCTCCTACACTGAATCATGTCTGACTACGTGACCATTACAATATTGTGGATAATATGGTGAATACAGTGCATAACTTCCAAAGTTAAGTCTTAAAATACACTGCATTTTTTTCTGCCTCAGTCTCACTTGGATTGCTGATTCTGGGAAGCCAGCCACCATAGCACAAGGACACTTAAGCAGCCTTGTGTAAGACTCATGTGAGGAAGAACTTGCCGGCCCTGTGAATAAGCCACCTTGGAAGAAGATCCTCCAACCCCATTCAAACATTCAGATGACTACAATCCTGGGCCTTGCTGACATGTGACACAATCTCCTGAAAGACTCTAGTGAAACTATCTAAACAATGGAGTCCTAAATTCCTGACCCACAAAACTTACAAGACATAATAAGTATTGCTTGCTATTTTAAGCCACAAGGTTTTAGATAATCATTTATGCAGCAATAGATACCTAAGACACGATAAAAATCAAAACAATATTTGTGGGAAGGGGCATATTGACTGAAAAGAAGTACAGGGTAACTTTCAGGGGTAATACAAATGTTCTATATCTTAATTCTGATGATGTTTATATGGATATATTCATATGTCAAACTTGAACTAAATGCTTATGATCTATGCATTTTATTGTATTTAATACATCTAAATAAAAAGTAAATAATGAAGAAAACATAATTCAGGGAAGAAAAAGCTCATTCATAATAGTAACTACACCATAAAATATCTAGAAACAAACATTAAAAATGTGTAAATTCATGAGTACTTGGGTGGTTTATTGGGTTAAGTGTCCAGCTCTTGATTTCAGCTCAGGTCATGATCTCGTGGTTTGGTTTCTGAAATGGAGGACCACATCAGGCTCTGCCCTGACAGCACGGAGCCTGCTTAGGATTCTCTCTCTTGCTCTCTCACTCTCTCTCTCAAAATAAGTAAATAAACATTTTTTTTAATGTTCAAATTCTAAAAAAACATAGACTGTAACTCCTTGGTGAACAATATCAAGGGGGGAAAAGACCTGAATAAAGAGAGACAGGCCATGTTCATAATAATAAAGGTAATTAGAACAACTAACATTTATTGAGTGCTTTTAAAGTAGTAGGCTCTGGTTCAAGCACTGTACATGGATTGTATAATATTATACCTTAAAATAACACATGAAGTTATTTCTATTTCATAGACAATGAAACAGGTTGAGAGGTTAAGTCAATATTGTCCATATGTCTATTCTGTAGATATTAATCTTTAAGTTCAGTGTATTACCAAAAACTCCAACACCACTTTTATGAAATTCGTAGGACTAATTCTACAATATATATATATGAAAGAGAAAGAACAGTGACTGGGGGATTTGCTTTATCAAATCATGCAAAGTATGCAAAATAGTGACTTTAACAGGCAAATTTGGAAAAAAAAAAAACATTAAAAAATAAATAGGAAAACTGAATATAGAGCCCAGAAATAGATCTATATATCTAGTTGTAAAAATATGATATTTTGAATCACTGGTGAACTAATATGCAATTCAGTAAAATGGTTTGGATATATAGCTACCATTTGGGAAATAAATTATATTGTGTTCCTACTCCATACCATATAAAAAGTTCAAAATTGATTAAGATATTAAATGCTAACTAACTACAGTGTATTACAAAGAAAAGAAACGTAGGGGTGCCTGGGTGTCTCATTTGGTTAACTATTCAACTCTTGGTTTCAGCTCAGGTTGTGATTTCATGGTTTGTGAGTTCAAGCCCCATGTTACACTCTGAGCTGTTAGCTTGGGACTCGCCTCTCTTTCTGCCCCTCCTCCACTCATGCTTGGGTGCTCTCCCTTTCTAGAAAGATAGGAAGAAAGGAAGGAAGAGAGAAAGAGAGAGAGAGAGAGAGAGAAAAGAAAGAAAGTAATGCAAAATTTTATAAGCTTGGGATAGGAATAGCCTTACTAAATAACACTCAAAGCTCAAACCCCAGCAAGGAAAAAATGGGAAGATCTGATTACATCATTTTAAAATTTCTATTTATTGAATTATATCATAAGCAAAAATTAAAAGACATATTTGCAACATATGTAACTAACAAGGAATATATAAAGAACTTCCAAAAAGACAACTCAATAGGGGCACCTGGGTGGCTCAGTCAGCTAAGCGTCCGACTCTTGATCTCAGCTCAGGTCTTGATCTCACTTGAGTTTAAGCCCTATGTTGGGCACCACGCTGGGTATGGAGCCTACTTAAAATTTTAATAAATTATAAATAAATAAGTAAAAATATATATATACAGACAACTCGATAGAAAAATGAACGTCCTATATATAGTTCATGCATTTTTAACTAAATTAAAAAATTTGAAATTCAGGTAGGCAAAAAGGCATAAGAAAATATGTTTGAGGCACCTGGCTGGCTCAGTGGTTAAGTGTCCAACTTCGGCTCAGGTCATGATCTCATGGTTTGTGAGTTTGAGCTCCACGTTGGACTCTGTGCTCACACCATGGAGCCTGGAACATGCTTTGGATTCTGTGTCTCCCTCTCTCCCTGCCCCTTCCCTGCTCCCACTCGAAAATAAACATTAAAAAAATTTTTTTAAAGAAAATATGTTCAAATTTTAGTAATTGTAAAAATGCAACCTAACATAATGAGCTGTCACCTTATACCATCAAAATGGCAAAAATTAAAATATCGATTATATCTGCAGTTCATAAGGATTTGGGGAAAGGAACAATCTTATGCATACTTCATGAGAAAACCAATTAACAAATTCTTTTGTAAAGCAATTCAACATTATTTTTCAAAGTTAAAATTTTACATATTCTTTCACTGAATAATTTTACAGCCATGAATCTATATTATAGAAATGTCCGAATATGGGAAGAAAGGTATTTTTACAAGGATGTTTATTGCAGCATTATTTATAATAGTGAAAATTTTTAAATAATACAAATGTCTGTCAATACAGAGGTTACTTTAATAAATTGGTATATATCCAAGATATTATGTAATGATATGCAACTATTAAGAATTGGAACTTGAGGGCTCCTGAGTGACTCAGTCGGTGAAGCATTGACTTCAGCTTGGGTCATGATCTCATGGTTCATGGGTTCAAGTCCTGCAGCAGCCTCTCCTGACAGCTCTGAGCCTGGAGTATGCTTCAGATTCTGTGTCTACCTCTCTCTCGGGCCCTCCCCTGCTCACACTCTGTCTCTCTCTCTCTCTCTCAAAAATAAATAAACTTTAAAATTTTAAAAAAGAATAGGAACTTTGTATATCACTATGGAATAATCACTAAGACATGTCCATTGAATGTTTTATAATTATGCACAAATTATTTCATTTGTTTAAATAATCTTTATGTATTTCTGTAGATATATGTGTATAAATATATACTAATGCAGTGAGAAAGAACTCAAAGGATACATATCAAAATATCTAAATTCAAGTTAGTTTACATACAATGTAGTATTTGGTTTCAAGAATAGAACCCAAGGATTCATCACTTACATATGAGTGCTCTTCCCAACAAATGCCCATCACACATGACCAGTTTAGCCCATCCCCCCCAACCACTTCCCCTCCAGCAACCCTCAGTTTGTTCTCTGTATTTAAAAGTCTCTTATGGTTGCCTCTCTCTCTATTTTTATCTTATTTTTCTTTCCCTTCGCCTATGTTCATATGTTTTGTTTCTTAAATTCCACATATGAGTGAAATCATATGATAAAATATGTGTATTTATAAGGTGGAAAAGGAAGAAAAACTTTAAGTATTACTCTGTGTTCATGCACATCTGAGACTAAAATAAAATACAGTAATTTATTTCTATTACCTATACAACAAAAAATACAGAGACATAATCATCAAAAATTCATTCCACTTACAATATACAGTTTATTAAAGATAAGATTCTGTGATATTTGGAATGGTAGGTAACATTGCCAACCTTTTTTTGTAATTTTCAATGTCAATTTTTACATTTTATTCAACAAATATTTATTTAGGTCACTAAGCAACAAGCACTGTATTGAGTACTTATACTTAGTTGCTGTAGAAAACACAGTCACCTGCCCTTATAAAGTTCACAGTCTATCTGGAAGTAGAAAAAAATTAATAAGTAGTTAAATAAAATGCAATAAGTGTTCAAGCTAGGGAAATATGGGGCACAAGGAAGAGGAAATAATGAGAAAACCTGATTTAATCTAATCTAAAACTGAATCAAAAGAGCACAGAAAGCTCTAAGAAAGGAGATACACCCTCCAGAAGAGATTACATTAAAACTGAAATGTGGGCTTGAAGTAGCCAGGCAGAGAGTAGGAGGAAGTGCTGGGGAAGGAGGGGAAAAGACTGAAATGAGAACATTCAGGGCAAAAAAAATTATCATATGCAAAGCAGGTACGGTTGGAACATAGTAGGTGAGGATTGAGTGGTGCAAGGTTAATTTGGAGAGACAGCCCAGGACCTATCTGTCAAGTTTCTGATTAGCTCTGGTAAGAAAGGAAGAACTTTAACTAAAAGCCAATGGGAAGTCTGATGTAGGAACACAGGCAAAAGAAAAAAAAATTAAATTCCCTTATAGTGTACAGCCCAATGACAAGTCCTTGAAACAGACACAATGACCTTCCTCTGAGAGCTGAGCTGTCTTGATTTTGACACTTTGCTAAGGGCAAAAGGCAATCTTAGCTTAATACTAACCCTCTCCCAAGCCCTGGATCCTGTAAGTCTACCTTAATATACAAAAATTCCTTTGGAAATGTCTTTTATCTCAACCCCCCCCCCCCCCGCAAGATGTATGTTAACAATCATTCTTCAAGCATATGGCCCACGATATACATCTGAAGAGACTCATGACTAAGGTTTTACCAGACAGTGGTAAATGACCTTTTCTTAACAATAGCTAGTTCCTCAAGGTCCTGGAAACCTAGCTTCCAAAATTCTTTAGAAGTACACTAAACCTATCCCCCCTCCCAACTTGAAGGTATATAATAAGTCACCTTCACAACCCCAGGGCATCTCTTTCTCCTCAAGAGTCCTGTCCCCATGCTTTAAATATTTTTTTTCTTTCTTTTATTTTAGAGAGAAAGAGGGAGCGCCAGTAGGGGAGAGCGGCAGAGGGAGAGAGAATCCCAAGCAGGTTCCTCGCTCAGTCTGGAGCCCAAAGCAGGGCTCAAACTCACCATCCAGGGGTCATGACCTCAGCCAAAATCAAAAGTCAAAGGCTTAACCCACTGAGCCACCCAAGCACCCCTGTCCCAGTGCTTTAATAAAACCACCTTTTTACACCGAAGACAGCTCAAGAATTTTTTCTTGACTATTTGCTCCAAGCCCCAACATTTCCACATCAAAGCCACTTAACAGTTTAATGCAGGAGCCTAAAAGGCTCGGGTTTATAAAACATTTTTAAAAGACCACGTCAGACGATTGTGGAGAAAGAACTCCAATGGTACAAAAAAGGAGACAGAAAAATCTCTCAGAATGCAGCTTCAGTAAGCCAGATAGATAATAGGGACAGAGATATTGGTAGATTTGAAAGATATTCAACCCAAGTAATTCAGTGGGACCACGTGGATGTGTGAAGACAGGGAGAGGAAAGAAAAAAAAACTCACCAAGGGGGCCGGGCGGAGGGCGGGGAAGGAAGCAGCAGGGGCTGGTGGGGAGGCAGGCGGCGCCGGAGGCATTGGCTACAAGAACGGATTATCCCACTGGCCAGAGCAAGGAGGACTCGGTCCATGTCCATACGCGGGAAGGAGACGGACGCAGAGAAGGGAGTGGACCGGCTCCTGGGCCGGGGCAGCTCCAGCGGCTCCAAATGCGGAGTGGCGTCGTTGAGAAAAGACCAGGAAGCCGCCACATTGGGGCTCTGAGCGATTACGCAGGTATGCGCATGCGCGCAGCCTTTAGACACTGGAGATGACAAAATTTTTTTTAATTTTTTTTTAATGTTTTATATATTTCTAGGAGAGAGAGAGAGACAGCGTGAGCAGGGTGAGAGGGAGTCACAGACTGAAACAGGCTCCAGGCTCCCAGCTGGCAGTCAGCACAGAGCCCAACGCGGGGCTCGAACCCACGAACTGCGAGATCATGACCTAACTGAAAGTCGGACGCTTAACCAACTAAGCCACCCAGGCGCCCCTGGAGAAGACAGATTCTTGACTAGAGCCTGCAAAAGGAACACAGCCATGACAGATCCATTTTGGACTTCTGACCCTGCAGACTATAAAATACTAAATTTGTATTGTCTTAAGCCACTAAATCTGTGGTAATTTGTAATGGCACCAATAATACAGGTGTTCTTGAAACCAGCGTATTAACCTAGGTTCTCCCACAGACAACAGGTGATTGTGCCTCAATTTACAGATAAAACAGAGGTTATTATTCTTTATTTTCTTGAATCTAAAGCTCTCATACACCTACAAGCTTTGTGTATATGCATAACCTCCTTTTTTTTTAAACATTTTTTTAATGTTTTTTATTTATTCTTGAGAGTCAGAGAGAGACAGCGCTAGCAGGGGAGGGTCAGAGAGAGAGGGAGACGCAGAATTCGAAGAGAGGCTCCAGGCTCTGAGCTGTCAGCACAGAGCCCGACGTGGGGCTCGAACTCACAAACCGTGAGATCATGACCTGAGCCGAAATCAGACGCTTAACCGACTGAGCCATCCAGGTGCCCCTGCGTAACCTCCTTTTAATCAAACTAAGAAAAGACTGTACTTTCTGAAACCTTATTCTCTTCACCTGTCTCTCCTCTAACAGCTCTTTTTCACTGGGTCTTGCTCTATCAGTGATCTCTGTCATGTATCTTTACTTTCTTCCTCTCAACAGATTCTACACATCAGTCTATAAGCAGGTTCAAATAATAACCACATTTATTGAGATCTTTTCTATGTACCAGGCATTAGGCTGTGTTCTACTTCATTATAGCCCTGAAGCCTCTGAAATTGAATTTTATGAGTAGTGGCAGATTTACTGTGAGGCCTTAAACTTAAACCTTAAACCTCAAAGCATTCAACTGCACAAATTATATCCAAAGCATATCTAATTTTATATTTTAAGTTTTATTTATTTATTTTGAGAGAAAGGAAAAGAGAAAGAGAGAGCATGAGAGAGAGCACAAGCAGAGGAGGGACAGAGAGAAGGAGAGACAGAATCCCAAGCAGACTCTGCATCCATCAGCACAGAGCCTGGTGTGGGGTTCAGACTCATGACCTATGAGATCATGACCTGAGCCGAGATCAAAATCAGACGCTTAACTGACTGCACGACCCAGGAACCCCTTGTTTTCCTCTTCTTAAAAAGACCCCCAAATTGTATGAACTTCAAAATTCCACCATGATTTATACCTGTCTACGAGATAAATATTATTGTCCCCATCTAACAAGTAAGAAAACTGCCATGTGAGGTTTTACAATTCACCTAGGATTATATAAGAGGTAAGGGGCACAGCAGTATTTCATCCAAATTATTTCTGACTCTCAAGTCTAGAGATTGATAATCTACCCATTAAATTATTCTGTTTCTTCAGGGAATTTCTTACCTTAACACACCCCTCCCTTTGCAACTTCAGTTTTCCTCTAGTTAGTATTTTATCTGTCTTGTTCATTTCATAATCCAAAGAATAATCTACAGTTACCAGCTCTACTTCCTTATCTCCCACTTACTTTTACCTTACTGTAATTTCTATCTACCCCCACTAAACTTCTTACCATTTTCAATAACCTCCAATTCACAAAATCCAATGGTTGTTTTTTATTCAGCAGACTTGAACTGCACCATACTCAAACCATTCCTTCCCTCCTAAAGCTTTCTCTTTCCTTAATTACAAGCCATACTTTCCTCTGTCTCCTCCCTCTTCTCTGACTGTGCCTTCTTTTATTTAGTGTGCTTCCCTTTTATTTGTCCCACCTCCTCATCCCGCTCTTTTTTATCCCACTCTTTAAATATTACATTTAAATTTCTTGTATTTTTCCTTGTACGCTCTTCTCACTCATTTCATTTCCTTACAGTGATCTCATTTTCATACATCCCACAGCTTTAACTAGACTCCAATAGTCACAAATCTCTACCCTTATCTTAGCAATGTAACATGAACTAAAGACCTATTAATACAATTGCCCACTGGACATCTCCATCTAGATAAACTGCTTCCAATTTATCAGTTCTAAATCCAAATTCAAATCTAAATCAGCTCTTCCTTCTGTTTAATCTATCTAGTCAATCAAACCAATCCCCAGGAATGAACTTGAATCTTCCCATTTCCTCATATTCTATATGTAATCTTTTTTTTTTTTTTTTTTTATTTTTTTTTATTTCTAGGAGAGAGAGAGAGAGAGACAGCATGAGCAGGGGAGGGTCAGAGAGAGAGGGAGTCACAGACTGAAACAGGCTCCAGGCTCTGAGCTGGCAGTCAGCACAGAGCCCGACGCGGGGCTCGAACCCACGAACCGCGAGATCATGACCTAAGCGAAAGTCGGACGCTTAACCGACTAAGCCACCCAGGCGCCCCTCTATATGTAATCTTAACCATGTCCTTGTGATTCTATATTTTATTCTCTCTTCTTCAACCCCACTCTGATTGCTTCAGCTTAGACTATCACTATATCTGACATCTTTTATCATAAATAAACTCATAATTTGTCTTACTAATCTGTATTTAACCTCCTCTACGCACACATACATACACATACACACACACACATACACTTTTAAATAGTCATTTCCTCCAGGGTGCTTTTTCTAAAATGCAAATCAAATCACATTACTTCTGTTTAAAGCCATTCTCATCTTCCTACTGCAAAAGTAATCAAATTTGAATGTGTTGCAGGGCAAATAGGTACCATCATTATTATCTGTCCTTAATTACATTTCACCTTAACTTCCAAGGTTTCTGCCTCAAATTTGTACTTGAACCATTGTGAACTTTTTGTAGGTATTAAGCCATGTTGTTCCACACTTCTTTCACACACTTGTCATTCTCTCTGGCAAGCTTCCATTTCTATTGTCCTCCATAAAACTTCTACAAACTCCTTAAGATCAACATATGTCATCTCCCCGAAGCCTTCCTTTTCCCCTAATCAGATAAAATTGACCACCTCCCACATTGTGTTTTGTAATTTCACTTTGTATACTTCTGTATA
The DNA here is from genome assembly GCA_017311185.1 of Proteles cristata cristata. Lineage (NCBI taxonomy): Eukaryota > Metazoa > Chordata > Mammalia > Carnivora > Hyaenidae > Proteles > Proteles cristata. Next base: position 1,389,446 of record JAESUZ010002751.1, on the reverse strand, counting down.
ATAATAATATGCAAAGATAAAATCTAAAATATCTGAGATAAAAAAACACTGGATTGATTAATAATTAATTAGACATTGCAGTAAAATAGGTTAGGGAACTTAAAGACCTAGAAAAGGACACTATTCAAAATACAGAGAAAAAAGATGGAAAAAAAACTTAGAGTATCAAGCTGTGGGACAATTTCAAAAGACCTAGTATTATGGTACTGAAGATCCCATAGTGGTTGGGAGAAGGGAGGAATTTGAAGAAATAGTGGCCAAAAAAAACATAAATTTGATGAAAACCCACAGATTCAGGAATTTTAATGAACAACACACACACACACACAGGAAACCTATACCAATATACATCATAATCAAATCAGTTAAAACTAGGGAATAAAAGAAAATCTTGAAAGCAACTAGAAAAACAGGACATTACTGACAAAAGAACAAAGGTGAGGATGACAGCAGACTTTTTGTCAAAAACTAGGCAAACTATAAAACAGGAAACCACCATCTTTAAAAGTACTGAGAGAAAAAATTGCCAATCTAGGATTTTTACTCAGTAAGACAACATAACAACATCTTCTCAGTGAGATTCTTTTTTTAAAACAAAAGTGTTCAGAGACACAGATGTCATCAATATAGTGACATAAGTCATTCCTGACTTCAGTTCCCCCTCACAAGAAGACTTCCTATCCATAGACAAGACAACATTGTGAAAATTCCAAAGCCCAGAGAATGAGGCTGAAGGACCACTCTGGACCACAGAGACTGAGAATAAACACATTAGAAGGGTAAGAAGAGTGACTACATCCTGATTGTATCAGGCAGCACAATCCTGCACGGACAGGTCTCCATGGACCTACAGTTTTTCCAGCGAGAAAAGAGGACCCAAGGTGGACATCCAGCTCCCCCAGTGTTGCAGAACACTTCGTGAGAGATCCCTCAAGTGTTGCTTCATGGTTGCTGCAGGGCTCAACCACTGGTGATCAGACTGAGATGGAGAATGGGGGCAAAGCCTACAGCAACCAGTGTTAAGATCTTGGTGGGCAGCATTTCTGCTTGCTGCAGCAACAGAGCAGAGAACTCTCATCTGCAAAACTGAGCTGGAGGCCCCCATCTGGCCAGGGTGCTCAATGTGCAGTTCTATCTGATTTGGATCCCAAGCCAACAGGCAGAACTAACAATGGAGTCTGTTCTACAGCCCGATCTTCCAGGGAAACAAATTCACAGCCCTGCCCAACTACTGAATGTAGCTTCCAATCATGCCCAACAGAAAGCCTGGCCAGTTAACCCGGGCAAACACAGAGACCATCCTACAGCTCTGTTTCTGGAAGGAGCCAAGACAGTAGTCCTGCCTAACTATTAAGATAGCCACTGGCCCCATATTACCAGGGAACCTCTAAACAGGGACCCTGAGCATCCACAGAGCTCAGCCTGTAGTATCACCCAGGCAAGAAGTCCAGCCTACAGCCCTGCCTAAAAACAGAGCTCAGCCTATGGCTCTGATTGATGAGCACAGCCTAAAGCCTGGTCCAGACAGGAAGCTTGGTCAGTGACCCTGCCTAATCATGGAGCATATCCTGAGGCCTCACCCAATGGGTGAGCACAGACAGCAACTCCACTTAACCATGAAGCACAGTGTCTAGCCCCATCAATCTCTGGGATACAGATGGATGCCCCTCCCAACCAGGCAGCAGCCTGAGACACTGTCCAGCAGCAGAACACAGTGAGCAGCCTACCTTATTGCAAGCTCTGGCTGAAGTCCCATCTAACCATAAACCTCTGCCTACAAAACCACATGAATACAGAGTCTAAAAGCTATCCTGTTTTATATGGAACCACAGGGGACCCAGATTAGCCAAAACAGTCCTGAGAAAGAAGAATGAAACTGAAGACATCACACTTCTTGATTTCAAACTACATTATATACTACTATAATCAAAACAGTATGGTGCTGAAAAGAATAAACATATAAACCAATGCAACAGAATGGAGAGCTCAGGAAAACAAACCCATACATAGTCAACTAATATTTGACAAGGGACCCAAGAATACTCAATAGCATCTTCAATAAATGGTACTGAGAAAACTGGATAATCACATGACATGCAAAACAAATTAAATTGGGCCTTTATCTTACACCACTCACAAAAATTAACTTGAAATGAATTATAAACTTAAATGTAAATCCTGAAACTGTTCCCAAGAGAAAACATTGGGAAAAATCTCCTTGTAATTGGTCACAGCAATGATTTTGGGATATGATACCAAACGCACAAGCGATAAAAGCAAAAATAAGTAGGACTATATAAAACTAAGAAGTTTCTACAGAGCAAAAGAAATGATCAACAAAATGACAAAACAAACTACAGAATGGGAGAAAATATTTCCAAGCCACACATCTGATAAAGGGTTAATATCCAAAATATATATAGAACTCCTACAAATCCATAGCCCCCCAAAAAAATTCTGATTTTAAAAGTGGTCAAAGACCTGAATAGATATTTTCCCAAAGAAGACATACAAATACCCAACTAGTACATGAAAAGATGCTCTACATCAGTAATCATCAAGAAACACAAATCTTTTTGTCATCAAAAAGACAAGAGACAACAAGTACTGGCAAGGATGTAGAGTAAAGGAACTCTTGTACAGTATTGGTGAGAATGTAAATTTGTACAACCACTATGGAAAAATATATGAAAGTTCCTCAAGAAATTAAAAATAGAACTACCATATGATCCAGCAATCTCACTTCTTGAGATATATATATATATATATATATATATGTATATATATACATATCTGAAGGAAATAAATCACAATCTCAAGGAGATATATATACCTCATGTTCATTGAAGCATTATTTACAATAGTTAAGACATGAAAATAATATAAATGTTCATCAATGGATGAATCAATAAAGAAAATGTTTTATATATGTATATGTTTATACATATATATATATATAGTGAATATATATAATTCAGCCATGAAAAACAATGAAATCCTGCCACCTGTGATGACACAGATAAACTTGGAGGGCATTATACTAAGTGAAATAAGTCAGAGAAAAGACAAACACTGTATCATCTAATTTACATATGGAATCTAAAAAAAAAAATCTAACTCATAGAAACAGAGAGCAGATTGATAGTTGCTAGCAGTGGAAAGTAAGGGGGCAGAAAGGGTAAAAATGTTCAAAGTCAGAGGGAATGAACTTCCAGTTATCAGATGAATAAGTTTGGGGGATATAATGTGCAACATAGTTAACTACAGGTAACAGTACTATATTGTTTATTTGAAAGTTGATGGGGTGCCTGAGTGGCTCAATTGGTTAAGCGTCCAACTTCAGCTCGGGTCATGATCTCATGGTTTGTGGGTTCGAGCTCCACGTCAGGCTCTGGGCCGACAGCTAGCTCAGAACCTGGAGCCTGCTTCAGATTCTGTGTCACCCTCTCCCTCTGACCCTCCCCTGCTCATGGTCTCTGTCTCTGTCTCTGTCTCTCTCTGTCTCTCTCAGAAATAAATTTTAAAAATTTTTAAAAATTTTAAAAAGAAAGTTGATAAGAGAGGAGATCTTAAGTTTTCATACCTCCCCCAAAAGAGAAAAAATGTAACTGTGAGATGACAGATGTGTTATCTAACTTCAATGTGGTAATCATTTCACAACCATACATACATCAAAGCACTACATTGTACACCTAAAGTTTCCACAATGTTTTATGTCAATTTAATCTCAATGAAACTGGAAAAACAAAAGAATTTTTCATTTCAGAGAACTGAAAGAATCAATCATCTGCATACCTCCTCTGCCTGAAATGTTGAAGGAAATTCTTCAAGAAGAAGGAAAAACAAAGCCAGATGGAAAGCTCAATCCACACAAAGGACTAAAGAGCTCCAGGAATATTAACTATGAAGGAACATATAAAGACATTTTGCACATTATTTAAATCACTTTCGAAGATGAACAACTGTCTAAAGTGAAAATAATAATGTATAGCAGAGTTTGAAACCTATGTAAAAGTCAAATACATGACAATAACAGTACTAAGTCCAAGAAAGGAGAAATAAAAACATACTGTTGTAAGGTTCTCTCACTATACATGGAGTGGTATGATATCACATGACAATAGACTGTGTTACCTTAAGGGTATATAATATAAATGCTAAACTATCCACTAAAATAATACAACAAATAATACAACAAAGAATTATAGCTAATGTGTCAAAGGGGAGATGAAGTGAATTAATTGTTTTAAATACTCAGTCAAAAGGGAGAGAGGCAAACCATGAGAGACTCTTGAATGCTGACAAAAACTGAGGACTGATGGATGTTGGGGGGAGGGGGGGAAGGGCATGGAGGAGGACACTTGTGGGGATGAGCACTGGGTATTATGTGGAAACTAATTTGACAATAAACTATTTGTAATAAATAAATAAATAAATAAATAAATAAATAAATAAATAAATACTTAGTCAAAAAGGTGTCAGGAAAAGGAGATTAGGGGAACAAAGATAAGATAGAATAATTAGAAAATGGATAACACGATGGTAAATGGTCCTACTAAATATAAATCTTCTAAATGCTTCAATTAAAAAGTGAAAATAGACAGAGTGGATATGAAAGCAAGATCCAATTATTTTCTGCCTAAAGGAAACTCACTTTAAATATAAAGACACAAGTAGATAAATAGTAAAAGAATGGGATGATAGACTACACTAACATTGAATCAAAAGAAAAGTGCTGGGCCACCTGGGTAACTCAGTTGAGTGTCAGAATCTTGATTTTGGCTCAGGTCATGATCTTACAGTCATGAGCCTGAACCCCATGTCAGGTTATGCACTGAGCATGGAGGCTGCTCTCTCTCTCTCTCTCTCTCACTCTCACTCTCTCTCTTTCTCAAAAAAAAAGAAAAGGAGGGAAGGAAGACACAGTGGCTATATTAATATTAGATAAAGCAGAGTTTAAGCCAAAAAATACTACCAGAGTTTAAAAAAACATTATTTCATGATGATGTCAATTGTCAAGAGAACATAATAATCTTAAATGTTTATGCACCTCATACAGACCTTTGAAATATATGAAGCAAGAACTGATAGAACTGTGAATTAAGGTCAGAGATTTTAATACCTCTTTCAATAATAGAAAGAATAGACAGAAGATCAGTAGGAATATAGAAGATTTAAACAACACTATGAACCAAGTTGATCTAGGTGACATTTGTGGAATACTCATCCAACAGCACAAGAATACACATCTCTTTCAAGTTCACATGGACCACTAAGCAGAACATATGATTTTCTGTGCCACCAAACAAGTCCCAATAAGTTTACAAAAGTTTGAGTCATGTGAAATTGTTCTCAGTCCTCAATGGAATAATATTGGAAATCAATAAAGAATAGATATCTGGGAAACCCCCCAGGTATCTGGAAAAAAGTAATGCAAATCTAGGAAAAAAGGAGGGGGGCAAGGGAAACAAAGAAGAAAGTATAAAGTACTTTAAGTTGATAGAAAACACATATATAAAAATTTATGAGGTACAAGTAAAGCAGGGAAAAATAGCACTAATTGAATATATTAGGGAAGAAAATACGTCAAATCAATGTCCTCAGTTTAAACCTTAAAAAAAATGAAGACCAAAATTAAAAATTAACAAAAGAAAGAAAATAATGGTAATCAGACAGAAATCAGTGAATTAACAAATCAACATATAAAAGATATTAGTAAAACAAAAAACTTGTTCTCTGAGAGGATAACAAAAATAAATATTTAGCCACACTGATCAGGAAGAAAAGAGAGAGGACACAAATTACTAAAACAGGAATATGAGACATGACGTCACCATGGATTATAGGGGAAATAAAAGAAAAGAAGAGTGTGATTATATATTTTTTAGTTTATTTATTGAGAGAGAGAGAGAGAGTGCGCATGTAAGCAGGTAAGGGGCAAAGAAAAGAGAAAGAGGGAGAGAATCCCAAGCAGGCTCCACATTGCCAACACAGAGCCCAACACAGTCTTGAATGCACAAACTATGAGATCATGACCTGAGCTGACACCCGGAGTCAGATGCTTACCCGACTGAGCCACCCAAGCACTCCAGTGTAATTATCTTTATATCCATAAATTCAATGATTTGGATGAGTGATGAATTCCTTAAAAAGTACAAGCTACCAAAACTCAATCAAGAGAATTTTAAAAAATCTTTACAAACTTACCTAGAAAATTTGGGGGAGAATATATCTTAACTCATTCTTTCAGTCAACATTATTCTTTAAGTAAAACCAGATAATGATACTATAGTAAAACAAACATACAAATATTCCTCATGAATGTAAATTAAATTCAACAGTATAGTAAGAGAATAATTCATCATGAACAAATGAGATTTATGCCAGGAATGCAAAATTGGTTTAATATTCAAAATCAGTCAATGCAATTAACAATATTAAAAAAAAGACAAACCATATCATAATATCAATTACTGTGGAGAAAGAATTGCCAAGATCCAGCATCCATTCCTAATTTTTAAAAATTCCTGAAAATCCAGAAATAAAATGGGATTTTCTTAATCTGATAAAAGGTATTAATGAGAAAACTGTCTTAATTTAAAGAATACCATTTGCAATAGCGTCAAAAAAATGAAGTGCTTAAGGATAAATCTGACAAAAGGTGTGCAATACAGGCACATTGAAAACTATAAACTATTGCTGAAATCAGTTAAAGAAAACTATGTTAGTCTATTTGGACTGCTATAACAAAATGCCACAGACTGGGTTACTTATAAACAAAAAACATTTATTTCTCACACTTATGGAGGCTGACGAATCCAACATTAGTGTTGCATTAGCAGTGGACCACTTTCTCCAAGAGATTTTGGTCAAAACTGAGTTTTATTAAATGTTAGAAGAGGCCATTCAGAAACAGAGCAGGATTGTCTAGGAGGTCCAGGATTTCCTAATAAGGCTGGCAGGTCTAGGGTAAGATAAGCTACCTAAAGCTGAGTTTGTGGATTATGACCAGCAAATGCTAGGTTTTCTTGAGAGGTATTTCCAGTAAGTGCAGGCTGACTTAGGTTTAGATTTGTGATGTGAGTCAGGCCACTAAGACTGACAGGGAAGAATCTGTTATAAGGTGGCTGACAGGACTGATAGGGAAAATTCTTCTCCCTGACCCAAGACTCCCCTTCCGGGTCCTTCTTCTCACCCTTGTCATATGCATTAATGAGGAATGTGGAAGTAACAGACTATAAATTGTTCCCTCTGCTTGTGCTCTGGGCTCAGACCTCTGGAGAAGGATCTCTCTGAGCCCACCAGTGTAAAATGAACCTCCTGCCTTCCGAGATCTCTGAGTGTTGCTTCGTTCTTCTGCCGGGTGACCCGGAGCAGATTCTGCAAAAACACGGCCTCTATTTTGTGGGTTCTGATATATGATTTAACTTTATCAGATTTCATATAGAAATGAAGAATATATTATTAGACAATGGAGAAGTAATCCTTGTCATAAAGTGACAAAGAACTTGGTTGAATTGTGCTAGTGTCCTGTTCTTTTGTGGAAGATACAACTTGTGAGTGTTGAAATTAGATTATTTGGCAGAGGAAATATGCAAGCAAAGTTTTGAAGTTGTGCCTTGGCTCCTATAGACTGCTTATAGTAAAATTCAAGAAGAGAGAAATGACAACTGTAAACCAAACTGGAAGCAGAACTTTAAAATTTGGAAAATTCTCATTCTATCCGTTTTGGGGAAAATGAGAAATCCTGTTAGGGAGAGAACAAAAAGCATGTGGTTAAATTAAAGAGATTATTATGGATTATCATGGATAGGCTATCTCAACAGAAGTCAGGAGTTATTCTTCAAGACTATGGGGAAATTGGTCAGCCATCTAAATGGAAGTCAGGACCTATAGTCAATGACCCCATAGGCATTTTGGAGCTGCCCTCCCCATCACAGGTCCAGAGTAGACAGGACCATAGAGAAACCCCATTAGGGAAATACTCAACAGAGCCTTGGAAGTGGGGTCACCCCCATAAACCCAGAGCCACCACATGACTCCAGCCTCAGGGAGTCTCAAGTGCTATGACGTAGGCATAAAGCTATTATGGAGATGGAATCACTGTAGTGAATAGGCTGCAGAGGCAGGTCCAGGGACAAAGCTGCCCCGGGGCTGGCCACCCAGAATCCCAAGGGCAGGGCTACCCAGACCCTTGGAAGAACCAACCTCTGTCCAGTGTGTGGTAAGACTGGACCTCTGCCCCAGTGTGTTTAGAGGGTAGTGAATCTAGATTACTCTTAAGCCTTAGGGTTTTGGACTTGTTTTGGATTTTTACCCTTTTCTTTTTTCCTATTCCTTTGAAGATGGGAATGTTTATACTATGCCTGCCCTACTGTTATATACTGGAAGCACAGAATTTGTGTAATTTCCCAGGTTCACAGCTGAAGGGGAATTTGCCTCAGAATTACTTTGAATTTCACCCATATCTGATTTAGATGATATTTAGATGAGACTTTGGATTTAGATTTTTTAATTGATATTGGAACTGATTAAGACTTTTAGGATGATTAGGGTGGGATTAATATATTTTGCATGTGCGAACACATAAATGTGGAAGGCAAGTGACAGGGAAAGATAGGATTCAGTAAGCAGAATGGGAGAGGATAAAGCTTAAATATTCCTGTGTGAGGAACAACATATACAGTAAAAACCTTGGATTGCAAGAAAGTTGTTCTGTGAGTGTTCTGCAAGACCAGCTACCATTCCTAATAAATTTTAACTTGTTAAATGAGTGATGTCTTGCAATATGAATAGTATGTGATGCTGAACCTCACAGGATCACAACTGAGCCAATGGTTCTCCTCTCTCTCTCTCTCTCTCTTTCTCTGTCTCTCTCTCTCTCTGCAGGATTGTGGGTGATTGTCCCCCATGCTCAAATGCTTTGTCTCAGGCCATGATGTTTGGCAGAAATCAGTGATTTTTCAGAACATTGGAAGGTGCCCGCAATGGGTACTAGAGTATTTTTTGTCACTTCAAAGCACCTTTGCCTTTCCATACAAGGGTAAGCTTAGGAATGCTTCGCTTCATTCTAGGTCAGGCTGCCTGCGGTTATAGACCTTTTCTTCTGCTGTCTTATTGCCAGTTACATTAAATACAGTATATGACAAGAGTTTATTAATACTGTACCGTAATCAACATCTATAAAAGTGTACACAATGGCCCCCATGCAGAAAAAGTTGAAAAGAAAGGTGGCAAGAAGAAGAAGATTGTGGTGGAAGAAGGAAATTGAGAAATACAAACAAGGTATGTGAGTGGCCAACATTGCAAGATTTTATAAGAAGTCTATGTTTGCATCTCGTCTGCTGAGGAGAAGAAAAAGGCAGAAGAATCCCTCGCTTCAAATGAGATGAGGTAGACATGTAAAATGTGGGAAATAGTGCAAAATTTTGTAGAAAAGTACCATCTAAATAAGGCTGTAGCAGTGCAGCAATGAATCTGTTTAACAATAATGCAACATCACATTTCTGTGAAATCCTCAAAAGGAGGCAAAAGCAAGTGTCACTGAATAGGTTCCTTGTTAAAGTTGCACTGAAAAGAAAAAGATTCCATTAAGCCAATAAATAGCAGTGATTCCATTAGTGATAGTGAAAGTTGTCATAAACAATAATCCTCCTTTATCTTGTCTCCCTTAAATCAGCCACAAAGGTTTTCAAAGGTAAGAACAGGTTAATCAGTTTTTTTTTCTTTTTTTTTAAATATAGTTTATTGTCAAGTTGGTTTCCATATAACACCCAGTGCTCATCCCAACAAGTACCCTCCTCCATGTGTTTATTTTTCTCTATATTTTGTACTTTCTTTATTATTTTGTATTATAGTATTGCAATCATTTTATATGAATATTTTTGGGTTGTGGGACAAATCATTCCATTATTTCTTACAGAGAAATTCGCTTTGATATACAAGTCCTTTGTATTACAAGCACGTTTCGGGAAGGAATTATGCTCCAAACCAAGGTTTTACTATATTTTGAAACATCTTCTGGGAACATCTGGCTTTGAGCAAACTCCCTCAGGTGTAAAGTTCCTCTTAAAAATGTAACAGACACCACCTACTCCCTTCCTGGTTTCCCTCAGAAATTTGACAAAAGACCTGACTAAAAACAAGTAGTAGACCATAAAACAGTAGACCCACAGGAGCAGTGCGGCCATAGACCACCCCTCTTACAATGGAAACGAGCCAATCCAAAAAGAACGACCAAGCATTTAGAGGTACCTAGCCAATAAGAGTAGAACCTGAGAAGAAACAAGGGAGAAACGGCCCACCAAAACCCTATATAACAAAGTCCCTTGACTATTGTCACGGCCATTCACTTTCAAATGCCCCTTCTCTGCAAAAAGAGCTTTCATATTATTCTTACTTCTAATCTTATACTCTAATAAACTTTTGCCTGCTGCTCATTTTATTCTTTGTCCACCTCTTCATTCTTCAAAGCAATGAGACAACAAACCCCAGGTACTGAGGTAGAGAATCCTTCCTGCAACGCAAGAGCAGAATGCAATGATCTGAATATTTGTCTTCCCCTAAAATTCATATGTTGAAATTTGATGAGGGACCATAAGGCAAGCTGAGGATAAATCACAAGCTAGCATACCCCCAACCCCCAGGTGGGGTGTGTGTGATATTCTGAAGCACTTCTAGCTGTCCAAAAACAAAGAAAAGGAAAGAAAACAAATGGTTAAACTGGTAAAAGTCTTCATCAGTTTACAAATATCTTAGTACAATTACAAAAAAAGAAAGGCAAATTTATCAATAGCCTAAAGCCCAGGAACTCCTTACTGTTTTAATGTTAATGCTTCGCTAGAGGGAAAAACAATCTTAGCTTGATAATATCTAGGCCTCCAATAATCTAAGAGTCTTCTTTTACACATGGAAATCCCTTTAAGGAACTTCCTCTTGACTTTACCTCCCCCAACTCCATAGTACATAACCAGTTACTCTTTACAACCCCAGTTCATTTCTTTCTGCCCATGAGTCCTGTCGTTGTGCTTTAATAAAATCACCTTTTTGCATCTTACATCTTCAAGAATTCTGTCTTGGCTGTCTTGGCTTGAGCTCTGAACCTCACCACCATTGCAAACCCCCTCAGAAACCTACTCCCCAAGGTGATAGTATCAAGAGGAGGGTCTTTGGGAGGTGATTAGGTCATGAGGGCACAACAGAACTGTGAGAAGTCAGTATTTTGTTGTTTATTAGTCACCAAGTCTATGGTAGCCTGAACAGACTAAAACATGGACCCACATATACAGGATCCCTTGATTTTCAACAAAGTTGCAAAAGCAACTCAAATTATGCTGTAAAATTGAACATTCATATACCAGAAACAGAACATTGGAGAACTTTGGCCCATACCACCATCATATCAAAATAACTTAAAGTGGATCATAGATCAAAAATGTAAAACTTAAAACTATAAAACTTATAGAATGAATCAAGGAAGAAAAGTCTATGTAACTTTGGGTTGGGCAAATATTTCTTAATACTATTCCGAAAGCATGATCCATAAAATAGAAAATTAGTAAACTAGACTTCATCAAATTCTAGACTTGCTTTTGGAAAAATACTGTCCAAAAGTGAAAAACTAAACCACAGACAAAAAAAAATTTTTTGCAAATCACATATCTGGTGAAGGATTTATATCCAAAATAGACTAAAATACTTAGACCTCAATAATGAAAACAGGCAATCCACTAAAAAATGAGCAAAAGATTTGAACAGACGTTTCACCAAAGAAGATACATAGATGACAAGTAAGCACTTGCTTAACATCGTTAGTCATTAAGAAAATGCAAATTAAAACCACTACATTAGAATATCTAAAACTAAAAAGATTGACTATACCAAGTGTGGGTATGGATGCAGAATAACTGGGAAGTTTATACAATGCCAGGAGGAAGTTTTTGGAAGTTTCTTAAAAAGTTAAACATACAAAGGTGCCTCGGTGGCTCTGTCGGTTAAGTGTCTGACTCTTGATTTTGGCTCAGGTCATGATCTCACAGTTCTGAACAGGCAGCATGAAGCCTGCTTGGGATTCTCTGTCCTCTCTCTGCCTCCCACCCCCACCCCCGGATGCTCTTTCTCTCTCTATTTCTCTTTCAAAATTAAATATACATTCAAAAAAGAGTTAAATATATACATCATAATCTAGCCATTCCACTCCTAGGTATATACACAAGAGAAAAGAAAGCTTGTGCATGAATATTCACAGGAACTTTATTTTAAAATGCTGTGTGAAACAAGCAACACTAAAGATGGCACATACTGTATGATTCCATTTACATTAAATTCTAGAAATGCAAAACCTGCAGTTCCAGAAAGCAGATAAGTTATTTCCTGGAATGAAGGAAAGGGCAGAGAGGAGAGAAATGTGCTATTCTAAAGGGGCACAGAACATTTTTTGAGTGATGATTATACTCCTTCCCTTAATTGTAGTGATAGTCTTATGGTTATATAATTGATATGCGTGTGTGTGGTTGTATGCCTGTGTGTGTGTGTGTGTTTGTGGAAAAAAAAACAATTATATACTTTCTGGCACCCTATTATATATCAGTTATATCTCAATAAAGATGTTTTTATTTCTTTTATTTTTTTAAATATTTTTTTATTTATTTCTAGGAGAGAGAGAGAGAAAGAGAGAGAGAGAGAGACAGCATGAGCAGGGGAGGGTCAGAGAGAGAGGGAGACACAGACTCCGAAAAAGGCTCCAGGCTCTGAGCTGGCAGTCAGCACACAGCCCGACGCGCGGCTCGAACCCACGAACCGCGAGATCATGACCTAAGTGAAAGTCGGACGCTTAACTGACTAAGCCACCCAGGCGCCCTATCAATAAAGATATTTTTAAAAAGTAGTGAAAAATAAACCTCTGGTCCCAAATCATAATTTGAAATCCAAATCAAATCATCTATTATCAAAATTTTATGGAATTATTAACCCATTATAGGCCAAGCACTATGCCAATTGTTTTAGAGGAACAAAAAAAAAATCACATATCATAACCAAAATATTTGCAAGGTAGCATATATCAATAGTATTGAACAGTTTTTGACTTTAAGAAATACGGCAGAGGAGGATCCTAAATTAACCTCTGTCCTATAAACACACCTAGATAACAGCCAACCCAGAAAATGACCCAAAGTTGGGCAGAACAGACTTTCTGAAGTTAATGGTAGAGAGGAGGCCGCATCAAAAAACGGTAGGAGGGGTGGATATATGATTGAGAACAAAACACCTGCAGACTAACCACAAACAGGAGGGATACCACAAGTACTAAGAGAGGAAAGAAGTAAACCCCACACCAGGTACCCCAACATGGGGGACCTGCACAGAGAAGATGAATCCCCATGACATCTGGCTTTGAAAAACAATGGGACATAATTTGGAGAATTTTTACAACCATCAGTGCTTAATTCTGGGTACTTTAAAAAGCAGGAGACTTTTTGTAAGAGAACTAGAGGCAATAGGAAGCTGAGTTCCTACTCTTAAAGAGACAGCTTAACAAAGAACACCCACTTCCCCAAGATACAGCATAGAAGCAGTTTGAAAAATAGGAGCAGTTTGAAAAATACCTGGGGGTATATGTGAAGATTTATTCACTAATCTCAGAGCCAGTGCAGAAAGGTTAGGGATATTTAGAAGATTTCTCTAAAAACAAGAGTGGGAAGATTCTATTTCTTCCCCTGTACCCATCTTCTCACCCCTAGACTAGCTAGCCTGCATTTTTGCAGAAATCAACACAAACGCTCTTATTTACTTTGCTAACACTGTGTGAATCATCCCATTTTCCAGAGGACGTGTCCCATCCAATCCACCCCACTTGGCAGGAGTCCCTCCAAAGTGGCTCCCACCATGTATCATCCTACAAGCAGCCCTGGCAAAGACCAGAGCCATTCCAAGTGACTCCTGCCCTTGGAGGAGGGGAAGATAACCACATATACCAGGTCAACTGCAGACCCAGCAAATGAATTTTTAAAATTTTTTTTAATGTTTTATTTATTTTTTTGAGAGAGAGACAGACAGAATGAGCAGGAGAGGGTCAAAGACAAAAGGAAACACGGAATCAGAAGCAGACTCCAGGCTCTGAGCTACCTGTCAGCACAGAGCCTGATGAAGGGCTTGAACCCATGAACTGTGAGATCATGACCTGAGCTGAAGCTGGATGCTTAACTGACTGAGCCACCCAGGCACTCCAGCAAATGAATTTTATAACCGGCAGTCCATAATGAGTGCCCTGCCAATCAGTGTATGTCCAGCCTCATCAGTATCTGATCTAACTTCTGGCTCTGCTCATCAACAAAAACCTCTCAGTTGGAAACACAGGAAGAAAGCCCCACAGTTCAAGGTCACTATAGCCCAAGCAAAAGAAGTGAGGGCAACCTTCTGTCCTGATTGCTGACACCACCCAACTACAAGTCAACAATGGCCCCAGACTGGCCCCCTAACAGCACAAGGACAAAACCCAGCCCACAACAGGCAAGGTAGACCGTTATAACCTACTGGACTGAAGGCAAATGTGGCTCAGCCACAAAGTAGGGTGTATACAACTGACATAGGAGACCCCTTAAACACCAAGTTCTGGTGAACAGGGGACTGTGCTGCAGGGCACAACAGGACCCCTTCTTTATAAGGTTACTACTTGCAAAACCAGGAGATGTAGCTGATTTTCCTAATACATAGAAACAATGGGAGAGTTAGACAAGATGAGGAGACAGAGGAATATATTCCAAATGAAAGAACAGGACAAAACCCAAGCCAGAGACTTAAGTGAAACAGAGATAAGTAATATGCTTGATTGATAATTTAAGGTAATGACCATCAGGGTACTTGGGTGGCTCAGTTGGTTGAGCATCCTACTTTGGCTCAGGTCATGACCTCATGGTTCATGGCTTCAAGCCCCATTTCAGGTTCTGTGCTGATGGCTTAGGGCCTAGAGCATGCTTCAGATTCTATGTCTCCCTCTCTCTCTGCCCCTCCCCTGCTCATGGTCTGTCTCTGTCTCTTAAAATTGAATAAAAATTTAAAAATTATTTTAAAGTAATGATCATAAAGATACTCGCTGGACTTGAGAAGAGTGGAAGACATTAGTGAACCCCTCAACAAAGAAAGAGAAAATATAAAAAAGAACCAATCATAGATGAATAATTCAATAACTGAAATTAAAACTACACTAGAAGGGGGTTTCCTGGGTGGTACAGTAGGTTAAGCATCCAACTACAGCTCAGGTCATGATCTCAAGGTTTGTGGGTTCAAGTCCTCCATCAAGCTCTGTGCCGACAGCTAAGAGCTTGAAGCCTGCTTCAGATTATGTGCCTCCCTCTTTCTCTCCTCCTACCCTGCTTGTACTTGGTCTCTCATCTCTCAAAAATAAATACATGTTTAAAATATTTTTAACAAAAAAAACACACTATAGGAAAAGGTTAGCAGATTACAGATGGCAGAAAAACTATCAGTGATCTGGAAGACAGAGTAATGAACACTAACCAAGCTGAACAGTGAAAAGAAGAAGAAGAACAAGAAGAAAAACAAGAAGGAGGAGGAGGAGGAGGAGAAACAGGAAGAGGAAGAGGAAGAGGAGGAAGAGGAGAAGGGGATAGGAGGAAGGGGAGAGGGAGGAGGAGAAGCAAGAGGAAGAGGAGAAATGAGAATAGGTTAAAGGACATCCATAACGTCATGAAGCATAATAACATTTGTGCTCTAGGGATTGCAGAAGAAGAAGAGAGAGAAAGGAAGTCAGTCAGAAAATTTATTTGAAGAAATAACAACTGAAAACTTCCCTAATCTGGGGAAGAAAACAGACATCAAGTATTAGATGACTGAGAAATTCCCCAAAAAATCAACCCAAGGAGGTCTAACCAAGACACATAATAATTAAAATGGCAAAAAGTAGTAATAAAGAGAGAATTATAAAAGTACCAAAGGAAAAGAAAATCGTTATATACAAGGGGAAAACCACAAGGATATCAACTAATTTTTCAGCAAAAACTGCAGGCCAGAAGGGTGTGGCATGACATATTCAAAGTGCTGAAGGGTAAATACCTGAAACAAGAATACTCTATCCAGCAAGGCTATCATTCAGAATAGAAGGAAAGATAAAGAGCTTCCCAAACAAAACTCTAAAGAAAACGTCACTAACCAGCCTTACAAGAAATGTTAAAGGAAATCTTTGAGTGGAAAGAAAAGGCCATAATCAAAAGTAAGAAAATTATGAAAGAAAAAATTACAAAAGCAGTAATATTAATTATATCTATAAAAGTCAGTCAAAGTGGGGGCACCTGAGTGGCTCAGTCAGCTAAACATCTGACTCTTGATTTCAGCTCAGGTCATGATCTCATGATCGTGGGACTGAGCCCCATGTTGGGCTCTGTGCTGAACATAGAGCCTGTTTAAGATTCTCTCTGTCTCTGTCTCTCTTTCTCTCTCCCCCTCTGCTCTTCTCCTCTACTTGGACTCACTCTCTATCTCTCTAAAATAAATTCTAAAAATTAGGGGTGCCAGGGTGGCTCAGTCTGTTAAGTGTCCAGCTTCAGCTCAGGTCATGATCTCACAGTTCATGGGTTCAAGCCCCTCATCAGGCTCTGTGCCTGGAGCTGAGCTCAGTGCCTGGAACCTGGTTCAGATTCTGTATCTCCCTCTCTCTACCCTTTCCCCACCGATGTTCTATTTCTCTTTCTCTCTCCAAAATAAAATAAAATAATTAAAAAATAATAAAATTAAATTTTTTTTAATTTTAAAAATTAAAAAAATAAAAGGATTAAAAAAATAAAAGGATGTAAAAGTATGACATCATATACATAAAATGTGGGTAGGGCTTTTAGAATGGGTTCAAACTTAAGCAACTATCAATATACACTGTTATATGAATAAGACATTATATGTTATATGAATAAGACATTATACATAAATTAACAGTAACTACAAATCAAGAACCAGTAATATATACACAAAAAATAAAGAGAAAGGAATTCAAGCATCTCACTAAGAAAGGTATCAAGCCATAAGGGAAGAGAGCAAGAGAAGAAGAAGGAACAAACAGCTACAAAAACAACCATAAAATAAGTAACAAAATGGCAATAATTACCTATCAATTATTTTTAATATAAATGGACTAAATGTTCTAATCAAAAGACATCTGCTGACTGAATCAATAAAAATCCAAGACCCATCTATATGTAGCCTACAGGAAACTCACTTCAGCTCTAAAGACACATGTAGATTGAAAGTGAAGGGATGGAAAAACATTTACAAATAAAGTCAAAAAGAAAACTCTGTAGCAATACTTACACCAGATGAAACAGACTTTCAAAGACTTTTGGGACACCTGGGTGACTTAATCAATAGAGCATGTGACTCTTGATCTCAGGGTCATGAGTTTTAGTCCCACATTAAGTATAGAGTTACTTAATAAAAAATTAAAAACAAAAAACAAAAACCCAAAGACTGCAACAAAAGACAAAGAAGGACCTTACATAATAATGTTGAACAATTCAAAAAAGAGGATATAACAGCTGTAAACATTTATGAACCCAACATGGAAGCACTAAATACATAAAGCAACTCTTAACAGACATAAAGGAAGAAATTGCAGTAATAAAATAATAGTAAGAGACTTTAACACCCCATTTACGCCAATGGATAGATCATCCAGACAGAAAATCAATAAGGAAACAGTGACTTTGAATGACACATTGTACCAAATGGACCTAACAGATATATTCAGAACACACCATCCCAAAACAGTGGAATGCACATGAAATATTCTCTAGATTGGAGCACAGGTAAGCCACAAAACAAGTCTCAATAAATTCAAAAAGATTCAAATCATGTCACACATCTTTTCTGACCACAACTGTATAAAACTAGAAATCAATCACAAGAAAAAAATCTGGAAAGAACACAAAAACATGGAGGCTAAATAACATGCTAGTAAATAATGAATGAGCCCACCTAGAAATCAAAGAGGAAATAAAAACCACACGGGATAAATAAAAATCAAAACACAATGGTACAAAATCTTTGGGATTCAGCAAAAGCTGTTATAAGAGAGATTATAACAATATAGCCCTACTCAAGAAAAAATAAAAATCTCAAATAAGCAACCTAATCTTACACCTAAAGAAGATAGGAAAAGAAGGACAAACAAAGCCCAAGGACAGTAGAAGAAAGGAAATAATAAAGAATAGAACAAAAATAAATGAAATAGAGACAAGAAAAGAAAAGGAAAGAAAAGAAAACAGATCAAGAACTCAGGAGCCAGTTCCTTGCAAAGATCAACAAAATTGACAAACCTTTACCGAGACCCATCAAAGAAGAAGGAGGAGGAGGAGGAGAGAAGACTAAAATAAATAAAATAATAAATGAAGGAGAAATAACAATTGGCACCCCAGAAATAGAAATATGGGAGAATATTATGAAAAATTATATACTAACAAACTGGACAACCTCGAAGAAACGGATAAATTCCTAGAAACATATAACTGTCCAAAACTGAACCAGGAAAAAATAAAAAATTTAGACAGACTAATTACCAGCAATGAAAATGAATCAGTAATTTAAAAACTCCCAACAAACAAAAGTCGAGGACAATATGGCCTCACAGATGAATTCTACCAAACATCTAAAGAAGGATTGATACCTATTTTTCTCAAATTATTCAAAAACAGAAAAGGTAAGAAAGCTTTCAAATTTTTTCTATGAGGCCAGCATTACCCTGATAACCAAAACCAGATAAAGACACTGTATAAAAAGAAAACAATAAACCAATAACTCTGAGGAACTTAGCAAATCCTCAACAAAATATTAGCAAACTAAATCCAACAATACGTTAAAAAAAATCACTCATCGGGGCGCCTGGGTGGCTTAGTCGGTTAAGCGTCCGACTTTGGCTTAGGTCATGATCTCGCGGTTCGTGGGTTCCAGCCCCGTGTCGACCTCTGTGCTGACTGCCAGCTCGGAGCCTGGAGCCTGTTTCAGTCTGTGACTCCCTCTCTCTCTGACCCTCCCCTGTTCACGCTGTCTCTCTCTCTCCTAGAAATAAATAAAAAAATATTTTAAAAAAAATCACTCATCAAGATCAAGTGGGATTTATTCCAGGAATCCAAGGGTGGTTCAATATTTGCAAATCAATCAATATGACACATCACACTAAAAAAGAAAGATAAAAACCACACGATCATCTCAATAGATACAGAAAAGCATTTGACAAAGTACAACATCCATTCATGACTAAAATCTCTCAACAAAATATGTTTAAAGGGAACATACCTCAACAAAATAAAGAACATATACAAGAAACCCAATGCTAACATCATACTAAATGTTAAAAAACTGAGAGACTTTCCCCTAAGATCAAGAATAAGACAACGATGTGTGTGATTTTATTTGATATACCACTGGAAGTCCTAGTTACTGCAATCAGGAAAGCAGAGGAAATAAAAGACATCCAAATTGGTTAGTAAGAAGCAAAACTTTTGCTATTTGCAGAAGACACAGTACCATATAAAAAACACTGAAGACCCACCAAAAAGCTACTAGAACTAGCAAATGAATTCACTAAGGTCACAGGATACAAAATTAACATACAGAAATCTGTTGCAATTCTGTATTATAATAATGAAGTGGGAGAAAGAAAAATTAGGAAAACAATCCCATTTATAATTACACCAAAAATAATTAAATATCTACATACAAACTTAATTAAGGAAGAGAATAATCTGTACTCTGAAAACTATAAATCATTGATGAAAGAAATTGAAAACAACACAAACAACTGGAAAGATATTTCATGCTCATGGATTGGAAGAACAATTATTGTTAAAATGTCCATTCTACCCAAAGCAATATACAGATTTAATGCAATTCTTACCAAAATACTATATTTTCACAGAACTAAAGTGAATAATCCTAAAATTTATATGAAACCACAAAAGATACCAAATAGCAAAGCAATCTTGGAAAAGAAGAACAAAGCTGGATGTAACACAATCCCAGTTTTCAAGATATGCTACAAAGCTATGGTAATCAAAACAGTATGTTATGACACAAAAATAGACACATCAACCAATGGAACAGAATAAAATACTCAGAAATAAACCCAAACTTATATGGTTAATTAATCTACAACATAGAAGTCAAGAATACACAATGGCGAAAAGACAGCCTCTTCAACAAAGGTGTTGGAAAACTTGGCAGCTACATGAAAAAGAATAAAACTAGACCACTTTATTACACTATCCGTAAAAATACACACAATATGGGTTAAAGACCTAAGTGTGATTCCTGAAACCATTAAAGTCTAAAAAGAAAATATAGGCAGTAATTTATTTGACATTGGCTGTAGACATATTTCTGTAGATATGTCTCCTGGGCAAGGGGAGCAAAAGCAAAATTAAACTGTTGGGACTGCACCAAAATGAAAAGATTTTTATAGAGGAAAGGAAACTATCAACAAAACAAAAGGCAGCTTATGGACTGGGAAAATATATATTTGCAAATGCTATATCTAATAAGGGGTTAATGTCTAGACTATATGAAGAATGTACACAACTCAAACACCAAAAAAACCCCAAATATCTGATTTAAAAAATGGGCAGAGTAACTGAATAGACATTTTCCCAAGGACATACAGATGGCCAACAGACACGTGAAAAGGTGCTCAACATCACTAATGATCAGGGAAATGCAAATTCAAACCACAATGAGATATCACTTTATACCTGTCAGAATGGCTAAAATAAAAAACACAAGAAATAACTAGTGTTGGTAATGAGGTGGCAATACAGGAACATTTGTGCACTATTGGGAATGTAAATTGGTGCAGCCACTATGGAAAACAAGAGGTTCCTTAAAAAATTAAAAATATAATTACCCTATGACCCAATAATTCCACTACTGGGTATTTACCCAAAGAAAATGAAAACACTACTTTGTAAAGATAAAGGCACACTCCTGTTTGTTGCAGCATGATATAAAATAGCCAAGATATGGGAGCAACCCAAGTGTTTATCCATAGCTGAGTTGATGAAGATGTGGTGCACACGCACACACACCACACACACACACACACACACACACACACACACACACACACACACACACACAAAACGGAGGATTATTCAGCCATAAAAAACAATGAGATCTTGCCCTCTGCAATAACATGGATGGACCTACAGGGTATTATGCTATGTGAAATAAGTCAGAGAAGGAAAAATACCATATGATTTTTCTCACATGTGAGATTTAAGAGACAAAAAAAAGGAAAGAGGAGACGAACAGAAAAACCATACTGTTCATGTAAAACCAAAAAATAAAGGAGACAACTGAGAAAATTTATAAACTGACAAAATATTTGATTAGAAGGAAAACACTTTAATTTTATTCCACTAGAATAGAATCCAAGTTGTTTATAAGTGAATATACGAGATTTTGGTTTTTTCTAAACTCCCCTTTGTAGAGTTTTGGAAATTTTAAGAAAATTTTAATATAAATGGTATACTCAGTTTAATGTTTATATTGCAATGCTTCAAAATAATTAAACATTACAGATATGAATGGGAAAAAAACCCTACACAATTAATATAGAGAAGAAACTAGTGGGTACCAGAGGGGAGGTGGGAGGGAAGATGGATGAAATACATAAAGGGGATTATCTTGGGGTGCTTGGGTGGATCAGTCACTTAAGCATCCAACTTTTCATTTCAGCTCAGGTCATGATTCTTGGTTCATGAGATCGAGCCCCACATTCAGCTCTGTGCTGGCAGCACGGACCCTGCCCTCCCTCTCTCTCTGCCCCTACCCTGCTTCAGCTCTATCTTTCTTTCTCAAAATAAATCACCATTTAAAAAATGTTTTAAAAAAGAGTACACTTATCTTGAAGGGTATTGAAAAATGTATAGCATTGTTGAATCATTATATTATATACCTAAAACTAATATAACACTGCATGTTAATTATACTTGAATTATATGTGTGTGTATATATATGTATACACACACATATACCCATCTATATTTAAGGTATATATACAGGCAAACATTCTACACAATAGAGAAATTAACAGGGTAATTATTCCCATTGTAAAATAATATACTAGAGTCCCTTTAAAAGTACAGAGCTCACAGGGCACCGGGGTGGCTCAGTCAGTTAAGCTCCGACTTCAGCTCAGGTCATGATCTCGCAGTTCGTGAGATCAACCCCATTGGGCTCTGTGCTGACAGCTTAGACCCTGGAGCCTGCTTTGGATTCTGTGTCTACTTCCCTCACTGTTTCTCCCTTACTTGCACTCTCTCCCTCTCTCTGTCCAAAATAAAGACTAAAAAGAGGCTTTTTACAGAATAAAAATACAAAGCTTGACTTTGTATTAAAATATTGTATCTAGGAATGCCTGGGTGGCTCAGTCGGTTAAGCGTCTGACTTCGGCTCACGTCATGATCTCACTGTTGGTGGGTTCTAGCCCCGCGTCAGGCTCTGTGCTGACAGCTAGCTCAGAGCCTGGAGCCTGTTTCAGATTCTGTGTCTCCCTCTCTCTCTGACCCTCCTCTGCTCATGCTCTCTCTCTCTCAATCTCTCTCTCTCTCTCTCAGAAATAAATAATTTAAAAAATTTTTAAACAAATAAAATAAAATATTGTATCTATAAAGTAATTTACAAGTCTTTCAGAAATTGATCTCATAAAAATTATAATGTACCTCCATTTGAATAGATTACTATAGAGTATTGCCTTTTAATCAGAGCACCTAACTGAAGTAGGTGAGTTTTAGGTGAATTTTAGGACATGGTATCAAAGGACATTTAGGAAATGGTAGATGGGGACTTGAGTAAATTATTCCAGATGAGGAAAATACCATTTGTGGCAAGCTTGAAAGACAAATTAATTCAAAGAAAATGGAAACTGGGGAAATCGTAGAGAGCCAGGTTTGAAGGTCATTAATAAAAAAGGTTTTCGAAAATAAATTAGCTTTTAAAACTGGTGACTGTTATTCAGGGAAGCTATGGGTCTGAGAAAGTAAGGAAATGGTTGAGAGTCATTGGGTATATTTCCATAAGTAATGTCAACCCCTTTGGGGATTTTACCACATCTGGATCATCTTCCTCCCTGCCTAAGTCAAAATGGATAAAAGAGAGGTTCCTGGTGGCTCAGTTGATTAAGCATCTGACTTGGGCTCAGGTCATAATCTTGTGGATCATGGGTTCAAGCCCCATATCAGACTCTGTGCTGACAGCTCAGCCTGGAGCCTGCTTTGGGTTCTGTGTCTCCCTCTCTCTGCTCCTCCCCTTCTTGTGCTATCTTTCTCTCTCTTTCTCAAAGATAAATAAATTTTTTAAAATGGATAAAAGACTTAAATGTAAGATGTATAAGAAATTATAAAACTCCTAGAATGAAATTTGGGGGTGAGCTCCTTGACAGCAGTCTTGGCAATGATTTTTTTAGATATGACATAAAAAGCAAAAGCAACAAAAGCAAAAATAAACAAGTAGAAGTACATCAAACTAAAAAGGTTCTGTGCAGGAGAGGAAATATCAGCAAAATTAAAAGGCAACCTATAGAATGGGAGAAAATATTTGAAAATCATATACCTGATAAGAGGTTAATATCCAAAGGAACAAGAGGCAGAGCAACAAGAATGCCCTAAACCCAATAGAAGAAGAGAAATAGTAAAAATTAGAGCAGAAATAAACAATATAGAGACCAAAGAAACAATTGAACAGATCCATGAAACCAAGAGTTGGTTTTTTGAAAAAGTAAACAAAATTGACAAACCTCTAGCCAGACTTATCAAAAAGAAAAGAAAGAGCACCCAAATAGACAAAATTATGAATGAAAATGGATTTATTACAACCAACCCCTCAGATATACAAGCAATTATCAGGGAATACTATGAAAAATTATATGCCAACAAATTGGCCAACTTAGAAGAAATGGACAAATTCCTAAACACACACTCGCTACCAAAATTCACATGGGAAGAAATAGAAAACCTGAACAGACCCATAACAAGTGGCAAAATCGAATCAGTTATCAAAAATCTCCCAACAAATAAGAGCCCTGGACCTGATGACTTCCCTGGGGAATTCTACCAGACATTTAAAACAGAATTAATACCCATTCTTCTCAAGCTATTCCAAAAAATAGAAAGCGAAGGAAAACTCCCGGACTCATTTTATGAAGCCAGCATCACTCTGATTCCCAAGCCAGACAGAGACCCAGCAAAAAAAGAGAACTACAGGCCAATATCCTTGATGAATACAGATGCAAAAACCCTCAACAAGATCCTTGCAAATCGAATCCAGCCGCACATAAAAAGAATCATCCACTAAGATCAAGTGGGATTCATTCCTGGGTTACAGGGCTGGTTCAACATTCGCAAATCAATCAATGTGATACATCATATCAATAAAAGAAAAGATAAAAACCAAATGATCCTGTCAATAGACGCAGAAAAAGCATTTGACAAAATACAACATCCCTTCTTAGTAAAGACTCTAGAGAAAGTCGGGATAGAAGGAACCTACTTAAACATCATCAAAGCCATCTATGAGAAGCCTTCAGCTAACATCATTCTCAATGGGGAAAAACTGACAGGGATGTCCACTCTCACCACTGTTGTTTAACATAGTTCTGGAAGTCCTAGCATCAGCCATCAGACAACAAAAGGAAATCAAAGGCATCAGAATTGGCAAAGAGGAAGTCAAACTTGCACTCTTCGCAGATGACATGATACTCTACATTGAAAACCCGACAGACTCCACCAGAAGCCTACTAGAACTGATCCAAGAATTCAGCTAAGTTGCAGGGTACAAAATCAACGTACAGAAATCAGTTGCATTTTATTCCAAACAAAATTGCACCAGCATACTTCTCAAAACTAGAACAAACTATCCAAAAATTTGTATGGAACCACAAAATACCCCGAATAGCCAAAGTAATCCTGAAAAATAAAACCAAAACGGGACGGATCACCATCCCAGACTTTAGCCTCTACTACAAAGCTGTCATCATCAAGACAGTATGGTATTGGCACAGAAACAGACACATAGACCAATGGAACAGAATTGAGAACCCAGAAGTGGACCCAAAAGTATACAGTCAACTGATCTTTGACAAAGCAGGAAAGAATATCCAATGGAAAAAAGACAGCCTTTTTAACAGATGGTGTTGGGAGAACTGGACAGCAACATGCAGAAGAATGAAACTAGATCATTTTCTCACACCATGCACAAAAAGAAACTCAAAATGGATAAAGGATCTGAACTTGAGACAGGAAACTATTAACACCCTAGAGGAGAAAGCAGGAAACAACCTCCTTGACCTCCACCGCAGCAACTTCTTACTTGACACATCCCCAAAAGCAAGGGAATCAAGAGCAAAAATAAACTGTTGGGACCTCATCAAGATTAAAAGCTTCTGCACAGCAAAGGAAACAACCCAGAAAATTAATAGGCAACCAACGGAATGGGAAAAGATAGTTGCAAATGACATATCAGATAAAGAGTTAATATCAAGAATCTATAAGGAACTCACCAAACTACACGCCCGAAAAACAAACAACCGAGTGAAGAAATGGGCAGAAGATATGAACAGACACTTCTCCAAAGAGGACATCCAGATAGCCAATAGACACATGAAACGATGCTCAGCATCGCTCCTCACCAGGGAAATACACATCAAAACCACACTGAAATACCACCTCACTCCAGTCAGAGTAGCTAAAATGAGCCAATCAGAGAACTCTAGATGCTGGCGAGGATGTGGAGAAATGGGCACTCTCCTACACTGTTGGTGGGAATGTAAACTGGTACAGCCCCTCTGGAAAACAGTGTGGAGGTTCCTCAGGAAACTAACAATAGAACTCCCCTATGACCCAGCAATAGCACTGCTAGGAATTTATCCAAGGGATACAGAAATGCTGAGGCATAGGAGCACATGTACCCCAATGTTCATAGCAGCACTCTCCACAATAGCTAAAACCTGGAAAGAGCCTAAGTGTCCATCAACAGATGAATGGATCAAGAAGATGTGGTTTATCTATACCATGGAATACTACATGGCAATGAGAAACAATGAAATCTGGCCATGTGTAGCAACATGGATGGACCTTGAGGGTGTTATGCTGAGCGAAATAAGTCAGGCAGAGAAGGACAAATATCATATGTTTGCATGTATAGGAGGATTAGGAGGAACTTGATGGAGGAACAAGGGGGAGAAGAAGGGCGGAAATGGTGGGGGAAAGGGAGAGAGGCAAACCATGAGAGACTCTTGAATGCTGACCAAAACTGAGGACTGATGGATGTGGGGGGAGGAGGGATGGGCATGGAGGAGGTACTTGTGGGATGAGCACTGAGTGTTATGTGGAAACTAATTTGACAATAAACTATTTGTAAAAAAAAAAAAAAAAAAGATACACTACGTCTATACTCTTCACATTTCTATAATGGGCTATTTTTGTGTAATTTGCTGAAAGCAATTTTTCCTTTCTTCCCAAGGGAACGCATGTAAAGATTTCTAACTTCTATTTCAATAAAGCCAATGCCCCTTGTTTTTTGAAGTAGATGGGTAATAAATCATAAATTTTAAATAATGAAAAAAAAGAGGTTAATATCCAAAATATATACAAGGAACTCCTACAACTCCATAGCAAAACAAAACATCCAATTAAACACTGAATAGACATTTTCCCAAAGAAGACATACAAATGGCTAACATGTACATGAAAAAGTGCCCAACATCATTAATATTCATATTTACACAAATCCAAACCACAATTAGCTATGGCTTCAAAGCTGCTAGAACAACTCTGTTTGAAAGTACAAGAGATAACAAGTATTGATGAGAAAGCAGAGAGAAAGGGACCCTCATGCACCATTGACAGGAATGTAAATTGGTACAGCAACTATGAAAAACCGTACGGAGGTTCCTCAAAACATTAAAACTAGAAGTACCATATGAATCAGCAATCCCACTTCTAGGTATAATCTGAAGGAAACAAAATCACTATCTCGAAGAGATGCATGCACACTATGTTCATTGCACCATGGCTCACAATAGCTAAGACATGGAAATAGCCTAAGTGTCCATCAAGAGTTGAATAGGTAGTGGTGCCTGGGTGGCTCAGTCGGTTAAGAGTCTGCCTTCAGTTCAGGTCATAAGCTCATGGTTCATGAGTTCCAGCCCCACGTCTAGCTCTGTGCTGACAGCACAGAGCCTGCTTGGGATTCTCTCTCTCCCCTCTCTCTCTGCCTCTTCCCTGCTTGTGTTCTCTCTCCCAAAATAAATAAACTTAAAAAAATTTTTTAAAGAGATGAATAGGTAAATAAAACATGGTATTTATATATACATACACACACACAACTGAGTATCATTCAGCCATTTAAAATAAAGGAAATCCTGCCATTTGCAACAATATGAATGGACCTTGCAAACATTATAGTACGTGAAATAAGTCAGACAAAGACAAAATACTGTATGTTATCACTTATACGTGGAATCTAAAAAATCCCAAATTCATAGAAAGAGAACAGATTGGTGGTTAGAGGTACAGGGTCGGGGGTGGGGAGTGGGTGAAAGTGGTCAAACGTCCAGTTATAAAATAAATGACTTCTGGGGATGTAATGTACAGCATGGTGACTATAGTTAACAATACTGTTGTCCATTTGAAAGTTGCTAAGAGAGAAGATTTTAAAAGTTCTCATCCCAGGAAGAAAAGAAATTGTAACTATGTGAAATGATGGATGGTAACTAAACTTATGTGAATATCATTTTGTAATTATATATTTTTCAAGTTATTATACTGAACACCTTAAGCTAATACAATATTATCTGTCTGTTATATTTAATAAAACGGGTAACCTTAAGCTAATACAATATTATGCCTCTGTTATATTTTAATAAAATGGGTAGGGGTAAGAAATGTTGACCCACTTATAGAATTTTCCACAACTGGATCACCCATCTCCAGCTCACACTTTTTCCTCAGGCAGAGGGAGAAAAGGAATAGTTCCAACAGTTACAAAGGATAAATAATAGTTATAATAGGTTGAATCAGAGAGAATATTTTCTACTAAACACCAAGAGTTCCTTCTGCCTGTTTCCAAGGGGCCAGCTCTGGGGAAGTTAGCAGTGAGTGCATCTGCATTCAATGAAGGTCTTGGAGGAGACCCAAATCACCACATTCGGAAGAGTTCCAGGAACTCTGAAAGGCTGTATGTTCCAAACAGAGAGAAAGAACACAGAAAGCAAGGCTTGAAGTGGAGCCCAGAAAGGAATCTAGTAACAGGAAGCAGGAGTGTGGAAAATGAGCATTTTAAATTAAAGTTGCTCAGGAATTCTCAGAATCAATAGACAATCTACATGCTTAATGCCTTTGTGTTCACTAAACTCCTTCATACAGTTTTGAACAAGCGTGCTGACAGAGAACAGCCCATGGAAGAGAACACTGGCTGATTCTGGGTAATAAATATTCCCGTGTATACATATACCAAACAAAGTGCTCTATTCATAAGGAGCATTTTAGTGACTAGAGGATGCTTTCTAAGAACATATTTCACTTTTTAGGCCCATAATAATAATATGCAGTGTTGGGGCATCATTATCCTTCAACACATGGAGAAGTGTAATATTAAATGAAATCTAAGAATTTGGGCAAGTATCTTAGAAAATTCATTTTTTTAAACATTTATTTATTTTTGAGAGACAGAGTGTGAGTAGGGGAGGTGCAGAGATAGAAGGAGACAAAGTTGGAAGCAAGCTCCAGGCTCTGAGCTGTCAGCACAGAGCCTGATATGGGGCTCGAACTTACAAACTGCCAGATCATGACCTGAGCTGAAGTCGGCCACTTAACCAACTGAGTCACCCAGGCACCCCGAAAATTCATTTTTAGGAGTAAGTCCAGCAGGGGTGCCTGGCTAGCTCAGTCCATGGAGCATAGGACTCTTGATCTTGGGGTTGTTGGCTCAAGGCCCCTGTTGGGCATGGCAATTATGTAAAAAGAAAAAAAAAAAGTCCACTCAAAAAAATTTCTGTCACATACTACAACATGGATGAAACTTGAGGACATTATGTTAAGTGAAATAAGCCAGTCACAAAAAGACAAACATTCTGGGGTACTTTGGTGGCTCAGTCAGTTAAGCCTCCAACTTCAGCTCAGGTCATGATCTTGTGGTTTGTGAGTTTGAGCCCAGCATGGGGTTCTGTGCTGATAGCTCAGAGCCTGGAGCCTGCTTCAGATTTTTTGTCTCCTTCTCTCTTCCCCCTGCTCCCCAACTTGTGCTCTGTCTCTGAAAAATGAATAAACACTAAACAAAATTTTAAATTAAAAAAAAATTTTGAAAGACAAACATTCTATGATTCCACTCATACTAAGTTATTTGTCTAGTCATTTGACCAGATAAATTTCCATAGATTTCCATGGAAATAGAAAGTCAAATGGTGATTGCCAGGAGCTGAGGAAGAGGTCTATGAGAAATTGTTGTTTAAAGGATATACAGTTTTAGTTTTGCAAGACGAAAAAGTTGTGGCATTGGTTGTACAACAATAGGAATATAGTTTACAATACTGAACCATACACTTAAAAATGTTTAAGATGGGACATTTAAGATGGGTATGCGTGTTTTACAACAGTTAAAATTTGTTTTTTAACTAAGGGAAAAGAGTCAGTTCACCAAGTACCAGGCTTTCTGAGAAGTAGTTGCAGAAGGACTGAACAAACATTAAAAGTACATACAATGTAATATTTTTAAGTATGCAGTTGGAAGAAAGAATAAAGTAAAATAGCATTCACTGGGTCTCCATGCAGGCTCATCACTATTAGATCCTTTAGATACATTATAATAAATTCTTAAAATAATCCTGAAAGTAGATATTCTGGTCCAGATGTTGATATGCTAGTCCTGAAAAAATTGGGGTTTAGGAAAGACAAATATCTTGCTTAAGTTTGTGCAGCTAGTAAGTAGCCCAGGGGAATACGGTTGCCTATTACTGGAAAATAAGAGGGTCATTACAGTGAAAGTTTAGAGAATTAAGAGAATTAGTTGTTTACCTTTCCCACTTTATTTCTCCTTTTTTCCCCACTTACTGAATCTTGAGAAAAAATTTAAAAACTAAGTTTGTCTAGTATTTATGGAGGAAATTGCAGGGCAAAGCCCTGAGTTTCTTAACTTAATTAGCATAAAATTTTGGAACTGGAAATAATATCAAGTTACCTGACAGAAAACTGTGCCCTGGAAAAGAGTTTACAAGCCTGATCCTGTACAAATGAGCCTCCAGGGGGAAAACAAAATATGGTTGGGAGCATGCACATTTTTCACATATGTATGTTTAAGTTTCTCTTGATATAAAGCGTGTCAGTCAGAATACCAGATAAAATTGAACTTCTCCACCACTTAATAAATACCTTTCGTAAAAGTAAATCAAGGAATTGGTATTAGTCAAGGTCATATCAGGAAACAGATGGCACATACAAGCTCAGCAATTTGAGGAAAGTTTAATAACAGGCTATTCATGGCGGTGCAGGCAGGATATAAGGAAACCACAAGGGATAGTGCAGTACCTTGGGGCTAGTGACTTCAGGGCTGCCCCTCCCCCTCTCCAAGGCAAGCATGGACTAAGGGAGTGAGCTATTCCTGAAGCACAGAGAAAGTGAGCTGCATGGTGATGCTCTTTTGGCCACAGGATGCAACCAGCTTGCAACAGGGAGAAAGTCCAGAAATTAAATCTCTCTGCTCCCTGTTTCCTTTATTCCTCTTTCTGATCTCCTGTCAATGCATCCTATTGGCTGCACCTTATTTAGGCCTTTTAAGGCAGAGTAAGGTGGAAAAGAATGGAGAGTACATTTGGAGGGGCAAAGAAAAGGTATCCAGCAGAGACTGACTAACATTTTATAGGTCATGTGTGAAAATACGTTAAGGAAGAACTAACAACAAGAACAAGTCCTCTTGGTTTTGTGTGTTTGTTTCAATAAAAATGTATTAGAAAACTTACTACTAATTCTGAGAAATGTTAACTAGGTTTTGCTGTACCACAAACAACCCTCAAATTTCAGTGGCTTACAATAATAAACATTTATCTTTTACTCTCAGTCTACAGGTCGGTTCTGGTTTAATTATATTTGGCTAAGTTAGCTGGACATGGCTCCTGGCTGAAGACTGGGATCAGTCGTGCTTCACTTACCTTCTCATTCTAGAACTCAGGCTAAATGGCCAATGATTAAATAGAGCATGGCAGTTGGTAGGAGCACAAAGGGAAAAACAGAAACTATAACATCTCTTAAATTTGCACTTTTTACTGGCAAGCTGTCATTTTCACCATATTGAATCTGCCACTGGAAGACTTTTGAACAAGCCCAATGTCAATGGAGTGGGAACATTAATGGATAGAGAGGAGTAGAATGAACATTTCATGAACAATCATTAATCTACTATACTTAGTAAAACTGCCTCAGAAAATATACATTATATAGAAATACCCACGCTTTATGACTACAAATAGATTTTTATCCCATTAACTGTTTTTATGTATATACCTTCTTTTAAAAAATTTTTAAATGTTTTATTTATTTCTGAGAGAGAGAGACAGCATGAGGAGGGTAGGGTCAGAAAGAGAGTGAGACACAGAATCTGAAACAGGTTCCAGGCTCTGAGCTGGTTGTCAGCACAGAGCCCGATGCGGAGCTCGAACCCACTAACTGTGAGATGATGACCTGAGCTGAAGTCGGACGCTTAACTGACTGAGCCACCCAGGCGGCCCTGTACCTTCTTATTTAAAGTATCCTCTGGCTGTGATTATGCATTCCCTGCCAATCACATTTGCCTTCTATGTTACTGAAAGAAACTGTCTAGGTAAACACTGTCAACAGAAATGTTAGCCTGAAAGCACATTTACGTACCTTCACATATGGGTATAGGTGTAGGCCTCTGCGTAAAGCACCCAGTAAAGTTGGAAAACACTAAGAGTTTACACATCACACCTTAGTAATTTATTCAGATTTCAAAGCCACTTGTAGCCCTTTCTAAGTCATCAGCAGAAGTTTAAAAACATATTAAAGCTGATTTTTAAAGATGTATGTGTTCAATGTTTTCTTGCTGCCCATCTACAGTTACGATGTTTTCTTTCCCCAGCTTTATTGAGATGTGATTGATATATAGCATTGTGTAAGTTTAAGGTGTACAAATGGTTGAGTTAATCCACTTATATATTCCAATATTATTACCACTGTAGCCTTAGCTAATATTTTCATCACATCATATAACTGCCATGTCATCTTTGTGGTGAAAAATGTAACATTACTCTCTTAGAAATTTTCAAGTACATAATACAGTATTATTAACTCAATTCACAATGCTATACATTAGATTCCCAGAACTTATTCTTCTTCTAACTGGAAGTCTGTATTCTTTGTCCAACATCTCCCCATTTGCCTCATCCCCACGGTAACCACCATTCTACTCTGTGTTTCTACTCATTCACTTTTTTTACTTTCTGCATGTAAGTGATATCATACAGAATTTGTCTTTCCCTGTCTGACTTATTTCACTTACCATAATGCTCTCAAGATCCACTTGTGTTGTTGCAAATGGTAAAATCTTCTTCTTTCTCATGGCTGAATAATATTCCATTGTGTGTATATCACCACATTTTTTCTAACCATTCATCCATTGATGGACACTTGATTATCTCCCTGTCTTGTCCATTCTGAATAATGCTGCAATAATGTTGGACATGCAGATATCTCACCAATATCTTGTTTTCATTTCTGCATCTATATCTTTCAGGGATATTGGTCTGTGGTTTTCTTGTTGTGTCTTTATCTGGCTTTTGGTAACAGACTACTTCTACACTTGTAAAATCATTTTGGAAATGTTCCCTCCTCTTCAATTTTTGGAAAAGTTTGAGAAGGATTGGTATTAATTATTCTTTAAAGATTTGACAGAATTTACCAATGAAATCATCTGGTTCTGGGTTTTCATTTGTCGGGAAATTTTTGATTACTGATTAATGTTCCTACTCATTATTGGTATGTTCATATTTTCTATTCTTCATGATTAAGTCTGATAAGATGCATGTTTCTAGGAACTTATCCATTCTTCTAGATTATCCAATTAGTTCCTATATAATTATTTATACTAGTTTCTTATTATGGCTTCTGTGTATTTCAGTTATCATCTCTCTTCTTTCACTTCTGATTCTGAGTCCTCTCTCTTGCTTAATCTAGCTAAAGGTTTTCAATTTTGTTTATCTTTTAGAAAACAGCTCTTACTTTTGTGATCCTTCTATTATTTTTCTGATCTGAATTTCATTTATTTCTGCTCTGATCTTTGTTATCTCCTTCCATCTGCTAACATTAACTTAAGTTGTTCTTCATTTTCTAGTTCCTTGAGGTGTAGAATTAGGTTATTTCCAAAGATAAAGAGAAGGAATCAGAGCATACTACCACAGTAAATCACCAGTTAACAAGGGCGGCAAGAGAGGAAAGAAGGAAGAAAGAAACTACAAAAAAAATCCAGAAAATGATTAATAAGATGACATTAAGTCTTTACATATCAATAATTTCTCTAAACATAATAGAATGAATTCTCCTAAACATTGTTTCTAAACATAATAGAATGAAATCTCAAAACACAGTGTGGTTGGCTGGATTAATAAAAGCAAGACACAACTATATTTTTCCTACAGAAGACTCATTTCAGCTTTAAGGAAAACATGGGCTCATTGTGGAAGGATGGAAAAAGATATTCTATGCAAGTGGAAACCAAAAGAGAATAAAGATCACTATACCTACATCAGGCAGAGGAGACTTTATGCCAGAAATGGTTACCAAGAGACACAGAAGCCATTATACAAGATAAATAGGTCTATGTGTCAACTACACTTCAAAAAACTAATTTCTTTTAAATTAAAAAAATAAAAATTAAAAAGTTTTTTAAAAGATAAATAGGCCAACTCATTAAGAAGATATAATCATCACCCCTCTGGAAAACAGTGTGGAGGTTCCTAAGGAAACTAACAATAGAACTCCCCTATGACCCAGCAATAGCACTGCTAGGAATTTACCCAAGGGATACAGAAATGCTGAGGCACAGGAGCAGATGTACCCCAATGTTCATAGCAGCACTCTCCACAATAGCTAAAACATGGAAAGAGCCTAAGTGTCCATCAACAGATGAATGGATCAAGAAGATGTGGTTTATCTATACCATGGAATACTACATGGCAATGAGAAACAATGAAATCTGGCCACGTGTAGCAACATGGATGGACCTTGAGGGTGTTATGCTGAGCGAAATAAGTCAGGCAGAGAAGGACAAATATCATATGTTTGCACATATAGGAGGATTAGGAGGAACTTAACTGAGGACCAAGGGGGAGAAGAAGGGGGGAAATGGTGGGGGAAAGGGAGAGAGGCAATCCATGAGAGACTCTTGAATGCTGACAAAAACTGAGGACTGATGGGGGGGAGGAGGGATGGGCATGGAGGAGGACACTTGTGGGGATGAGCACTGAGTGTTATGTGGAAACTAATTTGACAATAATTTACAATTAATTTGTAAAAAAAAAAAATATATATATATATATATACACACATATAAAAGGGAAAAAAAAAAGAAGATATAATCATCATAAAGGCACCCAACATGGGACCACCTAAGTATTTTAAGCAAATAGTAACAGGTCTCAAGGACAAAATAGAGAACAATACAGTAACGGTAGGGAACCCCACTTTCAGCAATGGACAGATCATTCAGACAGAAAATCAGCAAGGAAACAATGGATTTTAACCACACTCCAGACCAAGTGGACCTAATGGACCTATAAAGAATGATCCATCAATAGCCTCAGAATACACATTCTTCTCAAGCACACACAGAACACCCTCTAGGATAGATCCTATGATAGGCCACATAACAAGTCTTATCAAATTAAAGAAGACTGAAATTATACCAAGTATCCTTTCCAGCTACAATGGTATCTAGCTATAAATCAACAACAACAAGAAAGCTGGAAAATTCACAAATGTGGAAATTAAATAACACACCCTTGAACAACCAATGGATAAAGAAGAAATCAAAAAGGAAACCAAAAATTATCTCAAAACAAATTAAAATGGAGACACAATCTGCCAAAATTTATGAGACATAGCAGAAGCAGTTCTAGGAGGGAAATGTAGAGAAATAAATACACATATTAAGAACAAAAGAAAGATTAGAATTTAGTAAACTCTACACCAATGTGGGGCTCAAACTCATGACCCCAAGATCAAGAGTTGCATGCTCCTCCAACTGAGCCAGCCAGGTGCCCCACTTGTTTTGTTTTTTCAATTGATCCCAAATCTTCCTTTCTTCAGCCTCTTCTCAAATTGTTCCTAGTTTTGTCCTTTGGGGTAAAGCAAATGCATTCCCTCTTCTGTTAGGATAGCTGCCCCATATTTGGAAACAGCTAGAATGTGTACTATCTCCCTCCTTGCCCCCACCTCCCACTCCACCAGTGCTCTAGTCTCTTCTTAAGACAAGGGCTCTTTCCAAAAGTCCTCGTGTATCAATGCCTCCAGAACTCTTCTCACCATGGTTGCACTCCTCTAGATTCTGCTGTTAGATTCTGTTTAAATATTAGGTATTCACTTCACGCTGGTCAGAGTGGCTAAAATGAACAGATCAGGAGACTCTAGATGCTGGTGAGGATGTGGACAAACAGGCACCCTCCCACCCTGTTGGTGGGAATGTAAACGGGTGCAGCCCCTCTGGAAAACAGTGTGGAGGTTCCTCAGGAAACTAACAATAGAACTCCCCTATGACCCAGCAATAGCACTGCTAGGAATTTACCCAAGGGATACAGGAGTGCTGATGCATAGGGGCACATGTACCCCAATATTCATGGCAGCACTCTCAACAATAGTCAAATCATGGAAAGAGCCTAAATGTCCATCAACTGACGAATGGATTAAAAAGATGTAGTTTATGTATACCATGGAATACTACGTGGCAATGAGAAAGAATGAAATCTGGCCACTTGTAGCAATATGAATGGAACTCAAGGGTGTTATGCTGAGCGAAATAAGTCAGGCAGAGAAAGACAGATACCAGATGGTTTCACTTATAAGTGAAGCATGAGAAACTTAACAGAGGACCGTGGAGGAAGAGAAGGGGAAAAAAATAGTTGGGGAGAGGGAGGGAGGCAAACCATGAGAGACTCTTGAATACTGAGAACAAACTGAGAGCTGATGGGGGTGGGGAAGAGGAGAAGGGGGGTGATGGGCATGGAGGGGGGCACTTGTTGGGATGAGCGCGGGGTGTTATATGGAAACCAATTTGACAGTAAACTATGAAAGAAAAAAAATAAATATTAGGTACTCATGGGGTGTCTAGGTGGCTCAGTCAGTTGAGCATCCCACTCTTGATTTTGGCTCAGGTCACAATCTCATGGTTGGTGAGATCAAGCCATGTGTCAGGCTCTGCACTGACAGTACAGAACCTGTTTGGGATCTCTCTCTCTCTCTCTCTCTCTCTCTCTCTCTCTCTGCCCCTCCTCTGCTCACGTTCTCTCTTTCCCTCCAAAAACAAACAAACATTTAAATAGGTAGATAGATAGATAGATAGATAGATGATAGATAGATAGATAGATAGATAGATAGATGATAGATAAATAGGTGTTCACATTCACTATGCCTTCCTCAAGCCTCCAAGCTAAAATAATGTTCATTATATTCTTTCAGAGTATCTTGTTCTATTCCTTTATAGTACTTATCATATATAATTGATACTTACAAATTTAATAAAAAATATCTAATTTAGATTACATTTTAAATTATTAAATGTTAATTTAATGACTTAATTATATCTGTAATAATATCTGTCTTTTCCACTGGTCTGTAAGTTCTCTGAGGGCAGAAACTATATATATTTTGTTCACCATCTTATTTCTTGTTTTCGGCATAATCCCTGCTACACAGTATATATTAATAAATATTTATTGACTGATTTTCTGCTGTTGACTAAAATGAAATTCACATTGTGAATATAATTAAAGAAAACAGAGTGTCATTGTCTTCCTACATACATTGTCTTCCAATTTCCTGGAAGAAATTAAGTTAAAGCGAATTTTGAAGACAAGGGTCCTGGATGGATGGAGAAAGCAGGAGAAAACACTCCAGCACATAGCACTTTAATATAATAGAGAATGGTAACTGTTTACTAAAGTCCATCTCCCCTTCTTCCTGGACACATTTCTAAGCCTCCCTGCCTGTTAGACAACTCCCTTGCTGGTGACTCAGTTCTCACCAATGGAACATGAACATAAGTGACCCCTTTTGCGTTTCTGTCTTAGGAATGTCTCCTTGCCTTTTGTCCCTTCCCAGCCTGAACAATGCAGATAACAGCAAGACCACAAGTGGCTTATGCTCCATTTGGGGTGGAGCCACAAGTTGGAAGAAGCCTGGGTCCATTTTGAACTCCCCAGAGCAGAGCTGTCCCACTCACTTGGATTGTGCTTTTTTTATCACTGCATAGAAGAGACACAAACTTCTTTGCTCTTTAGGCTGCATTATCATTGAGTCCCTTCTTATAACAAGCTGCCTTTGTGGGGCACCTGAGTGGCTCAGTCAGTTAAGTGTCCCAATCTTGATTTCAGCTCTGGTCATGATCTCATAGTTCATGAGATCAAGCTCCACATTGGGCTCTGTGCTAACAGTTCAGAGCCTGCCTGGAATTCTCTCTCCTTCTGCCACTACCTCCTCCCCCCCCCCACACCCTCTCTCTCTCAAAATGAATAAATATACTTAAAAAAATTTACCCTTTGCCCTAAGACATCAATCATTTAGAAAATGCTCGATCAACATTGCTTGAGTTCACAGTATAGAGAAAGACATGTGTGGCATAGCCTAAAAGAATCTAATCACAAACAGGGGAGATGAATATGCCTCAGACAAGAAGCTAATGAAGAGTAGTGGGAAATCGCTAACCAATTTTGAAAAGTATTTGGGGTTATTATAAATATATGTTAAATATATATTTAAAATAATATAAATTGCATTATTAAACTCTCATGTACCTACCCCTCAAAATGAATAAATGTCAGCATTTTTGGAACTTGTTTCAGATTTTTTTCATTTCTTAAAAGAAATAGTACCTTATAAAAAATTACTGTCCCATATAATTATCAACATTCCTCCCAAAGTGTAGTACCTACAACTGAAACCCAAATAAAGACTAATCATGAGAGTACAGACTCTGTTACTCACTGGTATTGGAACAGTAAAGTTCTAGTAGCAGAGCCCAAGATTGCATTACTTACTTAACAACTGCTGAACACTGCTTATATTAAAGTGGAAATTTACTAACACTACCTAGCTATCTTTCACATTAACTCGTACCACCTGTTCTCCCCTTTCTATGCTAACAAAACTTGCGAAATTGACGGCTGACATAAGAGCATCACCCAACATTTATTACTTGTAATTGCTCTGCTGATTTTGGTCTATCAATGACAGGGCATAACTTTTATTCAGGAGAATTTTTGGCATCTAATTGCAGACATTGACCATTTGTGAGGACTAAAAACTACCAGGTGGATCCTATCACTTCCAATACCTTACACTAAATTTATCTATCGGTTCCTTTTCCCAAACCCAGACTGGTCAATATATCAGGCAGGTACAGGGTGCCTGATAAAAGCAGGGACCTATTTTAGCATTTTTGTTTGTTTTCTTTTGTTTTGAATATGAAGAAGTTTCGTCTAAAAGTTGCTAGACATTTTCTGCCACAACGAGTAGCAACATCAATTATTCCTCAGAACAGACTTCCTTTGTTTCATTAAAAACTACATGAAGGAGCCATTTAATTATATTCCCCCCAGTTGTTCTGTGGATTGTTCTGTAGTAGCATGGAAATTTGCTTGCTTACAAGGGCAGAATGGGTGAAATTAGCCCAAGAGATTTCCAGATAGGATTATTGAGCAAGAAAAGTTAAGATGCACAAAGATGTGTATGATTCCATTTATGTAAAACAAATGAAACAACAATCTGAATGTGTGTAAATATATTTTCAAATGTCTACATGATCATAGAAAAACTACATTAAGCTACATACATACACCAGACTGTGAACATGGGATGGTTTTGTGCTATAAGGAAAAGCAAAAAGAAAGAAGTTTGGGAAAAAGTAAATAAATAAAAATAAATTTTAAAAAAGATATTTTTAAAAAGAATACT
This sequence comes from Proteles cristata cristata, assembly GCA_017311185.1. Classification (NCBI taxonomy): domain Eukaryota; kingdom Metazoa; phylum Chordata; class Mammalia; order Carnivora; family Hyaenidae; genus Proteles; species Proteles cristata. The sequence goes on along the minus strand of JAESUZ010002751.1, from coordinate 1,350,222 downwards.
AAAAAACAACATTACCATGTATTATAAGTGAAAGATTGAACTTTGCTAAACTAGTTGAAGTCATCATTTTTCAAACATAAAAGCAATGTAGTTACAGGTTTGTAAGGGTTTGGGGACATATGTGTTTTAAGATGAACATCAAAATACAAAATAAAAACAAACTAAAAAAAACAACAACAAAAGCCCTTGTGTACACTAGTAGAAAGACAATGGTAAAACCCTCTATGACAAAGCAACTGCAAATTATCTCAAGTGTTTCTGTTAATAGATTTTAAAAATGCAGTTTGGGAGGGTACAGCTAATAGCATCTTAAGAACAAGGAAAAGAAATGCCAAATAAAGTAGATTTGATTCCGGATCATGGAATATAATAGGTAGGCTATAATGGCTTCTTTCAATTATGACTTAAGACCCCTCCACCACTGATTTCAACTCATGTAATGATCTCACGATTCATGAGATCAAGGACTGTGTTGGACTCTGCGCTGATAGCATGCACAGAGCCTGCTTTGGGTTCTCTCTTTCACTGCCCCTACCCCACTCGTTCTCTCTCTCTCTCTCTCTCTCTCTCTCAGTAAATAAATAAACCTTAAAAGAAAAAAAAAGGCTCCTCCACCATAGGTATTAATGTAACCATTTTACAGATGATGAAACTGAGTCTTCAAAAGGTTTGGCAGCTTTCCTAAAATTACTCTGCTTCAATCTGAGCCCATCTCACATAATTTCGAAAACCATGTACACACCATGACAATAATTATCTCATTATAGACTGATACACTATAGATTTAAAATTCACTTGGGAATGTGACATACATAGCCTGCATTTGCTGTAGCAGGCTATATTATATTCCAGATTAGTGCCAAGTTATTGGAGAGTTATTTTCTCCTTTTGTATTAACTCAAATGTTCTCTGTTTTTCCATGCTCCAATGTATAGATCCTTAATTAAATCTTCCCTATAGGCTCACAAACCTACATGATCTGCACACACCTCTATCTCTCTGACTTCTGTCTTACTTCACTCCAGCCACTCTGGCCTCCTTTTTGATCCTCAAACACAATAAGCATGTTCCTGTCTTAGTGCCGTTGTGCTTGCTATTTCCTCTACCTGGAATATTCTTTCTTCAGATGTCTACTTGATTCGCTCTCTTCCTTCACAATGAAACCTTTCGAGATCAACTTACTTAAAATTAGAATCTTTGTGGCCAACTTGACTGTTGCTAAATGTTATCTCCTGCTTTGTTTTTTTCTATCACACTCATCATTTAATAAGTTTTATATTTATTTACTTTGTTTGATTCCTACAAAAAAAATCTAAGCTTCACAAGGCAGTGGTTTTATCTCTCTCTCTTTCTCTCTAGCTCTCTCTCTCCTTTTTTTTTTTTTTTTTTTTTTAACGGTATGTCCCAAGCATCTAAAATAGTACCTGGAACACAATAGGTATTCAATGTATGGAACAAGTAAACAAATGCATTGCTATTCTCCTTTCCAATATTCAGATCAGATAGTAGGGTGTTCTTTAGATATGTCTTTTAACTACTACATTCTAGTCATGTATCTTATCCTAGAACTGTCTACAATTTCTAGATGTCTGATTTCTAGAGATAAAAACAGGAGAGAGGGGTTAGAAGTGAGGCAAGTGAGGGGCACCTCGGTGGCTCAGCCGGTTAAACATCCGACTTCAGCTCAGGTCGCGATCTCACAGTTGGTGGGTTTGAGCCCTGCCTTGGGCTCACGCTTTGACTCTCTCTGTCTCTCAAGAAATGAATAAATGTTTTAAAAAAGTTAAAAAAAAAGTGAGTCAATAATATTGTTGAAGAAATTGTGACTGTAAAATATGAAAATATAATTTTTATTTATGCCCAATTTTACACAAAAATGAATCTAGATAGATTATATACATATTTTTTAAGTGGTGCAAAGCTACAGAAATTAGAATTTTATCTTGTCATTAGAAGGGTAATAAACAGGGGCGCCTGGGTGGCTTAGTCAGTTAAGCGTCCGACTTTCGCTTAGGTCATGATCTCGCGGTTTGTGGGTTCGAGCCCCACGTCGGGCTCTGTACTGACTGCCAGCTCAGAGCCTGGAGCCTGTTTCAGAGTCTGTGGCTCCCTCTCTCTCTGACCCTCCCCTGCTCGCGCTGTCTCTGTCTCCTAGAAATTAATAAAATTAAAAAAAAAAAAGGTAATAAACAGGGGTGCCCGGGTGGCTCAATCAGTTAAGCATCAGATGTTGGCTCAGGTGATGATCTCATGGCTTGTGAGTTCGAGCCATGTGTCAGGCTCTGTGCTGACAGCTCCAAGCATGGAGCCTGCTTCAGATTCTGTGTCACCTTCTTTCTCTGCCCCTCCCCTGCTCATGCTCTGTCATTAAAATGAACAAGTATTTTAATGTTTGTTAAAAATTTTTTTAAAGAAAGGTAATAAACAATGTCAATATTAAAAAAGGAATCAAACAAATTTATAAGAAAAAAGTTAAGGTTTTAGTGGATAAAGGGGCAAGGTATAAATAATTTATATAACGAATACACAATTTATAAACAAACATGGAAAAACTTTCAATGAGTTAACAACAAATGCAAATGAAAACTATAATATGGTATCATCCTAACATTTAGAAAACAATATGGTTAATGGTTATGACAATGTTAAATGAAAAAGGCAGAATTCAAAATTGTATCTGTCATGTTTATAATTATGTATATGGACGTGGACAGGAAGGGAATCCAAAAGCTGAATGTAACTTGGTCTGTTGGTTTTATGAGCATACTGAAATTTAAAGTTTATTTTCATCCCTTCCCTACCGTACCCTACCCTATGTTTTCGTATGTTGACATCTGAGGTCAATCCTTGCCGAGCAAGTTTTGTTTCTGTTGTTGTTGCTATTTTAAACTGAGAAATATTAATTTTCTATCTCTGTCACACCATATTTTCTTTCAGAGCATTTGACTTTGCAGTTTTGAGAGGCAGAATAGTACAGAGGTTGCAAGCACAGACTCTAGAGCGAGACTGCCCTAGTTTGAATCACAACTCAGTATTTTACTTGAACTTGGACAAGTTACTCCAATGTCTTGGTTTCTTCACTTTAAAATGGACTCACTTGCCTAATCGCTCACTTGTGTGGTTTTTGCAAGGATTAAAGGAGTTCATGCATGTAAAGCACTTAGGACAGTACTTAACACTGGATAATAGTGACTACTGCTATTAATCATTTTAATTAATTGATTCATTGATTGATTATTTTCTCTCTGTCTCTTAATAGTCTCAATATTCTTGATCAGATTGAAACTCTTGCCAAGCAAGTTCTACAACCCTAATAAGAATCATAGGGTTCTTTGCCAGGAGTCTGTTGTTTTCAAACTATAATTAGTGGTTCAGGTAGTGACAAATCTGATCTCAATTGCCATCTTTGTAGCTACGTAACCACAGAACACAGCCAGGCAAGTCACAGTTTCTCCAGGTGCAGAACAGACCGGAAGGGGTTGGCATCTGGAGCTAAACCACCAACCCTGTGGGACAGACAGAGGAAGAACAGATCCCTCCCTAAGTGCTAGGAAATTAAATCTAAACACTTGCTGAAATATGTGTTATATTCCAGTTATTGTGTTCAGTCTTAAAGCAGAGTAGTCAGTAAGACAGAATCACTGTTTTCATAGAGGGTAAAGACAAAGACAAACATTAAATAATCACAAGTATGATAAACGCTACTCCGAGATCCAGGATTCTAGGGGAGCTGATGGTCTGGCAAGTGGATATTCCAACCACATGGTCACAGTCAACTGAACACAGGTTGATCCAGGATAGGCTGTCAAGGTGAGTGACAGTACCTGGCAATAAGGAGTACAGAGCAATTATTACTCAAAAATACAGGATGTATGCTGGGACTGTTTATTCTGGAAGTGTCTGTCACCAGGCAGCTTCGGAGAAAGAACTCAGATACTCAGAAGATTAAAACAGATTGGCACCTCTTGGAAGGAGGTGAAAAGAATGTACCATATTCTAGAACTCCAAGTAATTCAGTGTGGCTGGAGCCCAGAGGAGGGGAGTGTCAGGAAATGAGGCAGGAGCAGCAGCCAGCAGAGACTAGATCTTGAGAGCATTTTCATACCACATGGTGGACATCTGCCAAAACCCTGCAGCCTGCTGGCTGGGGAGTACTCTCAGGCTCCTTTCTCTTGCTCCTTTCCACCTAAGAGCACCACACCGGGCCTCTGCCAGTGTGGAGAGAGGAGTTTTCTAGTGGCCACATTAACCCAACTGGTCCAAACCCACACTTAGAAGGACTTGTAACTAATACAGGCTGTATAGTTGCACCTGAGGGCACAAACAAGGGGTAAGGTTCTCTCTTCCCTCTCTCTCTCTCTCTCTCCTTCTTCCTGTCTCTCTCTCTCTCATTTTCTCTCTGTTTTTAGTTTAAGGTCCAACAACTTCTTTTCTAATGAATAAATAGCTCAATGTTTATCTTGCCTTTCCCCTCCTATGTCCAAAGGAAATGATAGTATAGCCCTTACTTTTTTTTGCTTTGAATGGGTTTGCTGAAAGGGGGTACAGTGTCAGTAGGTGGCAGCATGGAAGGAAGCTCTGCTGGGAATTCTCAGTCGAAAGGGAACACCCACATTCCTACAGAAAAATAAAATATGCCTTTTAATCTCATTCATGGGTTCTTTCTCTGTGATCATGGTTCTTAAAATCATGCTGATATTCACTTTTTTATTATTTTAAAATTATTCCTTCCTTCCCTCCTTCCATTTTTCTGTCCCTCTCATTAAGCCACTCTTTCTAGCCATTCTCCTCCTCTGAAAGAGGCAGTTGCTGTGGGAATGGCAGTGCCAGGGCTGAGCAGACAACCAACATGGTAGATAGAACAACTACATACTGGTAGATTTAATAAATAGATAAATACACTGAGGATCATGGGAGTCAGGTTTCTCACTGTTGGGGAGAGTTTACAAATATGGAAAGATGAAGGCTGCAGAGAACCCTGAGGTGCTGGATTGGAATTGAAAGTATTTGAATGTAAACTAATGAGTTTAAAAAAATATACATACATGGATACATACAGAGATAGAAATAAATGTAAGTGTGTTTGCATGTCTATGTGTAGAGGTGCATATATTTTCTACCTCTGTTCTCTGAGAGAGTTTAGAAGCAATGACAGCTCAGTAAGGGTAAGCATGGTAAGTGCCTAGATCTTGGTTTCCAAATATTGATGTCCACTAAAAGCAACCAGCACTTGTTGGAAATGATTGGTACCAAAGCTGAGGCAAAGAAAATACAAGATGATTTAGGATTACCTGTTGTTCATGAGAGTAAGGAAATACTCAAACAATAATAAACACTTATCAAAGGATGGAGAAGCTATCTTGAAGGGATCCCCACTGGCCAAATGTGGTTCATTTTGCACATCAGAGTAAGTAAGGACCGTAACAGACTACAACACATTGAATAAAATAGGAATACATAAGTCCATACAAAGATAAACAAACAAATAAGCAGGAAAGAAAGCTTTTCCTTACCTATTTCATAAAGGTAATCTATGTAGTACAAGTATATAGTATTTATAACATAAATATAGTTCCAAAATTATATGGAGTAAGGAAGGAAGGAAGGAAGGATGGAAGGAAGGAAAGGAGAGAAGGAGGAACCAGTTCCATTTTAAGGCTTCTTACCTACAGATTGTTCAAAAACCCAAGTGTTTACTCAAAGGAAAGGGTTCAATGGTGTTTCCAAATGCCAAATAGGAAAAGGAATGGAGAGTCTGATCAGCATCCAACTGTGTGTTTCTTGCAGTAACTCAAAGTTTCTGTCAATGGTCATCTCCAAGAGTCCTACAGAGACTTTTCTACAGACACTGTGATTATGGTTGAGGGTATTGCTGCCATTGCCATAGTAGTGTCCTGGTTTGGACTCCATAGTTATATCTCTCTTAATTTATACTCACACACCTGTCTTATGATCAACCACCATGTTGTAATATCCATGTTAGAAGGAACCTACACATGGTGTTGAGATCAACCCTTCCCTATGGAAGTTTTATACTGAAAGCTAAACCTCTTGGGGAGTAAATATAAAGACATGAATACTTTTATGAGAAATTATCAGGCCTTTATCCTCCCTAGACAGATCTTGATATTCTTTTTAGAGAAAAACAGTGATAATTTCTGACTTTTCCAAGGTAGTGATGGTGGATAACAGGCTCTGCAATTTACAAAAATCCAAGGCGCACATCTCTTTATTTAAGAAAAAGTAGGAACTTTATAGACATATGTGGAACGTGAATATTTTATTACATTTAGAAGACCTCAGCAAAATTCCAATACATGAATAATAGTCTTCCCTTCTTCTTAGAAAATTCATGGCAAGTTCTGATGATAAATCTGAATCCCTCCTTAGATAATAACCTATCCCCTTTAGAGAAATCTCTAGTCCAGGTAATACTAAGCTTTCCTCAACAATGATCACATTCAAGCCAACTTTAGAAATGCTCCTTTAAATTCCAGAAGCCAAATTTCAATCTGTCCAGAATGGATCACAATGGTACCCAACTGTCCAGCAACCATAGAAATGAGACATAAATGACAGCATATTCAAAAGTGAAATATTATACAGCAGTGAGTGTACTACAACTATGCAGCAGCGCTGTGTCTCGCAAACATACCCAAACGTGAAAGCCAACATCACGTGTGATTCTGCCTCTACACGATGTCTACTTTCATGTTCAAACATAGACAAAATCAGTGCATGGTGTTACGAGTCAGAATAGTAGTCACTTGTGGGGGAATAACTAGGAGAGGGCACAAAGGGTGTTTCCAGAATTCTAACACTATTCTCTTTCTTTTTTTTTTTTTTTAAATATTTCATTCATTTTTGAGAGACAGAGAGAGATAGCATGAGCAGGGGAGGGTCAGAGAGAGAGGGAAACACAGAATCTGAAACAGGCTCCAGGCTCTGAACTAGCCGTCAGCACAGAGCCTGATGCGGGGCTCGAACCCACGAACCGTGAGATCATGACCTGATCTGAAGTCAGATGCTTAACCGACTGAGCCACCCAGGCACCCCTCTTTTTTTTTTTTTAATGTTTATTTTATTTTTGAGACAGAGCACGAGCAGGGAAAGGGCAGAGAGGTAAACACAGAATCTGAAGCAAGCTCCAGGCTCTGAGCTGTCAGCACAGAGCCTGACACGGGGCCCGAACCCATGAACCACGAGATCATGACCTGAGCTGAAGTCGAACAATTAACCGACTGAGCCACCCAGGCACCCCGTCACTCTCTAACATATCCAGAAAGGGTCAGGATTATTTAAGTCCCCTGATTATGCCAACAGTCTTCTCCTTTGTCTCCACACCTGCTTATTCTAACTGACCTTAGCTATATATATTTGAATCAGACCATATGTATAACATTCTGTAACTAGAGGACTTTTGTAGGTGAGTGACACATCATGTTTACATCTATATTTTTGTGAAGGCTGACTTTCCCCAAGTCAAATTTGCCAATATTTAATTGAGAGCCTACTGAACATCAAGCCACATTCAAGACCTGGAGACTACTCATGCTGAGGTGGGGACATCCAATCATGACAGGTAAACAATTTTAGAAAGCAGAAAAATTCAATGATCTTCCTTAAAATGTTGAATTTAACATTTCAAACATCCAGAAATCTTAAGCTCATATCCCATTTTTCAGTCTTAAGTAGCAGATAGTTTGAAAGCTCCCCATACCCAAAGAGATTGCCCTTCTAAATGATGTGAGACTATAGCGACATTTATAGCTATGAGACTTAAATTGGTAGGGGAAATTGGATTTTTGTTGCTTTGGAGAAGAGAATAAAGGATAAATAAAATATGTATCTTTATGACTTCCTTTTCCATAGGATTCAAAGATGTTAATCTCGTAAATTTTTGAATTCCCCATTTGGCTTTCTAGGAAGCAATCTAATCTTAAGGTAACAGGTACATAACTATTCCTTATACATACTTAATGAAGATATGCAGCTATTAAGTATATTCACAGCAGCATGTCCCGGGAATAGTTTCAGGTTGATGTGTAGCTCTGCTTATTCTTACTGTTATTATCAGCACACCTATTCATACCCCAAATCCTGCTCAACTGATTTAAAGACATTTTCTAACTTTTTCATTGCTACTATGTCATCTTCACATTTTTTTCCTCTTTTAAATCATTTGTAAACATCCCGTAGTCTTAACCCAATCCCTACAACTGCCACAATACCCAACTAACAATTTTCATTTTTTTCCTCATATATTTTTTCCAAAATACATCATAACAAGTTATCCAAGACTTTAACCAAGTTATATTCTTGTATTCTTGGCAGCTGAATATGTCTAATAATCATTCCCAATGACACTTTTATAAGGGCTTTCAGAAAATTATCCCTGTATTGGGGCAATAAATTATTTTTGTTGAAAAACAAATTATATTTAGAATCGTTCCATGATCTGTGTACTTTTCCTAAGAGACTCTTTCTATGTCTTTCTTTCTTTATCTCATGATCAATAATATCCACAAATGTAACTGCCACCTAAGCAACTCAGGTATTTTATAAGCCTCCCAAAAAGGTAAAACCTGCAGGATATGTGTCTATTTTCAAAGTCATTAGATTAATTGTCTGAAGCAGAATTTTACTTAGGAATCAGGACGTGTAATTTTTAACATTGAGAACATATGTTCTCCTTTTTTCTTCCACTCTTTTTTTTAAATTTTTTTTTATTTTTATTTTTTTTATTTCTAGGAGAGAGAGAGAGACAGCGTGAGCAGGGGAGGGTCAGAAAGAGAGGGAGTCACAGACTGAAACAGGCTCCAGGCTCTGAGCTGGCAGTCAGCACAGAGCCCGACGCGGGGCTCGAACCCACGAACCGTGAGATCATGACCCAAGCGAAAGTCGGACGCTTAACCGACTAAGCCACCCAGGCGCCCCATTTTTTTCTTCCACTCTTCATTTCTCCACTGCTGTGATTTTTCCCTTCATTCAAAGAGCTTCTAAGCTCTTTATTCTAAGCTCTCACTCTGTTTTTGCTTTTCTTTATTCATCTTACTACTCAAAATCTGAAAGTAGAGTTCAGTAAACTTTCTAGGTGAAACCAAAGGGACAATTTGTCAAACTTGGCACCCTCTGATTTAAGGTCTGTATCATGCTGCTGACACTTTATAGTTTCCAACCTCTGTTGGCTCCTTCACATTCTAATGCCTTGTCTCTACTTACTTTCTGACGCAGGAAATCTCTCTTCTTTCCTCACAGATAGCATGGTAAATGGTTTTGAAGCTTTTTCAAATGAGGAAAATGATGGCACAAAAAGTTACATTGATCATATACTGTTCTATAGTTTATGTGATAGTTTATGGGATTGTTAGAAATAAATGACAGGCCTCCTAATTTCCAATCCCTATGTCTGGAAAGAATTTAATACTATTGTCATACTCTCATTTTACTTAGTTTTACAATTATCTTCTATTAATAATAAGTGAAACTATTCTCCCATTAATGATGGCAATATAAGTCTCCCTTCTAAATAATATATTTAAGTAAAAGTGCCATTACATTAAAGACACTTTAAACACATAATAGCAAAGGTGATATGAAGATATGGCAAAAATCGTGATAATCAAATGACTGAAGTTTGGGAACCATCACTATTTGGAAATACTATAAAGACTGATGTAGAATGATGGCAGGGCAAGTGAAAGTCAAATGTCATTTACTCTATTCTCTGGATGGTTCTTAATGATTCCTGTGTCTCCTTATGACATCAGTCGAGGTCATAATGGTAAGAGCCAATCTCGGGCTTTCTGCTTGCCTTACTCCAGCCATTAGCTGACTTTACTACCCTCTTCGCTGGCTGGTAGTTAGAGAAACAATCCTTTCACACATTTGGAACAGCCAGAAAATATGCCGACAGGAGCCAATCAGAATAACAATCTCCAAATCCTATAAAAAAAAACAAAAAACAAAAATTGACCCAAGAAAAGAAACAGGTAAGTTGGCCAGTATCAGTGAGCATAGATTTGCATGCTACCTCATCCTTGGGGCACCAGTCTCCGATTTTTTTTTTTTTTTGGCTCTTTCTAGAAAGTAGATGTGGAACCTGGACAAGTGTACAACAGAGACAGAAAGACCTTGCCCTACGCCCTTAACAAGGGGGCCGAATTTAGAAGATGAATCTCATGCTTTTGTATAAGAACAATTTATAGGACCAAAAATTTGAACAATATTTATTAATTTTGGGAAAGTCTTAAAACTTTTATAAGCTTCAATGTCTTCATCTGAAAATAAAGAGAGCAAGAACATACCTCACACTAATTATTGTGTGGATTACCTGAGATAATGAATATAAAGCACCAGGTCACACTAATGCTCAATAAATATGACTTCTCCATGAAGACAAAAGAACTGAGGCCAAGATCTGATTCTTACCAGTTATGTAACCATGGGTCAGTTTATTTATTTATGGATCAAAATTTTCCAAAATGTATATGAGACAGATTATAAAAATTCCAAATAATAAAATAGTATACATAAAATTTCAGAATCAGGGAAAATATAAATTGAAATAGAAAACCAAGATAAGAAGAAAAAATATAATACAGATGTTCAGACCATTAAGTCTTTTCACAAGTACTAAAGTGTACTAACATATAACATTAGCTCTGGGCTTCCTAGCGACCCAAAAGAAAATGGGAAAATGTTTGAACAAAATATCCCTTCATTCTTCATGAGGAAGAAAAATATCAAATGCTCATGGCAAATGTGTTTTTGAAGCTTTGGTCTCCTCATCCTTAAAATGATAAAAATATTATCTACCTTTCAGGTTAGATGTTGAAGGCTAAGTGGAAAAAGTATATGAAATAGCACTTCGTAAATTTAATGTGCTATGTAAATGTCACTTATTATTCTACACACTTTATCTAATAGAGCAGGCTCTCACACTTGGATCCCCTTAAGTTACTGAGCTAAATAACTTTTACTATAGGAATATCTAGCATCTTCAGGTATTATTCTAATAATGTATTCAATTACTCTTAACAATAATAGTAGCTATTATTTTATTATCTGCAATCAGATGAAGAAATTGGGGCACAGAGAGGTTAAGTAACATTCCCAAGATTACTCTGCTAGTATGTGGCAGTGCTAAGATTAATACCCAGGAAATTTGGCCTCTGAGTCCATGTTTTTAACCATCGTTGTACACAGTTACAACTAGGTATAAATTCCTTATACTTACGGGGTTTATGTAACTATAAAGAACACCCATCTTTAAGTTGAATATAAATCAAGCAATGAAACCAATAAGTTTTAAATTAAAGGTCTTAATTTAATGTGACAGAAGATATTGTTTCCCCCATCACTACTGGTAGCATAAAGTTGATTACTTTGGTCAGGTTAAAACCAGGTAGTGCAAGACTACATTACCTCATCACTGTTTTTCATCCAAATTACTGTAAACCATTGTTCATATAGCTTATAGTGATATGCTTTTACTTGATATAAACACATCATTTACATATTAAGTCTGCTTCGGTTCTTCTCTCATTAGTTCCCTGATTAAAGTAGAATTGCTTGGTGCTAATTCAATTATAAAAACAGTCTAAAATTGCAGAGTAACACTTGGCTGTAGGGAGGTCATTCAGATGGCTCTACAATATGCTTCTTACTTTTAAGTTACTGTTTAAATGAAAACTTAAAAATTGTAAATTCTCACAGAGAGCTCAGAGACACCAAAGTCTCCAGTTTGAGAAATCCCATCAGAGACTATTCTTTTTTTTTAATTTTTAAAAAATGTTTATATTGAGAGAAAGAGAGAGACAGACAGAGCACAAGTGGGGGAGGGGCAGAAAGAGGGAGACCCAGAATCTGAAGCAAACTCCAGGCTCTGCGCTGTCAGCACAGAGCTCACGTGGGGCTCAAACCCGCAAGCCATGAGATCATGACCTGAACCAAAGTCAGACATTTAACCCACTGAGCCACCCAGGAGCCCAAGACCATTCTTTAAAAAGCAGGTGACCAGATGATCTCCTAGTAATTTGATGTGCAACCTTATCCTACTCTGTTGCTAGGGAGAAAGCACTGAACACCGCCTCCTGCCAGTAAGAGAAGAAAGTCTCTAAGCAATGTCTGTACTCCTCCAAGTTTCCACCTCTTTCTATCATGTGCCCAGGGCTCCTTGGGCCATCTTGAGATGGGGAGTCCAGCTAGTCTGAGTCCTATCGGAAAAGAGGGAGACATTAGGGAGAGATTTGGCTACAATAAATCTATTCTGCTACTACACACTATCTAATAGAGCAGGCTCTCACACTTGGGTCCCCTTAAGTTACTGAGCTAAATAACTTTTACTGTAGTTACTATATTGCCACATACTGGCCCTGGTAGCCTCAGACTGACAAAGGGATCTTTTGGGGTTCCTTCAGCAACGGCAAAACCCCATGATCATGCTCAGCTTGAGTTCCAAGCCAAAAGGGTCTCAGTTCTCAATGACCAGTTCAGCCCCGGGGTGAAAGCAGATCCAGAAGCACTGCTTGAGGATCAGTTCCAGATAGATAGGAATTTAGCCTTGTTTCCTCTTCAAATTATGTTTTGCAAACTGAGGTCTCATGTATTGGTTCCTAAATATGCACAATGGACACAGCATACTGATGTGAAGATGCAACAGTTTTAAGATGTCTGTTACTGAAAATTACATATTAAGGCTTGTATGAGGAGAGTGAAAATGTTGCCACAATCTCTACAGAGAAGCAAAGGCAAGAGTCCAGCAGGCCAGCATCTGGCTTAAGATTACCATAAAATAAAGAGCAAATAGCACAGATCTTTACTAGCAGTTCTGAGAATGAAGTCTGGACCCTAAAATAGAGTGACTAACTAAATCTCGTGATGATTGAAACCTGATCTTGGCCTCATCAACATTTTACACTAATTCCTGGATAAGCCATCTCTTTAAAGAACCCCCAGTAAGGATAAATAACATACATCTGGCATTTTCTTTTGCTAGGTAAAAAATGATATGAGGTAAATGATAAATGATAGGCAGAAAATAAGGAAATATCAAGACATATATGTGTGTGTGTGTGTGTAAATATATATATATATATAATAAAGGTAGCAAACTGTTGGCTGCCACCAGGGCTGTAGGCTTATTTATCAAAAGTGTATTTAATGACCATATTTTCTGATTTTCCCTGTATAATCCAGTCAGCACAATTGTTAATAGCATCATTTTTGCTTTTGAAAATGTTCTAGATTTTACTATAAATTATCTAGTCACCCTAGTCCCCTTATCTGTGACATCATCCCATATTATTTTATGCTCTACCTCCCCTTCTGATCCCCTTCTCCCTCATCCCCTAGGAATCCTTTATATTCTTCGTTTCTCATTGGCCATCTTTCCCTGTTTTTCCAAGTGTTTCATGCTCCAAAGTTACCCCTATATTCAGTATTCACTATCATGTAACCCAATTTATTCAACTCAGATGATTCTGGGAAATGATTAGAAAGCAAGCAACGTGATTATTACATGGGAAAGAGTTTGTATTTGTACTCTCTGTGATTTTACAAATAATTTAGAACTATAGAATGGGGGGACAGTTTTCTAATGTGTCTTGCAAAATCTCTGCCATTTGTCAAAGTAGGGTGCAATTGTGGTAATTATGTAATCATTTCTGTCTGAGTTATTTTTGTGACTGCTATTATATATACACTTGTTCAGTTATATAATAGGGCTCGCTGACTTGGCACCCTTTATTCTGAAAGTTTGCCAACACAAAAAGAAGTACAAGGAAAGACATTGGAAAGAGATCCAGGATTACAAGTGGCTAGTATATTCTTTATTACACATTTCCATATTTTCCAAATGGCTGGAATTGAGTTTATATTACTTTTTACTTTCTGGGAGGAAAAATGAATATAATAGAAAAGAATAATATGTTAGACAAGAGTGAAGGTCATTTATACCATTACTTATTCTTGCCAATAAGAAAATCTGAAAGCTAGATTTGACATTGGATAATTGTCAGCTGGTTACAAGTATATATGTTTATATCAATGTAAAATAATGCTTCTTTCAGTGGTCAAAAAGTTAAAGTGAATCATCACACTAGCGGTCCAGTTTTGCAAGAACTGCGTCTCTTTTATTAGTTACCCTTAACTAGCAAGATAAAGCTCTGCCCCCTGCTTCCCACTATGTGCCTTAGCAAGGTGTTAACCAAGACAGACAGGAATAAGCCTTGCAAAAGCACATTTTTAAGGGGTGCTATTTCTTTGCACCACCTACTCTAAGCACTAGAATTTTACTGCAATTGTAGTAATTGCTACAATTTGAAAGGGCTATTCAAATTCCCAAATCCTAACTTAAAACAATGCCTAAAGTGTTCTTTCAATGCAGAACAAATTTATTACAAATAACTGACCTAAATATTAAAATACAATAAACCACCTATGTAGATTCTGTCATTAAAATCAACCTCCAGAGGCACCTGGGTGGCTCAGTTGGTTAAGCGTCCGACTTTGGCTCAGGTCATGATCTCAAGGTTCATGGGTTTGAGCCCTGTGCTGGGCTCTGTGCTGGCAGCTCAGAGCCTGGAGTCTGCTTTGGATTCTGTATCTCCTTCTCTCTCAGTCCCTCCCCCCATTCATCCTTGTCTGTGTGTGTGTGCCTCTCTCTCAAAAAATAAATACTTTTTAAAAATTAAAAAAAATCAACTACCGTTCCCCCACCCTAAGGAATTATAAGAATCCTTAGCTAGATATAGCTAGGGAAATTATTTACGATTTGATCCTATTGAATTCTTCTTCCTGTGTCATCCAGGCCTGAATTATTTACTGACTTTTTTTTTTTTTTTACCAATAATAATGCATACTCTATAACAGTAAATGATCTTTCTTGAATAGAAGCTTTTAATGATTTCTTACAGAAAATTTTCATCTCTATTTCTATAATTACTCAAGTCTTATGCTTTAAGCAAGAGTCTTTACCAAATGTACTTCTATTGCTGTGACTATTCCAGTTCCTCTTTGACCTCAAATCTACACAAGTCTTAAATTTTAAACAGGATAGTCTCTGTATATGATTTTTTTCGTCACTAATCTGCAGTTGGGAGTGGCACGGGTCATGGAGGAAAACATGTTCTATTTTTTAATAGCAAAAAGAATAACTTTCATATTGAATACTAAAGGAAAAATTCCTCTTTGTTGTACTTTTACTATGATACTTCCCATAGCATACTACAGTACAAGAAAACTCCAAGCTAGGGTCTAAGGTTACTGTTTTAACCATTTCATGTCCACAGGTCCATAATAGGTCAATTACCACAAAGTCTTGAATTCTCATAAGCCACAGAGGAATGAGAAGTTTGAATAACAGCTTAGGTCACCCAAGATTTAGGCTTCAGAGAATAAAAATGGCTGCTGCTGATGGAGGCATGCATATAGCTGTTAACAATATAAGAAAAAGAATGTTGAGAGAGTAAATAGTGATGGAATATGCAGTTCTAGAATACTTGCCAGCAACAAGATTAAAGGAAAACATATAACTACAGGAGAACCATTTTTAATGATATAAATAAGTAGTTGTCTTGTAGTTAAATGTAGAGTAGATAAATGAGTAGTTGTCTTGTATTAGTCATAGCTGAATATTTGAAAAAAACTGTATCTCTTATCCAGCTCCTTTACCTTGTCTATTGCAAATTATCAGATCCCATCACTCTGTAATAATTTAAATAGTTTTCTTTATTTAAGAGATAACATGCATACAATATAACATATTTAATGTACTAATCAATGTGTAGCTCAATAATTTTGCATATATATGTGTACATATATGACATACATATATACATATGTATATCTCATATATATGTAACCACATGTAACCAAAACCCAGATTATAAAGTCCCCTTCTCAGTCTAATATTATATAGAAATTAAAAAGTAGCTGATTTTAACAGAGAAAATAATTTGAAGATCACTCACACTAATCGTACTAGAAAATGCATTAGTTGGGGCGCCTGGGTGGCTTAGTCGGTTAAGCGTCCGACTTTCGCTTGGGTCATGATCTCGCGGTTCGTGGGTTCGGGCCCCGCGTCGGGCTCTGTGCTGACTGCCAGCTCGGAGCCTGGAGCCTGTTTCAGTCTGTGACTCCCTCTCTCTCTGACCCTCCCTGCTCACGCTGTCTCTCTCTCTCTCTCTCCTAGAAATAAATAAAACATTAAGAAAATTTAAAAAAAAAAAAAAAGAAAAAAGAAAAGAAAATGCATTAGTTATGAAGAAGAGACCCCATAAAACAGTGCTTTTAGACAAATTAGTGGTTTTCTATTTCCCTTATGGGAAAAAAATATCCAGATGGAATGAAGGCTTCACAGAACCTGATGTTCTTGGTTGTCACATAGCTCCTGACTCCACCTGGGTGTGGTGACCACATTCCAAGCAGGAAGAAAGGTAAAGGTAAAGAGCAAAAGGCCCTGCCTGCTGAGTCAGGCCCCTGTCAATGCTTTCTCAGAAACTCCACCAAATCATTTCTGCCTAAATCTCACTGTTTAAAACTATGTGGTAAATAGTTTGGGGTGGCAAACCCGAAATAAAATTAGATTTTATTAGCAAAAAAGAAAGAGGGAGTGGATACTGGCTAGCCAGCAATCCTGGCCACACCAGTAGTCCCAAACTGCTCCCATGAGTGACCTTTCTTGAAAATGCCACTGTGCTTAGATAAATGCAATCTAAAATCATCCCACAATGGGTAATGAGTTCTGAAATAAAACTCCTATAATCTCTGCTACAGATATAATAAAACATTTGGAAAAGAAAAAGTCTGGTGACATACTGCTTCAAAATATGTTTCCCAAAAAAGCATCATAATGTTTCACTATTCTTTTTTTATTTTTAATGTTTCACTATTCTTAAGAATGAAAACACAGAAAAAATATTAAAGGGTAAAATTAAAAGAATTTGTTTAACACCATACAGATAACTAAAGAAATTTGATGGCATAGTGTACATCAATTTATTATGGCCCACAAATGGAAGTTTGGCCATTTCCAAATTGTAACTCTTTTCATGGTCATTAGGATTATGAGCTTTGATTTAAACTAAGAATGATTTTTTTAATTTAAAAAAATTTTTTTAATGTTTTATTTATTTCTGAGAGATAGAGAGAAAGAGAGAGACATAGCGAGCAGGGAAGGGTCAGAGAGAGAGGAAGACACAGAATCTGAAACAGTCTCCAGGCTCTGAGCTAGCTGACAGCACAGAGCCTGACGCAGGGCTCGAACCCACGAACCGTGAGATCATGACCTGAGCTGAAGTCGGAGGCTTAATCGACTGAGCCACCCAGGCGCCTCTGATTTTTTTTTTAAACAAACTGGATGGGACTTGACTCTACAGATGCACAATCTCTTAACTATAATTATGAATTCCCAAAATTTGAAAACTAAAAAACTTTTTGCAATTGTAGTAGCTGGTGACAAAAGCTGACCTGACTGATAAGAGACTACTTATAGTCTTTATTTACCCCCATTTAGTGTGATTGGTCATATATTTTACTATTATATTTGGTTATGGAGTGCTGCATCATATTACTGCTTTAAAGTTACAGTAGCTCCCTCTTATCCATGGGGAATACATTCCAAGACTCCTAATGGATGCCGAGAACCTCAAACAGTGCCAAATCCTACGTATATCTATGTTTTTTTCCTACACATACATACCTTTGATAAAATCTAATTTGTAATTTAGGTACAGTAAGAGATTAACAATAACTAGTAGTAAAATTATAACAATACACTAATAAAAGTTATGCGAATATGGTGTCTCTCTCAAAACGTCTTACTCTACTGTACTCACCCTTCTTGCAGTGATGTGAGTTGATAAAATGCAACATCATGAGATGAAGTGAGGGGCATAATGCAGGCATTGTCACAAAGCATCAGCCAACTATTGACCTTCTAACAATCTGTCAGGAGGAGGATCATCTGGTCCCTGTGGAGGTTTGGCTGTGGGTAACTGAAACTGTGGAAAGCAAAACTGTGGAGAAGGGGGACTATTATGGTTGAAAACTCTGAATTCCAGAACGTGTCTTCCTTCACCTCACAGTTCTGAGAGGTAAAGGTCTTAAAAACTGCATTACCTAATTGGTTCACAATTTGATTTGTTTAGAGGTTCCTATTACTGTCAAAGCTCATTCAAAGAATTACACATCATTGCTTTTAAAATTTTTCTAAGACTTATAATCTAAGAAATCGAACATATTATTTCTGCTCAAGTATACATAGCATTTTGGTTCAGTAACAAACAGTAAATTCAAAAAGGATAACTGTTTTTATTCCCATTTTACTAGTTAAATTCTAGCTTTATAATAATGCTTTGGCTCATTTGTTTAATGTTTATTTATTTTTGAGATAGAGAGACAGAGACAGAGTGTGAGCAGGGGAGGGGCAGAGACAGAGGGAGACATAGAATGTGAAGCAGGCTCCAGGCTCTGAACTGTCAGCACAGAGCCCAAGATTGGGCTCAAACTCAAGAACCATGAGATCATGAGCTGAGCTGAAGTCAGACACCGAACCAACTGAACCAACCAGGTGCTCCTGGCTCATTTGTTTTAAAAAAAGTGTTAATTGAACTTTGTTCAACTGATATGAAATATAAGGTTTTTTTAAAAAATAAAAAGTACCAGGGGCGCCTGGGTGGCTTAGTCGGTTAAACGTCCAACTTTCACTTGGGTCATGATCTCGCGGTTCATGGGTTCGAGCCCCGCGTCGGGCTCTGTGCTGACTGCCAGCTCAGAGCCTGGAGCCTGTTTCAGTCTGTGACTCCCTCTCTCTCTACCCTCCCCTGCTCACGCTGTCTCTCTCTCTCTCTCTCTCCTAGAGATAAATAAAAATATTTTAAAAAATAAAATAAAATAAAAATAAATAAAAATAAAAAGTACCAAAATCAAACCTGAAAAGAAGCAGAAAATGAGGCAAATGGTTGCCTGAATTCTTTCTTTTCATTTTACTGTGAATATGTCTGATATTAGATATTTGTTTCTTATTCATATTTATTTATGAACTGAGTCAAAATCAATGGCTATAATTATGCAGGTAAAATGTAGATTTTTAAAATATAATACTAAAATACTGCGATGCAGCCATGTAAATTCACAATTTGCATGGAGTTTAGGGTTTTTCTTCTACTTGACCAATCTCTGAATCTCATCGTCACTTAAGCCTCCAAAATCTCAAATTCCAAGCTTCCACTCTCTCTGAATATAATTCACTTAGATATAGAACTCCTTTCTGTAGCTTACAAACCTCTGCAGGGATTCATTTCTGACCTCATCTGATGTCATTTTCCTTTTCTCTCAATACGCTGCACAGACATTGGCCTCATTTTACCTACTGGAATACTTTAAGCTCCATCCTGCCTCAGGGCATTAGCACATGTTGTAACCACCTCCTGGTCTGCTATTTCTCATGTATTTTCAAGTTTGGCTCCTTCTCATCCTTTAAGTTTAGCTTCTATGTCGCCTGCTTAGACACAATTTCTCTTACCACCTTATCTGTGTGTTTCCCTCACTATTACTAAGACTGCACTGTGTTTATGTCTTCAATAGCACTTACAATTTACAATTATGTATTTGTTTGCTTGCTTGTTTCTCTGTCTCCTCACTAGACTGACTATGAACTCCTTAAAGAAGAAAATAAACTGTCTCTTGTTCATTAATATATGTGTAGCACCAAGCATCATGCATGGCACATTCTAAGCTCGGAAAAACGATTTGAATAAACAACATGAGAATTATTTATCCTACGTTTTTCATTAATTTTTTCAAAACATCTCACTCCACATTTTATCTTTATCCAAACAAAAGATGTTCAAATCTTGTGTATCATGAATATTGGCTCAAAAACTCTGAAGAAATTTCTCCCATAAGAAAATATATAATTGGAAGTATTAGAAGGTTCTAATCTATAGACAATAAAGTATACATGCACATGCAGGTCTGCATATGTATGTAATTATATATGAGGATGTGTATACATGGATGAGCGTGATGGAAGGGATAGAATAGAAAAGAACTGGGCTAGGACAGTAGAGAGAAAAAAGGACATGGGGTAAATGGCCTCTAGCAAATTTTTCCTATTGGAAGAAAAACTGCTTAAAAATCTAATCTCTTCGGGGCACCTGGGTAGCTCAGTCGATTAAGTGTCTGACTTTGGCTCGGTCATGATCTCGTGGTTCGTGGGTTCGAGTCCCGTGTCGGGCTCTGTGCTGACAGCCAGCTCAGAGTCTGGAGCCTGCTTCAGATTCTTTGTCTCTGTCTCTCTGACCCTCCCCTGCTCACATTCTCTCTCTTTCTCTCTCTCTCTTTAGAAAAAAAAAAAAAACCCACTTTCTTCATTAGATGACTTCTTAAGGATGTTTCCTGGATTATAGTCAAACAAATATCACAGAATTTTACTCTAATCAGGTCACCACTGATGAGATTACAAAATAAAATGGGTATTCTCTTTACTGCAGTTGTTCATTAAATATACCTGAATCCAAGTCTTTTGTCATCTGCTCCAGTTGACAGGAGAGCAAGGACAGTAGATGTAGCCCGGAGAAGGGGTCAAGTTCAGGTTCTATCTAAATTGGACGAGGACCCATGCCTTTAGGTGCCCAGTCTGTCAAAAGCGAAGGAGGTCTCTCTGAATACATGGTAAGCTGTACCTCCTGGTTTACCATAGATAGTCCCTGTTTATTCAAATCATCATATAATTAATACTATGTCCCTTTTCACTCTTAAGTGTCCTGCGTAAGATGATGAATTATATAGTCACCTTAGCTATAGCTCCTTAAGAATGGTATCTATTAGGGGCACCTGGGTGGCTCAGTCGGTTAAGCGTCCGACTTCAGCCCACTGTCGGGCTCTGTGCTGACAGCCAGCTCAGAGCCTGGAGCCTGCTTCAGATTCTGGGTCTCCCCCTCTCTCTCTGACCCTCCCCTGCTCATGCTGTCTCTCTCTCTCAGAAATAAATAAAACATTAAAAAAATTTTTTTTAAATAATGTTATCTATTAAATGCTAGGCAGGGAAAGAAATGCCAGACCAACAAGTGTGTGTGCAGGGGGAAAGGCATCCTGGAAAACTAGGCAATTCACCACCCCTTTTCTTCATCCAATTCCTTTAAACCGTGTTCTATCCTTGGCTTATTAGAAGTTTAGCTGGCAAAGAATTTTGAATGTGTTCAATTAACACATATATGCAGTATTAGACACATTTCCATATTTGGTGGCCTTTTGACTTTATATTTGCAATCATCACGTTGCATTCATTTTGTATTAATTTTTTTTAAGTCTCAGACTCCGTTTTTATTTAAAAGTCCCGTTGCAACCACCGAATACCTGACTCAGCTCACAGCTAGAGACAGAGCATCAAATTTCCCAGCTCACTTAATTTGAAAGCCTGCCAAGATAGGTGAAAGACCTTATAAATATGTAAAGCAGGAAGTTCAAATTACAGTCAAGTAAATCTCTGGTGATTGATGTTCTTTTCAAAACAATTTTTTTTGAAAAAAACTCATAAAAGCAGCACATTTGTAAGACACCCCCCCTTCCCAAAGGTTTCACTCTAGTTCAGACTGGACAATGTACTTTTAGCACTCTATTTATTTTGGATTTTTACCACTTCCTGGAGGCCGGGAGGAGGCACAGTGGGAGGATCCAAAAAAACTCAGTACCACAGCCATTTTGTTTGTAAGGCAGAGTGGTAGATTTCTGTCAGCCAGTAAAGGTTTTTGAAACAGAATTTTTAAGGAGAAAAAAAAAAGTACGCCTATTGTTTTAAATTTAACCACTAAAATCATTTTATTTTTATTCTTTGCACAAATGGTAGTTATTGCGGCTAACGAGCTCTATTTTTACAAGGAATTAAAGCTCTCTGAGCTACAGGAGTCGTGAATTTTGTTCAAGAAGGAACTGCCTTCTTTAGGTACCTATGATGTCAAATAAAAACTGTTTCGATGGAAATAGTTTTCAAATGGCCGTATTTGTATCAAAATTTCATATCCACGTTTGCGAAGTGATAACCGATTTGCTGAAGAAAAGCATTATATTGCGTTAAAACCCCCACATAGGAAATAAGAGTGTTCCTTAAAGACGTTGAAAGGGCATTTTCCTGAGCTGACAGGCAGTCGTGGGTGCTATTGTTTTGCAGTGTCACTTAATAGCGAGCTTAGACTTTTGTCATTTGGGTGGCTGTGCTTTTAAAAGCCCAGTGTAAAATGGCACACACACTGCATTTTTTTCCGAGCTGCAGGAGGCGGGGGGAGCGGGGGATAGTGCGGACTGTAGGGACCCTGCCCTCCTAACCAATCAGAGCACTCCTGCTTGCCATCGCAAAGTTGTTAACCCCGGAGTCTTCTGGTTGCCGCTGCCTCCTCTGCTTTTAATCTTCCGTGGATATTTCTCCGATTTTTTCCAAACGCCCACAGATCCTGGGGGAAGCCACCCCATTCAGCCGCCGATCATGGAAGAAAGTATTACTTTGTATTTACCAAATATTTTAAAGATGTTTGAAGATCCATATGCTGCCTGGAGGCTGTTGTTTCTAGGGACACAAGTATCCAGCCTATATTGTTACAATTATTTTTCAAGAACTGGCTTCTTCTTTGCCTACACGAATGGTAAGTTTGTAATTTTTAACATTTGTGTCATTAAACCTTTGAATGAGCCAGCAGATAAAGAGGATTTTCATTGTGTTTCTTCTAACAAAACCAATCTTTGTATTTTTCTTTAGCTTTGAGCTCTGCATATTCCACCTAATCTTGTCTGGCTAATTTTTACTAAAAGAAAAAAATAGTTTTTTTTGGTTTTCATTATTAAAGCTAAGTATTTATAATATAAATTATACTTTAATTACTGTGAACTACAGGGGAACTCAGCTATTTCAAGATGGACTTGTTTTGTGCCAGCAATGTTGGTAATGCCAAATATGTGCATATCCCCTTTATAAAGATTA
This sequence comes from Proteles cristata cristata, assembly GCA_017311185.1. NCBI lineage: Eukaryota > Metazoa > Chordata > Mammalia > Carnivora > Hyaenidae > Proteles > Proteles cristata. The sequence goes on along the minus strand of JAESUZ010002751.1, from coordinate 1,327,244 downwards.
TGTATTACCTAATTTGTACAGGACTAAATTATCAGCAGGCAAACTGTGGATGTAGTTTTTCTTTCTTTCTTTCTTTCTTTTTTTTTTATTAATAGACCTATTGTGGTTTTCTTGATGGATTACTTGGATACAAACTACAGAAAAGCTGCCCTTGGTATAATGAAGGTGGAGATTGACATAACCGGGTTTATATTAAGTTATGGCTGTTACTAAATAGTGGATCTTTTATTTGCTGATCAGATGTAAACTTGTATTCCATAATGTTAATTCTTTGAAGCTCTTCATTAGATAATCTTTGCAGATCTAGCTTGTTTTTCTCCAAAAAGGTACATTTGGGAGACATTTTGTAATTTTTGGCATTTTTCTAATTTTTTTCTTTTTGCACACGGTGGGAGATCTTTTTTGTTTTGCATTGATCTGTGTTGGTGGCGCTGTAGTGCTCCTCAACAATTTATGTCAGTTTCACTAAAAGAAAAAAGGAGAAAAAAAGAGGTGGGGCAAGATTTGATCTATTATCTTATCCCTTTATTTCCTTAAAGTTCAATTTGGTCAGAGGAATTATTCAGTTGTATGATTGAAATGTCTTTTGTGAACTGTGAACTGTAGGTGAGAGCAGACATGTCGTCACAACCAGTCCAGGGAGCATCAGAGACAAGCATGCAGTTTGCAGTTGTGTTTTATCTGATCTGATTATCTCTAGATCAGAATTTTTCAATAATAAGCTATTGCTTTACCCTCTCTTTCCTCTTTCCTTTTGCATTTTCTTTATATCACAATACCATACGTGTTCATGTTTTTTCAATGTAACAAAACGTTTGAGTTTTAGTTCACTCAATGTTGTAAAAGTTGAATTTCGTTTCGAACCTAGGGATTTCTTAAATAACTATTCTAAGTTTCTCCTGGGAATTTTCTACTAGTTTGACATACAATAATGCCTACATGATTATTTTGAAATGATACTGCAATTAGATTTATGTATATCCTTGTTTTGAAAGGAGCAAATATTTTGGAATAACAATTTTTTGAGACTACGTACACAACTGCTTCTAACTTTAAAAATACTGGTATTCGTGTATCTAAATATAGGTAAATGTTTTTCATCTTTGTTTTTTGAGAATTATCTGATAAGAGAATATGAGGTTTAGGCCCAAAGCCTCCCAAGAACAAAATGTATACTATGATATGACATAGGTTATACCCGTCTCTGTGGACATTTTAGTTGTTTATGAAGATAGTAAGTATGCCCTTCGTTTACAAAGAAAGTGGGAGGAATCAACAATTGTACCTAAAAAGATAATATTTTGTGAAATAAAATAAAAACAACTGAAATATTATCCTAGATTACCTTACCATATGATTGAATAATTTCTTGAGAGAGTGAAAATTTCTGGACTTGTTGTCTTTCTTTTCTTTGAAATATGAAAATGCTTATTTCACTGATCATTTAAAATTCTGAAGTAAAAGAATGTGTGAAAATGACTAGGAATAGTATTTCTGATTTTTGTGCCCCTATAATTTATCTGTATAGGACTCTTTCCTTGAACTTCACAAATATTTATGTATTATATCTATATTTTGCTTAATACAATGCTATAAAAATTTGAAAATGTCCACTGTAACATTTTATTTCTTTATAAAATGTAAATGCCCCCAGCAAGACTAGCTTTGACATTATAGATTATTTATAGAATGAAATACTGCAGGTGTAAATATATTATCTCACCCTCTGGTTATTCTGGAGAGTTTAGTTCTCTGAAGTTGATCTACTGAATAAAATAGACTTCCCAATATGTTTGTTGCTAAAATATTCTGTTATTCAGCTGCTGATATATTTCAATTTGTAAAAACTAAAAAGGTTTATATATTATAGCCCCCCTTTTAAAAACAAACTGATGCTATGAAGTCCATATGTAGCTATGCAATGCTCTTTGTTCTCCTATATCATTGACTATTACATCATTGATTATGAAGTAACCATTATAGTTAAATCTTCACTTTTTAAAATCCTCCATATTATATTTATATTAAAAATAATTCTTTTATGTGTGACTTTTACATCACTATGTAGGTAAGGAGGTTTAAATCTAGGAGGCAAAAACAATTTATTGTTTTATATTATTCTCCATTTTTAAATCCACCTTGTGCTTCATTTCAGCTCTGGATTCTATGGACATTAATTCTTTTTTTAATTGAAAATATTTTTGTAGGCATTTAGTTCATGAGTTTGGTGTGATTTAGATTAGAATCATTATAGTTTGTAATGTTTCTCTCATGAAAAAAATCTTTATTTATTAAATGTAGTCTAGAGAGAACTCAGTTTTCCATAGTAACAGTTGCCAGATCATGAGCAAAGAGAAAATAATTTTTTAAAAATCCTGAAATGTCATTTTAGTTAATAATTATAAATTTATTTCTTTCTTGGATGCCATTTTCTCAGAAGCAAATAATAAAATTGACTATTTTAAAATGGCATATCATATTTTTTTACCCTGCCCATCCCTCTGATGGAGGGGAGGGGTCAATGAGTAGTGAAATAGCCAAAAACAGGTTGCAGAAAAAAATGAATAAATGATGCCAAAGACACAGAGAATTTGTAAATCAGATTCTAAACAATAAACCTCAGAAAAATGAACTTGAAATTATGGAGTTCGGTCAATAACAGAAATAATCTGAAAATTGTATTAAGACTTAATGTAATGAACCAATACAATGTCCTAATTTATTAATTTGTATTCACTGGTATTGCTAAGGATTGAGGAAATTTTCAGGTTAGCCAAACCTATTAGGAAAGATGAAATAACAAATGGAAGAGACATTAAGACAACCTAACATAAAATGCTAAAAATATTTGCCAGGACTAATCTAATATACCTTGGAATGAACTTCTGTAGAAGAAGGAAATATAGCTGAAAATTTAGCACTCGGAAAACCAAGTTCAATACAGACCAGAAATTGCACATTTCCAACTCCATCCACTTGTGCATATTGACCTCTGCTGTTTCTTGGATATATCATTACTTTCCTTAAGACCATACAGATTCACTACTAACCTCAGCATGTTTGTGCAAGGAAGAATAAGGGGAAAGTAACAGACAAAATGGGTATTTGTGGCATAACGTTTTTTAATCTTTCCAAAAAGATTCTTAAATGGAGAGTCTAAAGAGAAAGTAAAGTGAAGAATTTGTTTATGAAAAAGATGAAAGGGTTGTACTTTATGCTTGATTCGTTCAACATTTTTTATTTTATTTTCATTTTTTCTTTTTTCTTTTTTTTTTTTTTTGAGAGAGACAGAGACAGAGCGTTTGTGGGGGAAGGGTAGAGACAGACACAGAATCCCAAGCAGGCTCCAGGCTCTCAGCTGTCAGCTCAGAGCCTGATGTGGGGCTCAAACTCATGAACTGTGAGATCATGACCTGAGCTGAAGGGGAACACTTAACTGACTGAGCCACCCAGGCACTTCAATTTGTTCAAAATTTATTTTTATTTGGGGATTTATTTGTTCTATATTTTCCTACCTATTATGTGCCATTGTGCCAAGATGCTGGGGTAGAATATTCAGAAGAGGGAAGCATCTTTGCTCTCATGGAGTTTATAGTCCAAGAAGGTTCAAAGTTCTAATCTAAGGTGTTAGGTGTTGGTGGGGTGGGAGATGTCCCACTTGGGAATAGGGCCAAATAAGATTTCTGGAGCAAAAAAAATTTTTTTTAAATTTAAAAGTGTTCTTATGGGAATTTAACAAATATCATTCTATTGAAGAATCATTATTTGGGCACCTAATTTTTTTTTTTTACACATTGAGGGGAAAATAGGCCTTAGATTTTAGATATAGCCCAAGTAGATGCTCTATAGACAGTTAACTAGTCCAAATTCCTATTGCAAAGTGAGAAATAAAACAAATGTATTTGCTTGAAAAGAGAGATGGAAAAGATCACTCTGGTAGTAGGAGTTTGGGGTGTGTCCTTGTGAGGTCAATTTAACGAAAACTTTTAAATGTGATAGAGCCTCATTTTGTACATTTTGCACATTTTGTTCACATTGTCACGAAATAAATGTCTCAATTAAATATAAACTGTGAAATGAAGCAGGGAAATACAATTACAGTGTTAAAGGATTATATCAAAATTAAAATATTTATTTTTATTTTAAAACCTGTAATCTTTTTAATGATACATATAACAGAAACTTTTAAAATAAAAACAGATATTTTAATCTACAAAAATAACATAATTACACATTTGGCTAATAGTTAATTAGTTAAGCACATCAGATATGGAGCAGGAAATTAAGACTGCTGTTATGGAGCGCCTGGGTGGTTGAGTCGGTTAAGCACCCAACTCTTGATTTCGGCTCTGGTCATGATCTTGTGGTCCATGAGATTGAGCCTCACATGGGGCTCTGCACTGACAGTGCACAGAGCTTACTCAAGCCTCTCCTACTCTTGTTCTCTCAAAATAAATAAGTAAAACTTAAAAAAAATGTTGTTTAAAAAAATGACTGCTGTTATATGCAGATGATTTGGAGCAGAAGGATCTTTACATTAAGGATTCTCTACATGTGGCTTAAAATGACCTCAAGAATAAAGTCACCAAATTATTTTGCCATAGAGCCAATTAATCCATATTAGCTTGTACTAGTTGAGATCTTTACAGTCATAGCTGAGTCATAGCAAGTTCCCCCCTAAAATTTGAAAAATACCAAATGCATGACAGCACATTTATATTTGATCATGGGCTGATTAGTCATTACTCCATCGAGATATCCTATTTGAGATAATTGTAGGATTGGAAGAAAGAATTTAAATGGCCCTGAGGTAAGAACCAGATGCCAGGTATAGTTCCAATATAGAAACCCCCACATTGACATGGCCCGGAGTGAGAAGAGGTACACATTTAAGCAAGGATTGCTGGTTTCTCGAGGCTAGGTGATTAAGCTCTTTTGGACAGTTGAGGTCCACAGAACTATCCATGAAATCAATTAATGCACAATTATACACAGTATGTTTTATGTAATATTAATAGATATATTGTACTTAAGTATGCCATTTAGTTTGCTTTTGTACTAACATAGAACCTTACTGACAGTGGCATAAAAAATATGGACATTTATTATTTCAACTAAATCACTAACAGGAAGCAAGCCTGTTCTAGGTTTGGTTCAGTAGCTTAACAGTGTTACTAAGTTCCTTAACAGGTTCCATTCTTTTACATTGCCACAGTGTTAGCAATGTGTTTCCTTATAGTCCCATTATGGCTGCTGCAGCTTCAAGCAACATAGCCTGATACTGCAATTTCCAAAGGGAAGAGAGTTTCTCTTAAAGATTCTTTCGGTAAGGGAAGAAATTCTTTCCCAGAGGCCCACCGCACAATGCTTCTTACAGCTCAATGACTAGGTTTGTAGGATGTGTTCATACCTTACCCACTTATGGATGAAATTTCTCATGACTGGTCTGGCTAGGGAAGAGCTCTTGGAAAGATGAATACCTGCTCAGTATACAGTGCTCAATATGGTTAGCTTCTATTTGCTTTGTATCAACTCGAATTGCTTTGTGTGAACTTCTTGAGTGATACAACTTAAATATCTGTTTTTATAGAGACCAGACTGGGCACAAAGGCAGCTAATTAAAACACACACACACACACACACACACTAAAAACATTTAATCAGAGCCTACTATGCTCCAGCTTCTAGCTAAATTCTACCTTTGTGATATCCTTAAATTCTCACACAAACTTTGGAAATAGGACGATTATTATACCCATTTTCCAGAAAAGGAAACTGAGGCTTAGATAGGTTTGGCCAGGTTACCCAGTAAATGAAAAAGCTGGAGTATGAACCTGGGTAACTTGAAATCAGAGGCTATGTACTTACCTATGCCTCAATACTATCACATTTGATATTTGTAAAATTTATATTCTGTAAATGGACATCTTTTAAAAGCACTATATGATGTCACTGTTTGAATTTTCTAGTGAATCGTTTTATAAATCTGTAATATTTTCATTAAAACAGTAATTGGCCACCTAACTTATCAGCTGTATATATCTGAATTTTTGTATCTTGAGTTTGCTGAAGGCACACTTGTACCACATCGTATCTCTTCAGGAACATCTCATGAAATTCTTTCAGAAGTTGGATTTTTATAGGGAAAAAAAGATCAAAGCCCAGAGATTCAGTGAGGCTTAGTTGAAGCGGGTAAATACATGATTCATAGTACTAGGTCCCAGTAGAATTTTGGCATCTATTTCACAGCCTCTGAGTTCAGTTTTATGTACAAAATGTTTCGATTTTAGCCACGTTTGGGACGTATGCAAGTTTACCCCTCTGGGACATTTGGGGGGGGATTTAATGTACTCTAGATCAGTGGACCTCAAACTTTAGTGCGCCCAGAATCACCAAAAACATAGATTGCTAGATCCCACATCTAGGGTTCCTGACTCAGTTGGTGGACATGGAGCCTGAGGAGCTACATTTCTGCCACTCTCCCAGATGCTGCTCTTGCTGTTGATGCTGTGGGTCCCCAGGAACCACCCATTGAGACCCTGCTCTAGAGAATCAGATGGTACCTGCCATGATAAATAGTTCGACTTTGAAAATATGCCAAACTTAAGAAGATGTCATTTAATATTTGGCAAATACATCAATAAACACACGTTGAAATATTCAATAGGGTTGTCAGGATAGCCTCACTGAAAAGGCGAGAGTTGTGCAATGACCTAAAGGGAGGAATCTTCTTATGCCTCAGCATGAATATCACATTTCAGATTTATTTGCCAACAAATCATATATGTGTGTATTTTTAACTTTTTTTTAAGTAGCAATCTACAATTTACAAAGTATTTTTAAAAGCAGGTAAAAATAGAACTTAGTTGTGCTCAGCAACTTAACCTCTGAGAAAGACTTCTGTATCCATGGCATTTTTCTGGTTTTTTCTCAAGACTTTATGCCACCAGCCATTAATGCCCCACATTCATTAACAGGACATGGTTTCGATGAGACTGAGAAAGAGACTGCCATGCCAGTGACCTATATTTAGCTTTGAAACTCAGGCCGCTGCCCCAATCCACTGGAAACTCTCCAACCTCCAAGACAAAGGTCACAACTTCCAGTTGAAAAACACTATCACATGCCAAGGAGAAAAGAGGACCTTTGCAAAGAGGTTAATTGCTCCAGGGCTTTGACACTTAAGAAATTTTTATTTCTGGAAGCCTTTGCTCATTTTTCATTAAAATATGAAGTCCAAAAAACAAACTGCCAACATAAATGAATAAAAGGCAGATTCAATGCCTTAACATTACCAGAAGCCGATGTAAATTTTGAGCTATCCTTTCAAACCACTAGAGGCTTTATCAGGAGACTAATATGAAGTACCCTGAAGAGACAAGAGTAGTAAGGGTGGATTGGTATGGTCCAGTATCAAAAAGAGTCATTCAGCATCTGGGGCGCCTGGGTGGCTTAGTTGGTTAAGCGTCCGACTTTCGCTCAGGTCATGATCTCGCGGTTCGTGGGTTCGAGCCCCGCGTCAGGCTCTGTGCTGACTGCCAGCTCAGAGCCTGGAGCCTGTTTCAGTCTGTGACTCCTCTCTCTGACCCTCCCCTGCTCACTCTGTCTCTCTCTCTCTCTCCTAGAAATAAATAAAAATATTAAAAAAAAAAAGAGTCATTCAGCATCTATAATAATAAACTCAGATCATTTTAAATGGCCTTACCCTGCCAAACTGTACTGTCCAACACAGTAGTGAAGAGCCTCCTGTAACTATGTAAATTTAAATTTGAATTAAAATTAAAAGTTTAGTAGCTACACCTGGCTAGTGGCTACCATATTGAGTAACAGATTCATGGAACATTTCTATCTTAGTCTGTTCAGGCTGCTGTTACAATACCATAGTGTGACTAAGTTATAAACAACAAAAATTCATTGCTCACAGTTACAGAGCCTGGGAGTTCAAGATCAAGGTGCTGGCAGATTCAAATGTCCAGTGAGGGTCATAATGTCCTGGCCCATAGATGGCTACCTTTTTACTGTGTCCTTACACAGGAAAAGGGGTGAGGGAGCTCTTTGGGGTTTGTTTTAAAGAAGCACAAACCCCATTCATGAGATTTCTACCCTCATGACATAATCATCCCCCAAAGGCCCCACCTCTAAACACCATCACACTGGGGTTTAGTATTTCAATATATGAGTTTGGGGGGGACATAAGCATTCAATCTGTTGCAGTTTCCACAGCTGCCAAAAACTCTATTGGACAGCACTGGTTCTTCAGACCTTGGTGGGGTCACACTGTTGCACCAGTGCTTCTCAACTCCTCCTGTAGTTAGAATCATCCGGAAACTTAAAAACAAAATGCCTGCACCACATCCCCAGAGATTCTAGTTGGTCTAGGATCAGATCTAGGCATAAGCATTTTCCAAAAGTTATTCACAGGATTCTGATACGCAGCTGGGGGTGAGAATTGCTAAGTTACTCTACTGTAGTAAGCTACTAAACCAAAAATTTAAGAGCTTAGTAGATTTAGTACTGCTATGTCTCATCTTAATATTTTAAAAGCTACAATCCATCTCCTGTAAAGAGAAGAAGGTTCAAACTAAACTAAAGAATAACTGGACAGTCGGGGCAATTCTGTGGGATGAAGTACTGACAGCCTGATGAACACAACATTGGCTGGAAGAAAAACACCCCAATAGCCACTGGTAGTCTTACAATACTAAAAGGGTATTCTGAAGTTAAGTTTTTAAAATATAATGTGAAATTTATTAAAGTTAATATCCAAGGAAACTCTTCCTTATGTTTTCAGTGTAGTTTGCAAATCTTATCATGTTTATAAATCTTGCAAATTTTAGAAATCACAGTCTTATAAATTTGGTGTTATTTATAATATTACTTAAATACTTTCCAACTTTTTATTCCCCTTTACACTGCACTTATAAATTTACTGCATACAATTGCTTCCCCTGGTATCTAGTAAACATTTTCAAGAAGTTAAGAAAGTCTTGCATATCTAATAAATTTAACATCTAAGTGTGGTGATTCTTAAGTTCTCTTTAAGGTTTCAACACTACATATAACTTTGTAGGAATTGTACTTGAAGTCTAATAGGCTGATCTCTTACAAAACACTTCTGCACATATTCCAAGTCTCTCTGGAGTTGAAAGATTCTTACCTACTAAGAATGTCTTACCTACTTAGAATCTTTTAACCCCAGAAAGATTTAGAATGAGTCTAACAAACCAGTTATGTCCTACCAAACAATTTTGGGGTGATACCTTCCCAACTGAAATTTTTTATCTGCCTTCTTCGCTTATTGTGGGTTCTTGATGAGAAAAGGTTTTGGCTGGAGCACAGTAGATCCTTGTCTGAGACACTAATGTAATATGCTGAGCTGTATTTATTTTCATTGTATCCCCCCAAAAAAGGAAAATCATTTGTTCAAGATACTGAGTCATATCTTTCTTTCCCTTTTTCCAAGTCAGGTTAGAATCTTTGATACACACACAAGTGGCTACAACAATGAACAAATATTTAGGTTGTGCATTTCTTAATCCTTTAGAATATATCCTTTAAATATAAAGGGTTTTATCTAAGGGTTTTATTTAGATTTAGATATAAATCTGGATACCTTTGAACTAGGCAGAATCCTTCACATACTGTCTTATAGGACAATCAACTCTTGAAGATACTAAGAGCTACTTAGTTGACACAATCTCTCTCATGGCTTTGTCTGAATATGTGGTCACAATTTCCAAGCATATTCTATTGGCAAGGTTTTTTTTTTAACCCCCATAATAGCTGACTAGAGGCTTCTCCATACTCATTTCTATTGAAGACATATGAGAGCAATTTAAGTACACAGATTTTCCTGATCTGTTTGAGTTCCTAGCTCTGCCCTTTACCACATGTATGACCTTGGGCCAGTTGCAGACCCTTGTTTCCTCTTCTATGAAACAAGGTAATATTATCTACCTCACCTGGCTTTGTGAGACTACAATGAGTGAAAAGCACTTAAAGCGCCAGGAATAGCACCTGACATGTCATAAGCACTCAGTTTATGCTCTAAGTTCATTTTTTCATACACCCCTGATGGCAGTGATCAAAACAGGCTTTACATAGTGTTGGGAATTTAAAAAGATCATCCCATTCAGTTGTATGGATATTACAGTATTATAGAGGCTCTCATTATCCTCCACAGCTACTCTTAAAAGTCCATAAAGTCAGAGAGGCTTTACAATGCAATGATTAAGTTTCCTTTGTTACCTGCCATTCATTCATGAAATAAATCTTTATTGAGCTTCTACTGTATTAAAAAACAACAGCAACAACATTGTGCTGAGCCTTAGAGGATTTGAGAGAAGAGAAAAACCATTGGGAATTGGTGTAGAAAGATACTTTTAACCAGAGCCTTGAAAGACACATAGGCTTTAACATGTAGAAACTGAGAAAAGACATTTCAGGTAAAGAAAGCCACATGAGCACAGGCAAGGAGAGAAAACACATGGCATTTGGAGATGCCAGCTAGAAGTCCAGTGTAGGTAGAAAGTAAGCTATAATGTGTGTGGGGGGGGGAAGGGGGGGAGGCGGTCAGAGACTGGGAGATATGGACCTGTGATGGTAGCTTGGAGCCATCCCAAGGAGGATTCTGAATCCCAAGCTAGGGAATCTGGATGTCCATTATTGCCAATAGAACAGCACTTCAAGTGTTTGTAATTGGCCAAAAAATGGTGATGGCATAAACAGGAGGAAACAACTTCTTTCGTACATCAGTGTTTACCCATTAGTCTGAGTAGAGTTCAATGGTCTGGATCTCTGGCCAGGTTAAGTTTTGATGGGGAGAATAAAGAGGAAGAGAAAAGGTTGAAAAATTTGGGTCAGTTTTCAGTACCTGTGAACACTGGGCAGCAGGGGCAGCAAGAGGGCACCGAGAAGTTAATGCATAGGGCATTTGCTTCTGTCATATTTCTTGACAAATATGAACTTACATCTATAAGGCTCCTTATATTAATAATAACTTAGTATTCTTTTCCCCAAAATGAATATAAATTAAAAGAGAAAGGAAGACAAGTAACAAGCTGGCTGATAGCAGAATAGCATCGTTGTTTATTTAAGAGCATAAAAGAAAAAAACAGTTGTCTGTGTATTATTTCCTTTCAGAGTTCATATAGATCTGAAAATGTCTAAATTTCAATTTGAAAGCAATTGGTTTTCATTTATAAAAACTTTATGACTCAAAGATTTTGCATTTTTTTCAAAACACCATTGTTCAGCTACGCTCTTTCTAAGGGAACTAGTAAAAACAACAACAAAAAAAACACTTGAAAATAAAATTATAGTTAAATAATGAATACAAATTTTAATATATATTCTATTTTACACACACATTTATGGAATTTTAAGTTTCGGCTTTTTATGATTATGAAATATTTGGACTTTCATGAGAAAGAATGACATCTGGCCATGTGTAGCAACATGGATGGACCTTGAGGGTGTTATGCTTGAGCGAAATAAGTCAGGCAGAAAAAGGACAAATATCATATGTGTGCACGTATAGGAGGATTAGGAGGAACTTAATGGAGGACCATGGGGGAGAAGAAGGGAGGAAATGGTGGGGAAAGGGAGAGAGGCAAACCATGAGAGACTCTTGAATGCTGAGAACAAACTGAGGACTCATGGGTGGGGGGGGAGATGGGCATGGAGGGGGGCACTTGTGGGGATGAGCACTGGGTGTTATGTGGAAACCAGCCTGACAATAAACTATTTGTAAAAAAAAAAAAAGTGAAATATTTGGACTTTCAAATGGAATTTTTTTCTTTATAACATTTCAGACTATTTTAAATTTCATATTTTTCTGGTGAAATTCACCTGTTACTAACCTTTTTAGAAATTTGGGTGCATGATAGGAAAAGTAGAAAATTAGAAGTTTCCCTGTAGATTTTTTTTTAGCTCTGGAATTTACCATTGTGAATGCTCCTTTACACTCGCCAGAAAATCTCTCTTTCATTGTATGAGGAAGATGGTATAATACTGCTCATATACTACACACTTACAGAGAAACTCTCTTTGTTCCTTCATGACTCTCTCAGTGCCCATCATGCATGTGTAGGAGGTTGTGATCTCTGCATGGATTGCCCTTCATGTGCTGTTTTTTGTTCCCTCATTTCACCTTTCTGTATGCTTCTTTCCATGTATGAACATAATATGTCATACTTGTCACTTAAAATTTTTTTTTAATGTTTATTTGTTTTTGAGAGGGGGTGAGGGGCAGACAGAGAGGAAGACACAGAATGTGAAACAGCCTCCAGACTCTGAGCTGTCGGCATAGAGCCTGATGAGGGGCTCAAACTCACCAACTGGAGCTGAAGTCTAACACCCAACTGACTGAGCCACTGAGGTGCCCCTAAAATTTTTTAAGATTTATTTATTTTTGAGAGAGAGAAAAAGAGACAGAGCATGAGCAGGAGATGGGAAGAGAGGGAGACACACAATCCAAAGCAGGCTCCAGGCTCAGAGCTGTCAGCACAGAGCCTAACATGGGGCTCAAACTCATGAGCAGTGAGATTATCACCTGATCCAAAGTGGGACGCTTAATCAACTGAGCCACTCAGGCACCCCTATACTTGTTACTTTAAGTGGCCACATAAACTGGGGGATGACTATTCCATGAGGATTGAATATTGATTTCCACCTTCATTAAGGAAAATCCAAAATGATGAATAATGTTTAGTTTTAGATAGTTTACCTGAAAATTAGTTCTTAAATATCATGAAAGGAGATAAAAATAAATAACTTTGTAAATTTATGAAGCATTTCCTGTATATTTTATATCAATCATTTGTAAATTTTAAAATATAAAAATAAAAAAAATGTTAATGTTACCTTTCAAACCAGGATATACCAGGATGTACACACAGAACATACCCTGTTTATGCAGGAACTAAATCCATTAAAAGAAATAACATCTTGGGGCGCCTGGGTGACTTAGTCGGTTAAGCGTCCGACTTTCGCTCGGGTCATGATCTCGCAGTTCGTGGGTTCGAGCCCCGCGTCGGGCTCTGTGCTGACTGCCAGCTCAGAGCCTGGAGCCTGTTTCAGTCTGTGACTCCCTCTCTCTCTGACCCTCCCTGCTCACGCTGTCTCTCTCTCTCTCTCCTAGAAATAAATAAAACATTAAAAAAAAAAAAGAAATAACATCTTTTTCTTTTGTATCTCCCATGACTCATAATACAATGCTTGCACAGAGGCAGGGCCCAATAATTAAAACATTGGGAAAATTTATTAAAGTATATGAAACATAATCTAGTATTTTGATGTAAAGATTTAAGTGTATTCTTTATACTTTCATACTTTTCAAATTGTTAAACTGATTAAATTGTTACTATTATTGTTCTGGCTGTTGCTATTTGGTATTTTTCTTAGTGCCAGGATAATAGTATTGGGTTATTTTCTTAATTTATTACATAGAAATTCCCTGTACTTTTCCAGTGAGAATATCAGACTAATTGCAGCTCTTTTATTACTAGATTTAATTATTTTGATCATTTCTGCTTCAACGTTTATTTTGAACTTTGTCTCTTTCTTTAGATAATAATTCTCAATCCTTATTTTCCAGTTTTAATGATATCTTTATAAGCTACAGTGATTTCTCAGATCACATTTGACCATATTTATGGCAAAGCTACTTCTACTAAGTATTTTTTTGTTTAAGCTTTGAATGTTACTAATTATCAACTACAGAGCATTACATCTTTGACTCCATGAAATCACTCTCCCTCTAAGGCATAGCTTTCATGATTTTATTTGCTCTGACACTCTTCATAAGGGTTTTCTGTACTATGTAAACATACAGCCAGGAAATATGAATGGCATAATTACTATGAAAATCATATGTCCTCATTTTTTTCTGCCAACTATAGAAAAGGTGATATGTTTATACAATTTGACATTTGGAAAGTTGGGAGGGATCAAGTCTTAGTGCTTTTTTTAAAGTCCATTTTTTTCAGATGGCCCAGGGTCATTAAGATCAAGATCACACAGCTAGTTGGTGGTAAGAAGCAGGATTAGAACCTACATCTTTTAACATAAAACGTCTGTGAATAACTATTTAATACAGATGAGATAGACAAGCATGGGTTATTTTTTAATTCATCGATGACTCAATTACAAAAACGTAACATGGCTTAAAACCTTTTCTTACTAAAAATAGCCTTAAAAACCCACTTAATGGAGGCAATGCTATTATAAAGTTAGGTTCTTTTCTCTGTAGTTAAAATTTTGTTTTTTTATTCCCACTGAGAATTGAGAAAATAGATTTTTAAGAAAGATCATTAGACAAAATATAGTTGAAAATTACTCCTGAAGAACCGTTAATTTTCAAGTAGACCATGGAAGTTTATTTTAAGAAGCACAGATTCTGGAACAGCCCAAGATATAAAGACAGAGAGCTCTGTTAAGATGGAAGAACAGAATTAGATACTAGAGACACACATAGTAGTGTCCCCTACATGCCTAGTATAAAGAGGTGTGTGTGTGTGTGTGTGTGTGTGTGTGTGTGTGTGTGTGCTAGCATTTTTGTGAATGGAAGGACAAAAGATAGGGTTTAAAATTTTTTTGGAGAAGGAACATTTTTTTATTCAGATAGCTTTTCCTTCTTTTTAAGGTTTGGGTTTTGAGTATTTCTGTTCAAAGAAAACAAGGACTGAACAGCTAGAGTATACCCCATTTAGCATTTATATTAAAATGAAGGTAATTAGGACCTGGCTCAGCCTACTCCAGGGCAACCAGCTTTCCAACCTATACTGGAAACTATTCCTTAATCTTTTTTTAAGAAAAATGCTCAGCTTTTTTGGTGAAATAGTATTATCTAATAATTCTTATTGGAATCTTAGCGTAATGACAGGCACACAAACTATACTGTAAAATTTTGTAGGGATTAAATGAGATAGTGTAGCCTGGGTGGCTCAGTCAGTGCTTGAGCTCAGTTCATGAGCTCAGTTCATGATCTCATGGTTTGGAGTTTGAGCCCCATGTCAGGCTCTGTGCTGACAATTTTTTAAAAATTAAAAAAAAAATTTTTTTAATGAGATACTGCATGTAAAGCACCCAGCCACTGTAAGAACTCAGTAATTTTGGTTACATGGCTTCAATTCCTAACAATCTTTGGAGGCATGAACTATCTCCATGTTACAGAAGAGAAAATTGCAACTCAAAGAAGTAACAATTTAAGTTTACAGAGCTAGGAAAAAGCAGAGTTGAGAATCAAACCCAAATCACATCTGATTCTGGAGCTAGTGTTTTTAACCACTACATATTAGCCATTTGTTTTATTGGTGTATTACCTGCTAGAAACCTTAAATGCTGCTTTTAAAATGGGGGAAACTGGGCTGCCTGGGTGGCTAAGTCAGTTAGGTGTCTGACTTCAGCTTAGGTCATGATCTCATAGCTCATGAGTTTGAGTCCTGTATTGGGCTCTATGCTGACAGCTCAGAGCCTGGAGACTGCTTTGGATTCTGTGTCACCCTCTCTCTCTGCCCCTTCCTGCTTGCGCTGTCTCTCTCTCTCTCAAAAATAAACAAACATTAAATAATTGTTTTTAAGTTAAAACTAATAAAGTGGGGGAAATTAGTGAGCAGAGAAAATTCAGGGAAAAACATTTTTATTAATTTTCTTTGCTAAATTGGGCAATGATGAGAAAGGAATTTTTGAGAATAATATATTAAAGTTATAAAAATTCATAATTGTAAGAATTATAATACAGGAACATTTCTTAGAATAATTCAAAGTTATGATAGATTTCTTGAACTTTTATTTTGTGCTAGACTCTCTTTAGAACAGTTGAAAAAAATTATGGCCAGATAAATTAAAAGGGGCAAAAAAAGAGATTATTGAAAAATAAATGAAATGGGTGAATTTGGTATTGTGTTCAAGATTTCCCATTTAAGGAAATGTCCAAAGCCCACTAGTCTGGCAATCAAATCTTTTGTGATCAACTGTATGATTTGGACAGATCATAGATTTTCTGTTCCAACATGCTATTTGGGGGCATGTATATGTATGCCCTTCTTAAGCACTACAGTGAAATTGAAATAATAAATGCTTCCTTAATATTCGTTTAATACTTTGTAGCTGTCAAAACTTTTTCACTACATTATCTTTTGTTCTTCATAATGGCCTAAAAGACAGAAAAAAAGTATCCTTTAAATGAAGTATATGAGATACTTAAGGCTTAGAATTTAAATCATTTCTATCGGATCATACTGCTGGGAAATGCTATATATTAGGTTAGCATCCAGAGCTTCAAACATGAATGCCAGTGTTCCTTTAAGTACATGAGGCTGTGTCTTACTGTACCATGTTACTACTCTGAATCCAAAATCCTTTGACTGTTTTTACACAAAGCATTCACCCCAAGGGAAACAGTAGCAGCTTGTACAGAGAGGCCCTCACCCCCTGGGGAGCTTGCTTGACCAGATTTGGAGATTGAGCAGTCACTGAGTTCAATGAATCCATTTGGCAATGGGGGGGAAAGGTGCACCAGAGCTCCTTGTAGATTTAAACATAGGAATGATACAGGGGCACCTGGGTGGCTGTCCATTAAGCGTCCGACTTTGGCTCAGGTCATCTCACAGTTTGTGGGTTCGAGCCCCACATCGGGCTCTGTGCTGACAGCCAGCTCAGAGCCTGGAGCCTGTTTCAGATTCTGTGTCTCCCTCTCTCTCTGACCCTTCCTGCTCATGCTGTCTCTTATTCTCTCTCTCTCAGAAATAAATTAAAACACAAAAAAATTTTAAAAGGAAAGATAGGAATGATACAAAGCTACTAAAGGAAAACACAACAAAAAAATTCTAGAAGATGAGTGTAATATTATACATAAATTTGCTGTGTGTGTGTGTGTGTGTGTGTGTGTGTGTGTGTGTGTATCTTGTTGGACTTTGGCTTCATGTGAGGACTTTTTTAGCTTGGTTTTGTTTTGTTTCCTTAGCTAAGAGTCTTGAAAATTTTTACAATTTATGTTGTCTTATACTGTATATATAGAAAAAAAAGCTCTGAAAATTAAAATGATATAAGGTATAAAATAGAATTTAAAAGTCCTTTAAAAATAGCTCGTTTACTGAGCATTACTTTTGTGTCAGGTCCATGATAAACTCTTTGCATTAGTTATTTTACTGAATAAATATATCATCCTACATGGTAGATTCTGTTGATTACTATTTCACTGATGGAGAAACTGCAGCTCCAAGAGTTTAAGTTAGAATAAAAATCTCTGAATCAAAGTGGTTCACCATGTTCTTTTTAATAGAGAAACTTTTGGACAGAAACACAACTAAATATTTTGGTCGATTTGGTATTAAATACCATATATTTGCCAAAGTATAGCAATCTGCTAAATTCCGTGTCAGTCAGAATTCTGCTCCATTTTATACTTAAATGTCTTATTTTGCACTGGTTTTAGCAGGATAAAAATCTTAATGATTATAAGGATAATATCTTATAACATTTATAAGATCTTTATGCTTTTTTCAAAGTTCACATGTCAGACTTCTCAAGTAATTAAAGGAGTAGAGGGCGCCTGGGTGGCACAGTCAGTTAAGCATCCGACTTCAGCTTAGGTCATGATCTCGTGTTCCTGGGTTCGAGCCTGGCATCAGGCTCTGTGCTGACAGCTAGCTCAGAGTCTGGAGCCTGTTTCAGACTCTGTGTCTCCCTCTCTCTCTGACCCTCCCCAGTTCATGCTGTCTCTCTCTCTCTCTCAGAAATAAATAAAAAAACATTTTTAAAAATTTATTTTAGAAAAGTAATTAAAGGAGTAACTTGATCAGAAAAAACTTTTATTTCCTTGAATTACCTAGATTAGAATTTCCCGAAGTGTGCTTTTGTAGAATGAAGGGTAATAATTGATAGTATATAGTAAAGGGTTGCATGGTCAGATAAATTTGGAAAATACTGTAATAAACATTTGTAAATAGATTTCTTTTCTGCAGGAGTTGTCCTGATCCTATGCCTTGTGAACCTATACATATTTTTTAAAAAAGATATAATGGCATTTTTCTAACTTACTGGTTTTTAATGTTTATTTATTTTGAGGGGGTTGCACAGAGAGAGAAGGAGAGACTCTGGGCTGTCAGTACAGAGCCCACAAACTCATGAACCACAAGATCATGACCTCAGCTGAAATCAGGAATCGGACAGTTAACTGAGCCACCCAGGCGTCCCTCTAATTTACTGGCTTTAGACATAACTCTTTATGTACCTCATCTCAGAATGCAACTTCTGGGATTACTGTTTTATCAAACATACTTATGAAAAATGCTAATATCTGGGAAGAAATACTTATATTTTAGACCTTATATATTGATATTTAAAATGTTTGCCATTAACTCAGAATGACAGTAAAATTGTCAACCTTCATTTATGTAGACCTGGCACTATTGTTAGTCAAAGAATAGCAGACATTTGTTCTGTACCTTAAGCCATGAAAATTCAAACCCATTTTTTATTTTTAAATGTTCTATTAGACAATATATATTCTTTGTAATAAAGAAAAGTCAGCACACTCTATAAATGTCTCAAGAGGTTGATGCTTAAGTGAGTTATAGTATATACATAGGATAAATATATCTGTCAAAAATAACCTTATAAAAATATTTAACAAGGAGAGAATATTTTCAGATTATATTGAAAAGTGATGGGGCACCTAGGTTGCTCAGTTGGTTAAGTGTCCAACTGCAGCTTAGGTCATGACCTCACGGTTTGCAAGTTTGAGCCCCATGTGAGGCTCTGTGCTGACAGCTTGGAGCCTAGAGCCTGTTTTGGATTCTGTGTCTTCCTCTCACTCTCTCTGCCCCTACCCTGCTTGCACTCTGTCTCTGTCTCTCTCAAAAATAAATATACATGAAAAAAATTTTTTTAAAAAGTAATGACCACCCACAAAACGATATTGAAAATCATTCTAATATTATAAAACAAATGAAAAATAAAACCCAGAAAGGACTGGGAGAAATAAAAACATCAAAATGTTAATCTCATTATAAAGAAATCAGTTAAATCCCAAGTATAATATTCAAACACATGTGCTACCACAGTGTACCTGTGTTGTTTTTTGGCTTATAAGTCTAGTGTTTGGGAAACTTAATTCAGAAGAAATCTTACGATCTGGATGTGACTTATATCCTTATTAGCAACTCATTTAAGCAAATTGGGTTGGTTTTTTGTTTACTAGTTTCTGCACCTTTAAAGATGGAAGTTTCACTTCCTCCTATAACTAGGATTTTGTAAAGACTTGTGAAATAATGGAATGTATTCTCCTTTAATGTCTAATGTGGGAGGTGCTGATGTGAGCTACTCTGTGTCTCTGGCTCAGTCCTGAAGCAAAGCTAATTTTTGGCCTCAAGGTGCTCTCACTCCCGTGGGCAAGTAACAAGAAAAGTATCACAGGAAAGTACTAGGAAATCACTTCAAAATTTTACTTGGCTTTGGCTTGCCTGGTAAATGATTAATTAACATGCTTCAGGCACCACTCAGCCTATGACTCCTCCAATTCACATCTCAACTCACCAGAGTATATTTTCCGCCCACAGTGTCTTACAGAAATCATGGTGGCTATGATCTCCAGTGACGGCCTCATTCTTTTTGGTCTTCCTCATTGGCCTTTTGGGTCCTCCTTGAAATACTGACCTCACCCAGCTTCACTTTGTGCTTCTCCCAGCTTCTTGTCTCTCCTTCTCTGTTCTTTTCCTGGCTCTTGTCCTTCTGCTGTCTCCTCAATGGGAGTATCTCTCTGGCTGTGTTCCCCATGCCCTTCTCTTCGCACTCCATGAATCATTCTTCACACATATAATCTCAGTCCTTGTGGGTGAAATCATCACTTTCCCTTCCCTCCTCTGGAAGAGAGGAGAAACTGGATTTAGAGTGTTGATCTAAATAACCGCACAACGGTTGCTCAAAGTATCATAAAGAATGCAGTGAAAGTAAAGCTGTAATTTCACTAATACTAACTTATGAGATGATAGAGAATATAATTTTGTGCCCCAGGTTTCAAAAGGAAAATGATTTCCTGCCTTGGGTCATAAAAAAGCAATAGCAGCTCACAAAAGTCTCTCTCTCTTGAAAGCCCTCTTCTCAATCTTTTTTTTTTTTTTGTCTACCACCCACTAATAAATTTGATTAAACCTTCCAATATGAATTTCTACTTCATGAACAGTTTTTCTCTTGTTTCTTCAAGTTTCATTTCTTCACTCTGTGTACCATTTATACCGTACTGATTTGTGTATATTGCTTAGTAAAACTAAAGCTCAACTATAGTATATTTTATGTGCTCAGAGTGTAAGGCACCTAAAAGGTTACTACATTCCCTTTCCCTTCCTCCCTTTTCCTCCTCCTCACCCTGGCCTGCTCCTCTCTTCTCCCAATAACTCTCATTATTATGCCTTTGGCCCTTACAACCTTGGACTAACATCTGGGCTATACACAGTAGTCTGTCAGGAAGTGCCACTCACTGGATTAAATGGGTTAACAGTAATTTAACAAAATTCAGTTCAGATAAATACTACCAAATATGATATATATGTTCTAGTTCTTCAATTTTCCTTGTTTTCTAAGGTGGACTTTTATTCTGGCAAATTTATTGTTGGAATGTATGACATTCCTCTAAAGTACTGAATTGTTATTCAACTTTCAAATGATTTCCTGCTTATAACTACCACTTGCACATCCAACTGCATCTAGTAGTCTGGTGACATCCTCATTAAAATAATGCCACAGAGGTCTCATCAACTGCCTACTAGGACTGGGGAGAAAAAGATCAGATCATGGTGTGGGACCTGGGATTTAAGGAAGCCCAGTCCTCAAAATGGGTAAACTTACCTAATCACCTTTTTTTGGTTTGTTTGTTTCCAGAGGATGTGTGGTCTATATTTTGACAAAATCCTTGGCTGTGTTCATAATAGATTTTCTACAAACTTAGGATTTTATATTATACAATGAGATGTATTATATTTCATTATTTTTTTAATTTTTAAAATTTCAATACTTCTGGCACCATTTTGTGAATTTTAAAAAATATTCTAACTCGTTTTCAGAAAGGCCCAATTTCTTTCAGTTGTGTATATTTTTCTTTTCTTTTTTTTATTTCACTTAAAGTTTGTATTGGAGATAAAAGTAAACTGAAATAACTTTGAGTACATCCTGCTATGGTTTGCTAATAAGATTAATAATTTGCCCTTTATTCTTTTAAGGTAGAGATAGATTATTTCTGGATATATTCTGAATACTTTATCTCAAATATAGATCTTAAACATTCTGTACAGAATTCCATTTATAAATCAACTCTGTAGAGGAATCAGTTCAGATATAGTTTCTTTGACACCCTATTAAATACATTGCAACACAACTGTAACATTTACTTTCCATTATTTCCTAGAGGGGAAAAATACATCATGAAAGCATTTCCAGGTTTTTTTTTTTCATAAATCTTATGTTGGAAGAATTATTTGATGCTATTGCTTTATATAGCTTATCATGAAAATAAGCAGAAAGTTATGAAAAATAACTTTAAGTGAAAATTTCGTGCTTTTGCACAATGCTTTCAATTACAGCACTGTATCATTTTCTCATGTTGAGTTCATTATGCATTCACACATTTTAAGAAATTAATTTCACTTTTTCTCAATTAAATGTAAAGACAATATCTCACTTTATTATTAGCTCTATGAGACTATAGAGATTGTGTCTTGTTTATCATCGTTCTCCAGCACAAACTGCTTTACCTAGTTCTTAGTAAACATCCAATCAATATTTGTTGAATGTTTGAAGGAATGAAGACTCTCAACTCCTGCTAGCAAAACTGGCATCATGGTTTTGTAAATCTTATTGTTTGATCAAAGAGAGTGTAACTTCTTTGGATCACTAGCCATTCTTGGCCTCTTTCCTTCATGCCTGAGAAGAAAACAGTTCTAGCATTAATCCATTTATACAATTCTTT
This sequence comes from Proteles cristata cristata, assembly GCA_017311185.1. Taxonomy (NCBI): domain Eukaryota; kingdom Metazoa; phylum Chordata; class Mammalia; order Carnivora; family Hyaenidae; genus Proteles; species Proteles cristata. The sequence continues at coordinate 1,305,280 of JAESUZ010002751.1, read as the reverse complement.
GCTTTCAGCGTACAAACATGCCCACATCTCTCCCACCTTCAAAAACGACACAATCTGTGACCCAAACAGCTACCCCTTTGTCTCTGTCTCTCCTCCCTTCTTCATTGCCAACCCTTGTGAGAGGGTAGGCTACATTCAACATCTCTCTTTCCTTTTCTCTTTTTCTTCACTCCACACTTTACTTCATAACCTGGATATGGGGGCTTCACTCTGAAATCAGACACCAGGGATTTCAGACTCAGCATTGCCCATCACCAGCTTTGTGACCATAGGTTTTACAACCTCTCTAACAGTACAGATCTCATAGGACTCCCATGAAAATTAAATAAGATAATGCATTTAAAACGTTCTTCTGCATTGCCTGGCACATAGTAAATGGTAGGTATTATTCTTACTGATTGAAAGTGTAATGGGAATTCAAAGATGAGAAAGAACGGTGCAGACTTAAGAATTATTTTGAATTCGCCTAACCAACCACTCACTCAGTCTTCATTAGGAAATTAGAACCCAGAGAGATTAAGTAGTCAAAATTTCAAGAAGGACATGATATTTGATTTAGAGTTTGAGGGATAATAACAATAGTTTATTATTACTGAATGTTTACTGTGGGCCAGAGACCATTCTAAATGTTTGAATGGAATGTTTTATGGACTCTTCAAAACATTCCTGTGGGGTAGCATTTCACATTTTGTGAGCTAGAACTATACTGTCAGTCAGAAGCCAGACAGGGAGAATTGAGAAAAAGGAACGAGTGAAACTCTGGAGGCAGGAAAGACATGCTGATTTCTAAAGATGGTGATGAGACTTATCAGCCAGAGTGAAGAGCTTGTCCTCGGCAATGATGAGAAACAATGTTGGACAGAGTTAGGCAAAGTTATGAGGTCTTAACAACCATACAAAAAAATTTTTTTTGGCTTTATCAACTGGGCAAAATAAAGAGCAGATATTCGGGGAAGGGAGGATATGTACGGAATTGGGATTTAAGCACACTGTTTGGGTGGCATGCACTATGAAGCCCTGAAGGGCAGCTTGTCCTTCATGTCCCCAAGAAACCTCTACCAGCCACTATTGGTTACCACTAGTCACTAGGTCAGTACCTGCAGTTTCCCGTAAAGTAGGTGGTTAATAACCGTTTCTTTTTTTTTTTTTTAATATTTTTAATTATTTCTGAGAGAGAGAGAGAGACAGTGTGAACAGGGGAGGGTCAGAGAGAGAGGGAGTCACAGAATCTGAAGCAGGCTCCAGGCTCTGAGCTAGCTGTCAGCAGAGAGCCCGATGCAGGGCTCGAACCCACCAACTGTGAGATCATGACCTGAGCCGAAGTCGGAGGCTTAACCGACTGAGCCACCCACATGCCCCAGTTAATAACCGTTTCTTGAAGGAAGAAAAGAAGGAAGGAAGGAAGGAAGGAAGGAAGGAAGGAAGGAAGGAAGGAAGGAAGGAAGGAAGAGAATCATGAATTCTCACTTTCCAGTTGGGAAGTGATGAAAGCTGGCACTATAGTTAAGGCAATGGGAATGAAAATAAGGAAATAGATCCTAGATATACTTTCAAAGAATAAATAACAAGACTTGGGCATATATTGGACATGAACTAAAATTTAGAACCATATTTCAGGTTTATTATATATGGTAAACTGCAGTGTTAGAACAGTTGCATTTCACACATTCTTTGTTATGCTTTCTGTAGAAGTTCTGTACTTGGTATAAATTGAAATGAAGCACATTTTAGCATAACGATATTATGACTAATTATTACCACTAAAACGTCTACGGTCTTACTGTCTACTCCTACTCCCTCAACCCAAGTGCTTCCCAGTTTTACCGCACACCTGGTTTGTTGTGGGAGTCTTCTACTGAACTCTGACCGAATAAACTTCATCTTCACACACCTGGCAGTTGCCTCCTCTCAATGTTTTATTCATACAGTTGCTTTCTCCCATGAATACCTTTTCTTCTACCAGTTCATTGCCATTACCAACTGGAATATTAGTCATCCTTCACAACCAAATCACATGCTGTCTTCTCCATAATGTCTGATCAGCCCAGCTGGCACTGACTTTTCCCTCTGAACTACCATAGCAATACACTTCACCATACTGCTGTGTACTGGTCATTTGGTTTACTCGGTATCTCCTTACCAGAATCTTATTTGTATTCCCTACATTTGAACCTGAACCCTTATTTCTGTACTCCTGGCCCTTAGGAGGGAGGGAAGTGAACTGAGTAAGATGCTTGGGATTCCAGCCTTTGGGTCCTTGGGAACGCTTTAGGACCTGGAAGCCAGAAATCCAGGGCATTGAGCTGGATGGAGAATTGCTGGGAGAAAAAAAAAAAATGTCACTTAGCAGGCATATTATCTGTGAAAAGGCAAGCTTAATTTGTAAGCATATCTCTGAAACCCCCATGGAGGATGATTCTAGAATTTCTAGAGAATAAGGAACTGATTTGTACAGTGCCCATAAAGGATGTAGAAAATGTTATCCATAAGCTGTTATTTTCATGACATTTAAAAATATATATATGTTTCCATGGTGGTTCATTCATAACTTAAGATCCTATCTTGTTCTAAGTCTGTAAAGTCCGTACAGACTTTGTTCTAAGAAGTCTTCTGTAAAATCAATGGAATCCTACTTGTGGGATTTTCAGAAATCTAATATTAAAGGCTGCAGAGGACTACTAGACTAATATTGAACCAGAACTCTTAAACTTGGCTAAATAGGTGTCTATTTCACAGTGTGGTTGGCAATTCTTGAGGCTCCCAGAATATGATACGGGCTCTCATAGCTGAGTCTTTTCACATACTGCTTCCCTTGCCTAATATACCTCTCTTCAATTTTTTTTTTTTTTTTTTGGCAAGGTTAACTCATACTTATCCTACATGATTTTGACTCAGATATCATCGCCTCCAAAAAACCTTCCCTGAATGCTTTCATTACAGCCACTCCTGGCTGTTCCCACAACAGCCTGTGCTTTCATCGTAGCACTTACTTCAGGTGTGGCAGTTTTCATCTCCAAGTCCTTCTCCACGAGCTCTGAGCTCTGTGGGGGACAAGTCAGCAGCAGCACACTTAGAAGGCCATGAGGGCTCAATAAATGTTTGCTCGTTGAATAAATGTACCGTATTAGTATAGGAAATGTAGATGAAAGTTCCTCTGGCTCCCAGAGGTAAGTTGTCGGTATTAGAATTTTAGGGTAATTTTTGACAACTGGAATCTATGCGTTCCTTGTCTTCTCCCCACCTGGTAGAGTGTAGCTAAACCAGGCTGGAAGATAGCAGTTTCCTATGCGCCTTAAGCAAGTGACAGTTCCTGTCCAACCCAGTATTTAAGAATTGTGATGATTTTTACTGTGTAGCCCCCAGGGAGAAAAGCAGACTTACAAAACATTTTTCTATCTCTTTTTTCTATTTTGAATGATTGAAATTTTGCTACTAAACCCACTAAACCCACCCCATCAGTGGTTTTGTTTGTTGGTTTTAACATGCCACCGGAAAGAGCTCTCTGGATACCTATTTTCATGCATAATATAAACCAAATATTAATATATCACATGCATCTAAATATCTAAATATCTTCTGATAATACAGTTTTTCCCTTTCTCTTTTTCTGATTTTGCAGGAGCACTACAGGTCTTTTATATGATTCAATCTTAAAAGTTTTTCAGAGAACAAATGATAAGTGTGAACCCATGACTATGTTAGAGAAACAGCATTTTCAGTGCAAACAAAATCATGAGCTACATATAATGAATTGGCTATACAATTTTGGAAGTAGGTCTTGCTTTAATTTTTTTTCCCTTAAGGTTATAGTATCTGATAATAACTCCTTTTGCTTCAATTACAATAAAAGAGTGAATATGGGTAGATAAAATGCAAGATTAGAAAAAGACCTATTTTGGAGCAAAGAAGGATGCCTGCCTGTTTATACTGAGCCCCATGGATGGGAACTGACCAAAGATTTGCTGCGGAGCCTGTCAAATATTATAATCCAGAGTTTCATTACGGTAAAAATAATCGCTGGTAAAAGTTCGCCCAAAGTATCATTTTGCCCCTAATTTCGTTTGTATTTTTGTTTTAAAGACCTAAAAAGCCGCGTTAACTAAGACATGCTTTCACCCACCGAATTTACCATCGGTGCGCAGCGCCTCCGGAGCGCCCCTCCTCGCCCCCACCGAGGGCGGCTCTGGCCCCCCAGCGTCGCCCCCGCCCCTCGCGCGGGCGGCTGGCGGGGGTGACAGGTGCCGAGCCCGCCCACCCCCGGGTAATAGCACCACCCCGCAATTCTCCCGCCGTTGCCTTTCGCAAAGCCGGTTTGCGGCTGGAGGTAGTTTGCCTGTCAGAAAACGGCGCTGGGAGGGAGCGAGCGTGAGAAAGTGAGCGTGTGCGCGAGAGGGACAGAAGGACCGAGGAGAAGGCTCCCGGCGTCCGAGCGCCCAGTCTGCCCCGTCCCGCCCGTCCGCCTCCGGGCCCGCGGAGGGTGGGGGCCGCGAGCAGGGAGGCCGGCGGGCGCCGGGGGTTGGCGGGACGCGCGCTCCGTGCCGGCGCCCGGCCTCGAGCCCGCGCTCCCCCCCCCCCCGCGTGCCCGCGCCGTTGCGCGATGCAGTGTGGGGAATGGCTGGGGTTGGCTGAAGAGCGCACAGTGGAGTTTTAATGTCCGCCATGTTGGCCATGGCGTATTGAAGAGAGCGAGCGAGAGAGGAGCGGAGCGGCACAGCCTCCCACCCTCCCGGCTGGTGTTAGTGCCCGGACGGCGGGCTCTGCGCTCCGCCCCTCAAGTCCCCGGCAGCGGTAGGCGAGTGGGGACCGAACCCCCGGTTCTCCATGATCCCGCTGGCCGGGGCCGTTTCCCCAGAGCGGAGAGGTATCTGCTGCGCCTGAGATGAGTAAATTGTCGTTTCGGGCGCGGGCGCTAGACGCCTCGAAGCCGCTGCCGGTTTTCCGCTGTGAGGATCTGCCCGACCTGCACGAATACGCCTCGATAAACCGGGCCGTGCCGCAGATGCCCACCGGAATGGAGAAGGAAGAGGAGTCGGTACGTGTTAACTCCCCTGTCCGACCCAGCGCCAGGCCCCGCTCCCTCTGCTGCCTGCGGCGGCGGCGGAGCAGCATACCCACACAAAATGGCCGCCATCTTCTCTTCGCCGCCGACTCTCAGTCGCCGGCCGGGCCTTTACCCCGCCTCCCCCGGCCTCGACCCCCGGCCGCCGCGGCCCGGCGGGGCCTCCTCTAAGGCCACCCGCCGACCCCGGCCACTTGTACCCGGGTCCCGCGGAGTTCGGGAGCCCGAAAGGCACAAAGGGGTCACGTGACGAAGCTGCCGGCAGCCATTTTGTGGTCTTAGTTCTTGGGTTGGGCCTTGTGCATCCGGAGAGGGGAACGGGCTGGGTGGCGGTGGGGGTGCGGCGAGCGGGGAGCCGTGGAGGACCCGCCTGCAGCCCTCCCGGCAGGCCGCTGGGTGGCGTCCTAGGGCCACCTCGGCCTTCGCGCGCTGCCGGCGCTGGGGAGCGCAGGTTCCGTGCACCGTGGGGGTATGTGGCTTCCCGGTGGCCTGGAAAGGTGACTGGGCTCTGTGCGGTCCCCACGCGGAGCCTCAGTGGGGCACGTAATGTTGACAGCAGGTCTGTGAGCCTTGTATTCCTTCACCCCCTGCAACAGAATGTCGGGAGTACTGCGTGTTTGCTCAGATGACTTTTATAGAAGATAAGGATTCTTTTTCTGTATTCTCTTTCTGGGACTTTTGCATTCATTCCTCCCCAATTCTAATTAGTCAGAGGGTAATAAACTACCATCCCTGACTTTTGCTTTGATCTTTGAGACTATGTTGCAGACTTATTTTGGAGTACGTAGTTTTTCTTAAGCCTGTAACTTTTATTATTGCCTTTTTTTTTTTTTTTTTAATAAAGTGTAAGTCCGCCTTTCTGGTTTCTCAACATAGGAGAAGAAAAGACCCAAAGTAAGAAGATGTTATAGATCTAGATTTCGAAAGAGGGTCCTTCCTTATCGATAGCCGAACTAAAGTTAAGTGAATTCATTTACAGAAATCTTAACATTCAGATGTTCTCTGTTGGGTGGGTTTCAGTATTTAACTGTTTACAGCTAATAGACATTTTATCATAGCTATGGCTTTACCTAGTTGTGGAAACTGGGTTCAGACACAAGGATAATAGAATCTTCCTCTCATTTCCCCCAGATCCTTGACAGTATAACTTGATGACTTCTAATCCTAAGGAATTGCATACTTGGTTTTCAGGTACAGCCATTTAAACAGGGTGCAGTGTATTGACAGTTCAAAGAAATCAAGGAGTCGCTGGATTTGTGTGCTACAATTTGTTGTGGAGAATTGTACTGTAATACTTCTATTTGGGACTGTAAGAATTTTAAATGTAGAAATTATGCTCTGTAATGTTGATTTTAAAAATAAAGCTGTTTAAACTGTTTGGGTTATTTAACCTTTCAAAGTAAAATAGTTGTGACAGTTGAATGTTACCTTTGAGAGTAGTGTTTCAAATCTAACTTTACAGATAAGCTAAGTGATAAGTGTATGTAGTAGTTGAGACTGTCTAGTGTAGTACTGACTTTCTGCACCTATCAGACAGAACCTCTCCATTTATTTTACTTGTATCAACTTTAGAGTAGACTGGTGCCATTTGTTGATTTTTTAATAAGTGATTTGTTTTTAAAAATTAAAGTACTTGTGACTGCAGAATCTTGTCTTTGGTTTTATTTTTGTTGCTGTTTATAAGTTGTACAGATGATACTTTCAAGCCGGGGTGTTGGTGTTAACACTGCCTTGGAATTTAATTCGTAGTTGTTTAGCAGCCAGGGAAGGTGGGGAGATGCCTTATAAAAGCAAGGTAGCACTACAGTACACCTTAGACATTTAGTTAAGTCTTGCTTCTGAGTATTTTGGACAGTCTCAAGAGCTACAACCTGAAATCCAGCTGAACTCAACTAAAGTATCAGTGCTTGATAGTTTTACAGATAACTTTGTTCACTGAAGTAATTTTGACATAGTGCTGTGGATATCATTAGTTAGTAACGTTCAGTCTCTCTGAGGGACATGAGGGATGATTTTTCCCCTTCAGACTACCTTTTTCCATCATCTGCTTAGAATTTGTTTGAATTTATATCCAACCAAAACTATAATCAGTGAAGCATATACCTCAAGAATAGATACTGCATTTAATAAAAGAATTAAACAGTACCAAGTAAACTGCTGCTCTACAGTCCTCTGGTTCATGTTGTCAGTAGTAGTAGGCCATATAAATCACAATATTGAATGTAGTGTGCTACACAATATTGAAAATGTAGACTCAACATAAAGATAATTGAATTGAGTTAACCTAAGAAAAACAACTTTTTGGTAATGTGCTGAAGCATGATATGCTTGTAAAGGTGAATGGTTAAAACAAACTTTCGCCTTTGACACATCATTTATGGTGTCTCTTAGATCAAAGAGACCTAGAACCTGAATTGTGGTGTAGGGTAGAAAAAGTGTAATGGTATGTAGATCATGAAAAATGGGGCAGATTTAAATGACAGTTTTGTATATATCCCCTGATTAAGAAAGCATTTCATGATCAAAATGTATTTGCAGTATTGTCACGTGAACTATATCTGGTAGTTTTTACCGTATTTTGTTTTTGTGTTGAAGGACAAATTCTAGATCTTACCACTGAGAAAATAAAACTTATTAATGCACTTCTGTTTACCAATTTTAATAATATCTGAATACAATTAGACATGCCTTTAGTTTTTAAAAAGCAACTTTAAGCAGAAATCTCCCCTCCCCCAAGATTTTACTCAATTTTAGAACTTAGTTGTTCGTGTAGTAGGATTGAAAAAATAACTCCAAATTGTAATAAATTGAAGGACTTGACTGAGTCTTAGATGTTTAGGAGTTAAATGTTTAAATTGGTACACTGTAATACATTGTAGCTTGCTAAGTCAAAAAATAACAGTTGATGAAGACTGAATTACAGAAGTGATTTTCAAGTAGGAAATCAATAGATTGTCAGTTCTAAAATGAGATAAATGAGTCCTTGTGGGGTTAAAAAAAAGGAGTTTGAGCAAGTTAATAGGGCAGATGTTTGTACTATTATATTTTAACATTTTTGTTATGGTAATCTTAAATTTGAGATCTTAACTTTGAAGTTAGGAATGTTGAAATACTAAGTCTAGTTCCATGGCTTCTATTTTATTGAAAGGGTAACTTGCAAGATGTCAGTACTATTGGTATGTTTTTATTAAAATTTATATATGTTAAAATTGGAGCTTTACATTAAAGTATAATTCTGCTCTATAGATACTTACATTTAGGAAAGACATTTTAAACATTGGTTTTAAAGTCATTAACACATTGGAGCTACCTGGTTCCTGTAGTATAACTTTTTCATTGGGATGTCCAGGGTATTGTGGCTCCATTATGAGTGGATAGTTAATCTTCTATTACCTAGTCTGGTTTGGGTAGAATAGGTGATGTAATTGACATGTTAATGATATCACATGGTATTACCCTACACAGCTACCTTTGAGACTTAGAAGTAGGGTCTAGCCATTATAATCCAACACCTTGTTTTAATTGGGTTCTGTCTGGACAAAATGGTCTTATACACCTGCCTTTCTCTCCTCTTAAAACAACCATTCATTATTAAGGGCTGTATATAATGTTATTAAACCCAAGTTAAGGACCATTTATAAAATGGACAGGTTCTTTGTTTTTAATTAAGGATAAATTTGAAATATGTATATATCTCTAAAATGAGGAAAAATAAGTGCTACATTTTCATAAATGGATAAAAGTCTAGGTTTTCTATTTTATAAAAAATTACTTTAAATGATCAATTTAAATGTTTAATTTCTCATTGTTTGAAGGAAGCCACAAATCTTTTTTTCCCCTTTAAAATTTTATAAACTAAAAAGTCCTTGTATTTGGAGCTATACAATTAAATTAGATTTCTTCCTTCTTGGAAGTGAAAAAAAATATGTGAAATCTCAGTTACAGTAGAAGCAAAGTTTAATTTTTACAAATAGTTTGAATTAAATTCTTTTGCATTAAGTAGCCAATAACTAGTCTTTTTAAAATCAAAGATAATTAAGAAGCAGTAGTAAAATTTAGTTTCAAATTTCTACCTGAAGATTTGTTTTTAGTTTAGGTTTTTAGGTAACCTATATGCCCAAAATGGGGCTTGAACTCATGACCCTAAGATCAAGAGCCACGTGCTCTACCGACTAAGCCAGCCAGGTGTCCCCTGTCAAGATATTTTTGAGTAGAAGTTTCTAAGTTTTAAGGACTACGTGGAAATACTTCTGGAAGTAGTGAATTCCCGCAATATGCATATTAAATTTTGTGATGGTATATTTTTTTAGGAGAAAAGTTCATATTTTTCCATCAGTTTCTCAAAGTATTGGTAATGAGTTGGAGCAGAAAGCTCAAGATTAAGGGCTACTAATTCTCTTAGTAGAAATTTCTTAGAAATTTCATGCGAAGTCATTTTGGTTTTATTAGTATGACTTACTAGGAGAAGGATAATTGAAACCAGCTGTAGGCAACTCAGGAAGAGAGTACTTCCCCCCCACTCCCCCTTAATAGGCTTAAGGAACAAACTACTCTTTAACTACAAAAGGAACCTCTCAAAAATTGTAGTTCCTAGGTGCCTAAAGAGCTCTTGTTTCAGTGTACTATTTGATATTTAAAATTTTGGATTAGTACAATTTGGATTTAAAGTTCATTTTTTATAAAACAATGGTAATGAAAACTGACAGGCTTACGTATCTAATTATGTTTTGTAGATGCTTTGTGATCTGTAATGGAGTTTATGCTGAACTACCATTTCTTTTAATCAACAGTACTTAATTTAAAATACCATTTAAATGTAAGGCAGCTTAAGTTTTGTAAACAAGGAATAGGAATTTGTACTTACAGGTTCATGAATCTGTGGCTAGATTAAATATTAAACCAACACTCCTAAAAACTAAGTATAGTTTTATATTTTGCATTCTACTACATCATCAGTAAAGTTTAACAGATGAAAGAAAGATTTGGAATCTGACTAATATATATGATTCAGTTTTTCTAAAAAGCTAAGGGTATTTCTTACCAGCAGTTGGTTACAACAGCAGTTTTAAAGCAAAAGCTAACATTTTATTCAAATGTTTATTTATTTGAGAGAGAGCACATGTGCATGCACATGCTCTTGAGCAGGGGAGGGGCAGAGAAAGAATCCCTAGCAGGCTTGACACTGACACTATGCAGAGCCTGATGCAGGGCTCTTATCTCCTGACTATAAGATCATGACCTGAGTCGAGATCAAGTCTGATGCTTAACCTACTGAGCCAGCCAGGCACCCCAAAAAATAGCATTTTAAAAGGAGCAATAATACCATGGGATAATGACATAGTTTGTGATTCTGCTTCTTAAGGTAACCAACAAGGAAAAGAGAATTTTATATTATAATTAGGGAATAAAATGAGTTGTGAGTTTCTAAGTGCAAAAGTGGTATGAAAATATGATATACAGAGAGGAGTAGAGTATGTCTTTTACTTTTGTTTTTTTTTAAATGTTTTATTTATTTCCAGGAGAGAGAGAGAGACAGCGTGAGCAGGGGAGGGTCAGCAAGAGAGGGAGTCACAGACTGAAACAGGCTCCAGGCTCTGAGCTGGCAGTCAGCACAGAGCCCGATGCGGGGCTCGAACCCACGAACCGCGAGATCATGACCCAAGCGAAAGTCGGACGCTTAACCGACTAAGCCACCCAGGCGCCCCTGTCTTTTACTTTTTAAAGTAAACTCCTGAATCCTCAGAGTGTGATTTACGTTAATATTTTATAATTTTTTGTAAGACTATATCAATTTATTGGGAAATCAATGAGATGATTCAAATGTTTTAAATAAGTTGCTGGAACTACTTTCAAGGAGTTACTTAAAGCTATGTTGTCTTCAGCATATTTGTAAATTTGGGCAAGTCTTTCTTGATCAAGTTAATGTAACTTAAAGCCTGTGATTATAGGAAACAATTTTGAGCTATTAATGGTGTTTTAAACATAGTGGAGACCAACTTTATAGCTTTAAATATATATGAAGTGAATTTCATCCAGCAGTCCCACTGTAGTAAGTAGATTAGATGAAGAATAAAAACATAGTTAAATCTGTTATGGCCCATTATTTGAGTTGTAGCTTCGATGAATGGGGATATAATCAGTTCTTCAAAAGATAAAGCCTTTCCTCATTTGTTGTTTTGGAAGTTTTCTTTGAAAGGTTTGGGTCAGCTTCGGTTATGCATGGTAACATAGTTAGCTGAATTTTGTAACCGATTATTAAAGCAGATCATTTTGGTTGAATTTATATCAGTATAGCAAGTTCTGGCTGAAGAAATAGGACATGGCCTTAGAGTGAATCCAGAGGCAAAGATAATGTGAGGTTTAAAACATCCCATCAATGATTTAATAGTTTCAAATCTTTTTATATATTGAGATGAATTATTTTCATAATTTTGGAACCACAAGTAGCAACCTTATATTCCCTGAGAAAATGTATTTTGGCTTTTGTGGCTTACCTACATTTACACAGTCCCTTGTATTTGGGATTATCTGATATGAATGTGTTAGATATGTTCTTTGTCTTTGTAGAGTTGTATGTAGTTGCAAAAAGTGTGTCTTTAAAGTTGAGTAATAATTTGGGAAAGGCAATTTTTATTATATTTTTGTAAATATTTATTTTTGAGAGCATGCGAGCTGGGCAAAGGCAGAGAGGAGAGGAAGACAGAATCTGAAGCAGGCTCCAGGCTCTGAGCTGTCAACACAGAGCCAGATGCGGAACTCAAACCAACGAACCATGAGATCATGACCTGAGCTGGTCATCCGCTTAACCAAGCCGCCCAGGTGCCCTGGGAAAACCAATTTTAGATTCAAGGCTTCATCCAGCTTCTAACAGTTTAGGATATGCATGCCTGCTTCCACTTACCCAGGTTTTTCTTTCTTTTTCTTTTTTTTTTTTAATGTTTTATTTTATTTACTTCTGAGAGAGAGAGAGAGAGAGAGAGACAGACTGCGTGAGCAGGGGAGGGTCAGAGAGAAAGGGAGATACAGAATCTGAAGCAGGGTCCAGGCTCTGAGCTAGCTATCAGGACAGAGCCCTACACGGGGCTCGAACCCACAAACTGGGAGATCATGACCCGAGCTGAAGTCGGACGCTTAATCGACTGAGCCACCCAGGCACCTCTACCCAGGTTTTTTTTAACCGCAAAGTAAAGTAAGGCTATGGTAATTTCCTGTTGTAATGAGTATATTATGATCTGTTTCCAGAAGTATTTTATGTGTTTATAGAATAGTCATTCTATCTTGAATTAGTTAAAGATTTCATTTGCATATTATATAAACATAATTTACACAAAAATAAAGGTAGTCTGGGTGCATGGATAATTGGTTCCAGGTTAGTCAGAAAGGCTTACAAGGTCTAAAGGATTTAAATATAAATGGGTGCTGTAGTCACAAAGCTTTTATTATTATGAGAATTTGAAATTAGAGCCAGAATTCTGTAGTTGTGGTTGCAGATTTGTGTTTTATCTGTAAGAGAATCTAAAGGGAAACAAAATATAAATATGGCTGTTTAGAAGTCAAACAAGAATTTGATCATTATTCTAATAAGTGGAGAGATTTGAGGTGAGATATGTTGTACAGACTAAGAAAATGTAGATTAACCCATTTTCAGTCACTTTTGTAGCAAATACTCGTGCATTTGCTTTGAGGCAAGGATTGTTAGAGGTCCTCTGGATACAACACTGAACAAACAGGGTTCCTTTTTTCATGGATCTTAACATTCTAGACCATAGGCTATATTAGGGAAGGAATTTTTGTCTTGCTGTATTTCACTAATGTAAGTGTTCAATATTTGTTTAATTGAATGAATTCTATAATGGGAGAAACACAAAAAACAAGGCAAATGAAAGTAAAAACTGTAGCTCCTCTGTGGCAGTTGAACAGGTTAATTTCAGATAGAAGTAGGGCGATAGAGTTATCTTTGCATAGGTGGTCAAGGAACATTGGTTCTGAATCTTGAATGGTGGGAATGAGCCAACCCTGTGAAAATCTGGGTGAAGAACATTCCAGGCAGAGATACCCACAGATGGAGAATATCAGGTAGGAATAGAAGGCAAATACGACTAGGGCAAAATGAAAAAAGATAGGGTAGTATGAGACTGAGAACCCAGAGATAATTAGGAGTCTATATCTGGAAAGGTATTATAGGCTACCACAAGGAGTTTGGATTGTTCAGAAGTAGTAAGCCATTGGAGAATTTCAGGCAAGGAAGTGACATGATCTGAATCATGTTTTTTCAAGATTATTTTTGCTGTCATATGGGAGAATGAGGCATATTGAGCAAATATGAGTTGATGGTGACTTTAACTAGGGTGGTAGTAGTGGGTATAAAGAGAAATGGATGGATTTTAGGTATATTTTGAAGGTAGAACCAGCAGAAGTTGCTGGTGGATCTGAATGTATTAGATGGAGAAAAAGAATCAAGGATTAACTCCTCTGATTTTTCCTTTGAGCATCTGGATAGGTAGGTGATTGGGCCACTTAACTGAAATTGGGAAAATTAGAGAAGGAGGAGGATACAGAAGGAATGAAATGTGTTTGAAGTGCCCCTTGCTTGTCCATATTTAACTGGATATGTAAGCGTGTCATGCATTAGACAGTCTGTACTGGAAGTGTAATATTTAAAAGTCATGAGTTGGTACTATAAATTTGAAAATCTTTGGGATATAGAAGTCTTTGGGTTTTAAAGCTGTCCCTTTGAGCTCAGGTAAAGAAGGAGCTATTACAGTAGTAGGAAGAAAATGAGGATCAGAGTGTCTCAAGAGAAATGACATTGGTTAACTGTGCCCACTGAGAAGATGAATAAGGGGAAAGTGTTTAATTTGATTAGATATGTGCCATTGGCCTATTTTGATGGAATAATGGGAAGGAAAGTTCAGGATAGAAGAAATAATGAAAGATAAAGGAGTCATAGCAATTGTAGATGATGCTTTGCAATAGTTCTGCTGTGAAAAGGAGCAGAAGATACTGGACAGTGGCTGGAGTAGGCTGGGAGATCAACAAATGATTTGTTTTCTTTTATTTATTTTCTTTAAATGTTTTTTTTATTTCTAGGAGAGAGAGAGAGAGACCGCGTGAGCAGGGGAAGGTCAGAGAGAGAGGGAGTCACAGACTGAAACAGGCTCCAGGCTCTGAGCTGGCAGTCAGCACAGAGCCCGATGCGGGCCTCGAACCCACGAACCACGAGATCATGACCTAAGCGAAAGTCGGACGCTTCACCGACTAAGCCACCCAGGCGCCCCAAAATGATTTCTTTTGAAAAAGAGTTATATGGGATGTAAATTAGTTAAAATAATAATAACGAATTACAGTATTTCAGCTGACACAAAGGGAGAGCAAGACATAAACGAGGGAGGCGAAGCTAGTCCTCAGTTTCCCCGTCTCTACCCACCTAGTATACGTAGAGGGAATCCCAAATAGACTGTGACAGCCTCCTTGTGTTGATGAGAGAAAATTCAGAGTTTGGAGAAGTTGAAGTGACTTCAGGGCAGAATATCAGACATGCACAGAGAACTCCAGAGATTCTCTTGAGTGTGGCTGAAAACTGATCTGAGCCTGTCTGTGAGGCAACTTTTTTTTTTTTTTAATTTTTTTTTTAAAATGTTTTATTTATTTTTAGGAGAGAGAGAGAGAGACAGCGTGAGCAGGGGAGGGTCAGAGAGAGAGGGAGTCACAGACTGAAACAGGCTCCAGGCTCTGAGCTGGCAGTCAGCACAGAGCCCGACGCGGGGCTCGAACCCACGAACTGCGAGATCATGACCTAAGCGAAAGTCAGATGCTTAACCGACTAAGCCACCCAGGCGCCCCTGTGAGGCAACTTTTTGAAGGCTGAGGGAAAAGCAACTGGAAAGAAGTGGGAGGGACAGTTTTCGGAGCTCACGCAGGACTAGGAATGTATTATGTCCCCACTAGCCAGAGTGGAAAGACGTCCTAATACATGGGCATCAGGTAAGAGTTCTCAGAAGAGTATCTTCCGTTGTTCTAGGGCCAAAATCACTCTAAAGACTGTTGAGGATGCAGCCTAACAAAGATTAAACATTATTCTCAAAAGGATCAAACTAATTACAGGTAACTTAAGTATATTCCAGAATAATGCCGAAAAATATTCAAAAGAATACTAAAAGATCCTACAACATAAAACTTAGTGTTTAGCATCCAATAAAAAAATTACCAGATATGCAAAGAAGCTGGAAAATACAACCAAAACTAAGGGAAAAAATTAACAGAAGATGACATAGAAATAACCCAGATGTGGGGCGCCTGGGTGGCTTAGTCGGTTAAGCATCCAACTTTCGCTTAGGTCATGATCTCGCGGTTCGTGGGTTCGAGCCCCGCGTCGGGCTCTGTGCTAACTGCCAGCTCAGAGCCTGGAGCCTGTTTCGGTCTGTGACTCCTCTCTCTCTGACCCTCCCCTGCTCACGCTGTCTCTCTCTCTCTCCTAGAAATAAATAAAAACATTAAAAAAAAATTAAAAAAAAAAAAGAAATAATCCAGATGATAGAATTAGTAGACCAAAATGTTAGAGGAGTTATTATAGTTACTAGACTTAGCGTAATAGTTGAAATGATGCTGTTAAAAAGGTTAAAATAATCCTATCCTCTCTTACACTGGGGACTTTGTTCCTAAAAAACTATTTCTTTAAAACCATCTCTCCTGGATCAACTTCATAGAGGGGGTTTGTCACTAATTAGAGCAGAAATATTTAAAGGTAAGGAAAAGGCAGTCCTGCGAGGGGAGAAAAATGCAGATTAGTTATTAGAATTGACAGTGGGAGAATGAGGTAATTTATTCCTTGATTCTATTTTCTCTGTGAAGTATGAGGTGAGATCATCCCTTCAGAGTGGGGGAGGGGGGACCTTAAGAGAGATGAAGAAGGTATGTGTAGGAAAGCTAACTTACTAGAGAAATGTGGTGTGATTGATGGACGAGCTGAGGGCTCCGTATTTGTGATCATTTACAGTGAGACCAGTCAGCTCACTTGAACAATTGAATGCAAGCATTAAAATCGAGTTCAAGCATCAAGTAGATATATAATAGGGTTTTGGGGGGTTTAAGGTTTGCCCAACAAGCACAGAGGAGAAGAGAGGGATGAGAGGATTAGTGCGGTAGATTATCATGATAGACCAGGGAATCTACACTGGGTGAGCAGGGAAAGATTATCAGGGAGCTGATGAATAGTAGAGAAGTGGTAGAAACATTTGGCATAAAAGACTCTGTGGGGGGCGCCTGGGTGGCTTAGTCTGTTAAGTGTCCAACTTTCGCTTAGGTCATGATCTCGCGGTTCGTGGGTTCGAGCCCCGCGTCGGGCTCTGTGCTGACTGCCAGCTCGGAGCCTGGAGCCTGTTTCGGTCTGTGACTCCCTCTCTCTCTGACCCTCCCCTGTTCACGCTGTCTCTCTCTCTCCTAGAAATAAATAAAACATTTAAAAAAAAAAAAAGACTCTGGGAGGCAACTGTTGTAATAGGTGAAACTAAATCAAGAGGGTGGTGGTTAAAAAGTGCTTGATTTTAGATGTCAGAGGTGGCACGTTACTTGTGAAGGAAAACTAGAATATAATCACAGGAATGATGGCTAAAGTGGAATACAGAAAAAGATCAATGTGGGTGAGAAGGTCATGATGACAGAAGTGTAGTAGTTGAGAACAAGACTGGACGCTCTTTGACTTAACCGAGAGAGTGTGTATGACAGCTTTGGGGAGAATGATGTTCTGAATTTCTTAGGGGTTATGATTTTTGAAAGGACAGCAAAGAAGAAATGGTATCGGATTGGTGGTGGAAAGCAAGGAAGATGAATATTTAATGCTCTATAAAAGTATGTTGGACATGGGAAAATAGCTTCTTAAAAGGGCTATAGGGAGTGCTGTTTCAGGAAGACACTGCCAGGCTTCAGTTAGGGCAAGAAGTTAAGGGAACAATGAAAGAAGTTGAGACTTTTATGAAGAGTTTACTGATATATTTCTATTCTAGATAACAGTGTGGAAGAGTTTGGGAAAACAAGGAAGGGTAGAAGATTGGGTTACAGTAGGTGATGTTGAGGTCAGAGTGATGATAAGAGCTGGGGAAATGCTATTAAGTCTTGGACTCTGTTGGTAAAGAGAGGTTTATCCAGCCAACTTCAGATGCACAAACAGTTCAAGATACCTTCCTGGTAGATACCCTGAACTATATGAGCCATTCTTGCAACTAGATATGGTGTGATAGCCTGAAGGATGGGCATCCCCACTAGGTAGAAACTGTTTGAGGAACTCCAAGGAATATCTATCACTCCTGCTGCAGTTATATACAGGCATACCTCGGAGATATTGTGGGTTCAATTCCAGGTCTTGCATAAAGTAACTATTGGAACAAGGTGAATCAAATGAATTTTTTGGTTTCCCAGTGCATTTTAAATTATGTTCATACTGGAGTCTATTAAGTGTTCAACATGTCAAAAAAAAGTTCATACCTTAATTAAAAAATACTTCTTGCTAAAAAACATTAACTATCATTGGAGCTTTCATTGAGTCATAATCACTGATCACAGATCACCATAAATAAAATAATGAAAAACTTTTTGAAATATTGGGAGAATTATCAAAGTGTGACACAAATACATGAAGTAAATACATGCAGTTGAAAACATGAGGCCTATATGCTTGATCTATGCAGGGCTGCCACAAACCTTCAATTTATAAAAAACGCACTACCTGTGAAGTTCAATAAAACGAGGTATGCCTGTAAATATCTTTACAGTGAAAGATTTGCCCATGGTATGCTTGTTTCAGGATCCAGCAAGTGGGTCTTTGAGGTTGTTATTGAGCATCTGAGAACTCTCCTTTCTCCGCAGTGGTTCTTCACAGGGACTATACTATTCTCTCTTCTTCAGGACATTCTGGAAAATTGTGGAGATGCTTTTGTCACAATTTTGGGGAAATGATCTTGGGGTCAGGAAAAATGTGAGTTTCACCATGTGAAGAATAGTCCTGCAACACAGAGAATTGCCCACATGACTTTTGACTATCCCACAGAACATCCTAGTAGGTGACATTTCCACTTGTAAATTATCTGAGTGTAGGACCTACATGTAAAGTGTTTTTGTGCAGTTTTATATGTACTAACATTTCTAGGATTGCTACTAGTATATAAAATAAGGGAATATTATACTGTGCTTTATTTCAGAATTTTTGTAGTGAGTTGTTACCATTTTGGAAATAACTTCATCAACGTCATTTGAAGTATTTGAATCAACAGCCCTAAATTTGAAAAGAAGGAGCACTGGATCTGATAGAATTGAAAACAGCTATTCTACTGGGCTCAAAACATGAGGTGTGGAGTTAGGTTTTAGTTCAAGTTCTGGTTGTCCCCAAGTCTGGTATAATTGAGATCTTGTGTAAAGTTTTTCGTATGGTGTCTTATGTACAGTAAGTGCACAGATCTTTTTAATTTACTATTTTAGCTTCATTTTTAAATCTTGATAGAAATGTGCTTTTTAGGTTGGTTTCAAAATTTTCAACAAATGTCCATTAAATAACAATGTTTTGAGTGTTTTGATAATGATTGCTAATTTTGATACACATAGTTAGTTGTATTTATGATAGAACGTGAGATACTAAGCAAAGTATCAAAGAACATGGCTTTAAGTAGACAAATATGTCAACCAAATAGATTGTTTTCTCTACTTAAGTACATGCTTGGTTTCCCAGTGGATGCTAAGATGTGTAAAATGTGTTTTGAAGAATTCATCAGCTGGAAAAAAAAGTTTTCTGCACTTTTAACAGGTTCTGTACACTTTGATGACTTTTAATTTTTAAGGTTGCTCCTTCATATAAATCTATGCATTTCAATCTAAGAATTCCTTAGATTAGTCTAAAGTCTTCCTTAGTCTAAAAAGATTAGACTGCTTTATTCTGAAAGGTTTATAATTGCTTTTTAATTGGTCTCATTACTCTGTTTTTCAAATTTATAACCCCCTCAAAATTGTCAGATGCTCTTTTTAAAATTTGAATCTAGCTGTTGCGTTGGTATCTAAAATCCTTTAAATTGTTCTTTTTTCTGATAAAGTAAAATGCAGAAACTCTTAAGTGGCATTTATTGGGTCCTGATGATCTGACTTCTTTATTTTCAGTCTCTTTCCCTGCTTAAATTCTGTATTATTTATTGCTGCATGATAAATTACTCCCAGACTTAGCAGGTGGAGCAATAAACACATTATCTCACACAGTTCTTGAGGGCTAGGAATCTAGGAGCAGCTTCTCTGAACAATCCTGGCCTAGGGTCTTTAATAAGGTCCCAGTAAAGCTCTTGGCAATGGCTGCAGTCTTCTAAAAGTTTGATTGAGTCTGGAGAATTTCATTTCCAAGCTCCCTCACATAGTTGTTAGCAAGCTCAATTCCTTGCTGACTGGAGGTGTCTGTTCATGAACTTCTCCATTGCTGTTTTCATTGTCCTAACAGTATAGCAGCAGGCTTACCACAAAGGTAGTGATCCAAAAGAAAAAGAGCACAAGTAAGAGAGCACAAAAGACAGAAACAGTGGTCTTTTATGACTGACTTTGGAGTTATATATAAAGTCACAACAAATCAAGCCTGTAAATGTAGGAAGAACTATACAAGGCTGTGAATGCCAGGAGATGGGGACCATTGAAAGCTGACTTCCACAGTAGCCACATGCAGAATAAATTCTCTCCCTTCAAAGCTGCCAGGAGTCTCTTCCCATTATAGTATCAGCTCATAATCCAGAATCCCATCCAAATTGGTTTTAGATACCTGTTGTTGCTTCTCAGATGTAGTTCCTTAAGTACAGCTACTCAAATTTCTCTCATGCTGTTAAGCTAAAGAGAAATATCCACCTCCTCCCTTACATACACAATATACAGTACAGGGTAAGGAAAATCCTATAAAGTAGTTCCCATTCAAAGCAAGAGGCAGAGGGTAGGGGATGGTAGACACAAGAGGGTTCCTGGTCCAAAGCATATCTGAAATCCAGTCACACAAATTATGATAGTTCCTTGGTTGAATGTAAATTCCTGAGTACAATTCACCAGAGGCCCTCAGCTTTGCCTTTTGGGCATTTGGTTCAGCCTTCTACTCAGTCTTTCTCTTTCATGAAGGATAAAACATGCTTGTTACTGAGTTTTCTTAGCTTTCTTCCTGCCAACATTTTGGGATTCTGAAGACCTTTTTTTCATTTTGTGTTATTTCTTGTCTCTTAGTTCAAGCTGGCAGTGTTTCAGAATATGTAATTTTTTTAAAAAACAACTTTGTAGGTCTTCTATGTACTTTATGGGGTCTGTTTCATTAGTTGAATGCCACACCCATAAATATCTTTAAGAGAAGCTTTTACTATGAGCTGCTACTAAAGTACCACACCCTTTGAGAGAATCTGAAGTGACTAAGTTCTCTTTACCAGGTCTTTTGTCTGGCGCAGTCTTTGATCTTTCTGAGATTTTAACAAAAAATTTTGTAGTCACTTCTTCAACTTAGTTTTAGACCACGTTTTTCTGTTAGTGCCCTGGATTTGATATTGGCTGACCATTTCTGAATTTTAGTGTTGTTTGCATCCTAAAGAAATCGCACATTTTCAGAACCCTCAAGTCCTGGCTCTTCTTTAACAGGTCTTCATTTAGTTTTTGTTTGTTTGTTGTGGTTTTTTCCATATAAAGCAGAAAAACAAGGCAGCACTTTTCAACTCTCTGATTTAAAAATCTCCTTAACTAGGGGCGCCTGGGTGGCTTAGTTGGTTAAACGTCCGACTTTCACTTAGGTCATGATCTCGCGGTTCGGGTTTGAGCCCCGCGTCGGGCTCTGTGCTGACTGCCAGCTCAGCCTGGAGCCTGTGACTCCCTCTCTCTCTGACCCTCCCCTGCTCACGCTGTTCTCTCTCTCTCTCTCTCTCTCTCTCTCTCTCTCTCCTAGAAGTAAATAAAACATTTAAAAAAATTTTTTTAAAAATAAAAATCTCCTTAACTAAACCAGCCAGGTTATTAGGTAACATTTTCTACTTTTCATATAACTAAAGGTAACAGTGTTCTTAAACTTTCTGCCCCCTTCCTAACAAGGATATTCTTCTAACATCTGTCTCACTTTTCTGCCCTCATTGCAGCCTTATAAAATACCATGAAGCTTTTATTAACAGTTTCTAATACTGTCCTTAGAGGCCATGGTCTAGTTCCAAAGCCATACCTACATTTTAGGTTTTTGCTACACCAGAAAGACTCTAAATACCAATATATGTGTTAGATATCTCTTGCTGCATAACTACTTATCCAAGCCCTTGCAGCTTAAAACAAACAACCTGACCTGCCTCTTCTCAGGATCAGGAATCACCCTTGCTTTACTGGGTGATCGTGGCTCCATATTTGCAGAAAGCTGTTTGGGGTTGCAGTCACCTCAACTGGAAAATCTGCTTCCAGGCTCACTTAATGTTGGCTAGAGGTTTCTTTTCCTCATCACGCGGGCCCTCTTCATTTACTACCTGTTTGTCCTCACAACCAGACAGCTGGCTTCCCCCCAAGCAAATGATCCAATAGAGAGTGCCTAAGACAGAAGCTGCAGTCTTTTGTAACTTAATCTTGAAAGTGATCGATA
Source organism: Proteles cristata cristata (assembly GCA_017311185.1). Classification (NCBI taxonomy): domain Eukaryota; kingdom Metazoa; phylum Chordata; class Mammalia; order Carnivora; family Hyaenidae; genus Proteles; species Proteles cristata. Next base: position 1,283,621 of record JAESUZ010002751.1, on the reverse strand, counting down.
TACCATCTCTTCTGCTGTATGCTACCACACAAGCCCTCTGCTCAATAAACTGAACTACTTATTGTACTTAATATTCTCTTAATTCCTCACCTCTGCCTTTGCTTACACTATTCCCTTTTACCCCAAAAGCCTTTTCTTTCCACAAGTTCACTCCACAAACTCCTGTTTGCTGTCAACTTTTATGAAGCCTTTATTGACATACCTTCCCAAACCCTGTCATATAGAACCTGAACTTGTAGAAAATAAGTTCATTTATATGGTTATTTCCTACTATACTAAAAGTCCTTTGAGAGCAAAAATGGTTAATATTGTTCTGGCACCAGTGTTTCTTTAATGTTTAAATAGTTCTGAGAAAATCTAGGTATTTTATGATTTTTTTGTGTTCTAAAATGGAAATCAGATACCTGTTTTAACTGCCTTTGAACTTTTGGAGTGAAGCTAATAAAGTAGGATTGAAGCTATACTTCTTATGTGTTTTTGTAAGATGAGGAAGGACATGAGGCATTCTAATGATTATGCCAAAATTTTAAGCCAGAAAAGTGTCCTGACCTTTCTAAAAACACATTTTGTGGAACACTGCTAAAAGTACTTATTTTATATTGCGTAGATTTATCAAATAGGTGTAAGCTTATACTTACAAAGTATAATGATAAATATTATGGGGTCTGTAGATCTGTCTTTCCCCTCAAGGGCCTCATAATTCATATAAATAAACTATAATATGAGGCAGTCTTTTTAAGTCCCTGTTGAAAAGGTCAGAAATACCTGTTTTTACTTTGGGTAGATTGTCACTCGTAATATAACAAGGGGAGCCTGGGTGGTTCAGTTGGTTAAGTGTCGGACTCTTGATCTCAGCTCAGATCTTGATCTTAGGGTTGTGAATTCAAGCCCCGCATTGGGCCCTGCACTGAGTGTGAAGCCTACTTTTAAAAAAATAATAATAATAAAACCTTGCAAACAAACTTCTAACATTCGGTCCTGAAAAGTCCTCTTTTATCCTCCATTTGAAATAAATATAAGTAAAATCATGTAAGATCAAAATCAGTTATTTTTTATCGGTTATCAATTACTTTCTTTGGTTTCCTTTTCCTCTACCATACTGACATCTTGAAAATGTATATGAGAATTCTGTTTTGTTGTTTGTTTTTTTTAATTTTTTTTTTTTATGTCTTTATTTTGAGAGACAGACAGAGAGTGAATGGAGAAGGGTCAGAGAGAGAGGGAGACACAGAATCTGAAGCAGGCTCCAGACTCTGAGCTGTCAGCACAGAGCCCAGTGTGGGACTGGAACCCACAGACTGTCAGACTGTGAGATCATGACCTGAGCCGAAGTCGGATGCTTAACCGACTGAACCACCCAGGTGCCCCTGTATACGAGAATTCTGTATGAATGCTTTTCTCTCGGTGAATTTTTCCTTTGCAGTGCAATACCAATAAAATAAGAATGGTTTGTTTTGTTTTGTATGTCAGTAAATGTAGAATCAACTCCACAAAGATATATTCTTTTGTCTTTGAGTTTTTCCATGCAGTATCTAAAAATATCTATTGATTTATGGGGGTTTTTTGTCTGTACTTTTGTGTTGTGATTTTGTAAAGTACACTTGAGAAATTTCTAACTTCTGCAGTAATGAAACATTTTCTTGGTTTTTTTGAAGATGGGACAGAGCAAAGAAATGTTTGAAAGGATTAACGTTTCCTCCTGGTCTTCGTATTTTTAGGATTGGATATTTTCATATAAAATTTCTCAGTTGAGGGGCACCCGGGTGGCTTAGTCGGTTAAGCGTCCGACTTTCGCTCAGGTCATGATCTCGCGGCTCGTGGGTTTGAGCCCCGCGTCGGGCTCTGTGCTGACAGCCAGCTCAGAGCCTGGAGCCTGTTTCAGAGTCTGTGACTCCCTCTCTTTCTGACACTCCCCTGCTCACGCTGTCTCTCTCTCTCTCCTAGAAATAAATAAAACATTTAAAAAAAAAAAAATTTCTCAGTTGAACCTTAGTTCTTGTTCATATGTAGAACTCTTTTATTTCTCAAGGATTCCTAATACTTTGAATCACTGGCAAGAAACCAATTAAATTACTATAATGTCCCTTTATTTCTGCCCAGCTACCTTAAATCCTTCCTGGAATAAATCTTAAGTTTGAATAAAAAACATCTGTAATTTCTAAGATTTGGACCTAGAAAGCCTTACCAATTGGAAAATAATGGAATACAATTTAATGTTTACTGTATAAAGTATCATAAAATAAGATGACCACTCGTTTCTAATAGCTGTATATCTTCTACAAGGGGGGAGGCCTGTTGGAGAGACATCCTTGTGATATAAATATGTTATGCTACCCATAATATCTTGGTGTTATGCTGTCCTTTTCACTCAGTTTAATGTATTCAGGTTTATTATGAATTAATAGTGGAGAAAGTAGAAAATCAAGAGGAAAGTTCACAGGGTAGCAAGAACTTAAACCCTGAATAAAAATTCCTAAGTAGGTCAGATGTTATCTCCATTGCCATTTCCCTAATTCAGAGTACTATCATCTGTTGCCTAGATTTAAGTACTTTCCTAAGAAGTCTTCCCAAGACTGCGATTACTCCCTTCCCTAGTATTAACAAAACCAGTGGTCCTTTGAAAACTGAAATCTCATTGTGTCGCTTCCTGCTGAAAACCTCTAAAGAGCTCCCATTGCTCTTAAAGTGGCTTATATATTAGGCCTTATGTAATCTGGCCCCTACCTCCGTTTACTTCCTCCAAATCCTTGAGGTCCATCCATCCACAGAATCATTTCTCATTTATTGCTGTATACTGATAACATTATTTCTCTACAGGTTGGTTTAGTAATCTCTCACAGCTCCAGGTCACCTCCTTAGGTATCCATTAGGATAGGTCTGTTATATGCTCCCATAACATAGCTTTTTAGCAATTACTGTTAGAAACTTCCATCTCACTTATGTAATTATTTGCTTACTCTTTACCGTATGATTCTTGGTTCCAAGTACCTGTAGCATTGAGCTTAATTTCTTTGTTATTTGTTGAATGAATGGGTACATTATTGGCTTGTTGATTTATGTTTCTAGTTCAGTCTATCCCAGAGTTGTGTTTAAAGAGCATAAACCCCATTATAATTTAGACTTACAGGACGATAATGATGTTTCCATCAATTTTTTTGCCATATGGTTACATGTGATTAGACAGGTCATTTAACTGCTAGAACTCATTTTTATCATTTGTAGAAGGAACTAGTTCATCTATAAGCTTGCCCCTGACTCAGGTGTTCAGTCATGTTTTATGGTTTCCCTTCATCAGGGAAAAGATTGATTTCTAACTTCATTGACCATTAGGTTGATTTGGAGGTTCTGTTCTACCTGGCCCCACTCTGGGATTCAGCTGAAAGAGCAGCCTCCAGTCTCAACTTGGCTGGACACTGTAATAGAGGAAAGAGCTCTGGAAGATCTCTTATCTTTCATCTTAATCAAATACTCTGTCCAGAAATTACATGTCCTCTAGGCCCACAGCTCATTGACCAGAACAAGCTACACCACCTAACTATAGAAGGACCAGTAGGTACAGTCCTATCATATGACCAGAAGGCAAAGAAAAAAGTATTTGGCAAACAACACTAATGACAGATTTTTATGCTTCGCATCAACCAAAGATTTGAATCACTGTCTTTAAGGCAAAATATACTCATTTCCTCCCCCCAGCGAACCTGCCCAAAAGTCCCAGCTAGCTTGAAGTCTTGGGATTTCCAGGTGTTGTATATAATTCTCTACATTCAGTTTGGATATGTTTTTTCTTGGTCTGGAGATCTGTGAATGAAAATACTATCTCCGTTATTGTCTGCTACCCTCCCTCACTGTAAATACACCTACTATACATCAGAATAACAGGGGCATGATAACCACAATAAACACTTCCATTTGAATAATGAGAGGAAAACATAGCATTGCCTAATCCATAGCAACTAAAAAATCCCACCAGGCTGACTTTATAAGGGTCCCTTTCCTCTGGATATGGGGAATATTCTTATTTAGGTACTAAATCTGCTCTTCTGTAAGGTCTCCCCAGTCCATTGTTTTTTGTGGCTCTTGGCATTCCTTCATTTCTCCATCATCTTCCATAGCCTCCTCTGAAGTAGGTATTAGAAAATATTAGGGGAGCTAATGCAAGTGTCAAAGTCAATCAGATTTTAAACGGGCTTTTTATTTTTGTTTGTTGGCAGCACAGCTTTGGAGTAGGCTTCTAATGTGTTTCTATTTAGCTCAGTATGCCAGTAGCCTGTATTTATAGTTCTTTATCAGATTGCTAACATAAACCTATTAACTTTTGCTGGCAAAGTTACACCCTTAGTGTCCTTTCTTTTTCCTCAGAGCTGTTTTGTTCAGCTGAAAGCATTAACAGTTTTAATTGGGTCTCTGCTTTTGAGACTCTAATCCATTCAAATGTTTTACTCTGATTTGAAATTTACCCTCAAGGTCTATTACTCATCCTTTGTTAGTTAATGGCCTTCTTGATTTTTACAATTATGGCTCAGGTTGAGAAGCATTCTTCAAATGCTACAAGTCCCCAAGAATTTTTGGAGTCTTCTTTTCATTCCTGTTTTACAAACTAATCAGTTTTTTTTTTAATTTGTTACTTACAAACTGAACACAGAGCAACCAGTACACTGTTTTGATGTTCAGTTTTTTTAACCTCTTCTCCTAAAGCTCCACCTTTATTAAGTACGTTATTTGCTTTTCAAGCTGTAACTGACTTTGATGTCAAATAACTTGTACTGTCTAATATGGGCTGTCATCCTCCTGTCCTCTTAGAGGTTTCCTTCCTCCTTGGCCCCCAAACTAATGGAATATATTTTAGCCTTTGTGTTAGAACAGTATCCCCCTTCTGGAACCAATTTATGTCAGGGTCAACTAGGTTATGATGTGATAACAAACAACCTCAAAAGTTTATGTCTTGTTTTATGTAACATTTTTTCATGGATCAGGTGGAGAACTAGGCAGATGCAGAAGTCAGCGTCTCAAGTATAGTGGCAGATAGAAGGTGATTTCAGATCTTTTATCAGCAATAAAGTACTCTGTCCTAGAAATAATAAGTTGCTTTGATTCACAACTCATTGTCCCTAATTAGGTACCTAGTCCCACGAGCCACAGGAGAGCCAGAAAGCAGAAAGCACAACATTATTGTGTGCCTGGGAGGCAGCCAGGAGTAATTTGATGAGCAGAAATAACGGCTCTCCATTACACTTTCAGTGTTTATCTTTGTGTATCTAGGAAAGAGGATGAAGGAAGGTGGGTACTTGAGGACATTTGTGAAGACAGAAAAAGTATACTCCCTTCAGTCAGCTGTGTTCTGAACTTAAGGTTTTTAACCTATCCTCCTTCAGTCCATTTAAATAAGTTTTAAGTTTCGCATTCTGACCATGGTTTGGTCAGATTATAATAAGAATATCTCACTTACTAGAAGGTATACTTTGGTTGGCATCAGGTTGAGATAAATATAAATTCCTAATTAAGTATAGGTTTGTAACATCAGCCCTCTGCTGCCATTTATTACTGGGAAATTAATTTGTGTCTGTCACAGTTTGCTTCTTTAAAATGGGATCATGAAAGTATTACTTTTGTTTAGGTATAGAAGAGTTAACCTTTTATTCTGACCAAATTTAATGCAGCTTCTGAGATAATAAAACTTAAGCATGATTTAATTAATGCTTTTGTAGGAAACTTGTCTTAACTAATTTCATCTCTTTCTGCTATGAAATAAGATAATTTGTGTAATGTGTATATGAACTTACAGACCTTTGTAAGAACGAATATAATTTCCCTTCTCTTATGGCTATAAATACCAGCTAAAAGAGAATAATTCACATATAAGTATGTTGTTCAAGTTTTGGAACAATTTGCCCTTCCCAAATAAAAGTTACTCATTTTTCTCTCACTTCCATAAGAAAGAGAAACCAAATTTATATCAGGAAGTATTAGATTAGTTTAAAAATGTTCCAGTGAATTAATTTCATATCCATTGTGGGATAAAATGTGTGGTGAAAATAATCTTTGAAATGAATTACTGCCATGAATTTAACTTGATCAGGAAAGCGGAAAGAATAGGGCTTCCTTATTATGACTGCAGTGCATGTTTTATTTTTTTTTCTTTTGTACTTTAAAGTGTATAAAGAGTTCTCATTCTTTTATAAAAGCTGAAAAAGTGAGGGTGGTCACTATAATAATGTGCCTGAACTTGTCATATAAAGTTCTCAGAGTTCTATAGTGAGATTTGACAGTCTTCAGAGGTTTAGGATTGTTTTTTAACAATGACAGACTGCCAATAAAAATTAGAGGTTTAAAGTGTCCTCGTTTATAGGATTAGTTAGAAAGGACATCATTTATTTACTTATTTTTTTTTTAGTTTTTTAATGTTTTATCTATTTTTGAAACAGAGACAGAACATGAGTGGGGGGAGGGGCAGACAGACAGGAACACACAGAATCTGAAGCAGGCTCCAGGCTCTGAGCTGCCAGCACAGAGCCCAATGCAGGGCTTGAACGCACGAACTGTGAGACCATGACCTGAGCTGAAGTTGGATGCTTAACCACCTGAGCCGCCCAGGTGCCCCATGGGACATCATTTAAAATGTAGGTAAATTTGGACTTAGTCTTATTAATGTATTGATTCATACACAGCTAGAGTAAAACAATGTCTATTAATAATATAGACCATTTATTGAAATTTGGTGTTACAATAATACCCCACAGTTTTATAGACATAATTTCACTTAATCCTTAGTGTAACTTTTATAAATTTGATAGCATTTTCTGCCCTTTAATAATAAGGAAAAGTTGGTGTCATTTATATTATAAAAGGCTAATAAGAATATGCTAGGTGCTATGCTAAAAGGTTATCTCATTTTATCTTTATAATGGCAGTTCCCTCATTTTACTAATAAGAAAATTTAGGGTTAAAGAAGTTAAGTAACAGTTTAAGTGACACAATTGGAATTCCAGTCCAGGTTTCTGACATCAGAGTATGTACTTTTAAATAGTGTACCTTGTAGACGTCTTCATATTTGATAAAGAGTATTCTAATAAAAAATTAAAATCAAATTTTATTTCCATATGTGTGTTTTATAATTTATAAGAAGATAATTTATGGCACAAAATAACATTAAATTAGAATAATTTGAGATTAAAAAAAACTTACTTTCATTTACCACCGTGTTTCAATAAAGGGGGAGTGAGTTTGAGTAAGTAAAGGAAACAGACATATAGTTAAAGTAGAAAGTTTTGAGACTACCTGTGCCTTTTATTTTTTAGCTACTACAGAAGACACAGATTTCAGAAATTATCACACTGGGAGTTTAATGGTTTTGGTGAACCCAAGGGACTTGGTGTTAGTTAAGAAAAGGAAGGAAATTTGTGAGATTAGTTCACGTGTGTGAACTTCCTATACTTTTATTCTATACTAGCCACTTTACAATGTTTTCAACAGTTACCTTAAACATGCACAAAACTTAGCATTCATACAAACCCGGAAAGTTTGTATTTTTGATAGGGAAAACAAACAATAAGAGCAGTGTAACAACAGCTAAGTCTTGATTGCTACATTGACTGGTAGGAAAATACAAGAGATAAATCTGTTATTTTTGATGGAAGAACAAGTCTCTAACTTGAGACTGTTTCATCCCTCTTAGATCCTTATCTCTCTAGGGTAGTAAATCATTTAGTATCCTCTTGACTTCTTTTATGGTAGATTATAGGATAATACCTAAATAAAAGACTTTAAAGCCAAAATGAACTCCTTCCCAATTTGCTGTTAATTCAAAGCTGATTCTCTTCTTAGAGGGAAGCTCGTATTACTATTTATTTCTGTAAAAAATTACTTTGTTTCCACATTTGGTAAACAAATGTTCACCAAACATTTCGTAAATGGAGATATAATATCAGAGATACAATAAAGTGTTGTAAATCCAGGGAAGAAGTATAAATTTTAATGTATTTCTAATGTTTATTCAGCAAGATAAAACCATGCCTGTTAAAGCAAAACATACTTTATACTTTACAGTAGACCTCTATGTATATAGGGATGATAGATGGTTAAGACTAGTTAGTTACACAGGACACCTGCGCACGTTTTGGTTCTCCTAGGACTTAATCTTGCTCTGCTCCATCCTTCATATCCATGGTGCCTGGGTATTACCAGCAGTTAAGCTTTTTGAGCATTAATTTGGTAAAACACTCCAAAGAGAATCCTGTAAGAGAAGTTAGGAAATTACTCTTACGTTCTTATCTGGTTGTAGCTTTCCACTGATCCTTGAAGCCACGATGCTGTTGTTTGTCTCTTCATCTGTTTAAAGTCCTTTCTGCTTTTCTCTTAGTAATCTGAGTTCTACCCTGAGTACCAACCAGAACTCAGTCATACATGAGGAAGGCAAAAGAAGACAAGAAGGAGGAATTAAGATACAGTAGAAAGGCCATGGGGTTCTTTAGTCAGACCTCAATCCAAATCGTATTTCTACCACTTCGGGCAAATGACTTAACCTTACTGAGCTTCACTTTCCCTGTAAAATAGGTATAGTAATATGTTTTAAGAATGAAGATTAAGTATCTAATAAAGGCTCTGAACATAGAGATAAAGTTTTACTTACTAAACTACCCCTTCTTACTGTCATTTTCACCATGTAAATAGAGCATGCTTTCATGTCTGTCAGTGATCCACCTTACCACAACCAGACTGCTAAATCTTCAAAAGTAAACAGCGTAAATAACTATGTCCATATCAAGAGTCTCCATACTTCCTGTAAAGAGTCAGATAGTAAATATTTTAGGCTTTGCAGTTCTTACAGTCTGTCACTACTACTCAGCTCTGCTACTGTAGGGCATAAGGAGCATGGGCAATATGTAAATGAATGTGTACAGCTATGTTCTACTAAAACTGTTTACAAAAACAGATGGTGAGACAGATTTGCACACACCCCCAGGCTATAGTTCGCCAACTGCGAATCTGTACTACTGTCCATAAAAGGGAGTTCTATTGTCAGAGATTTCATATTCTAAAAACAGCACCCCCTTTTTAAAATCAGTGAAAAATACCTCAGTATGAGTTAACAGTGAAGTCGTGAGGTTATGTTTCCCAAAACTGATAGACTTTCTTACTGTAGAAGAGAATGGTTTTTATATGCCACAGTTTTAACATAAGTTTAATGCTTAGCATACTTTTTAATACTGAAAAATTAAAGGTTTGATCCCACCAAACATTTAGATGAATCACACTAAATGATGAGTAATAATTAGGATATATTGACTTATATATTACTCATTTGGAAAATCATGTGCATATTAGTATATGAGGATTCTTCTGTACAGAAACTGTTCAACACTGTTTATCCCTGTCTGTGCATTTCTCAAAATGAATCACAAAACTCTTGACATAATGCTTAATGATATCTCTAGAACTACTATTCAGAAGACAGTATTCTGATAATATCTAGATTAGGTAAGGAAATTACAGAGACAGAAAAGTTTCACTGACGTATGATCAGAGAGTGCAGTTACTTGGCAGTAATTCTGGAAGAAGTACTTGTACCTCTTCCTCTGGATTTCAAGGATTCTTTTTTCTTCTTATTACTCTTAGCTTTTTTTAAAGCTATTATTGGGAAATAATTTCTTTTTTTTTTTTTTAAATATTTTTTTTTTAATTTATTTCTAGGGGAGAGAGAAGGACAGTGTGAGCAGGGGAGGGTCAGAGAGAGAGGGAGTCACAGACTGAAACAGGCTCCAGGCTCTGAGCTGGCAGTCAGCACAGAGCCCGACGCGGGGCTCGAACCCACGGACCGCGAGATCATGACCTAAGCGAAAGTCGGACGCTTAACCAACTAAGCCACCCAGGCGCCCCAATAATTTCTTTTTTTTAATTTTTAATGTTTTTAATTTATTTCTGAGAGAGAGAGACAGCATGAGCAGGGGAGGGCAGAGAGAGAGGAGACACAGAATCTGAAACAGGCTCCAGGCTCTGAGCTAGCTGTCAGCACAGAGCCCGACATGGGGCTCGAACCCACGAACATGAGATCATGACCTGCGCCAAAGTTGGACGCTCAACCGACTGAACCACCCAGGTGCCCCTATTGGGAAATAATTTCAAGCTTACAAAAAAGTTGTAAGAAAAAGAGTAGTACACCTGTACATTCCCACTGTTAACATTGTGCCCAATTTGCTTTATTGTTTGTTTTTTCACATGTTCTCAATCGTATACAAACACATGCACACACATAATATATTTTTTCCAAACCATGTGAGACTAAGTTGTCTACATCATGGTCCTTTATTCCTAAGTATTTCAGTGGGTATTTAATCTTTTATCATATAGATAGTTTTTGAAGATTATAGTTCCTTTGATTTTTTTTTTAATACAGGATCCCATTTTGAGTTTGATGTTTTTCAATTAGATTCAAGTTTTGCACCCCCAGGTAGAATATTACATAAAGGATGTCATATTCTCATGGTATCACATCTGGAGGCACATATATCTGTCCGTCATTGATAATGTTAGTTTTGATCACCCAGTCAAGGTGTGGGCCATTGTCTCCACTGTATAGTTACTAGTTTCTTAGTGCTTGCAACTAATAAGCACTCTGAGGGGAACCTATATCCTTTTGAGAATTAATATAGTGAAGTTGTTAAGAGTTCATACTAGAGTCACAACTGAAAAGTCCAGGTAATTGTATGAACTTAAGCAAGTTTACTAATATGTGAAATAGGGATGATAGTTGCCACATCTTTTTCTACATGTACATATATATAACATACATTGTTAGGCGCTTTAAATGAAATATGATCTGCAAAGGCTTGTCATGCAATAAATGTTCAGTACATGTTAGCTATTACTATTTTAGCTCTGGAAAGATGAATTAATACATAGTAATAAAATGTAAGGCTTTATAACCCAAAGTTAAAAAGGACTTTATCTGAGGCACCTAGGTGGCTCAGTCAGTAGAGCGTCCAACTCTTAGCTCAGGTCTTAATCTCAAGGGTCTTGAGTTCAGGTCCCACATTAAGCTCCAAACTGGGCGTGAGCCTACTTAAAAAAAATAAGATTAATGTTTTATCCAAGATGAATGACTTTTTAAATATCTTATTATTGAGCTTGTTCTAATTCTTTGTGTTCTTCCCTACCTGCTGTGCTCTGTCCCTTCTGTTATGTGTGAGGCAAGAAGTTTAGGGGTGAAACCCCTATCAGGAAGTTTTTTATGAATTCTGACCTGCTTAATTTTCAATTTCTTAAAGATTATAATTGGATTTTTATGAAATAGACATTTTAAAAACCACCTGTACCTCTTTACTCTTCTACCACTGTGAAGTGTCATGTAATAGTTGTAAGAGACTTTCTAAAAGCGGTAGATATCCTAGTAGAATTATAAAGAATAGAGAGAGGTTTAGATGGACTTAAAGACAGGGAATATCACTGACAGGTATCACTAAAAAGTTCTTCTAGATGTTCCCTATGGCTGGAGTGTGGAAATCAGGGTAAAAAATGATAAAGTAGGGGCGCCTGGGTGGCTTAGTCGGTTAAGCATCCAACTTTCGCTTGGGTCATGATCTCGCGGTTCGTGGGTTTGAGCCCCGCGTCGGGCTCTGTGCTGACTGCCAGCTCAGAGCCTGGAGCCTGTTTCAGAGTCTGTGATTCCCTCTCTCTCTGACCCTCCCCTGCTCACGCTGTCTCTCTCTCTCTCCTAGAAATAAATAAAAACATTTTTTAAAAAAAGTGATAAAGTATTGGACTGGAAGAATTAGCTAAAGCCAGATCATGAAAGACCCTGTTTGTCATGCCAAGAAGTTTGAATTTCATCATGAAGGCAGTAGAGAGCCAAGGGTTAAATATGAGAGTGATAGGATCTAACTTTTAGAGAGACCACTGACAGTAGCAATAGAAGGGAATTGGAGGATAGTGTGATACTGAAAGTAAGAAGGCTAGTTGCTGCCTGAACTGTAACAATGGGGTAAAAAAAAAAAAGGCACTGAATAACTTGTAGACATAAAATGAATGAGAACTGTATAGGATCTGATGACATTATTTGGAAATGGAGCAGTAGGAAGCAAGAGAGAGATCGAAAAATCAGGTCTTCTGGCTTGGGTGACTGGATGTACAATGGTGCAGTTCACTGCATTAAGTAATAAAAGAGGAACAGATTTGGAGATCAGCAGATGGGGATGTTCATGTTATGTGAGGTATGTCTGTGGAACATATAGTAAGAGATCTTTATACATGTGCCTGGAGTTTAGCAGAAATATGGGCTAGATATTAAGATTTCAGGTCATGTCATTAGCATACAAATGGCAGTTAACGCCGCAATAGTGGATGAAATTGCAAGAGTGAATATGTACAAGGGCTAAGGACTAAGTCTTGCATATCTTTTGTTTGTATTAGATTATATAAACATCTTTAGTTTTACACAAGTTTAAATTTGATTATTCAATACTGTTGATTTAGGGTAATAACCTCCCAAAACGAGAAACACCATTTGTATTTTATTTGACTGTGTGAGTTAAAAGGTATTAAGTAATGACAGATGACTGACTAGCTCTCCAGGATATGTTGGAGGTTTAGAAGTCATCAGCATAAAGATTATGACCAGAAATAATAGCTTTTGAGCCTTTTTAAATTTAATTTTTAGGGAAGCATTCCAGTTAGATTGTCACTTTTGTGAGCAAAGAAAGAAATTAATTTTAGTCCCTTTCCCTTAACATGCCAGTCAGCACATGGAGCATGCAGGCTCCTAGTAAATACAGGGCAAGCCAAGTTTAAAGGGATGTAAGAGGTACAAATACAGGAATGAGAAGGCAGGCATCAGGATTGAGCTTAATTTTGCCTGGAGGTGCCTTTGACCATGTTATGTAGTGACTTTATGTCCTGAATATTTTGTAAGAAAAGGATTAAATTGACAAATATTTCACACTGCAGAGAAGAAACAAGACTGGATTATTTTACATGTACCTTAACAAAGGTCTATTTTACTATTTTATACTCTAGAAATAAATGTAATTTCAGAGAATTGAGCTCTAAGTGGGAGGAGGGGTAGAGGGTAATAGTCCTACGATTTTTTACCATTTACTCCTTGTAGGAAATAGTATTGAATCGTTCTTTTTCTTCCCAAATAGTCCATATCTTCAACTATTTTAACTGTTCACACTGAGTATTTTAAATAGAAAAGGCAAATGTGTTTTAGCCTTAATTTTTTCTTTGCTTTTATGACATTTAATCTTAGTGGTTTTTTTTTTTAATGTTTTTTTTTTTTATTTCTAGGAGAGAGAGAGAGACAGCGTGAGCAGGGGAGGGTCAGAGAGAGAGAGGGAGTCACAGACTGAAACAGGATCCAGGCTCTGAGCCGGCAGTCAGCACAGAGTCCGACGCGGGACTCGAACCCACGAACCGCAAGATCATGACCCAAGCGAAAGTCGGATGCTTAACCGACTAAGCCACCCAGGCGCCCCTAATCTTAGTGTTTTATGTAGTCTATTCTAAACCAGAACAGTTTGTGGACCTTAAATAACTGGCACAATTTATTGGCTCATTTATTCAATAAATATTTATTCGATATTTGTGTGTGAGGCACAGTTCTAGACCTAGGGCAGAGCTGAGCAAAAAACAAATTCCTACTTTCATGGATCTTACATTTTAAGGAGGAGATAAGACAATAAATAAAGTAATAAGTAAATTCAGTAGTCTGTTAGGAGGTAGGCACTATAGAGGAAAACTAAGAAGGGGGGGTGGATAAAGTATTCTAAAGGGAAAAGAGTTCATTTTTTTGCAACATTTTCTTATGAAAGGTTTCAAATACATGCAGTGAAGTTTCAAGAATTTACAGTGACCATATGTATACCTACTAGCTAGTTTGTACTATTAACATTTTACTCCATCTTATATCCATCTATCTCCTCCGTATTTTGAGGCATTTCTTTTTTATTTATTTCTAGGAGAGAGAGAGAGACAGCGTGAGCAGGGGAGGGTCAGAGAGAGAGGGAGTCACAGACTGAAACAGGCTCCAGGCTCTGAGCTGGCAGTCAGCACAGAGCCCGACGCGGGGCTCGAACCCACGAACCGCGAGATCATGACCTAAGAGAAAGTCGGACACTCAACCGACTAAGCCACCCAGGCGCCCCAGAGGCATTTCAAAGGAAATTGCAGATATCAGTGCATGTTTTCCTAAGTATGTCAACATACATGTCATTAATTACAGTTCAGTATTTATTATTTTTTTCTTTTGAGGTAAAATGTACATACAAAGATATTCACAAATATTAAGTATATATTAGCTGAATTTTGACAACTCTTATACTTTCATAACCTAACCTGCATCAAGATATGGAACATTATTACCATCATTTCTGAAAGTGTCTTCATTCCCCTTCCCAATTAATGCTTGCACCCACTCCCCAGAAACAAGTACTGTTTGATTTTTTTTTCACCATAGATTAATTTTGCCTGTTTTGAAACTTCACATAAATGGACTCAAAGAATGTGAACTCTGTTATATAAAACTTTTTTACTCACCTCAGTGTTTTTGGGACTTACTCCTATTATTGCATGTGTAAGTAGTTCCTTAAGTTGCTGAGTGTTATTGCACTATATTACTATACCATGGTTTGTTCATCTGTCCTATTGATGGACATCTGGGTTGTTTCCACTTTGGGACTACTGTGAATAAAACCATATGAATAGTCTTATTCAGGTCTTGTTGTGGGCTTGCATAAATACCTACGAGTGGGATTACTGGGCCATGTGGAATGGGTATGTTTGGTAAGATCTGCCATACTTTTTTCTCAGTAATGCCATGTAGGAGAGTTCTAGTTATTCCACATCCTCACCATCATTTGATGTTGTCAGCCTCAGGTTTAGCCATTCTGGTGGGTGCGTAGTGGGAAAGCTGGCAAAGATGACTTTTAAACAAAGATTTGAAGAAGGTGAGGGGGCAGGCTATTTAAATTTAAAAAAAAAAAAAAGCAAAGAATCTAGTGTACAGGAGCACAGTAAGTGAAGAGGAGAATAATAAATGATGCCAGAAAGGTGACAAGGAAAGGGGAATGCAAATCACTTTGGACCTTGTAAGCAGTTTTAAGAACTTTGGCTTTTATTCTGAATGAGGTAAGAAATAACTGGAGTATTTTAAGTGGAATAATGGCATGATTTGACTTGCATATTAACAGATTGGTTATTCTGTGAAGAATGGTCAAAAGTGGAAGCAGGGAAACCAGTCAGAAAGTTCTTATAATGAGCCAATCATTAATTGGGTGTTTGGATGTAGAAAACTACACTGTCTTTGCTGAAGCCATGTTCCTGAACAGGCGCTGATGTTTTAGTTCTTAGAAATGTCATTAAAGAATAGAAGAGAGAGTAATTCAGTTCAGCCTTTTTGTTCAAGTAGCATTGGAGTCTATCTCTACATGTATAAATAATTGGGGGTTAAATTTCGTAAGTGGCTTTTTACAAATTAGTAATCACTTATTTCCTCATAAGGAATTTCATATATTGTTGCTTATAATACTCTGTTTTAATTTCTTAACCCAAAAGGTCTAAATGTGGTCTTAATTGTTGTTATATCTAAGTGTTAAGGTCATTAACATTAATGACCTTAATCATTAAGGTGATTAAACAAAAACTTAATGAATTAGTGAAAATAATTTAATCTTTATTTAGGAATTTTGTACAAAATAACCTTAAAAGGCTCTTGTGGTTTGCTAGTATTTATTAGATATTATAAAGCAAAGCATTAAGAGTTTGCAGTGAAGCAAAATATAGTACTAGATGCTGAACAGGTTACAAGGATAATTGTATTTAGTCTTCATCCTTAAAAAAATTTAGAGTCCCCAAATAACACAAGAGAATATATCTTTAAAGGGAAAGTCACAAAGGTTAATTAAACAGTGTCCACATTTTAGAGATCAGTATATAAACAAATAATTACAACACAATTTCTAAGTAGAGAATGTAGTATTACAGAAGCACAAACTGGGGAGCATTTCTGCTAAGAGGAGGCAGAGGAAAGATAATTTTAAACAGACCTAGAAGAACAAGTGGGAATTTTCCATGGAGGAGCTGGGGCATGGTGAATGTAATGTCAGCAGAGGTGTCCAGTCATCATCTGAGCAAAGGCACAGAGCAGATGCTTAAGACACACTTGCAAGACTGTCCCTTCAGATAATTTTTATCTACACATAGCTAATGTCACTCTCATTTAATCAATAAAAGTGGTATTTTCTAAATTCTCAAATGTAAGTGACATGCCCAATTTAGAGCCAGTTAACCCTCACATTAACTGCCAGTGCATTTAACAAAGAGACCATAAAAAAACATCTGAAAGGACAACCTTTTTCTAGGGTTAAGCAAAATAACAAAGAGGAGAGTAAAGAAACAAAACATTAACTGCCAGAGAAAAGAGAGGGAAAGTTGGGTAAAGGGGGAAAAAAACAAAATACAAATAGGTAGGAAAGTGACTTGCTGGACTTGGGGTTCATGAGGAAGGTAGGATTCTTACCTATCTTATTCTGTCTGTATCTGTATCCATGCTCTTCCAGTGTACTAGGGAGGCTGAAGTAACATGAGTGAATATTTTGGAGCTTAGTGTCATGATAGCAAGTTTCATGGAGACATGACATTGTGCCTCTGAACCTTCTAAAGATCATTGTTCAGGGTCGCCTGGGTGGCTCAGTCCGTTGGGCAGCCGACTTCAGCCCAGGTCATGATCTCACAGTTCAGGAGTTTGAGCCCCGCTTTGGGCTCTTTGCTGACAGCTGGCTCAGAGCCTGGAGCCCATTTCCGATTCTGTGTCTCCTTCTCTCTCTAACCCTCCCCTTGTCATGCTGTCTCTCTCTGTCTCAGAAATAAATAAAAAGCATTTTAAAAAAATTTTTTAAAAAGATCATTGTTCAGTCTTTTCAGATCCTTTTTATTGTTCATATTGTTATGTATAGAAAACATAATTACTTGCAGTTCAAGAAGCTTTTTAAGTTATTTGCTTAATCATAAGTTATAGTTAACCTAATTTCATTTTATGTAAGATCAAATATTAAAGAATTCTTTAGATTATTTAATTTTATTTTCTTTGTTTCCTGTAAATCCAAACTTGAGAATTTATGCCTCTGTTATTTTATTGAAAAGTTAGAATTGTTCTTTGTATTTTGGTGATTAATTTTTAATTGCAACTGTGCTTAATGTCAATATAATATAAAATTTACCTCCCCACTGTGTCACATGTATAAGTGGTCTTCAAACATAGTTATTTCCTTTTTTTAAAAAATAATAGTCTAGAGGCACCTGGGTGGCTCAGTTGGTTAAGCATCTGACTTCGGCTCAGGTCATGATCTCACAGTCTGTGGGTTCAAGCCCCGCGTTGGGCTCTGTGTTGACAACTCAGAGCCTGGAGCCTGCTTCAGATTCTGTGTCTTCCTCTCTCTCTGACCCTCCCCTGCTCGCTCTCTGTCTGTCAAAATAAAATAAAATAGGCATTAAAATTTTTTTAATATTATAAAAAATAATAATATTCTAAGTAACTCCCATTACTGTACATGCTAGCTTAAATGTCCCATTACTGCAGGTGTTAGCTTTGCACTAGTGAAAATAATGCTGTGCATGAAATCCTTTTCCTATTTATATTTACAGTGACACATTGTACTTCATAGCACTTACCACACTGTACAATTTATTTTTAGGACTTTTTTTTTTTTTAATTTTAAATACTGATTCATTTTTGAGCGATAGACTGCAAGTGGGGGAGGGGCAGAGAGAAAGGGGAACACAGATTCTGAAGCAGGCTCCAGGCTCTGAGCTGTCAGCACAGAGCCCAACGCGGGGCTTGAACCTACAAGCAGTGAGATCATGACCTGAGCTGGAGTAGGATGCTTAACCGACTGAGCCACCCAGGCACCTCAGGACTATTTTATTAGTATCTGTTCTCCCTATTAGAATGTAAGCTCTACAGTGTTGGTAAATGTGTGTATTTTATTTACAACACTGTGTTCCTGGTGCCAGGCACATGGTTTGGCACTCAATAAATACGGACTAAGGTAACTAATGAACAGACTTAATCCTAGGTCTTCTGCTCTGTGTCTCTAGTTTTTGTTCTCTACCATCATTTCCCAAACTATTAACAAAAGTTCTCTATGAGCTATCAATAGACATTTTCTGAAAAAATGATTCTGTGGTCATAGGTTTGGAAGGACTGTATCCTCCCTCCCTTGAACAACCACAATTTCCATTAGCATGGTAAGAGCTCTCAAAAGTCCTAAAGTCCAAAAAAATCTAAGGTTAGAATCCAGCATTTTGTCTTTTATAACTGTCAAACTCTTTACTGGACTATTTGAAATTATTTCAACACAGCTGGCCTGCTTAATCCTGCAAGTAGATTTATTTTAAAAAATTCATTGACCGATCTTATCTTCAGTGAATATCTAACTTTCTATATAAATTATAATTTAAAATTGGATTATCTTAGGTGTTTAGCCCAGGCATTCAATAAATTATTGAATTCAGAGCTCATTCTCATTTATTAATTTGTTACTTGGCTTCACGATTCTACATCTTCCTACTCAAATCAAAAATCTCATTTTCACTTATAATTTGATGTTACTATAATGTAATTTACTGTCTGTTCCCTAGAAATAGATGTATATCGTTTTGGGTTTTAAAAATACTTTCTTTACCTACAAAGCTACAAGTATATTTTACTCTTGAACTAAATTAACTTAAATGGGAAAAGTTTTACTGAACCAAATAAATTGTCTTTTAGAAATTAACAGTGTTTTATAAAATCACTTAGTGAAATCTACTCAAGTATTTTTTTTGTCAATAAGTATTATATGTACATTTTAGAAAATATAGGAAACAATTACAAAAGAGCATTTCAAAATTGTGCCACCTAGAGATCATCTGTTAACTTTTTAGTGTATATACTTTGAAACTTGATGTATATGTGAGCATGAACGCATATGTGTGCATATGTGTGTATGTATATACACATAGAGATACATACATACATACATGTTCCTTTATTCAGCACATATTTAAGCAGTATGGTTTGTGCCCAGCACTTGTTTTAGGGTGGCTGTTAAGCAGTGACCAAAATGGACAAAAATCCCTGCCTTCATGCTGCTTAGATTGGGTGGCAGAGGAAGATAGGGGGAAAGGGATGACAGTAGTAAACAGGTATATGAGATGTCAGAGGATGGTAAGTGCTGTGAGAACATAAACCAGGGAAAGGAATAAAGGAATATAGAGATTTATTTTATATTTATATATATATATGTACATATATGCTTGTCTACTTTTAGACTTTTATCTGAATATACTTGTTCAATTATATCTTTTTCTTTTAAAAAAGATTAATTACTACAAATATCCTGAACATACAGTTTTTACATCTATTTTACTTAATAAATTTTTTCCATATTATTAAATATTCTGAACCATTTTAAGGCTACCTTTAAAACCTTTCAGCCACTATTGCCCTTAGTAAAAGGATAGATCTTAACATGACCAATGACTCTGCATGATTTGGTGCTAATCCCCCGAGCAGATAGCGTCTGTTACTCTCCTCCTTCACTCACCATCTCTAGCCACAGTGGCATATGTTTGGTCCCCTTCCTCATACATACATGGGGAGAGAGAAAATAGGAATATATAAAGTTATAGCTATATCCCAGCTGTTGAGAAATGCTTTGAAAGACTTGGAAGAACTTAACCATAAGTCTTTTATATTCTGCACATTTAGGGTTCTTAGTACCTTATTCTTCATCTAACTTTTTACTATAAAAATTTTCAAACTTAGAGAAAAACTGAACAACTATGTACTCTAAACCTAGATTCCAAAATTGTTAGCTTTGCAGTATTATTTTTTCTTACTCTATAATAAGATGTTCTGTAATTGAACCATTCAGAAGTATGTTGCACACGTTATGACACTACCCCTATAAGCCATGCATTAGTGGGAAATTATTTTCTTGACTGGTAAAGCTAGGAAATTGAAGTATTTTATAAAACAGAAAAATGACAAGATTTTTTTAAAGCAGAAGTATTCACTCTGATATTAATAAATAAAAATTTGATTTTATAGATATGGAAAATAGATAAAACCATAAGGAAAAACTTTCTACAGAACACTGTTCAAGCTACAGAGACTGTAAATGGTAATTGTTAAGCATATAGAATATTCTTTAGTTTTTCTAATAATGAATGATACATATTTGCTACCGTGTGTTGAGTAGTTAGTATGTCTCGTGCATTTTAACCACAATTCTGTAAGGTAAGTACACAGTGTACACTTATAGATAATAAAACATGTTGGGATAAATATCTTGTCTCAAGTCCTAAAGTCCTAGAGCTAGTAAACCATGGAGCCAACATTCAGATTCAGAGCATTCTCGGTTACCAAAGTCCATATTCTTAACCAGCATACTATATTGCCTATAAAAATCAAAACACCTTAGGGGTCCCATTTCACACCTTGAAGGTAATTTTCTTTATGGTTCATCTAGAAAAATAAATGAGATAGCCAGGAATATTCTGAAAAAGGAATTATGAGGGAGGAGTTGCCTTACTAGATAATGAAGTGTAGAATGAGGCTACACTGTTTAAAAGAGATTAAATCTGACATAGGAGACAATTGGGTAGAGTAGGAAAAAAGTTTAGGAATACTCCCAAATTCAAGGGAAATTTATTCTATGATATAGGTACATTTTTTAAAGTTTATTTATTTATTTTGAGAGAGAGGCAGAGGGCGAGAGAATCCCAAACAGGCTCCTACTGTCAGCGTGGAGCTGGACACCAGGCTTGATCCCACAAACCATGAGATCATGACCTGACCTGAAACCAAGAGTCTTCATGTTTAATCAGCTGAGCCACCCTGGCATCCCAATACTGGCATGTTTTTAGTCATTAGAGGCAATAGATGATTTGATGCATGACATTAGGAAAAGTGACTTGCCATCATCTCTCCTTATACAAAAAATAAAAAGACCATATGTCTTTTTATGGGGGTCTGGAAAATCATAAGGGGTTATAGAGACAAAAGACCAGGTTTGAATGTGTCCATTTCATCAACTAAAAATGGAGATAATAATCTCTGCCCTTATTTTAAAAGATATTAGTTAATACATATGAAACTTTTTTCCAGATTTATGAAGCATTATATGAAAAGGAGATTAGAATAAATTTTTATCCATAGCTTGCTTTCTTCATACAAATTTAAATGTTTTAACTTTTTCCTTTGAATTTCATTTGTAAAATGCAAACTTTAACATTGAGTCAATATTTTGGAATCTTTTGTATAATATAACCCAATTTCAGTGTAGTACCTTTCTTAAATTGAGAAAGTATACAGTGTATCTAACAAAACCTTGTTTCTACTTAATATGTTTTTACCACTAACTGTATTGTTAACATCCTTTCAAGGCTACTAAAATCCTCTATTTTTGGTTTTGTTTTAATTTTTTTTTAATGTTTATTTTTGAGAGAGAGAGCGTGCAAGTGGGGGAGGGTGGAGAGAGAGACACAGAATCCAAAGCAGGCTCCAGGCTCTGAGCTGTCAACACAGAGCCCGACACGGGGCTTGAACCCACAAGCAGTGAGATCATGACATGATCCAAAATCAGATGCTTAACCAACTGAGCCACCGAGATACCCCTAAAATCCCTTATTTTTAAAATAAACAAAAACCTCTTTGTAAGGTGTATGTTCTGTTTGCTGTTTTTAAATACATAAACTTACCTATTTTTTCCTCTTTTAGGAACACCATCTTCAGCGGGCTATTTCAGCACAGCAGGTGTATGGCGAGAAGAGGGATAATATGGTCATACCAGTCCCAGAGGCAGAAAGTAATATTGCTTACTATGAGTCTATATATCCTGGGGAATTTAAGATGCCAAAGCAGCTCATTCACATACAGCGTAAGTAATTACTCTTTTAATAATTATATTTCCTATATTATCTGCTGAGCTCGACACATTTTTTACTTTTACCTGTTCAAGGCCTTCTTTGGTACCCATTTCATTGACATCAGTTTAGAGAGTTACTAGAGCCCATTTTCAACTTATTTATTTATTTATTTGTTTGTTGATTTGAGAGAGAGGGTGCAAGTGAGTGAGGGGCAGAGAGAGAGAAGTGGGGCTCACCAGGGCTCATGTTCACCCAGTGCAGAGCTCAAACTCACAGACTGTGAGATCATGACCTGAGCCAAAGTCAGATGCTTAACGACTGAGCCAGGAACCCTGTTTTCAGCTTTTAAAATTGAGATTTTTACCTGACAAAAAAAGATGGTATTTTCATCCTAAGTTTTTAGTTTCATCTCAACATATGATCTTATGCTACGTTAGGATAAAGAATATACCTCAGATGTAGAAATAGTTTTATAACTGTTGAGAAATAGTATTGTGAGTAGCCTTAAAGAACTTCTTAGTAGAAATCACGAATCAGCAAACTTTTTCTCTAAAGGGTCAGATAGTATATATCTTAGCCTTTTAGAATCATTTAGTCTGTCACAACTGTTTGACTCTACTGTTGAAAGGCAAAATCAGGGGCACCTGAGGGCTCAGCCAGTTAAGCGTCCGACTTTGGCTCAGGTCATGATCTCACGGTTAGTGAGTTCGAGCCCCGCTTCACGGCTCTGTGCTGACAGCTCAGAGCCTGGAGCCTGTTTCAGATTCTGTGTCTCCCTCTCTCTCTGCGCCTCCCCCGCTCATGCTCTGTCTCTCTCTCAAAAATAAATAAAGAAAGGTAAAATCAACAATAGATGATATAAACAAATGGGCATAGCTATGTTTCATTAAAATCTGATTGACAGAAAAACAGATGGCAACCCAGTATTGGCCCTTGGACCAATAGTTTGCCAACCTCTGATCTGTGATTCTATTTACATTTTTAAATTTAGTGGGTTTTTGGAGGTTGTTTTAATTTGAGAGACAGAGAGAGCTCATGAGCTAGGGAAATGGGGAGAGACAGATATGGAGGGCAGGGGATCAGACGCAGGCTCCATGCTGAGCAGGCTTGATCCCACAATCCTGGGATCATACCTGAGCCGAAAGCAAGAGCCCCATACTCAAATGACTGAGCCACCCAGTCACACCTAAATTTAGTGTTATTACCTAAATTGGTAACTTGTTTCACTTGATAGTGATAGGTTCTTCATTAGCAATAATCCTTTAATAGCCATTACATATGATGATCAACTGAAAACTTGTAAATTTAAGAGACTAAATTTCATTTACTCAGTCCCCAAGTACTTGACAACTTTAAAACATAGCTGAAAGTTTACTTAAGTAAAATGTGTACATTGTTGTTGACCTTTATGATTAAGAGGTTTTTCCAACAACATGTCCAAACATTTTTTTCTGTCTTAAGCCTTTTTTCAGGACCATATATAAATCTGTGTTGTATTTAGAATGATCGTTTCTGTCCTAAATTCTGAACATTTATTTTACCGTTTCGTAAATGTGAAAACAAAACAAAACAAAAAAAACCAACAGCATAGTTAGTGTCTGTATTGGCTCTTATCAGTACTATATTGGCATTTGATATGTTTTTTTAAATTTTTCTTAATGTTTATTTTTTGAGAGAGAGAGAGAGAGACAGCGTGAACAGGGCAGGGCAGAGAGAGAGGGAGACATAGGATCTGAAGCAGGCTCTACGCTCTGAGTTGTCAGCACAGAAGCTCATACGGGGCTCAGACACATGAACAGTGAGATCATGACTTGAACTGAAGTTAGACACTTGATTGATTAAGCCAGCCTGGCTCCCTAGCATTTGCTATTTTTAACTTGAGGTTAATTCTAACTCATACCTTATTGATTTCCTTTAGGAAAAAAATATATTTTTTCCAGTTTACTAAAGGTTACTTTGAAGTGAACCAAATAAGTGGCATGTGCTTTCTTGTCCACTCACATGTTTAATTACATTTATGACACAGACATTTTAAACAAATCTGGTTAATATTAGAACCTAAAAATTAGTTCTCTGAAAAATCATGGCACATACGTTAACTAGGACCACACTGTATTCCACAGCCACAGGTAATATTATGAATGCATACATTTGGGTTAAAACAGGATTAAGTAAGATAAAATTATATTAATCAATTTATATAACATTACTATCAGAAAAAAATTTTGGAATGCATGTTTTACAAATAGATGGCTCATTAATGACCAAAACCCACAAAACACATTTTACTGGTAACTGGTGGATTAAATTATGGTCAGAAGAGTCAAAAGGTGTGATATTTATGAAGGAATTGACTTTGCTGTTGTGTAATCAAATAATAGTAATAAAATGACAGCAGAATTGTAGCTTATTTGGGAAGAAAATCTGTTAGTACAAATTTGAATTGAAGTATGTTGTCTCTGGAAAGATGTATACATTGGAATATTAATCAGGACTCTGCTAATTGGTGTTAGCTGCCATTGAATTTCTTTTAACATTTTGTTTTGAATAATTATAAATTCACAGGATAATACATGTAGTGTTAGATACTTCAGTCAAGATACTCAACTATATCATCCCCACAGGTTTATAGTCAAACCTAGTCCCTGGCAACTGCTGATGTCTCCATCTCTGTAATTATATTAGTTCATGAATGTAACATAAACAGAATCATCCAGTGTATGTCCTTTAGAGATTGGCTTTTTTCTTGTAGCATATATCCTTGGAGTTCATCCAACTTGTTTCATATATCATAGTTTCTTCCTTCTTATTGGCAAGCAGTAGTCCATAATATGTATGTACCACAGTTTGTGTAGCCATTGACCCAATGAAAGACACTTGGGTAGTTTCCAGGTTTCCACTATTACAAATAAAGCTGCTGTAAACATTCATTTGCAGGTTTTTGTATGAACTCCTAGGATAAATACCCATGAGTGCAGTTGCTGGGCCCGTTTTTAGTTTGACATGAACTTCCACAGTTATTTCCCAGAGTATCTCTCCCATGTTACATTATCAGCAGAGGTGTTTGTGTCATCCAGTTTCTCCTGTTTTCTTGTCAGCATTTGGGACAATGCTGACATTCTAATAGGTATGCATTGATATCTCATTATGCGTTAACTTTGTATTTCTCTAAGTAGCTGATACATTAAATATCTGTCATGTATTTATTTGCCTTCTGTTTATCCTCTTTGGTGACATGATTGTACATGTGTTTGCCTGTTTTCTAGTTAGATCGTTTTCACATTGAGTTTGAGGATTTTGTTTTATTTATATATTTTAGACACAAAGTCTTTGTCATATATGTGATTTAGACATATTTTCTCCTAGTATATAATTTGTCTTTTCTTTCTCTTAACCAAGTCTTGTCATAGAACAAAAGTTTTTAATTTTGATGAGATAAAATCTAATCAGTTACGTATAAGTGACCAATTTTGAGTGTGTAAGGTTTAGGTCAAGAGTTTTATTTGTTTGTGCTTTGTTTTGGTTTTACTTCTGGATGTACAAATGCTCCAGCATCATGTATTGAAGAAAACCATCCCTCTTCCACTGGATTGCTTTTGCTTTTTGGCCAAAAATTAAGCATATTGATTTGGATCTGTTTCTGGGTTCTATATTCTATTCCACTGATTTCTGTTTATTCCAAGATACCACTGTTTAAATTACTGTAGCTCTGTGATAACCCTTGATATCAGGAAGAGTCATTCCTTCTTTATTTTTCTTTTTCAGAATTATTTTGAGTACTCTAGGGCCTTCAATAAACTTGTCTGTATCTACACAGAAACTTGCCAAGATTTTGATAGAAATTAGATTAAACCTATAGATCACGATAGGGAGGAGAATGGACATCTTTACTCTGTTTTCAGTCCATGACCACAGTATGACTTAGTTCTTTAATTTCTTTCATTGACACTTTATAATTTTCATCCTACAGATCTCGTACACACTTCTTTATTTTAAAAAAACTACATTTATTTATTTTTGAGAGAGAGAGAGAGAGCATGAGCTCGGAAGAGGCAGAGAAAGAATCCCAAGCAGGCACCATGCTGCCAGCACAGAGACTGACATGGGTCTCGAACTCACAAACCGTGAGATCATGACCTGAGCCAAACTCAAGAGTCAGTGCTTAAGTGAGCCACCCAGACACTGCATATCCTGTACACATTTCTTTAGATTTATACCTGAGTGTTTTATTTTCTTTGGAGCAATTGAACATGGTATTGCATTTTTGACTGGCTTCTACTTGTTCATTGTCAGTATATAGAAAGGCAAGTGAAATTGTTTGTCTTATGTACTGTGGCCTTAATTGAAATTGCTTATTAGTTCTGGGAAATGTTTGCAGATTCTTTGGGATTATCTATATAGAAAATCACAGTGTAGTCTACAAATAGAGACAGTTTTATGTTTCTTTTCAATATGTCTTTAATTTCTCTTTCTTGCATTAGTATAGTGGCTAAAACTTCAATACTGTGTTAAAATATGTGGTGAGAGCAGACATCCTTGCCTTGTTCCTGATCTTAGGAGGAAATAATGAAGTCTTTCACCATTAAGTATTACATTAAATTTAAGTTATTTTATAGTTACCTTTTATGAAATTGTTGTATGTGTGATTTGGAAATATTTTCCCCCAGTGTATATAATATGTTTTCATCCTCTTAACAGAGTCTTTCACAGAGCAAAAGGTATTTTTCTGAGATCCAGTTTATTAGTTTTACTCTTATGAATCGTTTTATTCCTAGTGTAGTGAGAGTTTTCATCATGAATCAGTGTTGAATTTTGTCAAATACTTTTTCTATATCAATGGATAGCATCATATGATTTTTCTTCATTAGCCTGTTGATGTGATAAGTTACATTAGTTGATTTTCAAATATTGAACCATACCTGGAATAAGTCCTACTTGGCTGTAGTGTATTTTCTTTCATAACTTGTTGGTGGGTAGGATTTGCTAAAATTTAATTGGGGAGTTTTGCCTCTAGGTTTATGAGAGATCATGTTTGGCTGTGTGTGTGTGTGTGTGTGTGTGTGTGTGCGCGTGTGTGTGCGCGTGTGTGTGCGCGCGTGCGCGCCACATGCACACACTCTGCCTTGTTTGTCTTTTTTCTTAATCTTTTAAATTTTTTTTTTTTTTAATGCTTTATTTCTAGGAGAGAGAGAGAGAGAGACAGCACGAGCAGGGGAGGGTCAGAGAGAGAGGGAGTCACAGAATCTGAAACAGGCTCCAGGCTCCGAGCTGGCAGTCAGCACAGAGCCCGACGCGGGGCTCGAACCCACGAACCGCGAGATCATGACCCAAGCGAAAGTCGGACACTTAACCGACTAAGCCACCCAGGCGCCCCATTTTCTTAATCTTTTAATATTTATTCATATTTGAGAGAGAGAGCATGAGTGGGAAGAAGGGGCAGAGTGAACAAGAGACAAAGGAATTTGAAGTGGTCTCTGCCGGACAACAGTGAGCCCACTGCAGGGTTCAAACTCAAACTGTGAGATCATGACTTAAGCTGAAGTCGCACACTCAAACAACTGAGCCACCCAGGCACCCCAGCCTTGTTTGGTTTTGGTATCAGAGTAATAGTAGCTTCATAAAACAGGTTGGAAAGTGTTCTCTCTTACTCTGTTTTCTGGAAGAAATTGTATAAGATTCATGTTAATTCTTTAAAACTTGGTATTGGCTTTTAATATAGTACAATAAAAATATAGTATAAATTTCTATAAAGTTAAAATTGAATTTTGACTGTGAGGTGGTCTAGTAAATTACTTATGAAGGATACGTTACCTTTAATGATATACAGAGACTAGTTCAGTTTAGTTCCCCTAATTCCTGGTTTGTAAAGCTCTTCAGCTAATGTTATACAAACTCTTCTGGGGAGTTATTTTTTTCAAATTTTTTTTTTTGTTTATTTATTTTTGAGAGAGTGCCAGTGAGGGAGGGGCAGAGTGAGAGGGAGACACAGATTCAAAGCAGGCTCTGGGCTCTCAGCTGTCAGCACAGAGCCCGACGCGGGGCTCAAACTCATGAACTGCAGAATCATGACCTGAGCCAAAGTTGGACTCTTAACCAACTGAGCCACCCAGGTTCTCCACTTCTTAGGAGTTTTTAAGGTGATAATTAGTATTCCTTATAAAACCAGTGGTCAAACATGTTTGAGAATGATTACATATTATATTCCCCTATCATAATGCATATTATCATATTTATAGATTCCGGAAGTCTTGTGACTAAAGAAAAAAAAAACTTATTTTAATCCACCATTTTCCATTTGTGTGGGTGTTATATGTTACCTGTTAACATTTCTTTGAACATTAGTTTGGAAAAGTTCAACTCTATCTTTATCCTTATCTTTGGCTTCAGCAAGAACTGATAATTTTCTCCTTTTTATCCTAGTCAGAACTCTAAAGGAAAAACCCCATATTAAAACCATTATCCCCTTCATACTTTAGGTACTTTGTAAACTATTCACTGAGTGCTGGCTACTCAGCATCTCTTGATCCAAATGTCATGTAATGGTTCTCTTTTGATTAGTGACCTGCAAAGTTTCTGGATTACATAGCTAGGATTTCTTTCCTATTTATACTGGGAAAAAGGACAGAACAATTCTGACCAGAATGAATAGACAGGAACAGCTTTCTCTCCCCCTTCCTTTTGCACGTGGGTCTCAAAATTCTCCTGTTAATCCTGAAAGGAAACTTTTTTTTTTTTACTTTATTTAGAGAGAGAACACGAGCATAAGCAGGGGAGAGGGGTGGGGGAGTCTTAAACAGATTCCATGCTTAGTGCAGAGCCTGATGCAGGACTTGATCTCACTGGCCTGGGATCATGACCTGAGCCGAAATCAAGAGTTGGATACTCAACTGACTGAATCACCCAGGCACCCCACAGGAAACCTCTTTCTAAAGACCAATCTTGATATATATTTATATATGTATATATGTGTATATTTAGATATATATATAGCTCTATCCAATGGAAAAGCCAAGAAGCAAGATTCAAGCAATGGATTAAGTAAGCATAACAATTGTAAAGCATTAAAAATGTAGGAATTCACAAATCCATACTGATTATAAAAAATGGTGGAGTAGTCTCCTGCTTTTGCAGTATAAAGCCAAAAGCTGAATGCTACGCTATGAAGAGAGTGCTGGCGTTATAAAGTCATTTTGCAGTTATCATGATCAAGATTGAATTATGTAAGAATCATCAGTGTGTTCTCAATAGAAGAGGAAATTTTGAAAAGGAGCAGGATAATTGCATGGTCTTAAGCTCTCTCTACCAATCGCTTATTAGTTACAAGAGAAGGGAAGAAAAACAAACAGTAGTTATGCAGTGGAATAATTGGGTAATTTCGTGACTGATCAAAATTAACATCACGTATGAGGAACAGATGAACATTGTGTGCCTCTAGATGTGATACCCTGAGAAGGATTAAGAAAGTTGAGTATGCCATCAAGAGTGCATAATCTAATCACAATGGGAATAAGAAGAAGACAAGTTCTGGGGAAAGGACTCCACTCTCAAAAATATTAGTGTCTTAAAAGACAAAGAGTATGGAAATGTTCCGGATTAAAGGAAGCCAAAGAGACAGTAACAAAAATAATACCTGATCCTAGACTGGTCCTGTGCTGGATCAGCTGGCAAAATTGAAATATAGGCAGGAAGTTAAATTGTTGTTTGAGTGTAAATTTATGAGGATGATGACTATACTGTGATCATACAAAAGAATCTAAGGAAATACACTGTGAAGTGTTTAGCAGTAAAGAGCAGCTGTGAATGTAATTTATCCTCCAGTGTCCCAATAAATAAAGTATGTATGTATATATAGATTGATGCAGAGAATGCATGCAAATGATAATTAATAAAATTTAACAGTAGGTGAATCTGGGAAAGGATATGTAAGTATTCCTTGTACTCTTTTCATTTGTAATTTTTAGAAGTGGGAATTTCTAAATGAAAAGGTTTTTTTAAAATAGATCTTTATAGAATTACCTCTCACCATGGATGTCTTCTGTCTTTATGGCCCAGTTCTGAAAGACTGCATTTTCTCCTTCCTTTGCCTACCTCCCCATCTCCCTACAATACTCCATCTTCCCCCATTATTCTTCTGGTACTACATTCTAACATATAAAATCAACCACAGAACTTTATCAAAAAGGATTTCATGTCTGTGATTTAAATCTTTCAAATCTGGGATTCTCTATTCATTCTCCTTAAGTATATTCTAGAAGTGACTCTAAGCTCTGTACAAATATAAAGAAGTTGAAGACTTTGATGATCTAGCTAGCCAATAATAGCTTTGTCTTCTTAGGTCTAAGGCAAAGATGTCAAATACCTACCACACCATAGTAAATATCACTATTAACAGTATTTTCTGCTGCTCAGCATTTATTTCAAGAACTTTGCAAGTTGGTATTACCAATCATTGAGGATTAGTGCTTGAATTGAAACCCACTCACTATTCCTGGTCTGACAGATGTCTTCTGAACTTTGGATGGTGTGCCTTCTTTTCAATCAGGGATTACATTCTGTTTCTAATCCACAATTTGTGCTGTTTGATGGACCCAAATATCCTCTCACTATTTGCCTCTTTTAGTTTATTTTTTATTTTTATTTATTTATTTTTTAGTTTATTTATTTATTTATTTATTTGGAGAGAGAAGAGAGTGGGCATGCACATGCAAATGAGAGAGGAGCAGAGAGAGGGAGAAATAGAATCCTAAGCAGGCTTTTCACCCATCGTGGATCCCAATGGAGGGCTCAATCCCATGACCGTAAGAGCATGACCTGAGCTGAAATCGAGAGTTGGATGCTTAACCAACTGAGCCACCCAGGCGCCCTTGCCTCTTGTATTTTTAAAATGTTATTTGGGGTTATGGTCTGAGCTATATGTGCCATTTGTTATATAAGCATTTTTATGTATTTTCATCTCTATTACTTGACCCTAAGCATGAGACTGTGGTTTGTACTGCTTTGTATCTCCTTTAAAAATAATCAATTTATATGTACTCTTACATGTTCTTGCTTAGATTTATTTCCTACTGCATTTTCTTCTCCATCTGTGTATTTTGTTTAACCATACACAAATCTGGGTTTATCCCTATCAAAATATTTTAAAAGGACTTAGCCTCTACAACATGGCTCCTATTTTTAAGCAATTACTGGCTAGCTGGGTCTCATTTTAGTTGACAACTTAATTACAAGATGTAATCCACTTGCCTGTTTCTCTGCAGATCCTATTTTCTATTTTGAACAAACTCAATAACATGGCCCAGAAAGTTTGAAGATACTCCTATTTTTAGCACCATGATAAATATGTTATATCTTTATCAGCTGCAGTTGAGCTATCATTGGGAAGTGGTAGGTTTGGCTGAAGTCAAACGACACGTTGATCATTGGCTCTGGGTTTTTTGGTCAAATGAAATCCTAAAGTGAATTTTTACATGTTAGCATTTTTCTAGGGCTTTTAATATTTTTATATCTCAACAAGATTTGGTTCTCCTTACATTTTAAGATCTTACATGTGTTTGCACCAACTATGAAAGGAAGGTCTCTTGCAGAGGCAAGAGCAGTCTCGACCATCAGATACTTGTTAACTTCTATAAAAGACACAGAGGTCCTAGAACAAGGTCCTTTCTTTCCAGTCTTGATTTCCTTCCTCCATATGTTGGATATGACTTGTCATTCATGATATAATATATGTCGGATATATTTTGATAATGCAATAATAAGGTGATGGTAGATGGGTTTGCTTCATTTTTGTGAATAATTAAGTTTGGAAGTGTGATTTGATCTGAAAAATCATGTTATAGTGGAGGATGCCAAAGTAATAATACATAAATGAGACCCTAAAAATATATAAAATATACCCTCAAGCAGAACATTGCTGGTTGGTCCCTATCAGTTTGGCTGTCTATATTATTAGGATCACCACTTTTTAATAAAATTTTAGTGATAGAAATATTTTATAATCTGTGCTTTCAGGTATAGCACTAGCCACATATAGCTATTTAGTACTTGAAGTATGGCTAATGTGACTAATGTACTAGATTTTTAATTCAATCTTACTAATTTAAATTGGCTAGTGGCTATCCTATTGAACAATACAGCTTTGGATTGTTTTGGTTAGGAACCCAACAAAACAAGTATTTTTAATCAGTGTTTAATCTACTTCAGGATCTCCAAAGCTCTGTTTATATAGCAGTAACAAACAGAAATAGATCATGGAAAGTCATTGGAAGGCCAGTGCTTATAAGAAACATGGGTGCAGAGATGTTAATATATAGAGTTTTGGGTTTTTAAAAATTTTTTAGAGAGCACTCATGAGCAGGGGCAGGGCAGAGAGAGAGAAGGAGAGAGAGAATCCCAAGCAGGCTTCAAGATAAGTATGGAGTGCTTCAAGATTAGTATGGAGCCCAGTGTAGGGCTCAGTCTCATAAACCACGAGATCATGACCTGAGCCTAAATCAAGAGTCAGACAGTCAACCAACTGAGCCACCCAGGCACCCCAATATATAGAGTTATCATGAAGGAGTCTAAATATTTTAATTAGGAAAAGTTACAGAAGTGTAATATAGGTCAATATGGAAAATGAACAATGGTATATAATATGTTCAATTCTACAAATATTTATTGGATTCCTGTAGGTCAGATACTATTTTAAACTTGAGGCAAGGATGTAGGTTTGGAGTAGCCAAAGGGTCACTCACCTCTTGTACCTATCACATATATCATTAGTGGATGACTACATATATTTTCATATTTTTTATCCCCCCCAACTTGAATAGAGGCAGTATCAGTACGCTTTTCAGTAGGGTACAGCAAACAGAGTTGGCATACGAGGTGAACATGTTTACTGTCTCTGCACTAGAGGTACAGAGATAAATAAGAAGTCACAAAGCCTCCTTTCAAGGAAATCAGTCATATTCTAATACTTATCAAGTAGATTGTAATGTACGTGTAGAAAATAGTACAAAAGAAAGACATGGATCTACAACAGGAATTTTTAAGCTTGTAACCACAGCTTTTAGGGATGTTTGGATTGCTTGTGATTTATGCAGAATATTATATGTTCACACATTTTTTTTTCCCCTGGGGAGAGGGTTCATAGCTTCTGAAAAAGCTAAAAGTGACAAGGAACTATTTACTAGTTGGAGCAGTCAGGACGGAATTCCACAGGACTTGATGTCAGGTTGGGTTTTGAAAAGATTAAACAGTCATTTGCAGTCATTTGCTGGGTGGGCAAGCAGAAAATAGCTAATACAAAGACATGAAATAGCATACTGTATAAAATATATAAAATTTGAGAGGCACCTGGCTAGCTCACCTCACTCAATAGAGCACACAACTCTTTTTTTTTTTTTTTAACATTTGTTTATTTTTGGAGAGACAGAGCACAAGCAGGGGAGGGCCAGAGGGAGAGGGAGAGACAGAATGTGAAGCAGGCTCCAGGCTCTGAGCCCTCAGCACAGAGCCCGACGCGGGGCTTGAACCCACAAACCATGAGATCATGACCTGAGCCGAAGTCAGATGCTTAACCAGCCGAGCCACCAGGTGCCCCAACACAACTCTTGATCTTAGAGTTGCGAGTTCAAGCCCCACATCAGGTATAGAGATTACTTAAAAAAGAAATAGATGAAATTTGCTATGTCAAAAAGTACTGATGAATGAGACTGGAGAGACTAGGTCAAAAGGGGCCTCATATAGTCGTAAGGATTTGGATTCTGAGGTGATAGAAAGTTAAGGAAGGAAAAGGTATGAGACATTTTGATATCAAGCTATTTAATATTTTATTTGTATTATTGTCAACCTTGTTTAATATTGATAAGTAATTGAATGACATTTGATAATATAGAGCAGTGGTTCTTGGCCTTTTTTTCAGACCCTAACAAATAGAGAAATATATCACATTTCTATCACCATGACAGTGATTGTCATAAGGAAACAAACAACATATGTGCATTCATTGAATGAAAGCTCTTACTATTACTGGCGGTGGCTTCTAACACTTCAGCTTTATTTATTTATTTTTTAAATTATTTTTAAAAAATTTTTTAAGTTTTTTATTTAATTTATTTCTGAGAGAGACAGCATGAGCAGGGGAGGGTCAGAGAGAGAGGGAGATACAGAATCCAAAACAGGCTCCAGGCTGTGAGCTAGCTGTCAGCAGAGAGCCCAATGCAGGGCTCAAACCCACGAACTGTGAGATCATGATCTGAACCAAAGTCAGACACTTAACCGACTGAGCCACCCGGGTGCCCCTAACGCTTCAGCTTTAAATACCACTCCCTGAGCATTTGGTAAAATAGTTAAATATTCTAGAAACAATCTTACTTAAAAACCTTATCCTTTTATATTATATCAAACCATATGAAATTGCTGATACTTCATCATTTTAAGCTATAAGAATCTCCTTATGTTCTTAATAATTGGCTTCTAGTTTATTTGCTTCAGGTGAGTGGAAGGGGTCACATCCATTGTCTTTTATGACTTATGTGTCTGTTAACAGTAAGGATAGTCTCCTTAAACTTTAAATATGGGAAACATACATTTCTTATTTCTTTAGAAAATCTAGATTTTGTTTTTATCCAGACATCTGTGAGAGGTTTTTGTCAGTGGATTCATATAGTAAATGATTCCTTATGGTTTCTTCTGTCAGCTTTTAGTTTGGATGCTGAACAGCCTGATTATGATTTGGATTCTGAAGATGAAGTATTTGTGAATAAACTGAAAAAGAAAATGGACATCTGCCCATTGCAATTTGAGGAGATGATTGACCGTCTAGAAAAAGGCAGTGGTCAGCAGGTACAACTTCATTGTATATATAATAAGTGTGTGTTTCCATATCTATATGGAAACAGATAATGTTGGGGAACATTAACTCTGGAGCAGACTCTGGAGTTAACAAGCATGAATTCATATGCCATATCCGCCCAGTACTAACTTGCATAATCTTGAGTGATATGTTTAAATGTTTTTATACCTCATTTTCCCCCTCTGTAAAATAGAGATGATAAACACAATAAGACTGTTGTG
This sequence comes from Proteles cristata cristata, assembly GCA_017311185.1. Lineage (NCBI taxonomy): Eukaryota > Metazoa > Chordata > Mammalia > Carnivora > Hyaenidae > Proteles > Proteles cristata. The sequence continues at coordinate 1,248,662 of JAESUZ010002751.1, read as the reverse complement.
AACATTAACTAAAATAATGTATATAAAGCATCAGTGACTGACATGTATAAGGCACTCCAGGTTTGCTGTTATTAATTATTGCTCTTTTATTGTCATTGAAAGTTGGAAGTACTTTTGAACTTATGTATATATTATATGAAAATGACATAATGATTTTACATTTAGCCAGTCAGTCTGCAGGAAGCCAAGCTACTGCTAAAAGAAGATGATGAATTAATTAGAGAAGTTTATGAATACTGGATTAAAAAGAGAAAAAACTGTCGGGGGCCATCTCTTATCCCATCGGTAAAACAAGAGAAACGAGATGGTTCCAGCACAAATGATCCTTATGTGGCTTTTAGAAGACGTACTGAAAAAATGCAGACTCGAAAAGTAAGTGAATTTGGAAAACTTCTTTTCTAATTTTTTTTGATGTGAGAAAAATTATTTATACTTACAAATCTCTCAGTATCTGAAGCAGTATTTTAATTTGTGTTTAAATAGACTTTCTATACAAAATAATGAAAAGTATTCATTTAAAGTGAATCAACCTTAGGATTCATTACATAGCTATTAATGGTGTATTTTAAACTATTTTAAAATCCTATATAAAATTGATCCTGGTGATCCATATTCCCTTTCAGTTTCTTTAAAATTTGAACTAACCTATCAAATATATGTATTCTTATATGTCAATAGCTGTATTCAGAATGCCACTAGAGAAATGTTATTGACATTCAAGAAGCAACTTCTTATTTGCAGAATCGCAAAAATGATGAAGCCTCTTATGAAAAAATGCTTAAGCTGCGTCGAGATCTGAGTCGGGCTGTTACTATCCTAGAGATGATAAAAAGAAGAGAAAAGAGTAAAAGGGAGCTATTGCACTTAACACTGGAAATTATGGAAAAGAGGTAAAGTATACTTTAATAGCAATATTTCAGTAGGAAGTAAAGTACCATTAGCATTTTGTGTATTGAAGTATGGTACCTAAGCCATTAACCCTAGAAGTACCTTCTTTTAATAAGAAGTAAAGACTATGTAAATGTGTGGTATGATATACTTTGTGTAATTTTATATGTGTTTCTCTATTTCTTTACAAGTGACTGGGTTAAGTAAAATTAAAATATGCCATGGGGCGCCTGGGTGGCTCAGTTGGTTGGGTGTCTGACTTCAGCTTAGGTCATGATCTCATAGTTTGTGGGCTCGAGCCCCACATCGAGCTCTGTGCTGACAGCTCAGAGCCTGGAACCAACCTGCTTCAGATTCTAGGTCTCCCTCTCTCTCTGCCCTGCTCACACTCTGTCTCTCTCTGTCTCTCAAGAATAAAATAAATTTTTTTTTTTAATTAAAATATGCCAGGCATAAGCTAATTTTTTTGTCCATATTTGAGTTGAGTGCAAGGCTGAGAGGGAGAGAACATTTTCAATCCTACAGCTTCTAATTTACTCACTAGATGGTACTGGGTTTTTTTTTTTTTTCTGTTTTTTAAAACACATATTGGATTTTTTAACAGAGAAGTATAGAGAAGGGAGGGGAAAGGCCCATAATCTTAACATTCAGTCATTCAGGAAGGTGTGCAGTGAAAACTTGGAGCCTCGTTCTCCTATTTCCCAGTATCTCCAAAGACTATTAAATTTCTTATAATTTGTTTCAGGAAAATTACATTTTATAATAGGATTAATTTTATAGTAAAGCTCAAAGCAATTCAAATTAGCAGAAAGTTTCTCAATACCATCTTAGGCATTAATTTCAATATCTTTCACCAAATTTGGTAAGTTATAGTTCGAACCTTTTTTTTTCCCCAGTAGTCATCTATCTTTGGTACCAGGATAAAGCTAAAAGCCAAAAACTAAACAGAAAAAACAAAAGGAATTATGTAATCTTTCATTTTAATAAGCATTCAGCAAATAGTCAAAGTTTAATTGTACTCTTCAGTCTAATCAGTGTGTATTATTATGTCTCAGGTATTAAAATTCTTAAGTATATACAAAACTAACTTTAATTTTCTAAGTTTTTTTTTTTTTTAAATTTCAGGTATAATTTGGGTGACTACAATGGAGAGATCATGTCTGAGGTTATGGCACAGAGACAGCCAATGAAACCTACCTATGCCATCCCCATCATCCCTATTACTAATAGCAGTCAATTTAAACATCAGGAAACAATGGATGTGAAGGAGTTTAAAGCAAATAAGGTAGGGATGCCTGGGTGCCTCAGTTGGTTAAGCATCCAACTTTGGCTCTGGTCATGAATCTCACACCTCGTGAGTTTGAGCCCTGTGTTAGTCTCTGCACTAACAACTCAGAACCCTGGAGCCTACTTCGGATTCTGTGTCTCCTTCTCTCTCTGCCCCTTCCCTGCTCACACTTTGTCTCTTTCGAAATGAATAAATATTTTTAAAAATGTAAAAAAAAAGTAAGGTGGTAAAAATTTTTGTGATAATAGTAGCTGATAATGGAATGGTATTTTATCATTAGAGTTAAAAAAAAACAAACATAAATTTTACCATAAAATATGCCACAAAGCTTGTGGCGCAAGATTGGTCTGTCAGTGCAACAGTAGGAATTGTAAAGAGAGATAACCATATACTGTAATGCCATAAACAATATAAAATTTGATACAAATATTTAGCATGTGTATATAACCATGCTACTTGCCATGACTTTTTCTTCCCACCGTGAATTATTTTTGCCTCTAACCTTTCTTGCCTGTTGAATACTTCATACTTCTCCTCGCCTTTGCTATTACCTGCCATACATATTTCTAACATCACTCAGTTCATCACCTCAGTCGCTCTTGCTTTTATATTTTAGCCTTGTGCTGTGTTGTCCCTGTTTAATGATTTCATCTCTTTAGCATCTAAAACTGCTCAAATTCAAATCTTTACTACTCTAATTTTGTGACACCTCCACATTATAACTTTAGGTTCCAGTATGGTAATAGTTATCTGAGGTTTGCTTTGTGCATCTGTAAAATTATTTTCATTATTTTCCCAAAACTGATTTGTTAATTCATTAGAATAAGGACTAGATCCCCCTTTTTTATTCTCTTCTAGATTTTTCATAGAAAATTAAGAAAAAGGTATAGGAGCCAGTGATAAATACAAACTGCAGTTACAGGATTTCAAAAGCTCAAGAACTTCTTTTCTTCTATTTTAATTGGAACAAAATATTTTATAAGGTTATATTTAGGTTGTAGGAACATACCCATGTTTTGTAGAGACCAACCTTTAAGATTATACAATGTAAGATGACAAAGTATAAAGTCTTCTATCTCTTCTGAGTATGAATGACTTCATTATAGCTATAAATTTCTTTTTAAAACTTATCCAAACATTAAGGTTTGATGAACATGGTTTCTGGTGTTTGATTAATATATGACTTTATTGCAGCAAGATAAAGCTGATCTTACCCGACCTAAACGTAAATATGAGAAGAAGCCCAAAGTCTTACCATCGTCTGCTGCTGCTACTCCTCAACAGACGAGTCCTGCCGCACTGCCAGTCTTTAATGCTAAAGATTTAAATCAGTATGACTTTCCCAGCTCAGATGAAGAACCTCTCTCCCAGGTAAATGAGAGAAATTCTGTATGAATGTAGAGGAGGGATGTAGGAAGTCACATGTTTTGACTCACTTCATTTTATTTAAAGGTTTTGTCTGGCTCTTCAGAAGCTGAAGAAGAAAATGATCCTGATGGTCCTTTTGCTTTCCGTAGGAAAGCAGGCTGTCAGTACTATGCTGTAAGTTTCAAGTTCTTTTTTTTGGTAACAAACTGTTCACCTTTAACCAACAAAGTGAGATAATTTGGATTTTTTTTTTTTTTTTTTAAGCCTCACTTAGACCAAACTGGCAACTGGCCTTGGACTAGTCCTAAAGATGGAGGACTAGGGGATGTACGATATAGATACTGCTTAACTACCCTCACCGTACCCCAAAGGTGTATTGGATTTGCACGAAGACGGGTTGGGCGCGGTGGAAGGTAAGGTATTTCTGTATTCCTAGCATAGGGATATTTTTAGATAGCGAGTGGTCACATCTGGAGTTGAAAGTGAGGTAATCCTTCTCAGTAGCTCATTTGTTCCCAATTGCTGTTCTTAACTTATTTTTTGACTAAAATCCTTAAAGACACTGCAAAAAGTTTCAGAAATTCTGGGAGATATCAGGAGAAAGGATTGAATAGGCTATGTTATAAAACTTGGGGCACTTGGGTGGCTCAGCCAGTTAAGTATTCGACGCTTGATTTTGGCTCAGGTCATGATCCAAAATCACATGATTCAGGGTCTTGTGATTGAGCCCCACATAGGGCTTCATACTGAGAGTGGAGCCTGCTTAAAATTCTCTCTCTCCCTCTGCCTTTCTCTCCTCACGCTTTCTCTCTCTAAAATAAAATAATTAAAAATCAAACAACAACAACAACAAGAAATGTCATGTAACCAGTATACTAAGTTTAACTCATCAGTGAAAAGGATCCAAGATCCATGCATAACCTAACCTTGACATCCCAGTTTTTCTGGATCTAATTGCTCTTCTTTTGTTTAAACATGATAGAACCTCTGTATATTCTAGATGCCTTTATGTGAGACTTAGTGTATTTGTGCAGGAGGCAAGAAAGAATTACAGAGCACATAAAAGTGCAGAAGAAGAAAGCTATTCCTATGTTGGTATTAAGGTGCTTTGGGGGAAAAAAATCTAAGGCTGTAATTTATAGAGAATTATGGCTTATGTTTACATTTGTTTCATTTTTGAATCTTAATTTCAGTTTGTAATCACTTAAACATTAATTTAGAATTGGGCACTGAATATATTTTATTTATTGCTTTTCTCCCCATTATTGTGTTGACATCAATAGTAGTGAAAATTCTCTTTGTTGGTTATATTTTATTCTGTTATATTTTATTCTGTACTAGCATTAGTCAGTGTTTGCATTTTAAGATAGACTAGAATCATTTTTATAAAGTTTATAAAAATATATCCTCTAGAGTACTGGATATCAAATACTTGGTCTATAAGAAATTTTAACGAGAAGCGGCTTAGGTGGCTCAGTTTGTTGAACATCTGACTCTTGATTTTAGTTCAGATTATGATCCCAGGTTCGTGGGATCACACCCCACAGGCTCTTCACTGAGTGTGGAGCCTACCTAAAAATTCTTTCTCCCTCCCTCTCCCTCTATCCTTCTCCCCTGCTTGCACATCTCTCTCTCTCTCTCTCTCTCTCTCTCTCTCTCTCTGTCTCTCTCTCTCTCTGTTTCAAAAACATAAAAAAGACAATTTTTTTAAAAGAAATCTTAATGGTATAAAATATCCCAAAGATCACATACCTTTTACTGCTTTTCTCCTACCTCCCCCCTGCCCCTGCCAAAAGGAAAAAGAAATAAAAAAGAATGAAGTGTTTGCTTAATAGAGAAGAGGTATTTTATAAAGTGCTTTGGTGTAATGGAAATAAAAACCTTCGGTTGAAAAGCAGTTTGAAAAGAAATAAAGTCTCATGTTTTATCAGTAACTTACACTGGTAGACCAACTCATAGAACTGCTGAAAGACTCCTACTGATGTCAAATGAATAGTATACCTTATTCTTTAGGCAGAGTCCTCTCTTTAATCAGATCATGATAAAGTAAAAACTTTTATCAGAAATTGAGAATTTTTTTTAGAAAAGAAAAGAAATTGGGAATTTAGCCTATAGGAGCCAAATACTGAAATAATCAAAGTTTTACCTTTTAAACATTTACTCTGAGATGGCTTTGGGGGAATTGAGGGCGTCTTTTTTACATAATTTGAATAACTATTTTACGTATATGTTTCCTGCCTTATTTTTAATAGGGTCTTACTGGACAGAGCTCACTCAGACTATGACAGTATGTTCCCTCATCTGGATTTGGAAATGCTTTCCTCTCCACAACATTCTCCAGTCAATCAGTTTGCCAATACCTCAGAAACAAATACCTCGGACAGATCTTTCTCTAAAGACCTCAGTCAGATACTAGTCAATATCAAATCATGTAGATGGCGGCATTTTAGGCCTCGGACACCATCCCTACATGACAGTGACAATGATGAACTCTCCTGTAGAAAATTGTATAGGAGTATAAATCGAACAGGAGCAGCACAGCCCGGGACCCAGACATGCAGTACCTCCACGCAAAGTAAAAGTAGCGGTGGTTCAGCACACTTTGGTATGTTTCTTTGTTGTGATGTACATTTCTATAGAAATGTCAGGTTCATTAATTTTGTGAGTATGTGGCCTATTATATTTAAGTTTAAAAGTCCTTTTCTGTCAAGACAATAAGGAAAAAAAGGACTTGGTTAAGTATTCATTTGAATTCTGTTTGTACATGTGTTTTCACTTAAATAAACCCACATTACAAAGGTGACTTATTACTTTTTAATATGTGACATTTGTTTCCTGGATACACTCTGTGAACCACAATTCCTGATTCAGTAATTATATTTTCAAATAATAAGGAAAGAAAATGGATTGTTATTTGTTAGTATTTTGTACTTGGGCACTTCTCTAGCCTTTTATTTAAACTGCTTAAAAGTTTAGTTAGTAGATACGCAAGTTAGTAGATACGCAAAAGCCTTGCCTAATGACAGTAATGCAGAATAATTTATAAGAGAGAAACTAACATTTCAGAAAACAATATTTAAATTAAAGGATTATTTTAATTTTATAGGATTATTGTCATTTTGGAAACATTTCCAGATATCTACTTTAGCTTTTTGTGGCTATATTGTGAAATGTGTCTTAAATAAATGCTGTCTTAAAATGCTCCTAAAATTTCAGCTATTTTAAAACATATATCTGTGTTATCTGAGGCATGTAGATTATAGAAATTCACTGTTAAAATTGTTACTACAGATTTTTGTAAAGATCATTTAAATCAGATTTTGAAGGGACTGTAGAGATATTTATTGCATTGCCTCAATTATCTGGTAAGGCTACAGCTACACCTTCTAATAAATATGAAAATGTACTGCTTATTCTTAAAGATCTCCAGATAAGGTTCTATAAACCAATTTACTTTGTGTCTGGAAAACAAGTATTTGTTTGAAATGGAAATCCTTAGTTCATAAGAAAAATAATCACATTTCAGAAATCATAGCAATCTGTGCTTCTAGAAAGCTAGAAGATAATCTAAATTCTTCTGAGGCCTAACAAAGTAGTATAGTTACATTAACTTCAGAGTGTATGTATATTAAGGAGAGTTAGTTTTCCTTGCTATTACAGTCTTAAAAATCAAAATAACTTTTCAATATTAAGGAAACTATAGTGTGGGGTATAAACGTGTAATATGTTTTCCCCTGATTTTTAAGCTGTATAAATTCCTTGAAACTTCTTTTAGCAAATTAGCACGTTTCATCAATCCCATCTTCTCACTCCTTAAAATAGAGAAGTTGAGGGGGTACCTGGTGAGCTCAGTCGGTAGAGCATGAGACTTTTAATTTCTGGCTTGTTCAAGCCCCACATTGGGTGTAGAGATCACTTAGAAAAGTAAAATCTTTAATAAAAAAATTAGAGGAGTTGAATTTTATAACTATCCTAAGGATCTTTTAATGATCTTTTTTTAATGTAAATTATTGTGCTATACTACATTGATATTACATGACTTACTTGATTTGTGTTTGCCAAAGAATATTAAAAGATGAACGTTGAACAGTAGTAGTGTAACTAAAAGTTTAGCTGAAAAAAATATTTAGTAACTGTGTGATTTTGAATCATTTCCTTGCCCATACATACAACTTTTAGAAAGTGGATTTATCAGTTTTTTTGTCATTGCAATTATTGTTTTAAATTTTCCCTTATTTTTTACTAGATCTTTTATATACTTAGAGGATAGATGCCTACAGATTGCTATAGGGTAATACTTTATTCTTCGAAATTATTTTTTTTATAGTTTATTTATTTGAGAGACAGAGCACAAATCAGGGAGGGGTAGAAATGGCGGGAGAGACACAGAATCTGAAACCGGCTCCAGGCTCTGAGCTGTTAGCACAGAGCCCGATGAGGGGCTGGAACCCACAAACCATGAGATCATGACCTGAGCTGAAGTCGGATGCTTAACTGACTGAGCCACTCAGGCGCCCCATATTCTTTGCTATTTGTGAATACTCCAGAAACCTAAAGCTCTTCTTTTTATGCTCTATAAAGTATATTACAGTAGAATCATATTATATGTACATATAGGTGAATTCAACTATAGGCCCCTGGAGAAAATAAAATTTTAACAGTTCAAAAAGTGTACAGGATTCTAAATAGAATTCTACTGAAAAAATATATTCTCCAGAATTGTCCACTCTGGAAATGGCAGAAGTGATTCTGTTGTTTCTCATGGAGTGTTAGTGCCTCCATTGTTTCTTCATTCGTAGGTTAAGCATTTCACCTCCATCAGTGTCATTGTAATTTTAAAGATAAAGTTTTTCATATAGCACAGCCCTCATATACAAGCCAGACCATTTTGTCTGGTACTTAGTCACAAAAACTGATCTCATCTGATGCCAGAGGGAGAACTGTGCTGGGCTTATTGAAAGAGATAACATCCATCATGGCACACTCTAAAGTAATTCTCAAGGGTTAATTTTTATGATACTGACTTTGGAACTTAACTATTAGATGAGATAGGAATCAGTTGATATATATGTACTTGCCTACTGCTTAAGCCAAGTATTTTGTTTTTTTCAGTCACTGTTTTAAATTTTAATATTTATTCATATATTGTGGCATAGTGATACCCTCTGAACTAATCTTCCTTTTCCTAATCACCTACAAGAGCCTATTTATTCTCATTTTCAAACAGGAAATTCTAAATGAGGATATTGAGAATCCGTTGTTTTTAGTAAAAGGTATGAGCTTTATTTAACACACCAACTTTTATAGCTTCTGGTGCTCAGAACTTTTTCGCTTGCTTCCCAATCTTGGCCATTTTGCATAGTTGTGTGGCCAGATGAGTAACCTGGTTAGTCAGGTATTAGGTAGTCTGGTTAGTCAGGTGCCAGAGTGCTTGATCCTCTGGATAACACACAGCAAAATGACACAGTGTTGAGGAACTTGGGAAGACTTAACTGTATGTGTGATTTAGGATTTCTAGGACTAGATCTTAGTATGTATGGCTAAATTGTATATTTTTAATAATCTTTAGTTAATATGTGATTTGGACAGTTTCCAAATAGAATAGTCTATTTTTTTTTTTTTAACTCTATAAAAGCACCTTTGAAAATTTAATGTTTGTTAAATGACTAAGTACTTATTTGCATGTGTTCAAGTTTGGGGGATATGAGATATCAGAACTAATACCTTTTTTTTCATAATTTAGAAAGGGCTGTATAATTTAGAGACTGTAAATAGAAAAGTGGTTTGTAAACCACCATTCTGTGTTCAGGATTTGAATTCCTAGCTCCCACTGAAATTTCATTAGCATTCTACAGATTAGGTTTATTTTCATGAATTAATAGGATATGTGTAGCTGGAATGATGTTCTAAGTCTCAGGACCCCGTAGCTCACTTCAGTTAGTGAATTTACTTCATGAAAATTGTAACATGAAATTTTAAAAGGAACTCTAGATTTGAGCCTTAAAAATTTTCATGGTTAGATTTCATAAAACTGTAGGACTTTAATCCTTATCCAAGTGTGTTTCACAGTTCAGAATTAGATCCTAAGCAGGGTCTGGAGTACTACCCATAGTAAAGTTAATAGTTTTCTCGTGTGCTGAAGGGCAAGCATATTCACAATAAGGGGAATATTGGGCCACAGTTAAATCTCATGTTCAAGTAATTTGCAGCCAAATGAATTCAGGTTCAGTCATGTTTGGCCATCTACAGCAATATACCATCTCTTTCTTTTCAGGTTGGATTTCTGGGTGGCTGACAAATGCTTATGAACCACAAAAACTTTGTTCAAGCTTGCTGATTTAGGGGATCATAGTTTAATACTCTATGAAGTCATTTCATTCTATATTTATTTCTTTAAAGTTACCTTTTCCTGTATTAAAATACTTTTCCGACTACTGCTCAAAGAAATTTCTAATTGAGGGTTATCTTTTAAAACAGTTGTTTGGGTTTGTTGTTGTTAAGGGTTTTTTCCCCCTCTGTTTTGTTTTAACAAACAAAACAAAGTACATTTTGGTAATCTTAAGTCTACTCAAGCTGAATTTTCAAAGTATTAACTTTTTTCTAAGTACCTGTCATCCTCACTACTCCCACTTCAGATCATTTCAGTTGATCCATTCCAGCTGCAGGAATGTGACTTAAAAGAGCAACAGGTTGAACTATAGGCTATTCCAGGTGTTGGGTTACCATATAAGAGTTTCTTTGTCCAAGTAGACTGGTAACATTTTAGATTATTTCACCTAAATTCCTACCCCAGAGAATTATTAGCAGCTACCAAAACAACAGTAGTTGCCGACCTTTGCCTACACACCTCTAGGGAGGGCAAAGTCAGCAGTTCCCTAGATCAGGTTACTCTAGAATTTGGAATCTTATTTAGAAAATTTGTCCATATATTGAACAAAAGCTGCCTCCTTAAGTTTAAATCTACAGATTCCTCTTTTGCCCTTGGAAGCCTACTGAATAAGTTTTCTTTTTTCCAACAGCATAGTATCCTTCACATATTTGAAGTCCTGTCAGGCTTCTTTCCTCTTCTCAGCTTTTAATCATGTCCGTCATGTGACTCCTCCCATAACTAGACTCCCTTCAGGTGTTCTGTATACAAGGGTGTTTGTTTTTTTTAAAAACACTTGAGTCACACTATTGGGTATATAAAAAGTTTGATTATTTCTTGTAAATAATATTAAATATGAAACAAACTTTTACCTATTTTTATATTTAAAATCTCATTGGTTTGGGGATGGATTTTCCCCCTTCCACTGTTAACTGTCTTTGTGACCTCAGATGAAAGTTTCTTCATCTTTAGTGTGAACTTGTAGGAGGAGAAATCACCATGGATGCCTCCTGATCTAAAAATTGGGGGTTCTGTGAAATGCTTCTGATTCTAGGTTTGGTCATCTGTTGATGAAACCATCCTGTCCATCCTTAAGTAAATTGCACAGTTGACTACTACACCCTGTCTGGAGGTAGACCTGCAACCTTAACACCTTCTACCTTGATGGTCATTTTTATTTATTTACACTTAGCATTTGGTTAAACTTTGAATTAGAATGCCATCTGAAGTCTTCTCAGTTTTCTATATAAATAACAATATAAAACCCAAATCAGATTGTATTTGCCCAAATTTACCACCTTACCTTTGTCCAGGCTTTTCCTACTTATTCATACAGCCTTTTAGAAGGATTAGAAATTTATTTCTCAGAAGACATATAAAATCCTTGTATCACATGGCTGAAAAAGTTTTTAGTTATTACCTAGCTTAATCTAAATATTTTGGATGAACATACTGAGCCCTAAAAGTTTCAGTTACTTACCCAGATAGACTCAGCTAGTTTTGAGAGAGCCAAGAGCTAAAAAAATAAATACATTTAGGTTTCTTGGCCCCTACACCAACGGTTTTTATTACTATCACTTTCAGCTTATATGTTGCTCAGCATACTCATTTCTTCTAAATCATTTATTGAAAATGTCTGGGGAAAATTTCATAACTAGACTCCAAAGGTGTAACAATATCTAAGCAGTAGGTTTACGACACTGATCTAAAATCATGATGAGTGTGAGGTGCATTTTTATTTCTAAATCTGAATTAGGAAGAAGTTAGCAGTTGTTTAAAAGTGAAATTCACAGGCCTCTCAAGAGACCAAGGATTAAAATGTTAACTTATATTAGGGCAAAAATATTTGGAACCTCTATTCAAATCAACTTCAGATTTATTGTTACTAAATTTTTTATTAAAACATAAAGCAGAGTTCTACAAAAGAATATTTTCATTTGTATAAATGGGAGTTTTTTTATACATAAGTCTTCCAGTGAATGCTAAATTATAGATACATAATAACCTGAACTTGCAGAAATGATCCTTTTTCTAAAAATTTACTGAGAAACCCCTCCTAGGGAATTCAAGACGTAGACAATTCACTCAAATTTAGGAAGTGTAAATCTCAAAAACATTAAGGCAAAACTGTCTAATAAATTAAGTTGCTTTTTATGGATTTTTTTAAAAACTAAAGATAAATGTTACAGTAATTAGAAACCATCATTCAGGGCAGCATTAATTTTTCTTTAGGTTTTGATATCAGCACATTTCTATTGTATGGAAATGGTCATTTTGACACAAAGTTACTTTATGTAAATATTTACAGGTTATCCTATTACCAGTAAAAGTCTTCCCTGTAATATTCAGATCTGAGAAATACAACATAGTAGGAAAAGAAACTTATCAAAGAACAGGTATCAACTAACATTTTTATAAGAAATTGTTTTTGCTCCTGTAGCCTAAGTTCAAGTGTAAACTAAGTGTACACTTAGTTCAAGTGTAAAGCCTGTGTAGACATTAATAACTTCTGAGGTTTTCTTAAATATTATTTCATAATTTTCATTGAGAATATGGTAGAATTTCTACCTGAACATTTTGTAGTGGTACTAGGCAGAAAGATGTATCCTGGAAGATAAGGTTTCTTTATGAGTTATGAGTGAAAATTCTAAAACTTGATGAAGTGAAACTCTCTTCAACTAAATTATTAAAATGCAATTAAAGACAACAGCAAATTAGGTGGACAGTGTTTTGAAAACATTAAACTTTAGTTTGAGGAAATTTGCATTGCATGATTTATAGATTCCCTGGTATTCAGGGATGCATGATAACCTTTTTTGTGTTTTGAAATAATTCTTAACCAAACACCCACAGGCTTCTTAAAGAAGCCTTTAAAGTCAGATGTTGTGATTGTATGTGCCCTTTTTTTTCCTTTTTTTAATTGGCAAAGATAAGAAAAAGAAAAGAAAAAGGTTTCCTTTTTAAAAACTGCACACACTTTTTTTGGGGGGTAATAAATGAACATTTTTTTGTTTGTTTTTTTTAGAACTGAGCTCTCCATAGACAAACATAAGTAGCATAACACAGTGTCTTTCCTCAGACATCATTCTGTACAGTAAATCAACATAAACAACTCCGTTCTTATTGACTGGATTTTTTCCAGGTGGGTTAATTGGGTGGGGAAAATTAATTAACCTTAACATTTGGAGCCTCTTGTCTTCCTGTTAAAGGATGAGTTCTTTAAAAAAATAAAATAAAATAAAAAAGGTAATAAACCAACAACCTTATATTCCATATAGAGGAAATGTTTGTAATGGCTAAAATTAGAAAATATGTAGAACAATTAGTATTTATACACAGAACTATTAGGGATCATCTGAATGCATTGGGACAATAGTATGAGTAAACTAGAAACCAAATGATAATTACCAGATTTCTTCTCAAGCTCCGTGCTAAGTTGAATACTAAATACGTGGATTTAAAAAGCTGGATTACCTTTTTACATTGTCTAGCACAAGTGTCACAGCTTACAAAAATACTGGTTCTGAAACTTGAGAAGTGAGCATTTCTCTTTCCTATGTTATAACTCAGGAAGTTTATAATTTTGTTTTTCTTTAAACTCAAGCCACTCCTGATAAATGTGGTTGTAAAAATGCTGGATTTTTCATATGGAAGTGATCTTTAGCAGGATCATGAGCCTTTGTTGAATGCTTTAATTTTGGACAAAAAATTTTTTAATGCTGAATTTGTTTTAATATTGTAAGATATGTGTGGTATCTGTGTGTTTTTATAAAGTATTTCCTCGTTTTATGTTCAGCATTTACAGCCGAACAATACCAGCAACATCAACAGCAACTGGCACTAATGCAGAAACAGCAGCTTGCACAAATTCAGCAACAGCAAGCAAATAGTAATTCCTCCACCACCACTTCACAGGTGAGGGATTTGTCTGTCTTATGATTATCCCTCATTGTTTCCCACCAGAGTTCATCTCTAATTACCAACTGTTGTCATAGAACCTTGCATCTAACCAGCAGAAAAGTGGCTTTCGCCTGAATCTACATCATAGCCATTCTATACAGGGTTTAGAAAGAACATTACAGGTGAGTATGGAAGCTGTTGCCTCTGCTCCCTATTTTAAAAAATAAAGCTAAAAAGCATAGTTAAATGAGATCAAGACACTGTCTTCCAAGTCTGTCCTATAGTCTTTGAATTTTCCTTGTTAGTATATGATCTCACCCAGCTCATTATCTTAGGTATTATAATTATTATTAAATTTTATCTTAAATTACATACTAAACCTCTTTCACTAGTAAAAGAAATCACTTTTCAACCTCAGGCATGATAAATGTTTTGCCATTTAAGCAGATTTAAGGCTTAAAGTCTGAAATTTGAATCTAAGCATCTTGGAAGAAAATTCATTTATTTAAAGAAATTCAAAGGGCCTCTTAATTTCTAGGCCAAGTTATGATATGATACTTTGTTACTTCTGTCCTAAAAGGATAGTTATCTTATTGTCCCAAAGATACCTTTAGTTCTGTGTGTGTGTGTGTGTGTGTGTGTGTAAGTTAGGTGATAGAAGCTTACGTACTCCTTTTTCATGATATGTATTTGCAAATCACTGAAATGTTTTAAAAACTGGCATATTTCTCATCTGACACTTCGTGTTGGAGGTTTACTGTTTCCACATTCTAGAAGGTTTATTTTTGTAATTGACTTATCCATATTACATAGTGTCACATGTGAAGATCAAAATTCATAATCCCTGAGTTCTTAAATTGTTTGAACATTCTTCAAACTTCTAACTGTCAAAAGAGATGAAGATATTTCAGGGGTTTGCCACTTTGGTTTATATTCAAACTGATTTTGGTGTAGCTGTGTAACTTTAATATTGATTTGAGATTAAATGATGCTGATTAGATTTGTTTTGTATTTTCTTTTTAGGGTTTTGTTTCCAAGACTTTGGATTCTGCTAGTGCTCAATTTGCTGCTTCTGCTTTGGTGACATCAGAACAACTGATGGGATTCAAGATGAAGGATGATGTGGTGCTTGGAATTGGGGTGAATGGCGTCCTTCCAGCCTCAGGTAAGGATGAAGACATTTAAAATTTGTTCTGATATTTGTAACGTTTATTTCTAACAAACACCAAAGTCGTACATTGTTTAGATGCTTCTTTCTTTTTCTCTAGGAGTATACAAGGGCTTACACCTCAGTAGTACTACACCAACAGCACTTGTACATACGAGCCCGTCAACCGCAGGTTCAACTTTGTTACAGCCTTCAAACATGACACAGACTTCAAGTTCCCACAGTGCACTGAGTCATCAAGTAACCGCTGCCAATTCTGCAACAACTCAGGTTCTGATTGGGAACAACATTCGATTAACTGTACCTTCATCAGTTGCCACTGTAAACTCTATTGCTCCCATAAATGCACGACATATACCTAGGACTTTAAGTGCTGTTCCATCGTCTGCCTTAAAGCTGGCTGCCGCAGCAAACTGTCAAGTTTCCAAGGTTCCATCTTCATCTTCTGTAGATTCAGTTCCAAGGTCAGTAGTTATTTTAAGCCTAAAATGTTTGAAAAATAGTAGCTGTAACTTAAATCCTCTAGCAGTGCTCTCTACTTATTTGTGTTTTTTGATCTTTTCCTTATATACATTAAAAATGTATAGGAGCATCTGGGTGTCTCTGTCGGTTTAGCATCTAACTCTTGATATTGGCCCAAGTCATGATCTCGAGATTGTGGGATCCAGCCCTGCATAGGGCTCTGCACTGACAGTGCGGAGCTTGCTTGGAATTCTCTGCCCCTCCCCAGTGCGCACTCTCTTTCTCTCTCCTCAAAGTAAATAAACTTAAAAATATATATATATATATAGATGAGAATTCCTGATTTATTCAAGACCTAAACAGATCATTGTTACAATTCAATACTGTTGACAATTTGATCTAAATGGTATACTGAATATTGCATATATGCTTTGAATATCACTTCCGTAGTATAATGATAGTTTTTAAAGCTCTTGTTTTTCTTCTACCTTCACATGGAGGGAGTTCTCTTTAGAATGTTTCTTCTGTTTGTTTTCTTCCACAGCTTCTTGTGTAAACACAATTGATAGAACCCACTGTGGCTTGTATGCTAAGCTGCTCTTAATAATGTAAATAATGTAGAGGCTGACAGTGTGCCAGGTCAACTTTTATTCAAATCATTATTTTTATGTTAATTTGTCATCTTGAGTTTCAGTAGATGGTTTAGAATCTTTGTTCAGGC